>OW386289.2:147871033-148593057 GCA_936432065.2 Rutpela maculata
GCAATAAAACTTTTTTACAACTTCCGGTTAAGCCGGAAATTACATTTATTACAATTTTAAAGCGCCCGCCCCTGTATTTTATTAAACAATATTGAATAAAAATATGTTCTATAATTTTTTTCCAGTGCAACCATAGTAGCAATAAAGGAAATATTAACGTGGGCGAAAAAATACATTTTATATTGATTACATTCACCTTGATGAAATAAAACGACTGCATACACAAAATGAACAATACTGTCGATATTGACATTGCTTTAGACATTGTTTTAGTTTTTGATTGTCAAATGATGTGTATTTGGTTCTTGTATTTTGTTAAATTGTTATAAAATATGGTACTTCATACAAACCGGGATGAATTAAATATGGTTTTAATTTATGGAGAATGCCGTAAAAATTCTTCTGCAGCTATGAAATTATATAGAAGACGTTTTCGAGAGAGACTAAGGCCTGATCGCAAAACTTTCGTAAGTTTATGTGCTAATTTAGATCATTATGGAAGTTTTAAAAAAACAAAAACACTTAGAAGAAAGACAGCTGCAACAGTTGAAAATACAGCGTTAGTGTAGTTAGACATAAAAGAAAATAATCCCCACACGTCATTACATAAGTTAAATGAGCAACTAATATTTCTGTAACTTCGTTTAGAAGGATTCTAAAAAACCGCTGCCCAAGGAATCACTACTTCCATATCCAGATTTTCTATCCAAGTCACTCACAACGAAAAAATTTTGTATGTGGAAATAATTGCTTATGGAACTTTAATAATATAATATTTGAAATCCTCTACCCCAAAAACTTATAAAACGATACCTCACATCGGTATTGGGGTGGGGGTGGTACTAGGGGGTGGTAGTGGGGGTGAATGAAGTAAAAAAATATTTTGAGGTTTCTGGTTCTTGTACACACACACTAAATCACATTTTTTTTCATCCCCTTTAATAATGGGCTGGGGGTGGTAATGGGGGTGGCTAATGCCAAAAATTTTTTTGAGACCTTAGCTTCTCTTTAATATACTAAATACCAATTTTCTGGACTCTTACCTGCTTAATTTACCTATTTACCCCAAATTTACCCCAATTTACCCCCAACCCTACGATGGAACAAGATGAAAATATAATCTAGTTCCAGATCACATTAAAATATATACGTGTACCAAATTTCAAGTCAATATCTTAAACGGTTCCAGAGTAAACGTGCGCACAAAAAAAAGTTACAGACCGACAGACCGACAGACAGAAAATTTTTTTTCACTCAAACTTAAAATCTCGACGTTTCATGACATTCTAAGCCTATTTGAACAATAAAAATTTTTAAAAATTTTTTTGTCGTTACTATACTTCCACTGGATGTGGAAGTAAAATAATAAACTTTATGCATATAAAATTCATTCGGTGCACCACTTAACACCGGGAGATAATCAGCGCATACTAGATTTTTTGGCACACTTTTCCATTATCTTAGAGGAGAATCCTAATTTGCTAAATCAAATAATTGGAGTGACGAAACTAGATTCCACAACAACGGAATAATAACCAAACATACTTCCGATACTGGTCTAAAGAAAATCCCAACCGGATGAGACAAACCGGATTCCAAACAAGATTTGGGGATAATGTTTCGTAAATGGATACATTGTTGGTCCATATCTTTATCAAGGAAATAATTTACTAGTTCAATTATATACTATGTGGTTTCACCAAGGTGGCGCTGGCCCACTTAATAGCAATATTGTGGTAAATTATTTAAACCAAACATATCCAGGAAGATAGATTGGTACAAATGGGGCGCTCAAGTGGCCAGCTAGATCTCCTGATATTACCCTATTAGATTTCTATTTGTGGGGTTATCTGAAAAGTGATGTTTATAAAGAACCAATCATACACATGGCTGACCTTTATAATAAAAGTTATGCAAGTGTTGGAGCCATCAACAGGAATACACTACTTAAAGTTTGTGGGGTTGAGCTATTGAAAAGATTCTCCATGTGTACAAACGAAAATGGCAATAATTTCGAACACCTTCTTCCATAACTTATTACTTGTTATTAGTTATTTTTTTGTTTTCATTAAATAAAATAAAACGAAGTTTTTATTTCATTGTTATTTCCTTTATTGCTAAGTTACTACTATGGTTGCACTGGAAAAAATGCATGGAACATATTTTTATTCAATATTGTTTAATAAAATACAGGGGCGGGCGCTTTAAAATTGTAATAAATGTAATTTCCGGTTTAACGGGAAGTTGTAAAAAAAGTTTTATTACCAAATTATTCACATTATCTTTCTATGAAGAAAGTATGAAACGAACTATCGTATAAAATTTAATGTAAGATAGTTACGGCGATTTAGTTTTTCAAAAATTAAATATTTTAAATTTATTTTTCGAAAACGGTTGGATTTTCGATTTTTTTTCGTATCACGAAATCTACTTGAAATTAAATTCTCTTTAACATATTTCTAAGTTCCTGTCATCCCAAAAATAATTTGTCCCGCGCCATCTATCCCTTAACATATTAAAAACTATTTCTATTTAAAACTATTTATTGTACATGACTACGAAGTTGTAGTGTGGTGAATCCTAAAAAAAAATTTATGATTAGGAATTTTTAACACACCTCCATGTCGTGTTGAATACTCATGATTTTTGTTTAACATTAAAAAACTGGATATATTACTTTTTACATAAGTAACACATTTGAAAATAAAAATACTAGGTACAGTTAACAAATTTTTGCTTTTGAAAATATCCCTGCATATTGTCCGGGATTCAAGATTAAATATTAAGCGTATTATTCTTTTTTGACAAACACTCTAACTAGATCAGTTCCAACTCTCCAACGCACTATATTATTGGCTAAATGCCAATGAATAATAAACAGTTAATAGACCGGGCTGATCCAAAGATGATTGTAGTTGTAAAATGGCAAAAAATGTGCCATTTAATTTAGAGCAAACATAATCAATATGTTTATTCCAAGACAATCTTGCATCAAGCCAAAAACCCAAGAATTTAGAGTTCTGAGAAAACTGGATATTATCAATGTTGCCAACTCTTCTACGTTTGTGGAAGTGTAAGTAATCTGTTTTGGTGTTATTCAGGATCAGACAATTTCGCTGGCACGAGATATTGAATTCCTCAGAAATAACTCTGATATTTTCTAAGAGTATCTCAGATCTACTACCAGAGACCGTAATGGTAGTATCATCAGTGAACATATTAACTACTGATGAAGTCCGGCAAATCGTTAAAATAGAGCATAAATAAGAGTGGATCCAACACTGGCCCCTGAGGAACACCAAGTGTTACGTCTCTTCGCTGTGTAAGGTGACTTTCCAGTTTCACCCTGATCTTTATGTGAATCATGTATGATTCAATCCAATTCAACAAATTACCACGTATACTAATATTGTACAATTTTTGTATCAGTAATTTTACATCTATTGTGTCAAATGCTCGGGATAAATCGAACATTAGTGACACTACATATCTTCCCTGATCAAGCTCGGAATACACAAAGTGTAATAATCGATAAGAAGCCGATTCTATTGATTTATTTGTTCTAAATCCATGTTAAGCACTTGTTAGTATCTAAGAATGATGAAATTAAGTTGTGGACAAGTCTCTCAATTAATTTTGAAAAGTAGTCAATAATGATATTTGATGGTAATTGTCTATGTTAGTGGGATCATTCTTTTTATGTGGAGGTAAAACCTTAGCAGTGGGGTGATTATTATTATATTTAAAATTGATCTTATCAGTTTCAGAGTGAAACCATCTAGTCCAGAAGAATTTGTATTTTTTATACAATTTAAAGATTTCATAATATTGTCTTCTTCAAAGATAGATTTTCTTCAAAATATTCAGCTAATTTAATATCAGACGTCATACTAAAATATGCGGCAAATTTTTCTGCTATAATCTCAACATTTGACTCAATCATACCATTTTCACTAAGCTCTATTTTGTTATTTATATCAGTTATTCTCCCAAGCATTTTATTTACTATATTCCAGGTTGTTTTAACTTTGTTAGAGGAAGAATTTATTTGATTCTTGTAGTATTTAGCCTGCCTTAATTTAATTTTATGTTTGTAATCTTTTATTTAGTTATATATAATTGGTTAATTTCATCACTATTTGTGTTTACTGACAGCCAGTGCAAATTTTTTGCGCAATTCTTCAGTATACCAAGCTTTAGATTTTGTGTAATGTAGTGTTTTCATATATTTTTTCAATAAGTGGACAACTTCTGTTTAAGTTATCACTTAGCAATGACAAAAATCTAGAAAATGTCACATCGATGCTTTCCATGTGGTATATTAAAGACCGATCAATTTTACCTACATTATATATAACAATTTTTTTACCACTTGAATTATCGTTTAAATTATTGACCAATTTAGTGTGTGAAAATATATTAGTGGTATGAGCATAATGATCTGCTAAATATGGATTAACATTAATACAATTATAGGAGTCTTTGGGCATATTTGTCACAACATAATCAATTGTTGAAAAGCTTATATTACCATTGACATTTCTAAAAACACGTGTTGGTTTATTCGTAGTGACTATCAACTGAAAAGAATTAAAAATGTCACACAATATTTTTTTATTAATAGATTCTTTGCCAAAATCTATATTTCACCACAGACCATGGGGCCATTTTTTCAAAGACAAATTTAATGTTTCAGTTAAATTATTTGTAAATATATTCATATATCCATTTAGAGGGCGGTATATACAGATAAGTGTTGTATTGTCAAAATTTATACTACACAATTCAATATGACATTCAATTGAGAATAGAATAGAAGAGTAGAAGAGCAGAGTAGAATATTGATATTAATATTATTCGGAAACGCTACTGGAAAGTAAAATATCTTGTGGTAAACGTTTTCTTAATCTATTATTACGAATCTTTTCACTTGAGCTTAAATTTCTGGCACTGGCACAGTTGTGTATGGTTTTGAAAAAGATCGTTGTACATCATTTCATGAAGTCTTCAATTTGTGGTACGTTAAGCTCCCGATGGATTTAAATGCTTTTTATTAACCAATGGGCATTTAGAGAAATTCTTAACACTGCATTTTGAAGTTTTTGCACCTTTTTAATATTAGTTTTGCTAGCAGTTCCCCATATCACACAGCTGTAAGTTACCAATGGTCTTAAGATCGATTTATATATTAATGTTGCGCAGTTAACTCTGAATTTCGATTTTTTATTAATAATCAGATATAGCATTGATAACTGGGCGTAACCATCATTAAGTTCTTTATTGAGGTGGTAATTCAATGTTAGTCTGCAGAATTCCATATTATTTTCTCGTCGTTGATGATAATATTATTGGAGTTTTGTGGTTTTCCTAGGGTAAATATTTTTGTTTCACATTTTGATTGATTTAACTTCAGTTGCCATTTCATAAACTAGTCCTGTAAAACATTAAGGGCATTTTGCAGTTTGTTTGAAGCGACATGAATATCATGATCTTGGGTATTTATTGTGGTGACATCTGCATGCATGGCTGTTGTGGATGTCGGTGGCCAGAGATAGGTCATATACGAATACTTTAATGAGTATGGGGTCCAAAAGTGAGCCTTGAGGCAATCCCGCATTCATTTGTTTTTATTCGATAAGCAGTTATAGTAGCCGAAGTCGCATTAGTAAATCGACGCAAGACACAAAACCCTTTGTACGCGTCGGCTAATTCCTTTGTCGGCATACCCGGCGCTTTTAATATTTACTAAGAGGAAATGTCTTATATCTATTACGCCAACTATACTTATTCTGACACAAAAAATTCTGTTTGTTACAAATGAAGTAAGCACATTAGTGAGATATGCTGACTTATATATGTTCAACTTTTACTCTGGATTGGCTTCGGCGATTTGTGATAATAATATATTTTTTGAAACTCTAGAATATGATTGCCTGGCGGTAGTTCCACTGTAGCTTTGTCATCAAGCTACGGCCAGTGCATTCAAAAACTAAACAAAATTCATATTTCGTCGGAATTATACAGGCGTTTTAATTTTTGAAAAAAAAAAATCCATCACCTATAGCGACATACCACCCTAATGTGCACTATAGAAATAGAATACTCTATTCCAAGTTTAATGCAATTACGACGATTTGAATTTTTATCATTAGCGCTTTCACCATATTTGTAACTAACAAAAATTTATTTCTAATATTTGTTCACCTTACACTAGAGGTAGTTTGATGCAATTATTATGGGACCACCTCTGAGCCATATCTTGCAGTTTGAGAAACATTTTACAGACATTGCTTGAGCCAATATAGACCAATCATTGCACATAAATTTGTATTTTAAAAAAACATATATGCAGGTCGATATGCTGTAAATTTCCAGAAGTCGCTTAAAAATACATTTTATTACATTTATTTTCTGTATTTCTGACCAACTCATATAAGTTCATGCAACGAACATAAAAATAACTCGATCATTTTTATTACATGGTTGGGTACTAATTTTCGTCCGAAAATACATCGGTAAAGAGTAATGCCCGTTTTCTTTCAAAATCTTCTTTCTTTCTATCCCTCTTGACTGATTTATATAGGATGTAACTGTCTCCATGACAACACATGAGCTAACAAATGGGTTGGCGGTAATTATGAAAGAATCAACTGCCTACTCAGAACTAGAGCACTTGATCATAATGAGTCATTACAGTAAGTGGTCAGGTCTTGACTTTTATGAATACACCGAGTTTTAAAGTATAAATTATGGCCCTTTTTCCTTTTGTTAAAAATAGTAACATATATCACACATGTGTTGTGTCCAACCCACATAGGTTTAATTGCTGTGAAGAATAAAGGCAATTGTACCTGTTAAGGAATTTGCTTGATTTGATCTCTTTAATTACTTCCACATCCAGTGGAAGTATAGTAACGACAAAAAAATTTAAAAAAATTTGTATTGTTCAAATAGGCTTAAAATGTCACAAAACGAGATTTTAAGTTTGAGCGAAAAAAGAATTTCTGTCTGTCGGTCTGTAACTTTTTTTGTGCGCACGTTTACTCTGGAACCGTTTGAGATATTGACTTGAAATTTGGTATGCATATGTACTTTAACGAGATCTAGAACGAGATTATATTTTCATCTTGTTCCGTCGAAGGGTTGGAGGTAAATAGGTAAATAAAGCAGGTAAGAGTCCGTAAAATTGGTATTTAGTATATACAAGAGAAGCTAAGGTCTCAACAAAAATTTTGGCATTAGCCACCCCCATTACTACCCCCACCCCCATTACTACCCCCACCCCATTATTAAAGGGGATGAAAAAAAATTGTGATTTAGTGTGTGTGCAAGAACCAGAAACCTCAAAATATTTTTTTTACTTCAGCCACCCCCACTACCACCCCCTATCACCACCCCCACCCTACTACCGATGTGGGGTATCGTTTTATGGGTTTTTGGGGTAGAGGATTTCAAATATTATATTATTAAAGTTCCATAAACAATTATTTCCACATACAAAATTTTTTCGTTGTGAGTGACTTGGATAGAAAATCTGGATGTGGAAGTAGTGATTCCTTGGGCAGCGGTTTTTGTAAGCAGCGTCGGACTGGATCCAAAGCCCCCCCCCCCTCCTTGTAAATCCTATCTGTGGCCTCTCTTTTTAATTTACATTTGGTTTTTGTCGATACAAAAACTGAGAAAATTAATATCTGTTGCCTAAAGAATTTTTACTCGAACTCATGTGACGTCAAAAAATATCTATTGCACTACAGAGAAAATCAATTTATTAAAGATAGGGTAATAAAATAATAATAAATACAAATTCTGTATCTATACACTACCTATTTACACAACAAAAATAATAAGAAAACAATAATCTATATTAGTTTCCATATTATTAATTCCCATAAAAAAGGCCATAAAAATATCCCATAAGTAGCCAGGGCCACGTCAAACCTTTTGAGCGGAAATATCTGAAATAAATCATGCTAATCAATTGAATATAAAAATTTTTCAGTTCATGCCATGGCCCGATTAAGGATTGGTTCGCCCAGTATTTGCGCTCTCTTATTTGTATGTATGGTCACGGGAATCCGAAATACGCCGTAGGCGAAATTTTAGAATTTTTCAAAGTCAAACAGCCTCATATTAAAAGTTAGACATTTGACTTAAAATTATATTGTCTTCGAGAAGTAGGTTTTGTGGATGCAAGTATGGTAAATGTACTCTGCAACCTGTTGGAATTAACGCCTTTGGAGTAATACCGAATAATATTGCTTTTTTCTTTAACCCTTCCTGGACTGATAAAAGGCGATAAGGGATACGATTATATGAACCTTATGAACCTTATAATTATCATCAATATACGTAAGGATGTCTACTCTTAGAGACTTCTTATCTGAATTGGAAGAAACATTATGGCGAAGGTATTGTCTACCGGTACTACTATCATCATCCATTTTTGTTTCCAATGGACAGTTCGGGATTGTTTTATGTTTTACTAGTGGATCTTCAGTGCCTGGTTCGCGTGAGACATCATTGTTCTACGGAATACATAAGATCAAACAACTTTTGACAAAACAATTCTCAAGGGATAGGTACATTTTTTTTGTCACAAAATTCACATAATTCCATAATTTCATTATTTCATTAATTCATTATTTGTCATAAGTTCATTTTTGCGTGCGTAAAGTGGTTCCACAATATAGCCCCGCAAAGGGGTTAAATTACTCAATCCCGAACAATACACTGACTATTCTTCTTCTTCTTCTTTTAGTGGGGTGACGAAAGGTCGCCGCACTCAAGCCTTGTGGTCTATTGTGCCATCGCTACGAAATTAAAATTGAATTTGAATTCTAACCCAAACGCCAAAATCCTTCCTATGGGAGCATCCCTTATTTCCTCCAGCACCGCAAAACCATTGCCGATCTATTTGTGCTGCAAGTTCATAAGACTAGGGCAGGAAGTTAGGACGTGGATGTAAGATTACTCCCCATCCCCGCAGAACCTGCAGTCGGGTTGTCCACCACCCTTATCGTGAGCACTGGTGCAGGTGTTTTCTGAAAGAGCCGTGTGAAGTCAAAAGACCTACCACGGTTCTAACCTGTTTCCTGCTTAGTCGCAGGATTTATTCTGCTCGCTTCGGCAAGGGTCCTGAGACAAGGAGCTTTCCTTGCCGGAGTCCTACGAATGGAATGAGTCCAGTTTTATATTGACTTTCTGGCATTTGATCAAGGGCAGCCTAGAGCCAGTTCCGGACCCAGTAGGGGCCTCTGAGGGCCCCCTTTGGCCAGAGCATCTGTGGGCTTGTTACTCTTGATGTTGCTGTGTCCAGGCACCCAGAGAAGATTGACCCAGTTGGATCAGGCAAGTTCCCAGATAGTCATTGCTTCAGGAGAAGATCTGCATCACATTTAGCTTATACTGGAACTGATATTTTAACTATGAAGAGGCACGGAGAATAGAGGCCAAATACAGTCGCTGACGGATACACGGAAAGTTGTAAAGAAAACAAGAAGACAATTTTTTTCAAATGTCCTCGGTGTAAATATGAATACATAGATTTATAACCAAAAAGGGAGCATAAAGGCAGCTTCTTCAAATTTGTTGTCATCTGGTACAATTTTATTAATTGTAATAATGCGCTGTTAATATTTATAATAATCAGAGTTTTACATATTGTCTTGAAAAGTCTATAATTTTCTGATAGTTCTCTGAAGTTTGTTGTTCTACTATTGCATTGCTAGACAAGTGCGGTAATTTTTTTTTATCTATTTATTTAACGTCGGCCTATTTCCGCTACCAAGGCCTATCACCGACGCCAGGAGACGAGCTACCCCCAACCTGGAAATTTTGCCGAACCTCTTCCCTTAAGAAGAGTAGGGATATTTTATTTGCCTAACATTTAATAGACAAGGGACCGCCTGCTTTACATCCCCTACAAAGGATGGTATATCCACTACGTAATCCTCGTCTGAAATTACATAGCTTCCGCGTATACACTAATATACAAGCCGCTAGAAGGTGAGACGAGATCGCTGTGTTTCCCTAGACGGGTCGCCCATCTAAGTACTAACCGCGTTGCACGTTGCTTCACTTGAAGTATCGAGATACTTACACAGTGAAGACGCATCTACGCTTGCCCCTGTGCGGTAATTAATTTGTTGTAAATGTGTTTAATCACAATAGAAATTCAAGCATTCAAGTCATTTTGAAATAAATCGGTAGCGTTTATGTTTTGTCCTTCTGTTCATTTTGATCACACGCAAGGCATTCTCATAAAATGTTGATAAGCTGTGGTTTCCCGCTAAAATTCAACTTAATTTGATTTTGGTATTTTCAAACGATCGTGGGTCAAATCATGTGTGTAATTTGAGAACATTATGTCATTGTCGCTCTCTCGCACGACAATGAGTCACTTTACGCTCAATGAATTATATTTATGAAGAAATTCCTAAAAAATCAAAAATTGTTTTTTTCTAAATTTTTCACATGCATCGGTGCCGGTGGTATCATTTTTGTATGTTACTTAGAATATTTTCAGCTACTTGTATGCCAATTTTTAGATACTTTGAAGATTTTGATACACTTTCTTCTCTGGCTCCTGGACTAATCAGACAAATGCATAATAATTAAAGTAAATAATACTATCCCATGTAATTCATATTTGATTATATTCCTACGATATTGATATTACAGACAAATATATGCATTGTGAACGATAAGTTATTGTATGGTAATTATTATAAACATTACAGTACACCAAATACATATTCGATAAATACATTAATATATGTGGCATTGTGGTTACACTGTAATTTAACGCCATTTGAATACTGGTTTGTTTTACCACTTCAATGGTTTTTAATAAAATGTGATCATGTATTTATTCATCGAAGCGTCAACTTTTAACTCTCGGTAGAGATATGAATGAAATTAATGCAAATTTTGAGGGCTAACGTAAGGCTGTACAATCCATAATTAGAGGTTATAAATAATTTCAGCTAAGTCCTACACATGGTTTCATCAGAATAATCTACGAATTTAAGTGGACCAATTTTATCCATGGATTTTAAGAAGTTTTAAATTTGAATATCATGTGAGCACGTGGTAACGTCATGGATTTTCTCCAGTACGTTAAGTTAAAAATCCATTTGTTTTAAAAAATATATTTTAACGAAGTACGGGTAATAGTGTTCGGAAATTAGTTTGTTTACTGGTGATTCAAGCTGAAAGCTTCTGTGAAGAAAACAAAACTAAAATTTAATTAAGATACTGGTGTTAACGAAACAGATGAAAACAGTTTTCTTTATTATTTTATCACTAATTTGTTATAACTAATCGTTACTACAGTTTCGACAACTTAATGCGTCATTCTCAAACTGTTGATTCACAAACACTGACACACAATAATTTATAACTACTAGGAAATATGGTTAAACAATAAGAGATTCTCTGAGAAAGTTACAATAACAACATTTTTGTTATTGAAATTATGATTTGAATACATCAAAAGGGGGCGCTATAATAAAGTTCTACCTGATCATTAAGTAAGTGCTTATTCTGAATTAATTTCGATTTGTATATTTCAATAGACTCCAATAGATTTAATTTGAAACTCCTTTCCTGCCTGTGTAATGTATTGATATGTTCTAATTTTGGGAAAACGTGACCTAATTCTAATGCGTGGTTTGAAAAAGTTGAATTATTTTTATTATGGATTTATCTTGTTCTAGTCGTAGCTTGATGAAAATGCAATAGAAAATTTTAAACTTGTTTCTCTGTGGAGACTCGAAGATTGTTTATATGTTGTTAGGACGTCTGGGGTTTTACTCGGTATTTTCGCGTTTTAAATGGGAGAGTTTCAGACGCACGTCCGATTACTGCGACCTATCTCACTGAACTCCACAACAGAAGTGTATTATGAAATCTGTAATTGATATCCAGAAATAGATACCTTTGCTTAAATGATTTTGCCGAAATGTATGCTAATTCGTTTACTTGGCTTTCATTCCTAAAAACCTTTAATATTATTTGTTACCTAGTAGTTTTATTCGTTATTATATTCAATTTAGTGGGTATGTTTATACAATTTGATATTTGCTTTACAATTGTAAGCAAACATTCACCCTTCACCATAAAAATACTGTGCTTGTAAATAAATTAAAGATTAAAAATTGACATTTTAATTAGATTTTCGTTATTGATTGAATAGATTAACTATTTTGTAAATGAATTAATTTTGGAAGTTCCTAATTTTTAGCATAACCGGAAATAGGTTATCGAAAGATTTAAAATTAATATTTTCTTAGATATATTGTCTTTTGATTTTTCATACATTACTCTTTCTGGTGTTTGCGAAATCCCATAAATAAAATCTTACTGTAACTATGTGCAAGTAAAGAATGATTTAGTTAAAAAATAGTATTTTATATAACAAGTGGCTAAAATGGTGTTTAACCTCCCCACAATAAAATTGTGGGAGGTTACTACATTTAGTCTAAAATCGAAAATTGAGATAATATCAAATCTTTACGTTTTGAGGTCCAACCAAAAAGTGGTTTTTAAAAAATGTCTGTGCGTGTGTGTGTGTGTGTATGTTAGCACGATAGCGGCGAAGCTACTAAACGGATTTGGATGAAACTTTGCATGAGGGTTTCTTTAGTGCTCCAGAAGATCTGAAAAGGTTTTGGTTGAGATCGGATTACGTTTACTGCCGTTTTGGCACAAGTTGCTTATTTTATGATAACTTACAATTTGTAATCGAATCATTGAAAAGCAGTAAAAATTCCAATTTCAACGATATATCACACTTGCACCCTTTAGATTTCGTTTGCGTTAACACGTTGACTGCCATACGGGTTAAGAAAAATTTCTCATAAGGCGCCAACCGGTGGCAACGGTTTAACCAAATAAAATATCTCCTAGGCCATGAATATCATCGGCTAATACACTATGAACTGACACACAATATTTTGAAAAAAAAACTGCCAAAAAAAACGTCAAAAAACTCTCGGTCCTTTACTACTAGGCCAGTGGAATTAGCAAATATGCATATTGTAATTCGTTTCAGGATGCCACGCAGATTAAATGATAGTTTTATTGATTACGAACGTGACCCTGAATTTGGTCCACTTTTTGACCACCGGAACACTGTTTATTTAACGATTTATTGTTGAAAAATTCCAAAAAATCGACTTTTTTAAAGGTAAGTCAAAGACCTTTGACGATAGGTTTTTCAATTTGTAGTTACTGTTAGAATTTTGAAAAACGGTTAATTTGAGAGAGGTGTTTCGTTTAAAACGCTTGAAAACTTGTTTAAATAATTGCAAAAACCGCGAAAATATTCGCAATTTGCAAATATTTTTCATTCTTTAACAAAAGCACTTTAGTGCTTGAAACTTTGACAAAATATGTCTTTTATCACCCCAAAGTTACGTCTAAAATTTCATCAAAAAATTTTAATTAGTTTAAGAGATATTCAATTTGTTTATTAAAAACATGAATAATGTAAAATGCAAATTCACCCAGTTCCCATTGTCGTAGAGGGTTGATCTGGACATCGTTTTTTTGTTGAGACTTAAACTTTATGTTTTCATTAATGGTAAATCAAATTTGCATTATTTTCAACTTCAAAATGGTGTTTGAAAAACTGTCACATTTTGAGGTTAGGTTTTTTGCTAATAACTTTTAAACGAATGAAGATTTTGCAATATCATTCTGATATCTTTATTGCTGGGATTTTTTCGCATATTTTCAAAAAAAATGACTGTAGCCTTACTAGCAGCCGAGATGATTTTTTTTTTAATAAATTCGTAATTTGTTTATTAATAAACATTAACAGCTGAAACTTGGCGAACAACTAGTTTAATAGTCTATCTTTGTAATAGAGCTGAGTTTGGGGGAAAAAATTCAATTTGCAACGATAGCAGTAATTAATTTTAAATCAGCGTCAGAAAAGGAGTGAGAAGCATGAGTCATATCTATAACACGTTCATAAAATGATCGAGACAAGTTCAAATCCGTCAACCAAAAATTTACCGTTTCTCCGATTTTGACTTTTTTTTTTAAATTGGGGTAGTGTGATGAAATAATAATATCTGTCATGTCGATTTTTAATTTTTAATTAAACGATAATATGTTATAAACAATTATTTTTTGTTAAAATTTTTTTTTACGAATTTATTAAAAAAAAATCATCTCGGCTTCTAACAAGGCTACAGTCACTTTTTTTTTGCAAAATCTTCATTTGTTTAAAAGTTATTAGCAAAAAACCTAACCTCAAAATGTGACACTTTTTCAAACGCCATTTTGAAGTTGAAAATAATGCAAATTTGATTAGCCATTAATGAAAACATAAAGTTTAAGTCTCAACAAAAAAAATGATGTCCAGATCAACCCTCTACGACAACGGGAACTGGGTGAATTTGCGTTTTACATTATTTATGTTTTGAATAAACAAATTGAATATCTCTTAAACTAATTAAAATTTTTTGATGAAATTTTAGGGATAACTTAGGGGTAATAAAAGACATAATTCTTCAAAGTTTCAAGCACTAAAGTGCTTTTGTTAAAGAATGAAAAATATTTGCAAATTGCTAAAATTTTCACGGTTTTTTGCAATTATTTAAACAAATTTTCAAGCGTTTCAAACGTTAATCGTTTTTCAAAGTTCTAATAGTATCTACAAAGTTCTAATAGTATCTACAAATTGAAAAACCTATCGTCAAAGGTCTTTGAGTTATCTTTAAAAAAGTCAATTTTTTTGAATTTCTCAACAATAAATTGTTAAATAAACAATGTTCCGGCGGTAAAAAAGTGGACCAAATTCAGGGTCATGTTCGTAATCAATAAAACTATCATTTAATCTGCGTGGCATCCTGAAACGAATTACAATAAATTTCAGTCTTTTTTTTACTAATTCTACTGGACTATACACCATTTTGGTCTATTTATACGATAAAAGTGTGCTGGACCGAGTCGCTGGGAGATTCCAAGATCCCGAAAAGATCCAGAAGATCCAGATATCCCAAAAACATGACTCGGTCTTATAGACCGAGACGGCCCACAGGGCAAACATAAGTACTCGGTCTTATGGACCGAGTTGGCCTCATAGACAATAAAAACCTCGGTCGTATAGACCGAGATGGCAGTCAACGTGTTAAAAAAATTAAAAAGAATTCGTTATATGTGTACATATCAGCCAAAAAATATTATAGGGCATGTGCATCATATAACTAACGTAACCTCAAATTTTAAGTTTTTCAGGTTTATTCTCATTTTTAATGTTTGTATACGCATTTTTATCTTGGAGTCGTATCGGCTCCAAGCAAATATTTAAAAATTCACGTAAATAATTTTTCAGTATTGTTGATTAATAAAAATAGACTGCTAATTACAGGTTAGATTTCCAACCTACAAAAAGAGTCCTATTTTATTAGGAGAAGGTATTTAGGACTTCATGAACATTACACTGAATTAGATTTTAGTTGGAAGTATGGAAACCAAACAAGATTTAATAACAACTACAAAATACTCGTAAATCTTAAGAAATATATATATTTTTGAGGTTAGCTGTGATGTCACGTCATTATTGTTAAATGTATTTTTTTATTTGCGTGAATTTTTAAATATTTCCTTGGAGCCACTGTGGCTCCAAGTCGTATACAAATATTAAAAATGAGAATAAACTTGAAAAAATTAAACATGATGCAGATATGTCCTTAAATATATTTCATAACCTAAAAATCAACATTAGTAAAGGTTACCAACCCAAATATTTTTGACAATGTCAAAACTTATTTTAGTTGGTTTTTAAAGGTAATAATTGTTTATAGCCATGATAGGATATTACGTTTTTGACAATGTCAAAACTTATTTTAGTTGATTTTTTTAAAGTTAATAATTGTTTATAGCCGTGTTCGGATATTACGTCTGATTGATGGGACGCGTCACAATCGTTCATTTAATGCAAATCGAGCTAACAGAGCTAAATTTGAAACGTTCGAATATTACAAAATAAATGACTCGGACAAAGTTCGACTTGCTCGGACCTTTTTGATCAAGCAGGAAGATTTTAATTTGAAGCACGCGTAGTCTGCTTGAACTGTCCATAATGTTGAGGTTAGAGTGTCATTTGAGCTAAATTCTGTATTATTATTTTTATTCGCGATTCAATATTCCACAAAATCTTCGAAAAGTTATCTGTTAATGCCCCTATAATATCCGGCAATTGATTATCATGCAACATAAACAAACATGAGAGGTTATGTTTTAACAGATTGCTTGCAGTCCACTTCAGTTCGTTCGATATTTGTTCATGAAATAAATGGCTCCAAAGTCACGTGTAATTTATCGATTTGCTCAGTGCTCTGATTTCCGATGTAATATCCAAACACAGCTGAAATGGATCTACTATGTGAGGAAGTTCCAGCCGCTTCCAGTAGCTGCCGATTTTTTTTACAATTGGGGCGTTTATAGTACGAGCCGAAGGCGAGTGCTATAAACCACACGAGTAAAAAAAAAAAACATTTTAATCTCGAGTTATATACAAAATTTTTTGTATCGCCATTCGAAACTAGAAAGCAATATAATTTTGTAAAAATAGAGTAAATTCTATTGCTGTTTCCATAGAAACCAATAAGTTTTATTTCGCACTGTGAAATAAATTTTCTTTATTTCACTCTTTTTTCTTTATTTTACACTTGTCAATAATGACATTGTTTTGATTCATCGAAACTGTCGAATAAATGTCATTTTAAGATATGGCGTTACAAAAATACTATTGTTTAACCCTGAACACATTTTGTAGAAATGCATTTTTCCAAGTAAGCCTTGTTTTATGAAAACCCTCGATAAACACGAAGTCATTGTTCAAATCATTCCAAGGAAATACTTTCATAAATTTCAATACGGCCATTCGATTTTGTGTTCCCACTTGGCAATATAGAATAAAATAGTATGCAATATGATAAGTACCAAAGATATAATGAATTATATACGTTTGTATACTTTTATCTGATGAACTACCATACCAATAATAGAGTTGTAGGACATTAGCTGACATATTTTTATACAATATATTTCTAAGCATTATTTTTCCATAACACAAAACCAGTTGCAGCATTTCAACATATCAGATAATAAGTTTAAAACAGCTTTAAACTGCCTGAACAGGAATTATCTTACGCAGGAGCAATAATTGAAAGTATATTTGAATCATAAATCATTGTTTAAAGCTCCAAGCTATGCATTTACTTTCGATTGGTAATAAATAATATTTACTACTGCAGTGTGCGCAAGAAATTCAGATTATTTGGTACACAGTAATATTTGTAGTAATTGCATTTACAAGTAAGTAGTGCGACAATAGTGGTCAGTATTTTGATTATTGATTAGTCTATTTCAAATTATTGCTACAATATGGCTATCTCTTAGTAGTCTCTCTATCCGACACTTTTTATTTAGATTAAATTATTTTCTAACCTCACAAAATTGGGAGGTTACTGTAATTGGTCCAAAATCTAAAATTGATATGAGATTAGTGTTTTACGTTTAATACGAAGGAATACGAAAAAGTGATTTTAAATAAATGTCTGTATGTGTGTGTATAGGTACGATATATTGGTCGGACACGAGCTGAAAGGATTTTGGTGCAAATTGGGTGACGTTTAGTGTTCATAGTGTGCTTGAAGGTGAAAAAATTATGATGAAAATGAGTCCAAAATCGGTTTGCGCAGGCTGATTCTACATTAAAAGTAGATTCAAAATTTATGAAATTTAAAATCGTAGCTGATCCCTTTCGCGTTTTATCCACATTTTTGGATTTGAACCCTTTGCAATACAGTAACTCTTATATCTTTTGCAAGTCAATTCGCATGATTCATTAGAATCAGACTGAATATTTTCGTCGTCATCAGTAGGCATAGGGGAATAATTTTCTGGAAGAATAGTTAAACTAATTTTGAAGAAGCCTTGACCTCCATCAGCCAACACTTTAACAATAACATTTACTTGCAATTTTCGATGTTCAATAACTGCATCGAGGAGTTCTTCAGCGTCTGCATAAACGACAGGTCGAGGATGTTTTTGTTTACTCGAGTCGTTTTCACAATCAAAATCGTATATACCGTGTTTGTATACATTATCTAAAACTTTAGATTTATCTGATAAATGCTTTGTATAGTACGATGGAATAGACTTTCTACCTACGTTACATCTTACAAAATTAGTTATTTTTCTCATTTGATTTCCTGAAACTCCTAAATTTATCCTAAAATTATCTAAGCTCTCTTCATCAAATGAAACACTTTTTTAATACTCGGATTTTAAACATCTTTTGTCTCCCGACCACCAGCAGATGCATTAAAACTAAAATTTTCATTTTTATTAGTTGTAAGAAGACTAGCAGATTGAACCTTTTTTTTTATAATAGTACTTAGAATTTGATTTCGATTTTTTTCAGTGAGCTTTTCTACAATTTTTAATACATTTTCTTTGCTATTTTTACAAATGTGACTTTTACCCCTTCCAATCTCTTGAAAACAATCACCACACAACAAATTTCTAGTATCTTTACCACAGATCAGAAACAAATCAGATATTTCACTTATGACGTATCATGGTTTAGATAATAAATCAACTCCTGGCAGGTACCAATTTGTGGCGAGATCTGCGCATTGTCCAATCAGTCTTAACCAGCGAGTATAGTCTCAGGAGGGACCTTATGATGCGTAAAGTAACCTAATAAATACTCAAAAAACCACTTAAATGTATAACAATAACAACTCTAACCTTCAATACAATACACCACATTCCAAAATAATTAATATCAAAGGTGGAGCTGTTGACTACTTCCGTCTCTGAGATTTCAGTACTAAATACTCCCTCCTGTGAGATTATATTCGCTGGTCTTAACTTCCATGTCAACCTCAAGATTTCTCTGTTTATGTCTTCTGCGCAGAATCCTGGCAGGTATACGTCACATCACAAAAAATGAAACTGGTAACATAGGGAATACTATTGAGTGAAACATCTGATTTCTTTTAGTCTGTGTCTTTACTCTCTATAGATGAAATCGGCAGGCTATCTATTACTGAACGCCCATAAAGTCCCGTAGAAACATCAATTTTGTTTTCTAAATCTCTTTTATGTCCTTTACCTTTATCAATTTTAACGTGGCCTTTGAAAAGACCAGTCAAACATATATAACAGTTGCATGTATTTTGCGATGTACGAGTATCCTTTGGTAATATGACATCTGTATAATTAGGCATTTTCTAAAATGGTCTTTGAAATTTATCTTTATTAGCATCAAGTAGTGTGAGAGAACAAGTTGTACATATACCTAAAGGATACTTTTCATTTTTTAGATCAAATTCCTCAAATATAAATTTTTTAATTAATTTTCAGTGATTTCAATTATGAAAAATTTTTCTGTTTTTTTTTTCCCAAATATAATTTTTTTTCCGCATGGAGCACATACCTTTTTTCGGTTATCCTCGTGAGAGGATTTATTTCCATGGCTCATTTGAAATCGTTATAATTTGACAGACTTTTAACCAGTGAAATTTTTTTTTATTTTTTGGTTCTGGAAAAAAGTATACTATAATATACTTTTGAGATTTACACTTTATGTTTGGAAACAAAATACGAGTAGCTACCTAGCGGCAAAGAGTGTAATCCAAATAAATTATTTTGTCAGCAATGAAAAAATGTATAAACATTAAAACACTTACAAGTAAAAAGATAATTAAATTTTAATCAAACGTTTTTGTTTCTTGGTTATTTCCAAGTGTTTTACAACAAATGAAATTTAATTTTTAGTAATGAAATATTGTCAAGTAAGTTTTTTTTAATTAAACAACTGTATTTAGAAGATATAATAAACTTATTTACGATAGTTTTATTTCTAAAAGTGCTAAGTGCTCGAAGAAAAAGTTGATGTATACGAGTTACTGTATCGCAAAGGGTTAAAATCCAAAAATGTGGATAAAATGCGAAAGGGATCAGCTACGATTTTAAATTTCATAAATTTTGAATCTACTTTTAATGTAGAATCAGCCTGCGCAAGCCGATTTTGGACTCATTTTCATCATAATTTTTCCACCTTCAAGCACACTGTGATGTTCCCCTTGGCACATAGACTTTCTTATTTTTCAACATAATATCATTTTTTCATTGTACATTCAAAAGTAGATGTTAATATTGTTATTCTGAATTCAACGATATATGACATTTCACTCTTTTCCGTTAATTTTCCAACAGGAAAAAACATCTACAAAAGCATTTACACAAAACTTTCCTTTCTATTTAGCACTTTTCATTTAGTCATTATCTTTCTGTAGGGACCATTGTATCGGTCAACTTTTTAAGTATTCGTGAATTTCTCTTAAAACCCACTAAATTATATTATTTTATACCTCCATTACAAAAATTACCTAATTGTCCTAATTTGTTATTTTTGTCAAAATTATTTAAAACCCCTATGGTTTGTTGTTCACGAGATGACATTCTTAACAATTTTTTAATGCCTTATTTATATTAACGTCATAATAGCATAAAAAATACGCGGGTAAATGGCCACGCTGGAAGTTTTCCTCCAATAGGCGGGTACAGATATGACATAATGCCTGCGTTGCCCTTGGTCACAGCCCTCGAAAGCAGGCGCTAGGCGCTAATATAAAATTGTAACTTACTATTTTTCGGGGACTCTTCTTTGGGCCTCAGGCCTAAGAAACTGTCAAAATTGTGACTGGAATCTGATAAAGAGGACGTCATTTAAAGATTTAAATATCTATTACCTTCCCATTGAAAAACCAAATCGCAAAGCGAATACTGAATCTAAATCAATCCACCCGTTGCAAAGATAGAAGGTTAGAGACAAACAGAAATACGCAAAATTATTTAAAATCAAAAGTCTCTAAACAAATTATGATCCAAAAGTTTCCCAAAAATATTCAGTTTCAATGTTCTCATTAGAAATAATATTGTGCATGCATTATATAAGATAGAACAAACAAGACACTACAAAGCTTTTATGTTGTTTGGGAATGTTCTATTAGGTGTTTACAATTTAATATTATTTATATCTACGTAAAAGCCGTCTCTGGAATTTTTTACAGATGATTGCCCTTTATGCGACGTTGGTGTCTGCTCCCACAGCTCAGGGTCCAGACCTCAACAAGGTGTCACAGAGTCCCCTACTCCAAGACTTTTCTTAAAATATGCGCCGTTCCCAACGTCTTATGCGCTCGACTTATGTCATTGTAGACCCCCGTCATAGCCCTTTTTCACTGTTCCCAGGGCTCCTATAATCACTGTGGTCTTTGTATTCTGAATTCCACATTTTGCTAACATATATTTGTCTATGTACTTGCCCGACTTCTTAGTTTCCTTGAATATCACGTTTGTGTCATTCAATATGGATGCATCGATCAGCAGACAAGATTTTTCTCATTTATTACGATGTCTGGTCGATTTGCACAAGTTTCTCTGTCAGTTAGAATTGGCAAGCCCCGCATAAGTGTGACGTTGTTGATATCGACAACCTTTTCAGGGTACCAGTACATTGAAGTGCTTGTATATAACCCGGTGGAGATATCTGGCCACTCTATTATATCGGTGAGTGTACTCGTATGGTGCAAAACGTAGTATAGTATTATTAGTTTTTTTTTCTACACCTTTAAGGGAAATGTACTCAGTAGGGATCGGACAAGATTATATCAAGATCACTATTGTTGCCATCAACTACTGCAGAGAGATCGCAGCATCCAAGACTAATGACTTTTTCACCTTCTGGTAAGTATCCCAAGGAACAATTTTAGTTTCTTAAATGTATACAAGGGTGCTATAAAACTATTTATAAAATGCCTTGAAAAATCTATTTTGCTGTAACAATATCCTTAATACCATCATAAAGCGACTTGTAGACTAAAAGGACCCACCCTTATGAAGGTTGTTAAGGCCTTTTTAAATTCCATTATAAAACTCCTTAGTGAGGCATAGTGCTGCTCTTGAAGACCTTATTCGGGCCGTTTTAAAACCTTTCTTAAAACCTATTTTAAAGCTGTCAGAAGCTTTTCTATTAACTTCCTGCATTTCTAGAAAACACCTAGAAGGCTACCTTAAAACTGGTTTCTAAAACCATATTAGAACTGAGAAGCTATAAGAATGTCCACGAAGGAATCCAAATAACTTTATTATTGCATTTATTTTTTTCTAAACTGATTTAAGCAAACACACCATCAGACTTATTGAAGATAAAATGAAATTTGAAATGTATAAAGCGTAGAGCACTATAACCTCTCTAAGGCCGATTTAAAAGGTAATAAAAAGCCATCAGGTATGACAAAAAAATTAAAACCAACGGCAGTTTATCGTTAAAACCACAAAAGAAAGGCCCAAAAAACAAGAGCCCTCAGAAATAATAATGATTTTAAATCCATACAAAATTTGCATAGACACACGTAATCAGCAAATTTAAAAAAGTGGGCTGCTTCTCGGTTCCCACGGTAATTTTCAGTCGTTTCTTGTAATTCTACCTTAATTTGCTAACGAAAAAGTGATAATTATTGCTAATTATAATTGTGAGATTGACCTTGAATATTTTTATATAACAAGAAAAACATGGCCGGCCAACTAAAAACCTAATTGTCATTTTACAGTCCTCTTCAGTGTTGCCAGGTCTAGTGAAATTTCACTAGATCTGGTGATTTTTTTTTTAAATCTTGTGATTTAGTGAAAACTTTTATGAAAATGTCCATTTTTAATGATTTTTGAATCATCCAATTATTGCCCTCTACTGGTAGATAGACAAACATTAAATTCGAGTTGCGATCCATTTAATACAAAACTGTTCACGTTAATCGCTACCACGGTCAGGAAACTCTACGGTTACCTCGATCAGCAGCTCTTAGACGAGAGAGACGCGCGGAGCGGGGAATCGAATGAAAGAGACAGACATATCTGATTTCCGTGCAAAAGACACAGACAAAGATGCCTGTAGTGTCTACAGCTGACGTAGGCTGTAGACCCTGACAGAATATCTTTCATTCGATTCCCCGCTCCGCGCGTCTCTCTCGTCTAAAAGCTGCTAATTGAGGTAACCGGATAGTTTATTGACCGTGAATCGCTACTATCGAATAGCCTGGGCTCGTTGCCCTCTAGCGTCTCGTAGACAAACAGTACTTTCTAGTTACAAACCATTTAATACAATACAGAGTACAAAGTCTGGCAAAGAACTAATCAGATAGAGGACGCTCAAAGCTATGCTGTGCCCAGAAGGTTCAAGAAAATTACGTGTCCTACAGACACTGCAACTTTTGAAAATTAAAGATGAGAGCTTTAATTTCAAATCTAGTGAAATTTTAGTAAGACTTAGTAACTTTTTAAAGCGTCCTCTGATAACTTTTAAAATTTTGATCTGGCAACACTGATCCTCTCATTAAACTATATATTCTAATAATGGCAATAACCTAGAACATTTACTCTAAATGAAGCCCTTTTAGTCTTTTTGTATACTATCACAAATAATCCCTTCCTTACAAAAATGCAAATGCACTTGGCAAAGATCACATGGACTTGATTAAAGCTGTAATAAAACGTTTGGGACGTTGACATTTGATACAAAAAACTTAAAACTTAACCTCAAAATAATTTGTATGTGTGTGTGTATTAACAGTCCTTTTAAAATGGCCATTCTTTTTTATTTTCTTCCACCTTTCCAAAAAAGACTAAATGGAATTTAAGACGTTCATAAAACTAATTAGCTTTATGAGAGTTTTATGTAGGTTATGATAAATCCATTACAAATACATATTATCCTAGAAGCAAATTAGCTTTATAATTAGGTCTTACAGAATGCTTTAAAACTTACTATTAAGAGCAAGTATACTTGAAGCCTAAAAGGCCTTAACTACAACATCAATGAAGCACATGACTATTTCCTAACCCTGACAAACCTTTCTTAAAACCTCCTCAAGTCCAAAAGACTTTTAAATTGTTCCTTGGGATTCTTATTTAGATTATTAGTTATTATTATTATTATTATTATTATTATAGACTTAGCAGCGACAAACTTTCTCAGCCGTTGCTGAAAACTACTCATCGATCCCTCACGCGCTTTTAGGATTCGGCCCTGTTGGAGTTCGTTCCAAGTTAATTGGCACTTTCGGAGACGTTGGTGATGCCTGCTGGAACAGCTCAGAGTTCAGACCCCAACGAGGGATTACAAAGACTAACCTGACAGTTGTAACGTCCCTTCTTAACAGTTCCAAGGGCTCCTACAATTTTTGGCACGACTGTTGTCAGGGTCGTGGAGATACGGGCCCGATGGGCAAAAATTTTTTTGAAAATTGATCAGCGGGGGGGGCAGAAATCCAAAGAAACTGGTTTAAAAATTATAATACAAATTTTCAACATTTCAAAACCGGGCCCCTCAAAACGAGCCCGGACTCGGAGAGAATCACCTCCCCCCCTCCTCTCGATAGGCCTAACTGTGGTTATTGCATTCCACATTCTACTAACTCCTATTTGGAGGTTTTTGTACTTGCTCAACTTCTCTGCTTCCTTGGACATCACGTTGGTGTCATTCGGGATGGATACATCGATCAGCAAACAGCGCTTCTCCTTTTTATTATATACGACGATGTTTGGTCGATTTGCGCGAATTTCTCTGTCAGTTATAATCGGCAAGTCCTACATAATTGACGCCGGCATTGTAGGTTTTGACAACCTTCTTGGTGGTCTAATCATTTGTTATTATTATTAACGTTATTACTATCAATATGAATAAGTACTTTTATGAAGTTGTAAATGAATAATTAAGAAAAAGCTAAGAAGTTGTAATAATATTTGAAAAACATCACTTAGTTTTCCCAAAATTACAAGTTATTTCAGAACTTCGTGCCCCTCTTCCAAAAATTCGCTGCGTATACTTTACTAAACAATTTATATGTACAAATTATACGTATAATTTATCTGGATATGAAAAACGACAGTAGTTGCAGTAACCAGTCAGCCTTTTGCTTCCATCTGCACGTATGAAAGTTTATGTTCAGTTCTGTGATTTACATTCTTATAGTCTCGTCTGCATTGATGTCTACAGAGGAATTTGCTGGTGTTCGTACATCAGTTCGTACTGGAAGCTATTGTGTACCTTCATGACTCTCTTTGTCGGACTTTCGCCCGCAGAATGCCCTGGAAGCTAGAGGTAGCCGCTGCACACGCAGACACGCGAGGGCGGGTCTAGCCTGCTTCGATATACATAACCAAACAAAAGAATAACGTTATACCTGTGTATAATTACCACATAAACTAGGAAAATCAACCTAAGCAAGGATAATGCGGTGTACCTTTCAAAGCAAAACTATGAGATCTTTTTCTAATGATGATTACTATATTTTCTAGCGCTATTGCAAAAGTTTATGTGCGAATGTTTCGCAACTATTGCCATGACGGGATGCAAATTGTTGCAATTATCGTATTTTAATTATTACCTGGAGTAATTCTTTCTTGGGAATATTGAACTGTAATTATAACTGTTACATTACCTTCTATGAAGCAAATAGTTATCCACCAATATATTACAACACGTCCAGAACTGAAGCAATAATTATTTTAATTTAATTGTTAGTAGTAGTGAAATTAATATGTAGAATGGAGTGTTTCCGTTTACAAAAATAGTTTTTTTAATAAATTTATTTTGTTGTAAAATTGAATGTCGTTCCATCGTTCCAATTTTACTAAGTGTTATGTTCTTTATCGCCTCCAATAAGTTCTACATACAAAATTTAAGTACAAGTTATTACGTTTTAGAAATCTGATGGTTTCCTTATTATTCACTATCCTTTTGTATAAAAAGACTTATTCTATTAATCTTCAAATTAGACCCTAGGGTAATAGGCTATTGTCTATGTCCAAAAAAAGAGGGTTGAAAGGGTTTTTATTATCTCTTATGTTCAATTGACCCCAAAATATGAGAAAACTGCGGAGTGCTACCATTTAAAGGGGTGCGTTTTTGAGATCGAAGTAAAAACGTCCACTTTTCACATTTTTGAGTTTTGCTCGAAAACTATGCATTTTTCCTAGAAACACGTCAATAGAAAAGTTGCAGAAAATTAAATTTCCAATCGAAATGGTCCTTCAGAAGTCAAAAAAATACAAAAATACGCCCAAAAAACAAAACAAAACAAAAAAATGCAATTTTTTATTTTAGCCTGTAACTTTTTTTCGGGTATATTTAGGCATAGACATTTCTGCATAAAAAAAGCTGGCATTTTACCCGTTAAAATAAGATTTTGTAAAAAAATTTACGATTAATAGTGACCGAGATATAGCGTTTCAAAGTTTGCAACTTTTAACTTTTTCTGATAGTATTTTTTTTTTCATATTAATTCAGAAGTGGAAAAATGTAAAAAGTTATTTTTTAAGTACAATAATCTATTACATCTAGACTGTATCTTGGTTACTATTGATAACATAAACTTCTATTGCAGACCATTTAAACAAGAATTCTGCGAGTACATTCAATGTAGCAATATCTGTACTTAAAGTATTTGACAAATAAGTTATAGGCTGAAATTTAAAAAAGAACGTAAAAATTAGAAAACAGTTAATAAAAGTAACAATCTTCGAAACGCTGTATCTAGGTCTCTATTTGTCGTTGAGACTTTTACCAGCCACCATTTCAACGAGCATAAAGTGAGCTTTCACTTTAATATAATTATGTCTATACCCAAATTCACCCAGAAAACAGTTACAGGACGAAATTTGAAAAAAAAAATAGTAAAAATTAGCAAAAAAAGTTAAAAGTTGCAAACTTTGAAACGCTATATCTCGGTAACTATTAATCGTAAAAATGTTTACAAAATCTCATTTTAACAGGTAAAACGCCAGCTTTTTTTATGCAGCAATGTCTATGCCTAAATGTACCGGAAAAAAAGTTACAGGCTAAAATAAAAAATAATAAAAAATTGCATTATTTCGTTTTTTTTGTTTTTTTTTTGACGTATTTTTGTAAACAAAAATTTTTTTTTGACTTCTGAAGGTGCCATTTTTGGAAATTTAATTTTCTACAACTTTTCTATTGACGTGTTTATAGGAAAAATGCATAGTTTTCGAGCAAAGCTCAAAAATGTGAAAAGTGGACCTTTTTTACTTCGATCTCAAAAAAGCACCCCTTTAAATGGTAGCACTCCGCGGTTGTCTCATATTTTGGGGTCAATTGAACATAAGAAACAATAAAAACCCTTTAACGTTTAAGTTCCTTTCTACAGTACTTAGACAATAGACTATAAGCTGTAAGGATGACTTTAAAAATAAAAAAATCTTATATAGGTATAATTATAAAAACAAATGTTTGATATATATAAAGAAACATATGGACTTATTTTCTAAATTAAAAGAGAAACATACATACAACACGAGACATGGAGACTTACTAGACATACCCAAACACAAAACATCATATTTTAAAAAATCTCCATGATATAACAGTATTTTATTTTACAATAGTTTACCAGAGGAAGTGGGAAACATTCAAAGTTATAGCAAATTTAAAAACACAATAAAAGAAATTACTCATAAAGAAGCATTTTATAGTATACGTGACTTTTTACATAGAGAACCTTCAGGACCATAAATATATTTATTATTTTAAAAATCAATCCATCATCCAATCAATCTAATTGTTGCAGTATTGAATGTTCTTATATGTTTGTGTATTTGTCATATTAGTTTCTTTTTGTTTTTATATTTACCAAATACTTTAGTTTCCTTTTTTATATCCAGAGTCTGTAATATGTACGTTTATCTTTTTTTTTTTGACATCTTACCATTAGCCATACAGCCAACCGCTACCCTAAAAACCATTTATTCCAATGACGAGACAATGAAAAAACAAATCTTGAAAATCAGCAAAAAGAAAAAACAGGAACACACGCTTCTCGTCCTGGGAACTATCAGGATATTTATTTTTTAAACGCAAACAAAATTAGAGGACCACTGTAAATTAAGGGATGCAACAGAGGACACGAAGCTAACCTACTTAACTTAATTATCTCACAGAGTTCATAATAAAATATTCGTTTCTTCCAAAAAACCGATGATACAATCAAAAATGTGTTTATTATGGTGGCTGAGGAGAGAAATAGTGCAGACAAATCAAGTTTTGAGTATGAACTATCATTTCTTTATCGAAATGGATAACTTTATTCATGTATATATAACAAGTATTAGAAATGTTGATTGTATAGTTTCTGATATCTCTAAACTTTCGAGACAGTTGCAAATATAGTTCTATGTATTAAATATGCATATACAAAATTGTGTGTTAATATATATCTATATAAAACAACCATATAGTCATTGCAATTAATAGTAGACAAAAAGCTTTATATACGTCTAGACTTTTCCAAGCGTGAAATATTAATACAATAATTGCATACCTATCGAGATTTATGATCAAGGAACGTATTACATTATTTATTCGAATCTGTTCCACATAATGTAAATAATACAATTCTGTTTATTTTCATCGCAAGGAATTTTATTCATTCGTGTGTAGCCTAACAGCAAAGTGTCTCTAATTAGTATCTAGAACTACCTAGAAAACGACATATTATAAATTTACATCCATTAGTAGGATTAGATTATGTATCAACAAAGAGGAATAATTCAACAAAATAAATTTCCTTTGCAAGATTATTCATGAGCTACTTAAACCTTATTTATATTCTCTTTATTTGTTAACTTGTTTACTCTATAAATGTTCCTCTAATGTATTTTTACTGTTTTAACGTTAGTACATCCCAGCACTCTAACACAACAGCCCTTCAACTGTTGTCTATTTGTACTTAAAGGAACAGAAGTTGCAGTCGGACGTGGCCGACTGATAATTTGCACGCATCTGACGATCACCGTGTATAATGGATATGGCCTAATTTCAATAAGGAGTATTGTGCTATGCTATTTTAGGTATGCTACAAATTTGAAATAAAAATTTTAAGTCTAACGGAGGTTATCGCATTGAATAGGAATTTGCAGTGGCAGCACTAATAAATATCTCTTTTTATGCAAGAAAATCTTTTTTTTTTTAATTCAATTTTCACCACTTTTTCTGAATGTTAACCATATAAAAAATATTAGTAATTGTTGAACAACTCTCGAAGAATAAAATTTTTCTTCTCATAGCAAAATCTGACAGAAAATGAAGTACTTATAGCCATAAAATTGAATCTATCAAAAATAATGCAGATATCGATCTGAAATTTTTACCAGATATTCCCTCCTATATAACATGTACTTTATTAAAATTTCAAAAATCTTTCTAAAATTTTTCTGAAATTAAATTTTTTTTCCTAAATTTCCATTTGGAGGCTCATCTTATAGGTTGTTTTAATACCTATAACTTTCCCATTTGAACTTTCCTCCTATTTATGCAAAAAAACGATTTTCAACTTTGGTATGGGTGACTTTAGAAGTATATTTATCTTTAAGTGTTTCAGCCACCTAAGAGCACGAGGGACACGCTAATAAGCGTGCGAACTCAATTCTTTCGGTAGCCGAAGTATAGTTATTGTCAAATTGGAATAAATTTCGACGTTTGACAAAAATAAACTGATAAAGTTTTGAAATTTGGCAGAGATGTTCATTAAGGCCCACTATTAAACATGCTAAAAGTCCCCAGCTGTATCTCTTGCGCTCGCGTCTCCATCTTGGAAAAATTGCACTCCGTTTCATTTTCTTGCTTATATCTCTATAACTATTAACGACAACGAAATTATGTTTATATAAAAAACCGCTGCTCAAGGAATCACTACTTCCACATCCAGATTTTCTATCTAAGTCACTCACAACGAAAAAATTGTGGGTGGAAATAATTGTTAATGGAACTTTAATAATATAATATTTGAAATCCTCTACTCCAAAAACCCAGAAAACGATACCCCACATCGGTAGTGGTATGGGGGTGGTGATAAGGGGGTGGTAGTGGGGGTGGATGAAGTAAAAAAATATTTTGAGGTTTCTGGTTCTTGTACACACACTAAATCACAATTTGTTTTCATCCCCTTTAAGAATGGGGTGGGGGTGGTAATGAGGGTGGCTAATGCCAAAATTTTTTTTGAGACCTTAGCTTCTCTTGTATATACTAAATACCAATTTTATGGACTCTTACCTGCTTGATTTACTATTTACCACAAATTTACCCCCCAACCCTTCGACGGAACAAGATGAAAATATAATCTAGTTCTAGATCTCGTTAAAGTACATACGTGTACCAAATTTCAAGTCAATATCTCAACCGGTTCCAGAGTAAACGTGCGCACAAAAAGAGTTACAGACAGACCGATAGACCGACAGACCGACAGACAGACAGAAATTTTTTTTTCGCTCAAACTTAGAATCTCGACGTTTCATGACATTCTAAGCCCATTTGAACAATAAAAATTTTTAAAAATTTTCTTGTTACTATACTTCCACACAAAAAATGTTAGGTAGCTTTTTTTCGCATCTATTATTATATTCTTTGGAAATACGAAAGCAAAGAGTATATTGCATTTCATCGACACATTTCGAAAATTGTAAATATAGTGAAAAAACATCGTATCATTGTGTTGTGATAGCAACAGCTTTTAAAATATCCATCTTTCCATCAGTCCATTCGTCTGTTCGTCTGCCCCTCCGTCCGTCGTGCCTCTTTAAAGCTCTAATAAACTAAAAGAGAAAAGTTCGATTTTAGACAACAAATTAGTGCTAACTAGGTCCCTAGCATTTCTGAAAAAATCGATCAGTACGTAAATGAAAAGGTTATGAAACATTTTATGAAGAAAATGCACGTGAAGAGTGTTGTATCAACTTTGATAAGATTCTATAAACACAAAGATACTGGATAGTGTATTGACCAACGTTTCGCCAAGATAGTATCATCGGGAGATCATTAAAGTTACAAGTATGTCACTTAAATCTACAATCTTATCAAAGATTACAACACTCATTTTTCAAAAAATGTTCCATAACCTTATTATTTACTGATCGATTTTTTTTAAAACCAATAGGGTTCATTCTCTAGCTAACATTATTTTATTATCCATATTTCAGTAAAATCGGACTTTTATCTGGACTGACAGGAAGACAGACGAATATAATAAAAGTTTTTTACAATCAATTATTTTTTATTTATTTGCTTTTATCATGATTAGAGAGTATTATTTAGGTATTATGCAAATCACAACTTAAATACACACTTTTTATTTATTATGAAAATACCTACTTTCTGTATATTTTTGCCCTAATCTGGGCATGCTAATATACTAGTTAGGTAAATACTTTAAAACACTCATTATTGGAGAATCAATCAAAATAACTACTCTTCTAGCTAATACTGACGAAGTATTGAATTACATGATAGGATTCTCAGCATTTTAAAGAAAAAAATGTAATTAAAATACTTAAATCATTTATTCAAATTTAGTCATTCACACTTTTTTATTTAATATGAAATTATCTACTTTCTGTATATTGGTACCTTAATCAGGTCACGCTAATATACTACTTAGGAAAACACTTTAAAACACTCATTATTGTTAAACCAATCAAAACAACTACACTTCTAGATAATACTGACGAAGTATTGAATTACATGATAGGATTCCTAACATTTTAAGGCAAAAAAATATGTTGAAAATACTTAAATTATTTATTGCATAATACCTAAATAATATTCTCTAATCATGATAAAAGCAAATAAATAAAAAATAATTAATTGTAAAAATAAATCAAGAATAGTCTTGTAAATAATGAATGAATGTTTCTATACTCTACTGATGAGAACTAACGAGTTCGAAAAAACTTGTACAACTTTTCTAGAGTTGAAATAGAATGTACAGTTCAATAATTGTTGTGAATGACTGAATTTCAATCAATAATTTAAGTATATTCAATATATTTTTTTGAGTTAAAATGACAGAAATCCTATCATGTAATTCAATACTTCGTCAGTATTAGCTAGAAGAGTAGTTGTTTTGATTGGTTTAACAATAATGAGTGTTTTAAAGTGTTTTCCTAGGTAGTATATTAGCGTGACTCGATTAAGGTACCAATATACAGATAGTAGATAATTTCATATTAAATGAAAAAGTGTGAATGACTAAATTTGAATAAATGATTTAAGTATTTTCAATATATTTTTTTCTTTAAAATGCTAAGAATCCTATCACGTAATTCAATACTTCGTCAGTATTAGCTAGAAGAGTAGTTGTTTTGATTGATTTTCCAATAATGAATGTTTTAAAGTATTTACCTAACTAGTATATTAGCGTGCCCAGATTAGGGCAACAATATACAGAAAGTAGGTATTTTCATAATAAATAAAAAGTGTGTAAGTTGTGATTTGCATAATACCTAAATAATATCCTGTAATATTAAAAGTTGTTGCGAATTCTATGACAACACAATGATATGATATTTTTTTCTCTTCCAGGGATATTTACAATTTTTGAAATGCGTCGATGAAATTCAATATACTCTTTGCTTTCGAATCTCCAAAGAGTATAATAATAGATACGAAAAAAAATGCATATAACAAGTTTTGTAGAGAATTTTATAAGCTTTATTTTTTATATAAATATAATTTCTATGACGCTAATGGTTATAGAGCAAAAAACTTTAACGAAACGCCATTTGTCAAAGATGGTGGCGCGGGTGCAAGAGATAGAGCTGGTAACTTCTAGTATGTTTAACCGCGAGCCTTAATGAGCATATATGCCAAGTTTTAAAGCTTTATCCGTTTTTCTCTTTAATTTTCCGTATTTGAGTAGAGTATGACGTTCGTAAATGGTGGAAATCTTATCGTCAGAGAAATAAGAGTCAGGTAGTTACATTTTGATTTACATTATTTGTCTAGGTGTTTGGATAAGTCATTTCTTAATTTGTTTCTTAACACGTTGACTGCCATACGGGTTAAGACAAATTTCTCATAAGCCGCCAACCGGTAGCAACGGTTTAACCAAATAAAATATCCCCCCAGGCCATGAATATTATCGGCTAATACACTATGAATTGACAGACAATATTTTGAAAAAAAAAACTGCCAAAAAAAAAAACGTCAAAAAAGTCTCGGTCCTTTACTACGCCATCTCGGTCTATTTATAACGATAGAAGTGTGCTGGACCGAGTCGCTGGGAGATTCCGAGATCCCGAAAAGATCCAGAAGATCCAGAGATCCCGAAAATATGACTCAGGGCAAATGTAAGAACTCGGTCTTATGGACCGAGTTGGCCTAGTAAAAAACCTCGGTCATATAGACCGAGATGGTAGTCAACGTGTTAAATACTTTTGAACTAATTTGATTTTTTATGTTTGCAGGTATAATGTGGTCAAATCTAGAAGCTAGGTATATATTACTTTTTTGTCCAATAGTTTCTACTGATTTGGGATTACAGCAACTATCTTATTTGTACCTTATTGCTCAAGGATGTTCAATAAGTTTGATGTTAGAATTAGAAGGAGATATTGTAAAATATTGTTTATACAAGGTCAAATTTGAAAATCTGCGGCGCTTCTAAGGTATATTATTATATAATGACTAGCTGATGCCCGCGACTTCGATCGCATGGAAGACTTCTTGCGCGTGGAATTAAGAACATTGACATACTAACTTATGCCTATAAAGAAGTACCACATACTCACTGAGTACTCCTATAATACTCAGGTAGTACACTCAAGGGGACCCACTACGCATCTATGTGACCTGGAGAAACCCACTGCGCATTCATTGCACTCAAGGAGAACTTCTGCGCATCCACAGTACTCGGGGAAACCCACTGCGTATCCACAGCACTCGAGGAAACCTACTACGCATCCATAGTACTCGGGGAATCCACTGCACATCTATTGCATTCAAGGAAACCCCCTGCGCATGCACTGCACTCGAGGAAACTCACTGCGCATCCATTTTACTCGAGGAAACCCCCTGCGCATCCATAGTACCGGGGAAACCTACTGCGCATCGCAATTTGATAACAATTCATTATTTTGTTTTTGTGTTAGAGCGAGTTAAACGAAAAAATAATTATTTTAGTCAACAATAAAGCACATGGCGGGTATGTGTCAAATTTCATACTTAAAAATATCCCTTTCTCTGTTCACCTATTCGGAGGGAGGTATAGCATTATTAAGCTATTAAATAAATATGTAAATTAGGTTTGTAAAGTTGTATATTCAGATCATAAAAATATATATAATTCTTATTAACAGATTTTTTGTTATCCATGTCCATAGTTATGATAAATATATATTATATACTCAAATATGTAAATGAGAACGCAACATATACTTTCCCCCTGCAATAGAGAAATCAACCTATCAAAGTATCATATTAAAAATGAGATTTAAAAAGAAAAGTCAAATTTGAGCTAATTGATAAAATAGCATGTATTTATTTGATTGATGCTAAGTGAATGAAAGTTCACAATCTATAAATTGAGCGCCTTTAGTAGATAATTGATAAAATAGCATGCATTTGATTGATGTTAAGTGAATGAAAGTTCACAATCTATAAATTGAGCGTCTTTCGGAATTGATTGAGTGCATAGAAGAAATTCAGGTATATGATAAAATAAAATAGCATGTATCTGACTGATGCTAAGTGAAATGAAAGTTCACAATCGAGCGTTGAGAGCGTCGAGATTCAGCCTCTTTCAGTAATTTAAAATTAATTGTTAAAATAATTGATAAAATATAAAATAATTTATACATTGATACGTTGATAGGATGGTTAAATAACACAGGGAGTAATATACCGTGCGTGTAATTTCCCATTAGGCATGTACATTCACGTAGCGTGAGAAATATGACAACACCGGCAGCCGAAAATTCGTCCGTCGGCGGAGCATCCCAGCACTGTTATTTCATTTCAGCCAGCTGGCACACGCGATGTTGTAATTCTTGCTCCACATGCCTAGCCCACGACTTCACACACGGTATATATAGAGAACTCACCGACACATGTACAAAATGGTTATTATAAGAAGTCTTCAGGATATAAATTCGGGATGACAATCGGGGATGACTGATTATTAGGTTGTGGTAGATGATCTAATGGTTGTGGTAGATAATCTAATGATGTCTCTAGTTGTCTCATTTAATCTTCTGGAAAACTTTCTGAAATCTTGCTTATAGTAAGTTCCGTCCATTATCGAAATTTTATATAAAGTAATATAATCTCAGCGTATGGTCTAAATTGAATTATTTGCTTTAGGAATTGTATCTTACTTGAAGGTAGACTTGTCAACGAGTCTGACATTTTGATTAGAAATTCCATAAATTTATTGGTAACGTATCATTTTATTGTTCTCTCTCGACATATGATGTATTTTAATAAAATGTCTGTTACTTCGGTTTTTGGATATTAGGGATTCTTTCAATTATTTGTTGTGCCGTTTTGTTGAGTTTTCCGTATTATTCTGTTTCTTCGTTTTTGTTCTGAAAATCTGATTCGGCTATTGTTCGTTTATCGGGGTCACCAATTATAGTATTATTAAGCTATTAAATAAATATGTAAATTAGGTTTGTAAAGTTGTATATTCAGATCATAAAAATATATATGATTCTTATTAACAAATTTTTTGTTATCCATATGATAAATATATATTGTATACTCAAATATATAAATGAGAACGCTACAGGAGGTATCTTTTTGAAAACTGTTGAATACGTGTCTCTTTATTTCCTCAGAAGAGCCCATCTACCACCCCCGTTTTCACCCCTTCAAAAGAGAAAATCAAAATTTCGTCTTATTCGTGTCTAATAGATTACAATAAAGAGTTTTTCTGCCAAATTTCATGCTTCTAGGTCTAACCTTTTCCGAAAAGCCCAAAAACTGTCCACTCCCAATTCACCCGTTCGGGGGTCTCTTTTTGAAAACCGTCGAATATGTGTCTCCTTATTTCCTCAGAAGAGTCCATCGCTCGAATAATCACGTTTCTGACTTACGCGATTCCAAAAATACGGGCACTCTTTAGGCCATCCACCACACCCGTTTTCACCTCTTCAAAAAGTGAAAAATCGTAATTTAGTCTTACACGTATCTAATATTTCAACAAAAAATATTTCTGCCAAATTTTATGCATCTAGAAAAAGCCTAAAATTTCAACTCCCCTTTTTCACCCTTTTGGGGGTCGAATTTCGAAAAATCCTTTCTTCTTAATGGTTGCCTACGTCACTCGAGGAACCTATATGCAAAATTTGAAGTTTATAGACCTAGCGGATTGAGCTGTGCGTTGATAGATCAGTCGTGAGTGAGTCAATCAGTCAGTCAGGGTATTCTTTTATAGATAGAGATAGAGTTGTATTTTTCCCAGAAGTTGCTGTTGATGTTTTGACATACCTTTTAGAAACACGCCGTATAACTTGGTTTCCATTTATAGGAATTTGTTTTAAATTTACATCAGAAAACATTTATAATTCAGTTAAACTCGCTATTTTCATTTCTGCACAAAGTAAATAACGTTATTAAATAAAAATTACTCTCTTTAATCTTAAAAACCAACTTATGAGTTATTACAAATATTTACTTTGGGAATTTCAGAGCGGTATCTGCGATCTCTCAACTTCCGATATCATTCAGACTTACGAATATTTAATATTCACGCAAACATGATAACATTTAGATAGGATCGAACGTAAATTTAAACCGGACTCGATTAATTCGCTTCGTGCTGAATCTAACCTCTGCTGGTAATGAATTGCCGAAGGGTTGAATCAAACGGGTAATTCTGAATTTATCATGCACACTCTCTGACTCCGTTTCAAAATTAATTAAACAGATGTTTGGTTTAAGAATATTTATAAAAATAACGCAAAAATACATTCGTTTATTGGATTCGTAATAAAGGGTAATTTTGATCTGGAAAGATAAATATTTAAGAAAAAACAGTAATTTTCATGTTCTTTATTGGATATTTTGCTACTTATAAAAATAAATTAAAAAATTTAAAGAAAGAAGCCTCAAATGAATCAGACATAGGTTGATTTTTGAATTAGTGCAATCAAGAATATTGGAATAACCCGTATTTACATATCCCATAGCTGCGATGTAAATGACTTTAATACCCATCTGGAGACTTACTTATCGGAATATTGTAAACTGGATACTTAAATCTTGGTTGGTAATATGAATATCAATACAATAGAAACTAACCCAATTTCACATAGTACGGAAACCTATTTAAATACGTTAGCCTTAAACGGATTTAAATCATATATCAATACTCTAACTAGGATTCAAGAGCAAGCAAAAACATGTCTTGATCGAATGTTTATTAAATCAAACGTAACTTATCCATTTTTCAATGTTATATTATCAAACTTCCAAATAACGAGTTGCTTATTCACAATTTTTAGAACCGCTACTTGAACAAGAAACCACCAATTACATTAACAGTCTAAGTAATAATGTCTCTCCAAGAATAGATGGCATACGATCATCCACTATAGAAATAATATTATTATATACAGTGAAACTACTAACTCAGTTAATAAATATGTTAATGATGTCGGGAATATTTCCTCAAATATTAAAGTGTGCTATTGTTAAAGCATTACATAAAGGTGGCGATCGTAATCAGATGGCAAACTATCGTCCAATCTTTCTCATATCAAATATAGCAAACATTTTTGAGAAAGCAATAACCGCACGATTGTATAATTATTTCGAAAAATACAACATCCTTTCAAATGTTGGATTCAGGCAAAATAAATGCACCTATGATGCAATTACGGCCTTGACAACAAAAATATATAATGATGTAAATAAAAGCATACAGCTGCTATCTTTCTAGATCTAGCAAAGGCATTTGATACTATCAGCCATGTGAAAGCTTCTGGAAAAATTAGAAATGTACGGAGTCGGAGGCTGTTCCTATAACTTAATAAAAACTTATCTCAGTAACAGACAACAATATGTTGTAACAAATAATGAAAGGAACAGTGAATCAACAGTGACGTGTGGTGTACCACAAGGTACAGTTCTTGGCCCTATATTTTTCATAATTTACATTAATGATCTGTTTATAGATACTGATACGTATAGTGTGATTATCTTTGCTTATGCCGACGATACAGTTATTCATGTTAGCGGTGATTCTTGGGAGGATGTTCGCTCAAAATCTGAACACATATTACAAGTTATAACAATATAGTTGAATAGTAGTTTGCTAAAACTGAATCCATCAAAATCAAAATTTTTATATTTTTCGCTTCGTGACAAAGTCAACTTAAATCAAATAATTTTATACCAGGACATATCCAATCGAAATGCATGTAATTGTCCCTCGTACATTGAACCAACTAATAACATCAGATATCTTTGCGTAATCATTGATCAGTCTCTTAAATAGCATGAACACATTAACTGTTTAACAAAAAGATTAAAAAATGCATGTTCATATTTAAAAGTTTAAGCTGCATTCTTAGTAAAAATTGATTAGGAATTGTTACTATGTTCTTGTTCAGCCGTTGCTAACGTATGGCATTCTGTTCTGGGGTGACACTTATAAAAATAATCTAGAAAAAGTATTTGTCTATCAAAAAATAATTATTAAAACCATCCTTAGGAAACCAATGCTTGTAGAATTATTAAATTACTTAAAACTTTATATTATTTATATTGTTAGATTCCTCTCATAGTTCTCTATCGTTCATGAATGTTAATCACATCAAGGAGCCTAAAATGGATCCCTGAGGAGCACAAATACTTACTTTAACTTCTTTTGGGTGAACGCCGTTTCTATACACAACTCGCCTCCTGTTATAAAGGTAAAAAGTTAACCAATTGCATATATTTCCCCTATGACGATGGCTTTGAAGTTTTTTCTAAAACAAGTCAAATACCTTGCATATTAGCAAACAACCAAAGTATAAACAGGACACACAACTAAAAAGAGTCCGTATTTTCTTGTATTTCTGAATAAAGTACCTACAAAAAATCAAGTCATTGCTGCGTTTATAAAAATTTGACCAACGATAATTTTCCCGCAATAATTCTAAACGACAATTAAGGAATTAAAAAAATGAACTGTGGTTCCAACAGTTTATATCCTAAAAATATTGGACGACAACGCTTCTAATATTACATTGCAAATATTTTTTAAATTAATTAACTGTATATCAAAGTAGAATTAGTTTTATTAATTACCTTTGAACAGACCGACGCTTTTCGTTATCTAGGTTACCTTGAAAATGCGTTGCACCTTTTTAAAGCTATGCGCTGTGAAGGTAATTAAAATAATTATTATTCACCACCGCAAAGTGATATTGCGATAATTTATATAGCTGCAGACAATTGTGTGAATATGGCAAGTATAGTGTTTACTCGTATTGCGCTGCCACACCACAATTAGGAATAAAAATGTGTTAATTAAGGCCACATTTATTTTATTTCTTACTTATAGCGGTGAGAGTTAAATATAGAGAATAGTTCACGGATCATAATTATTATCCGTCTAATGGTTTTGATTGAAATAGCACTTGACCCCTGAAGCAACAATATATTTAGCGGGTCTTTATCTCATTGAGTAAGGAATTTTACTTATATACATATATAACTAATAGTTCTTAGGTAATAAATTAAATTATCTCCAGTTCCAATTTAATATTAAAACGTGAATTTATGAAAAATAAAGAGAAGGTGAATTGCTCAATAGTGTTTTTTTCACGCCTTATTTTTATTATCATCCTGGTGGAGTATCGCCATTCCACTCAACCACGACACATACACATAGAAAACACCACAAGAACCATTCCTTACGACATTGTCATCTGCCGCAGCTGAGACTCGAATTCAGTAGAGGAGAGTGACTAGCTGCGTTGTCTCTCACACAACCGCGGTCTAGCCCACTGCTACTGACTGCCTCATCAGCAGATGAAAATGCCACAACAGACCTACCACACCCCAGTGAGGATTTGAACCCAGGACCCAGTGGTCGCAAGCCTAACAACCAATCAATCAATCAATAACAAGTTACAGGTATATACCTCCACGGAATCTGGCCCGGAACCAGTCATGCAACCACGACGCGCAGCGCCGTGATGGGTGTGAGGCTGGACGGGGCAGGTCCGGTTTGGCTAAAACAGTAATTGAAAAACGAAAGGTTAAAACTCCTGCCTGAGAATGAAGCCTAAGATGAACAATCTGGATGAATAATAGTACACGGAGATACTTAAAATATAATTAAAATTAGCCCTTTAAAAACTAGCGGTTTCGCGCACAGCACGATACAAAATGTTTTGGTTTTTGAGAATTTATTGGTCAAGATGGAATTTAGAAACAAAAAAGGACAAAAGAACAGAAAGAAAAAAACAAATAGAACGTGTAAAGGAAATAGAGAAAGTTGGTTATAAGTTTTAGCAAAAATTAAAGGTGTCGTGGTCGTGTCGTCGGCGTACTTGTCAAGGTTTGTATTGGGGAACTCCGGGATGTCGGAGACGTTATAAGTTGTATACTTTCGGTGGCAGGCACGACCCTGAGGGACGCCGCCAGCGCGAATGTTCCGTAGAGTTGATAGTTTATTATTCACCCTGACTTGCATCGATCCACTTAACACAGTACTGTGTTACTGGAATCGGTATTCATGAATTTATCTGAATATATATGAAAGATCTATTATTTTGTGCTGCAGTTTTCCTCATTTCAAAATCATTTTTTCAATTTTGGGTGTAGTGAGAAATACCAGTCAAGTAATACAATTCCAGAATCCTTTTTATCAGAATCAAAATCTACAGAGATTTTTAGATTAGAAATCTAAAAGTTTTCAAAGCGCCAGGAGGCTCTAACCCGACAGCTATCCATTTTGACATCCGCAAGGATCATTTCTTGGTAGTACACTGCTTTAGAAACTAATAAAAAACAAAGCATTTGTTTTAACACAAAAATTACGTTACCACTCAGAAAACTCTAAACAGCCAAAACATAATCTTTTCTGAGGACACAGATAACTGGGTGTAACTATGGATGGTAAGCTACATTTCAGTAATTCCACTATCCATCCGATCACTATCTCCACTTATTAACCCCCTCCCCTCGACGCATCTACAGTAATATATAAATTCTTTATACATTTCTATATCTACTACCTTACTATCTCATTGCAGCAATACCTCGATTCTGGAAGAAATATGTCTCTAAGACCGACTCCCCAGTATCGTATTATCTAGAATTCTCTCAGTTCTTGGTCACATCAACCAGAGATAGGACAAAATAGAATGGTTGACAATTCGGGGGAAACCAAGTAAACGTCTTTCAAAACGTTGGACGGATGTCACCAAAGAGCTGATAAAAATGAGCTTTAATGAGGCTCAGTCCTGATTATTATACAGCAATTGGAGGCCAACTAGGAATACAAAATCACAAACGTGTGGTAAGACGATGTGAATAAAAAGAAAAGAAGAAAACTATCTTACAAAGGCATCCTTATCTGGTATCCCTCCGAATAGCAACTTCCTTTCCCACCTACACTCCAACCCAAACCCTGCATGATACACTCCAAAACTAAGCGCATAGAAATTACATATGTGCATAGGTGGATATATTATACACCCATTGTATAAAAAAAAAATAAAGAACAATAAATAAATAATGGATTCATATATTAGAAATTTTAATGATAATAATATTCATACAAATATAGTAAATAATATTAATGAATATAAATCACTGGTAAAAATTAATAATGACACACATCTAAAAATAATTCTTAATAACATTAGAAGTATTTGAAAAAATTATGATGAGTTCTTGGTTTTCCTTAATCAGTTTAATTTTGAATTTGATATTATTATTTTAAGTGAAACATTTGAAATAAAAAATACTGACTTGTTTAAAATAATGGGATAGAATGTTATATATAACGAAGGTAAAGTCAATAAAAACGACGGCGTACTAATTTATGTAAAACAATCTTTACACCATTGTTATGAAATTGTTGAACTAAAAAATATTAAATATGATTCTGAAGAAACTAAAATAAACATTATCAACTTAAAACTAAATGTAGGCAATAAAACAACTTTAATCACAGCGGCTTATAGATCACCCGATACAAATGTTGACGATTTTAATAGAGAACTAAATAGTTTTCTAAAAGTATATAAAAATGTTGAATCTCATGTAATTATTGGCGATATAAACATACACATCTCTTCCGAGGATGAGCACGTTCAGGAGTATCTAAACATATTAGGTGAGTGTGGTTTTACTTCTTATATAAATAGTTTCACAAGAGTACAAAATGAACAAAAATCTATAATTGACCATATTTTTATTAAAAATAAAGAGAGTAATATTAATTATATGCCCATCATTTTCCAAAACTTAATTACAGATCACTACCCAGTAATATTAAATATTAATCTAAATTGTAAATTAAATCATTCAAACTCTAGCAAATTATGCTATAAAAAATATACAGATTATAAACAACTGAAAATTGATTTGCAACATGAAAAATGGGATGATATTTACAATAATAGTAATGTTGACCAAATCACAGGAAACTTCCTTAGAATATTAAAAAATTACTCATTCAAAAATACAAGAACTATTAAACTAAAAAAACGTGAAACTCCAAAAAAAGAATGGATTACTATCGACCTTCTAAATTCTATAAAAACAAAAAATAACTTATACAGGATGACGATTAATAACCCACTCGACTTAAATGCAGCAAACCAATACAAAAAGTATAAAAACAAATTGAGTCAACTGTTGAAAAATACGAAAGCTAGATATTACAGAGATCAAATTAATAAAAACAATAACTATGCACAAAATTTATGGTCAACAGTAAATAAAATAACCTAAAAATAGGAATCAAACAAATATTGAAAAAATAGAAATAAATAACGAAACAATTACCGACAAAAAAATAATTGCCGATAGATTCAACTGCCCCTATAGCGAAATTAGGGAGTCACTAGTAAGGCAGATTACGCAAACAAATAATTATACACCAGATAGAGTTAGTAAAGAGACAAATCTGAAGAACTCAATTTTTTTGAGTCCAACAAATGAGGAAGAGGTGAAAAAACTTGAACTTAAATCCCACAAAGCACCGGGACACGACACTATAACGGCAGAAGTATTAAAAGAAGTGGCTGCTGAAATTGCAGCACCACTTAAATATAGTATTAATAAAGCCATAGATCTAGGAGTCTTTCCAAATATTTCAAAAATTGGAATAATTAAACCCTTATACAAAAAAGGTTCAAAATTGGAAATGTCAAACTACAGACCAGTCTCTCTAATATCGAATATTTCAAAGCCATTCGAGAAAATTTTAAAAGTCAGAATAATAAATGTTTTTAAAAAATATAGTATATTATCAAAAAGGCAGTATGGATTTAGGGAAAGCACGTCTACACAAGATGCCATAGCTCACCTTACATCTCTAATATATGACTCATTGGATAAAAGCAAACCCTCATTATGTATATTTGTCGATCTTGCTAAAGCTTTTGATACCGTTTGCCACAGAAAATTATTATGTAAACTAAAAAATTATGGGTTTAGAGGAAAAGCATTTGATCTCATGAAAAGTTATTTGTCAGAGAGAGTCCAATATGTAAGTATTGATGGTATTGAAAGTGAAAGAAGAGAAGTAAGCTATGGAGTACCTCAGGGCATAGTTCTAGGACCTATATTATTTATTTTATATATGAAGAGTTTATTTATATTAAATACAACTGGTCAAATTCTAAGTTTTGCTGATGACACTGTAATATTCTACAGTGGGGACAGTTGGGAAAATTTGAAAACTACTGCGGAAAGTGACTTCAGTAGAATAAAACAATGGTATGATCAGAACACCCTCACTATGAATATTGATAAAACTAAATATTTAACTTTCGCATCATATAAAAATAAATTACCTAAACTAGGGCCCCTCAAAATAAATGTTAATATTAACATAACAGAGGCCGATTCAATGACATATTAATCATAGAGAGACATCTGAAATGGGATCTACAAATAAATAACATTATTAACAAAATAAGATATCTTCTGTCAAATTTTAAACACCTGAAAAACTACTTAGATATAAAAGAATTAAAAATCCTATATTTCGCATTAGTGCAATCACAACTATCTTATGGAATAATAGCTTGGGGAAATGTGGTAGGCACGTATCTAAAAAAACTAGAGGTAATACAAAAATGGATCTTAAAAATTATATTCAATAAAGAATATACTTACTCTTCAGAAGCTCTTTTTGAAGAATCCAAAGTATTTACCATCAGAAAATTATATTGCGTTGCACTACTGGTTCACCTAAAAAAAAAAATGAACATAATATTAAATTCAACCAGCACATTTACAACACCAGACATAAATTGAAAATTACAGAAAAGCCTATAACTAAAAAAGCAATAGGACAGAAAAACCATACTTACCTCGGTCCCAAATTATATGATATTATACCCGATAATCTAAAACACATAAACAATATAAAAATATTTAAAAGCAAATTAAAGATATGGTTGTTCTCAATGCAAAATAGTGCAATAGAAAGTATAATTAAAAATTGATTTCTACACCGTGATACTGTTTATGTTTTTTATTATTAAATAAAATTAAATCTCTAACCGATATTCCGTTTTCTTTTCTATGGAACTTTATTTACCTTGTCTTAATAATGGTTACTGATCCCTTGTTTAATACAAGTCAGTATTAGTAATAATTAAAATTAAAATACCTTGAGTTACCTACTCCAATGTTACTACTACCGTTTTTATTTTACACCTTTTGTTTTGTACTGTGTACATCCTCACGAACAAGTATACCAAATACTTCAGTGAGTATTTCAGTATATTTACAATTGTGTATTATTACATTACTTAAGATTAATAGGAAATCAGATTGATTTATTAGTATTTGCACTTATTTATTTTTTTAGTAAATAGTTTATTGATCTATTTGTATTTGTATCTCTATTTGTATCTGTACTTGTATCTGTATTTGTATCTGTATTTGTATCTGTATTTGTATCTGTAGTTGTATTTTGTATTTATATTTTCTTTTTTCGTAAATATACTATTATTATTATTATTATTATTATTATTATATTATTTATCCTAAATAAACTCCTGCCCAACTTGACCAATTTCTCTAGTTAAATCAACGATCTTACCCACACCAACCTCCTAATATCCAAAAGAGGGAGTAGCACAATAAGCAGGCAATGTCTGCAGCGACTTCGGAGTCAGCACGAACCATGGCGCTAAAAAGAAAACACGATAGTAAAACTGAAAAAATTACACATTTACATATCAAAAACACTGATTAACATACTAATCCATTAACATAAAGTCAACCCATATACCTGGTCAGCTTTAGAGCAAGTCAAAAATTCAATGCATCAACCCAAAGAAAGCATCTCAGCAGATTCAAGTTATCGGCACCTGAGAATACTAGTTAGTTCAAGAGACCTCTCCTACTAATCAATAGTACAAGAAAGCGATTGTATGAAAAATTAAAAAGGGAACAGCGAAGAGCTTCATGCTCCTGCAATATCAATTATCAAGTATTTTCAATAAGCTCGTCATTACTTTCCATTATAAGTTGAGTTCATATGACTCAGATATGCCACTCGACCCCACTGCTTTTTTAAAACTTTATGGAGAAGCACCGGGGGAAGGGTGTCTTCCTCTGTACTTAAATTGACCTCTTTGGGAAACTTCATGAGAAACTATGAATTGAATTCGGAAAATTACTCTAAGTATTTTGTTTTTTATGTTTGTTCAGCTTATATTCTGTATTACATATTAGTGTTCAGTATGAAAAACATAAATTTTGTAAATTGCTCGCACGATCTTAGGAATTGTGTTAACTTATGTACGACTGTTTCTGAAATTAAATCAAAGAGAACAATACCACCGAGCGAGAAATTATAATGTTCTTAGTCATTAATGACCCCGCAGGGGTTTACTTAAAAGCTATTGCTACGGTTGGGTGCACATGCATACATGGATATTGTTTTTTGTTTTGCAGACACCATTTGTTTATTTTATCTATCAGTTCATGTTCTTGACAATTAACTGATTTAGCACTGATATGAGTTACACTCAATTTATAAAGTTGACGTTGCCATTTCCGATGCATCCGTTGCAATTTATAGATCAAACCTACAAAACATTGATTGTTGTTGATATTGTAAGGTTTCCCACTGGATTGACGTCTGTTTGAGATGCCCAACTTTTATGATTTTTAACAGTGCCGATGCGGAATTTCCATTGAATGTAAAGTGTGTTGTTACGTGTTTAACCGTCTATATTTTATTCACTTGTCAATTGTCAATTAAATCGTAAATATACGTCCAAATAGAGCGCACCAATCAGAATATAAAACAAACTAAACTTTTGACTGTCAATCACAGCAAAACCTTGTAGGCGTGGCATTTTTATCCGGTAGATAAATAATTATCCGTAGGTCTAGGTGTCGGATAGGTTATCCTAGGAATAAATCATATTTATCTGGTGGATATCACCAGTGGCGCAGCCAGAAAATTCATCTGGGGGAGGGCCAATAGAACCGGACTCCCCAGAGGATGAGGAAAATTTTTCAGAAAATGGTTGAAAACGGATGTGTATGTAGATTCCTGTACTAATAATATTGGCATTAATTACAAAATATTTATTTCAATGGATAATTTGGATACTGCTTTGTACTGATAGAGATTATGCTTCTTTATTTTTTGGCTTGGGGGGGAGGGCGGGCCCCATGGCTCCCCATGGATATCACTATTTGTAGATGAAAATACCGGGATAAAGTTTATTCTGCAGAATAAGTATCAGTTTCTATATATGAAAGTACCGGATCTTAAAGTTTAGTAATACTTTTTGTCAATAAATTTTAATATTTTTTATTTCATTTCATATACAGGGTGTGACTTCTTGGGTCATTTTATGAAGAAAAGTTCATATGAACATATGTCCACTCCACCAGTGGCGTCCCCGCATACATGTCCTCTGATATTTTTTACCAAGAAAGTGGTACGCCACAGATATTTTTCCATATGGATCCTTACTCTGATTAACCTACATGAAAACAGTCTCTTGCGTTTTTCTCGTCAGACGCACAGTTTTTGAGATAGAGAAATCTATCCTGAACTTTGCTGTCAAAATAAAAAAAAACAATGCTTTGATTTTAGACGCTACAATTTTGAAACACCTATTCCACTATTGAGAGATTTCATAGACTATTATAATGACTATCTTGGGTCATTTACAACTTTAGAGTAATAGGTGTCCTACGCTGAACTAGTCCCCCAGGATAATTTATTGTTTAAATTATTCTAATTTTCTAATCATTACACACTGACACCAAAAGGAAATAGAATGGTTTGTTATCATTTAATTACGGTGTGTGTCGTTGAATTTACTGCCATAAAAGTAAGGCACTAAATTACTCTAGTTATAACAGGTAATTATTAAGTTAGTAAATGTCAATATAGTTGCAGTAGAGCGATAACTATTATATTTAGAATACAACGATAGTAAAAATGTATGTCGCAGGCAAGTTGCATGCCATTAGAAGGCGGTTTCAGATTAAAAAGAGTTCAGTTATAATAGTTCCGTGTTTATATGGTGATTACCCGGGGCGACAATGCAGAAAATAAAGTAGAAGGCGCTCAAATAACTTCCTTGCTTATTTCTCTGGCCTTGTTGTTGGTTAGATTATCTAAAAAAGAAAACTACTTTTTATGAGGAATGATCATACCACATGTACAAATTATACAAACATTATCATATCAAATACATAAGAAATAAATATTTATTTAAAATTATTACAGTACCTAGAGGTAAAAATTATGCAAAATTCATAAATGGTAACATATATGTAATGATAATTTTTTTATGTGGGTGATTCTTGCAGTAAAATATATCATCTTTAGTTTGTGTATGGTCCCATTACTTGCTCTTAGCCCCAAAGGGAGAAACCACCCCCGAGTAGAAAGATTAACATTTGGAAAAGTATTGATGACTTATTTTTGAAATGTAGTATACTTATGTTTTATATACTGAGTACGAATCCAAAGTCAAAAAACCGCTGCACAAGGCATCATTATTTCTACATCCAGATTTGCTACGCAAGTCTATTACAGCGAATAAATTTTATATGTGGAAATAACTGTTTACGGAACTTTAATAATATAATATTTGAAATCGTTTACCCCAAAAACCCCTAAAACGATATCCCACATCGGAGTGGAGGTAGTGATGGGGGGCGGTAGTAGGGATGGATGAAGTAAAGAAAGTATTTTGAGGCCCTTGGTTCTTATATATACACTAAATCACATTTTTTCACCCCCTTTTATAATGGGGTGGGAGTAGCAATGGGGGTGGCTAATGGAAAAATTTATTTGAGACATTAGCTTCTCTTGTATAGACTAAATACAAATTTTATGGACATTAACTTGTTTGATTTACGTATTTACCCTCACTTACCCCAATGTATCCCCCAACCCTTCAACGAAATAAGATGAAAATATAAGATTGTTCCAGATCTCGTTAAAATACATACCTGTACCAAATTTCAAGTCAATATCTTAAACGGTTCCAGAGTAATCGTGCGCACAAGAAAAGTTTCAGAAAGACAGACTTTTTTTTCTTGTTCAAACTTAAAATCTCGACGTTTCATGATATTCTAAGCCTATTTGAACAATAAACGTTTTTTTAATTTTTTTTGTCGTTACTATACTTCTACTGGATGTGGAAATAATTAGTAAATTCAAAATGGCGGCTCCATTGTGACAGATGAAATTTTTTCCGACGCAAATGGCTTAAACAAGCAAAAATTTAAGCATCAAGAGAATGCTATATATTAACGAAAAATAGTATATGAGTTTTTTTGGCGACGTTCTTATTTAAAAAATATGAAGACGCATGTTGTTTCGGTATAACTTCCCTTTTTTACACGACGGAAACAAACAAGAATCGTTTAAAATATTAATTAATTATATTTCACTTTGGATCTAGACATTTTTGATCCATGTGTCACAGTTTCTGAGATACTCAATAAAGTAAATATTTCAACCTATAAATGCCATATTTAAATTTCCTGACCTCCAAAATTATTAATTCCACAGAAACTATAAAAGAAACAAAATTTATCCTCAATTTATAAGCTTTATTTTTGGTACCCACCATGTTTTTAATATGAGATATTTGCAGAAACAAAATGGCGATGTCTACTAAAATAATGTGAAGGCGCATATTCTTTCTATAATAATTTCTTTGTTTTTTATGCTACAGAAACAAGCAAATAATTTTAAAGCTTGATCAGTAGTGTTTTATTTTGGCTGTTAGCATATTTGAAGTTTCATAGTTTCTCGATATTTAACATTTAAACTAAATACTTCGTCTTATAAACGTTCAGATGGCATTTTTAAACTTCCATATCTCCGAAACTATTAGTTTTGTATAATTTAAATAAATAAAATTCGTCCTCAGTTTATAAGCTTTCTAATTGGCCTTCAGCATTTTTTCGCTAAATGTGATACTTTTAGATATATTGGACGAAAACCGTTTTGTGGCACCTATTTTCTCAAGATAAAATCCCTATTTTCACGTTGCGTAGGACTCTTTTTCTTAAAATTTGTTTCTCTGTCAGCCCCAATGGCTATTATAATGTTTCTTTTTTTTGGGTACCAGCCCTTGAAAACCGGTGGCATGCACCTCCTTTAAAGTAGCAAGTAGGTAGTTCTCTCATAATATAAAAACGTTTCATTGATGCATTTACTATTAAATTATATTAAAAAAACTAAGTTTAATTCATGTAATAATATTTCTAAATTAGAACCTCCAGTTACTGTACTAAATAAAAAGATGTAGACTACATTTTTTCCGAATTATTATTTCATGTGGACCATATTGTGTGTCTTATAATAATCCACTTTATAAAATAAATTATATTTTGAAATTTATTAAAATAAATTAAGATGATCTATGTATCGAAAATGAATAATTATACAGAAAAAAATGTTTCTTGAGATACCGGACGGTACAGTTAACCTAACGAACCTCATAAAAACCTCATGAAAAATGTCATAAAAAAAAACCGCTGCCCAAGGAATCACTACTTCTACATCCAGATTTTTTTATCTAAGTCACTCACAACGAAAAAATTTTGTATGTGGAAATAATTGTTTATGGAACTTTAATAATATAATATTTGAAATCCTCTACCCCAAAAACCCATAAAACGATATCCCACATCGGTAGCGGGGTGGGGGTGGATGAAGTAAAAAAACATTTTGAGGTTTCAGGTTCTTGTACACACCCTAAATCACAATTTTTTTCATCCCCTTTAATAATGGGGTGGGGGTGGTAATGGGGGTGGCTATGCCAAATTTTTTTTTGAGACCTCAGCTTCTCTTGTATATACTAAATACCAATTTTATGGACTCTTACCTGCTTGATTTACCTATTTTCCCCAAATTTACCCCAATTTACCCCCCTACCCTTCGACGGAACAAGATGAAAATATAATCTAGATCTAGATCTCGTTAAAGTACATATGTGTACCAAATTTCAAGTCAATATCTCAAACGGTTCCAGAGTAAACGTGCGCACAAAAAAAGTTACAGACAGACCGACAGACAGACCGACAGACCGACAGAATTTTTTTTCGCTCAAACTTCAAATCTCGACGTTTCGTGACATTCTAAGCCTATTTGAACAATAAAAATTTTTAAAACTTTTTTTGTCGTTACTATACTTCCACTGGACGTGGAAGTAAAAATGAGGTTTGTATGGAAATATTTTATTCTCTTTCAAAATTTTTTGGATGCAAGTTTTTTAAACCTCCTCCAAATGCTGGGCTCGATTTCTTAACAAAAGTTGGGGACTTTCAGCAACAGATTCCAACACTAATAAACCGCTGCCCAAGGAATCACTACTTCCACATCCGGATTTTCTATAAAAGTCACACAAATTTTGTATCTGGAAATGATTGTTTATGGAACTTTAATAATATAATATTTGAAATTCTCCACCCCAAAAGCCCATAAAACGATACCCCACATCGGTAGTGGGGTGGGGGTGGTGACAGGGGGTGAGAGTGGGAGGTGGATAAAGTAAAAAAATATTTTGAGGTTTCTGGTTCTTATACACACACTAAATCACATTTTTTTTCATCCTCTTTAATAATGGGGTGTGGGTGGTAATGGGGGTGGTAATGGGGGTGGCTAATGCCAAAATTTTTTTTGAGACCTTAGCTTCTCTTGCCTATACTAAATATCAATTTTATGAACTCTTACCTGCTTGATTTACCTATTTACTCCAAATTTACCCCAATTTACCCCCCAACCCTTCGACGGAACAAGATGGAAATATAATCTAGTTCTAGATCTCGTTAAAGTACATAAGTGTACCAAATTTCAAGTCAATATCTCAAACGGTTCCAGAGTAAACGTGCGCACAAAAAAAGTTACAGACCGACAGACAGACACCGACAGACAGAAATTTTTTTTCGCTCAAACTTGAAATCTCGACGTTTCATGACATTCTAAGCCTATTTGAACAATAAAAAATTTTTAAATTTTTTTGTCGTTACTATACTTCCACTGGATGTGGAAGTAATTGGTGGGTGATTCGGTAATACTTAGTAATACTTTATTTAAATAGGCTCGGGCGAAGGCTAAGTAATAAGGAGTTGAAAAAAGATTGTGTTTTGTGGATACGGATTCAAAGTTACTAGTGTGGGGATGAGTTTGCCTTAAAGAAAATGCAAATATCTTGCACCGCACTAGTTATAACCTTGTCAAAGAAATAAGCACCGAGAATTCTTTCATCAACTATCTCATACCACACATTGAATTTTTGAGGGTTCTAAGAGAGATACTCCATCGTTCAGTGGAGATTTTCTGCAGCCCAATAACGACAATTTCGCCTATTGACATGATAATTTATAACAATGCCATCTGAAAAAAAATTACAAAGTTATTATTATCATTATTGCTTAGCTCTTGCAGAATTGATTTCAAAATCGTCTTCAAACAGTTCATGAATGAGAACTTCTGTTTGGGTACGCATCCTGTCACTAAAACCAATCCTGGAAATAATTTCAGTTCTTTCACGTTCGGCTACTTTTATGATTTTTAGATATAAAAAAAAGTGTAGGAAATAAAGATGTAGAGAATTAAATTCTCTAGAAAACACTCAGCGAGAGTATATATCTTTTATAGTATGTGAACAGGAAGCGTACAAAGTGTGGCATGGTGTGGATTCATTGTATTTAAATGCATATATTGCGGAAACAATAACATCAATTTTAGTGTTCACGGAATTTATTACCAAGAGAAAATTCATAACTAAATGAGTAAAAATGAACTAATAGATCAATAAACCGTTCTTGAGCTTAAAAACAATATTTGTATCGTAAGTTGAGGATTTTCAGAAATTATTCCTCATTATAAATAGCGTCAATATATCTACTTTTAAATTCATGTATAAATTGTAACACTATTTAAACCGAGGGCCACGTTAATGCGGACATTAATAACTTAGGATTCATAAAATCTATTGCATTTTCCCAGATGTTGACAGATAATAATACTGTTTTGATACCAAATAATTACATAAACAGCTGTAGAATGCATTTGACTTATTACTAGATTATATAAAGATGCAGTACTTATAAGTTCTCGAATGGAGGATCGTTAGTCACTATGTTATTATTCCAGAACAGAAGCTAATAGAAATGGAAGTAGCAGATGTTTTGGATATGAATAATAAGTAATCTTAAGAGGTGAATACAGAAAATCGTCTCCAATTTTTTTTTATATTATCTGCTTAACTATCCAGACATTCATGTGTATATTTTAACCATTACTTTGTATCACATTAATGTTCTCCCACTTATTCAGTTTTAACACCATTAGTTAATACTTCTCTGAAAGCGATGCCATAGTATGTTCTTCATTTTTCAAATTTTCAGGTTTTGCTGGTTTCGAAACTTGTGTCAATTTACTTCGGATTATGAAAATTGATGACTATTTAGAAAATTCTTGACCTAAGAAATTTGAAAGTATCGATGGAAGTGGGAAGTAGAAAAAGTGAATTTAAGTAAAAAATGAAGAATGAGTTTTTTTCGAAATACAATTTCTTTCCAAGTTATTAATTATTTAATGTTTGAAAATTATATTTTTAAAGGAGCAGTAATTCGAAAACTATAAATCAAAACGATCGTTAAATTTTGGATATGGGGTTCCAAAGGACGCTGATTAATAATATTGCATTAGTTTTTCAAAAAATACCTAATATGTCGAAGAATCAACCTTTTTTGTCAATAAAAATGCACGTCAATGACTGAAATAAGTTTTGTTTTATTCAAAAAAGATATATTAAATGTCTTTAATGTCAATCCAAATTTAGTTGAAGTTGGATGGCTAATAATTGAGCCACGAAGGTGTTACTGTGGAAAGTCGAACATACTTTATAGTTAACAATTTAATTACTTTGCAGTTAATATAAACAATAAGGCATTAATTGTAAACTTTGTTTTGTCGATTAAATAAAAATATCTTCCGGTACAATGTTTTGCAGAAATTTCAATAATTTATTCTTCATTTTATATCAGCCATTTTTAAATTTTATTGTCTTCGCGATTATGTCTATATAAACAACTATGTTTTTATAATCATAATTAGTAGCCAGGGCTGGATTATCCATAAGGCGAATTAGGCTATAGCCTAGGGGCGACAATGCGTGAAGGGGGGCGCGCTAAGGCATTAAAAAAAATTATATTGTCCATATTTTTTTTCCATTTTCTTCTCCCTGCTCATCAACTTTTGGTTAAAAAAATTTTTTTAAATTTTAACTTCCCGCTCATCAATTTTGAAACCCGGACGAAAATAGTATATTATTTTATTAGAAGTAAAAGTGATACTTCTGTGACGAGTCTGTAGGTTTGTTCGTCCGGCAATTACAGACGAGTGGCAATAAGTGGCATTTAATCAAAGGTTATATCCCAAGAACCCTCAATTTCATCGGATAAATTGCGGGTAGCTGTTTTTTGTAAAACTTTGATTAGAAAATGTTCAAGACTTAATAATTTACTTTTGTGTAAATTTTAAGTCGAGAACATTTGCTTAATAGCAAAATTTTGCAAAAATTGAGCTACCCCCAGTTTGTGTGATAACATTTAGAGCTCGAGGGGTATATGTCAAGATTATTTTCCAAATGGACAAATGTCACACTTTTTTATATAAGTTCAGTAACAGTATTATTTTATTATATTCAATTAATTCCACGCATTCGATAAACTACTTTTGTCTCGTAGCCATGGAAACGGACGAGGTAGATGCTTATTTGACTTTTGTTAAGCGGTCTTGATAGTAAATCTGACAGTTTGTGTCAGTTTTATATTAAAAATACTTTTGTAAAATTGCATAGAAACACCGTTGGTACATAGCAATTATAAATAAAATAATAATTCTTGAATTTGTAATATCTTTTATTTTGTTTTTAGTCCAACTGAGAGAAAATTAAATCAATTATGTGGATTTAAAAGCTAGACATCATTTATTCGCTGGCTTCAGTGTAAAACTGTTCTCATTGGTTGACATTTAAAAATTCGCGAAATGTCATTGGTCTATAATTTATGAGGGAAATAATTCGTTCAAACGTCGATTAGCTAGAAAAACAAATACCGATAAAAATATAGAATTTCACCACCAATAACGCATTGTGTTAATATCGCATGGCGAGCGTATTAAATAAAATACGCGTTGCTATGGATATTACTTGTTCTGCCGTTCATAGCGCCAGAAAGTACTTTTACCTCCGTTGTTAATGGCAATGCATAGCGAAGTAAAGCAGCGCTGAGCGAGTCCGGCATTTGGATGGGTGACCCAAGATCTCATCTAACAGTCGGTAGGCAGTCAACTGAGACAATCCCGGGACGTTAACCAGCTGAGTAAAGGCGGGGAATGACCCTTGTGGTTGTCCACATGATAACCCCCGGGCCGATGAATCGCCTGAAAAGCAGTGGTATGAGTCAGGGTAGGTTAAAGTTGGTGGCCGAAGACCATGGTTTGGAGTCCACGCTAAATTGTAGATCCCTAGGCGCAATGGACCTCGCCACTGTGGCGAGGCACAGGTTGCCTAGGAAAAAAAAAGTAGTACTATGCTATGAACGTTTAGATATCTAAAATGTCATACTTTAATGTCATGAAATGAGTTAAGAAATATCATGTTTTTCTGACGTTTGAAGAAAAAAACATTTTTATCATATTTCTTCCCACCCGTCAGTTTTGGATCGGAACAAAACATGTTTTTTTTTCAGATTTCTTCAAATCATCAATTTTTTTCCATTATGAATAAAAGGGCGCAAATACATGATTAGCCTAGGGGCGCGCCAATCCTTAATCCGGCCCTGTTTGTAGCCAATTTAAAGTAGCTAATTTTGAGTTTTGACCTTGTTTTTCGAAATTCAATCCACCGTGCGTATGTTTTTATTTATTTATGCAATTATGACTCTGGATTGACTTCAGCGATTTCTATGAAATCTTTCTCAAAATACAAGGTATGGGCGGCGGTCGTCTCATTGTAGTTTCATAAGATTATGTCTAGTGTAAGGTAAGGAAAAACTGGAAAGAATTTGCTTTATTCGCAAATTTAATGAATGAGCTAGTGATAAAAATAAAATTTCTTCGGAATTTCGTTAAAATTGGTGGTTAGATATTTTAAGAATAGCTGATACCAATTGAAGAGCTAAGTGGATAAAGGTGTTATGTCACAAAAACACGTTATTGAGTAATTTAACTCGAAAGTTTTTAGGGGAGAACTTTTTTGTTATAACGACTATATAGCTTGCATTTTGCGATGATATTGACATTTGATGTACTTTTCAGAGACAAATAACTAAAGTTGTCAGTTGTCATTATTTTCGAAAATTTTAAAAAATTAATGTGCATAACACATTTATCCGTTCATAAGTTTCTCTGAAATGAATAAGGAATTAGTGAATAAAAGTGTTAAGAAATTAAACATTTTTATTATTATTGTACATTGTACAATTTTTAGGTAGTCGGACAGTTCTACGGTTTTGAGCCACAGTTTGGTCATTTCCAAGTATGTTACGGCCTGTATTCTTCATTTATGAATGGTAATTGTTCTTTAAGATTGGCCAGTTTTTCTACACTTAGGCTGCCCTTGTTTTCATTAAACACCGTTAGAGCAATACCGTCGGAATTTATCTTATGCATATTTCTTTTCTTTAAAATATCGACTTTGTAAAATGGAGTCATTTCATCTAGTGATGTAATAGTAGCACCCATTGGTGCCATTTTATACCGTCGCGAAAATAAACCTTTTCATTGTTGAAGTTTTTCTTCCTGTTGTACAAATTGAGTTTTGAGGCAATTCCATCAATATCCTTGAAATGATTCTTCGTATCTATGACAACGGCGTCTTTGGGAGTTCTTAAAATTTCTCGATACTGGTCCGGAAAGTAGATGTTTTGATGTTTCCTTAAAATTTTCTCGACTCTGCCAAAGTCTCTGTCTGAATCTAAATATGAATGACCCACCTCCGAAAATTTATGGTCGATAACTTTAAATTCTCTCTGTAAAATCAACAACTGATAAAGTGTAATGATATTGAAGTTTTTATTTTGTCCACCACAGGAGTCGGGCCATATTATAATGTGATCGATCTTTTCTTGGAAATATTCATTGTAAATTTGTGAAAAGGTGTGTAAGCAACTAGCAATTTCTAGGCTTTCACGGCTGGCCATATCTTCAGTCCTTGTAAAAAAGAACGGTTTTTTTTTCAGTATTCCTCAATGTATGTATGCCAAGGTTGTAAAACCACATTTGACAAAGGTAAAATGCTTTCGATGTACTTAATTTTGGCAGCGGCATGGTTTGCTGAAGATCTAAAGTAAGAAAGCAAATCGTTCTATCTTCTGTAACTTTTGCTCCGTCACGCTTTTGTTGTTCGAAAGCTAGTTTGTAATTTTCTCCGTATTCTTTAGTATTATTTCCAGCATCACATTTGGGAAAAAATGTGAATCATTTTATGATCTCAATTAAACAATTTTGAATACCATGGACGTAATTTCAGCATTTTTATTGGGTAGGCAGGGATTTTTCACGGATAACCCAATAGACGTAAGCATAGCTAACCCTGTGATTCTTAAACGATAACCTTATAAACCCAAATGACCTTTGACTTGATTGGCGTAATTATCATACTTATTATTTTTTCCGCAAGAATTTCGGAATTCGCCAGATTTGCCTTAAACAATTTAATGCTCTTTCAAAATATTGGGTGGGCAGAAGCCATACCAGATATCAGTTTTGCTCTTGTCATAAAAATTTCTACCGTCCAGACCTCTTCTACTTGTCAGCATAAAAATGTTTGTACAAAAATCAACACTGAAAAGCGTCACTTTCCAGTATTTCTGATTTACAGACTAATTTGCTAGAATACTTTGGTAAATTCGTATTTTATTATTGCATTTTATATTGATAATGTTTTGTTTTTAAAACATTATTAAAACTTGCCTGGGAAGAAATTGCCATTATGTGACTGATTCCTGCTGAATTGACAAAAGGTATAAATGTGTTTACAGCAATTAGATACTCAAGTACCATCTCGACTCTTGTACCATCTCATACCATTTCGAAATTGAACGAAATGAATATATGGATTAAAACACTATAAGCACTATTTCCAAATATCAGCCAATTTATAAACATCATGATTCATGAAATCGTTTATTCATTGCCATTTGTAATATCAGTTTACTACGACTGGCCATTTTCACTATAATAGTAAGAAACACTTAACACAACTTGTCACATTAATGTCAATATAACAACTTTAAAAGCAAAGTGTTTTGGATTAAAACAATTTAATATCGCACAGTAATGGATAAAGGTGGTATGTGATCATGACACCTTTATCCATTAAATTATATAAAAACCCTATGTACATAACACCTTTCTCAAACATTAAAACGCATTTAGGAAAGGTTTATTATCCCAAAAACTTATTGAAATGATAGATTATAAGTTAAAATAGTTGTCTGTGTAGAAATCTCAAAATTTTCAAAAATGTCACATAACACCTTTATCCACTTAGCTCTTCAATTCTGATGTTAAACGTCAAGCTTTCAAAATGGTGAATTCAACATGGCTGCCATGATTACAATGTTTTGAAGATTTACATGAAATTTGATACACGGACATGCAAAAATGAACAAATAACGAATTTCAATGTAGTTTTAATCAACTTCAATATCGATATTAAAACATAAACACACCACAGATAGTAGACGACCCCCAAATCCATAGCCAAGGCTGTGCGGAAGGGGGTTACACATTTGAAAAAACTCTGACATACATCCACACCCACCGGTGTTGTCAATACCGGGGCTGGGGGTCGAACTCAGAGCGCGGTAGAGTCGATCAGCATATTCGCCACTCAATACGCCTTAACCGATTTAGCTACCGCACCGGTATTGAGTAATAAGATTCAATTAATTGGCGGTTGTGAAATTTTATTTAGTCACCTTTTTCCTAGCATTTTTTTAAATCAAAGTTCTATATTTTCCCATTGAGAAGTTCCAAAGAACTAATATAACTTCTTGAGAGTTGAAGTTATCATGAGTAGTATGCAAAAGGACATAATTTTTTTAAAGCAATTATTTTGATTGTTGACTGATTCTTATTTTGATTAAAGAGCGGTTAATACCAGAGAATAAATAGAAAAAAATAGATATTGCACCCTAACTAATAAGTGGTTAAATCATATCTTTCAATTAAACAAACTACAATTAAATTGAATGCCAGGGGCATTAAAATTAAAAAAAATAAAAACGAACAAATTCCTGCCGAAGTCTAAATCATCAATGATAAAGTCTTAATGCGTTCCTTTCACGCCTGCCACTGACCGCATTAACATCAAAGCTAGAAAAGAATGATGTTTTACATTAGCTTGATATGTCACAGAGAGAGAATTTTTTTAATGTATCAGGCATTTACCGGTCGTTCAATACACAAATGACTATATACGAATATTTATTTCCTAGCTTGACTCCTCTCTTGAAACATTTCACTATAAAATCAACATTAGCCTAATAGTCTTGACGGCGTTATCTTCTATTAGGGTCTAAATTGAGAAATCATTGGATTTTATCATAAGTTCAGGTGTTGCAGCCAGATTACACCCAATTATTTTAAAAAGGATTTTGACATCAATATTGCATCCACATTAATTTTACACATTATTGTGATAAAACTAAAAGTTAGTTCTGGCAGGATTCTTCAAAGTATTATAGTTATCTTTTATTAATTTGTTCCTTTCCACTGAATTAAGATTTATACTGTTATGGGGAATATAAATGTATTAATTAACCCGAAAAATATAAAAATTTATGTGCAGGTGTTTTTTCAACAAAACGCATAAAATGTATTTATTTAATTCGGGTTTTAGTACTGCAAATATGTAATTCGAATTAATAATTTTGTTGAAGAAAAATCTAGGAACATGTAATAAACGCCTAGCATTCGAGTATGGCCGATTGTAAAGATCTATTTGACTAATATTTTGCTGGGTCATGACAATTCACTTTTCAACCAACTTAAAAAATAAAAATAAAAAGTGTAGGGGTTCTCAAGTCGATACATATGTATGTTTTTTTCATGTTTGTTCAACCATTATTCTGGCTACTTCTATGAAATATTTCTCAAACTGCAAGATGTGGCTTGGCGATAGTTCATAGTAGTTTTATCAACCTATCTAGTTAATAAAAGGGTTGGTAATGGGTGTAGCAGAGGAGGTGGCTGATGTCAAAAATAATTGATTTCATGACTTTTCCTGCAGACACAAAATCACAATTTTATGGACTCTTATTTCTTTTTTTACCTATTTACCTCCATTTACCCCCAGCTCTTCAACGAAATAAGATCAAAATACAATCTAGTTCCAGATCTCGTTATAGTACATTTCAAGTCAATATCATAAGTTCCAGAGTAATCGTGCGCACAAAAAAGTTACGGACAGGACGACAGACCGATAAACAGAATTTTTTTCGCTCAAACTTAAAATTTCAACGTTTAATGACATTTTAAGTCTACTTGAGCAAAATAAATTTCAATTTCTTTTTTACAGTTGTTATACTTCCACTCCACTACGTGAATGTGGACGTACTTATCTATAAAATACTATAGGAAATAAAAGAAGATAAACTTATCCAATCTGATCCTAATTGATCTATTTTTATCTATCCATATCAGAAATCACCGTAATTCAAAAAATTATCAATAAAACACCATAGAAAGCAGTGCAACATAAACTGAAACGATCTAACAGTGGACTGAAATACATCAAAATTTATTGCAGAAAGCAATGAAATTCAAGCTGGCCAGATTTGATCCCAATCGGTCTATTTTCATCGACTCATATCCGATATCGCCATAATTAAAAAAAGAAAAATCATTTATTTGTAGGATTCTCGACTGGTAGAATATGTTTCAAGATCAGTTACTTAGGAATTTTCCAACCCCGCGGTATAACTAAAAGAAGTCCTGTTTCACATAAATTTAGTTTTATTATAATTTAAAGGAAAAATTTTAATAAACTTTGATTAGGCACACAAAAATACGAAGATATAATATTTTTGTGTGCTTAGTCAAATATGGTATTACAATTTATCTCTAAAATCATAATAAAACATACTTAGTTTAAGGAAGACATCTACACGCTTCTGGCGATCACTCTCTATGATGGTTATGGACTAATTTCAGGGGAGTATTCTAACATGCAATTTTACATGTATGCAACATTTGAGAGAAAAGTTTTAAGTCTAACAGAAGTTATGGTGTTTACAAGAACGGACTACACATGTACACAGACAACTTTTTATTCGATATTTCAGTTTAACCTATTATGAAATGGGTTTTTCTATAAAAGAAATTTCCTTATGATAATCATTAGCGATGTTTATCCGGTTGTAATATTCATATTTAGTTAATTCAAATTGGCATAATAAAGAAGAGTATTGGAACAAAACCGAATAAGACTGAGAAATGTATATTTAAAACCATTATTCGAGAATAAGAAAAAAATTCTACATTTTACTCAATGTATACCACTAGTATACACATAAGTGACTAGTTACATCATTATATGAAAGTGTCTTCATATCTTGACAGCGGACTTGAATTTGTAAATCTAATCACGTGTATTCGATATATAAAATAAACCGCTGTCCAAGGAATCACTACTTCCACATTCAGATTTTTATTCAAGACACTCACAACGAAAAAATTTTGTATGTGGAAATAATAGTTTATGGAACTTTAATAATATAATATTTGAAATCCTCTACCCCAAAAACCTATAAAACGATACCCCACATCGGTAGCGGGGTGGGGGTGGTGATAGGGGATGGTAGTGGGGGTGAATGAAGAAAAAAAACATTATGAGGTTTCTGGTTCTTGTACACACACTAAATCACAATTTTTTTCATCCCCTTTAATAATGGGGTGGGGGTGATAATGGGGGTGGCTAATGCCAAAATTTTCTGTCTCTTGTATATACTAAAGACCAATTTTATGGACTCTTACCTGCTTGATTTACCTATTTTCCCCAAATTTACCCCAATTTACCACCCAACCCTTCGACGGAACAAGATGAAAATATAATCTAGTTCTAGATCCCGTTAAAGTACATACGTGTACAAAATTTCAAGTCAATATCTCAAACGGTTCCAGAGTAAACGTGCGCACAAAAAAAATTATAGACCGACAGACAGAAATTTTTTTTCGCTCAAACTTAAAATCTCGACGTTTCGTGACATTCTAAGCCTATTTGAACAATACAAATTTTTAAAAAAATTTTTGTCGTTACTATACTTCCACTGGATGTGGAAGTAAAAGGAAGATCTTGTCCTGCCCAAATATTATTATACACTAGAATCGTATTGTGTATTTTTGTATCTACGTTGTCTGTAATTCCTCTGAAGATTAATCCTATAATTCGTTACTTCAGGTCTTCACAAGTTATTACATGTGGTGTGTTATATCATGTTATATTATGTAAATCACTGATAGAATTGTCGATTTGTTACTTTGAGACATCATAACTTTGGATCTATTAGTCGCAAAAAGTTGCTTTAACTCATTCTTCTTGTTATCTGGACTGATTGAAATGGTTTCATATAGAATTTTGTCACGTCATACATAGAAAAAATTGCACATAAGAACTAAAAATATGAATTTTCTAACACTGTTAACCATCTTTGTATTATATTGGAAATGCTGCATCTCTCGTTCTATTTATAGTACAGGTTATTGTCAATATTTACTTAATTCCGCTCCGATCTCGTCCCCACCTAGCCCTGCAACTGCCGCGGAGTCTTGGCCAGCCGATGTCCGGATGGATACGAAAGCGAGTGTCTAGAAATAGTATATTTAAATATCTTACATTTTATGCAAACTTTTAAATGAAGCAAGAGAGTATTTGAACACTTTTGATGTAGCTTCTACCATTCTTCCACTATAAGGGAAAACTTTTCAAATGTTCCTTTGCGAGTTCCTTTGGTTGTTGTTAACTTTTAAGAGCACCTATATTGTTAATTAGTGTTTTTTTTATTTTATACAGAAACTGTTTTATGAAATAAAATATTAGCATATAATTTTTCCACGTTTAAACTACCCGATAGCAGATATATAGAAAAACAGAAGGTCGGAAGTCACAATCTGGCGTCAGATTCTGGGTAACCCCCGTAAAAGTAACTTATTCCTCGTTACACAAAATTTAACTCTGATTTTTCACACATTTAATGAACTGTAGATACCTACGATCCACATATCCCCCATATAAAATAAGATAGAAGCAAAACACTTTACTAGGATAATTCATTAAACTTAATGTGTACATTAAGGTATGTCAGTACACAAACAGCGTCTACGTTTCAACAAAATTCCCAAGTGAATGTGTTAGTCTTGTTAGTTTATTATTCTTGTTAGAACATAAGTAATCCTTCATAAACAAAACACATCTCTTGTCATATCTCAAAACAAACTGCATTGCAAATGCTTGACAAGGGAAAGTGTACGTTAAGTATGTATGTTGCATAAACGTTGATAGTGTATAATATATAACAGACTTGGGACTCGTTTCAATCAAATTTATTTCAACTGATTATTTGAAATAATTTCTTCCCATTCTCTATTTCCTATTTCTTCTCTCTTTGTTCACAACATCGTGCCGGATATTTTGTGATTTATGCTTTGTTTGATATACTATACTCTTTCTTTAGTTAGTTGCCATTTCTCTCCTGTAATTGTTCTTTGACTGTAGGATAGTCTCAATTAAATAGATGAATAAATACCAATAAGTAAATTATTATTATTATAAATTAATAAATTATTTTAAATAAATTCATTATGCACATGTGCATCTTTCTCTTTGTACGCCACTGACGGCTTTATATAAACAAATAACATATACAAATAATATACCAATCGATAGAAAAAATAATGGTCTCTATTTTTTATATCTTGTAGAATTTTGATTTATTGGGCCGTTTTAGAGGTATAGCCAAACATGTGTCATTGTTGGAAGGCTCCTCACCCTTTTTTTGCTGTGGGGCCTTAAAAAAAGAAAGTAGCAAAAACCAATTGGAGGCTCTTATGCAAAATTTTATACTCTATCGAATGGCGCCAAGATCATTCCTCTAGCTCCTACAGTTTTTGAGAAAAAAATATATATATAGGCAGATACAGGCAGACTTTGAGGGGGGGCAGGGGGAGCGGGCATGATTTCTCGAGGTGAGTCTGTTCGAAAATCTACATATTTTGACTAGTTCTATTCATGGTTAAAAGGATTTGCTATTACTCAAAAGTAGAAATATCAAAACACCTAATTCACTAAGAAATAACTCGTTTTTTGATTATAATGACCTTTTGAGTAAGACATTTTTTGACGGCTTTGAGATTTTGAAACTTCAGTATATCATCATTAATTTTATATCAAATTCAGCTTGTAACACCGAAACCCCCACGGAAGACACAATAAGCGTATTAATGCACTCTACTATGAGTTATTTAGCAACCTCGAAAATAACCAAACTACCCTATTCAGGTGGTAGAATCGTATTCACCGCTTCAAATACTAAAAACCGCTGCCAAGGAATCACTACTTCCACATCCACATTTTTTATCCAAGTCACTCACAACGAAAAAATTTTGTATGTGGAAATAATTGTTTATGGAACTTTAATAATATAATATTTGAAATCCTCTACCCCAAAAACCCATAAAACGATACCCCACATCGGTACCGGGGTGGGGGTGGTGATGGGTGATAGTGGGGGTGAATGAAGTAAAGAATGTTTTGAGGTGTCTGGTTCAAGTACACACACTAAATTACTTTTTTTTTCCATTCCCTTTAATAATGGGGTGGGGGTGGTAATGGGGGGTGGCTAATGTCAAATTTTTTTTTGAGACCGTAGCTTCTCCTGTATATACTAAATATCAATTTTATGGACTCTTAGCTGCTTGATTTATCTATTTTCCCCAAATTTACCCCAATTCACCCCCCCAACCCTTCGACGGAACAAGATCAAAATATAATCTAGTTCTAGATCTCGTTAAAGTACATATGCGTACCAAATTTCAAGTCAATATCTCAAACGGTTCCAGAGTAAACGTGCGCACAAAAAAAGTTACAGACAGGCCGACAGACCGACAGACAGAAATTTTTTTTTCACTCAAACTTAAAATCTCGACGTTTCATGACATTCTAAGCCTATTTAAACAATAAAAAAATTTTTAAAATTTTTTTATCGTAACTACTTCCACTGGATGTGGAAGTAAAAATAGGAAACAAGGTGACTAAAGTGGATCAAAATCTACTCCAATTTAGAGTTGACAGGCACTTTAGATAATGTAATATTAGAAGAAAAAGAAGAAGATTTTCGTTTTATGAAATATATAGAATCGTAATAAAATTTCAACACTTATACTGATTCTTTAACAGTATGCCTATAAAGAAAACCGCTGCCCAAGGAATCACTACTTCCACATCCAGATTTTCTATCCAAGTCACTCACAACGAAAAAATTTTGTATGTGGAAATAATTGTCTAATAATATAATATTTGAAATCCTCTACCACAAAAACCTATAAAACGATACCCCACATCGGTTGTGGGGTGGGGGTGGTGCTAGAGGGTGGTAGTGGGGGTGGATGAAGTAAAAAATATTTTGAGGTTTCTGGTTCTTGTACACATACACTAAATCACAATTTTTTTTCATCCCCTTTAATAATGGGGTGGGGGTGGTAATGGGGGTGGCTAATGCCAAAATTTTTTTTGAGACCTTAACTTCTCTTTAATATACTAAATACCAATTTTCTGGACTCTTACCTGCTTAATTTGCCTATTTACCCCAAATTTACCCCAATTTACCCCCAACCCTTCGATGGAACAAGATGAAAATATAATCTAGTTCTAAATCACGTTAAAATACATACGTGTACCAAATTTTAAGTCAATATCTTAAACGGTTCCAGAGTAAACGTGCGCACAAAAAAAAGTTACAGACCGACAGACCGACAGACAGAATTTTTTTTTTCTCTCAAACTTAAAATCTCGACGTTTCATGACATTCTAAGCCTATTTGAACAATAAAAATTTTTAAAAATTTTTTTGTCGTTACTATACTTCCACTGGATGTGGAAGTAAAAACTGCCGTTATTTAGAGATGTTAGAACAGCATCTAGTACAGAATATTTACAGAGCAAATTAAAATAAAATGAAAGGTTTCTCTTGCTTCTTATGTCTGCATTTATTAGATAGATATTAAAGATAGCTAATCACTGAAATGATAGTTTATTTTCTGTTATAATATTTCATGTAGAGGTACTTCTGGGTAAGCTATAAAACTTCTTTTGTTGGAGAAAAGGTAAAGTAAATATGCAAATGAATATTTGCAAAAAAGGGGGTCGTTTGGCCACTTATTGTATTTTCTAGAATGCACCACGAGGAGGCGATTCTTTTTACATTCCGAGTTATTTAATCACCTTGGTACCTATTTTTTTAATAGTAGGTGCTGTGTATGGTGTTCCACCCCTGAATAGGATGTGAATAGGGGTAGTTTTTACTCTTTTGTTATCTCTATTTAATCTATACCTAATAGTTATCATAAAATAAATATAATTTTCACTTTCAGTATAAGCTATTATTCAAAGCAATTTTTACAACTCCAGAATCTGTAAAACGGCAGAAATAATCTTCTTTTAGTGCAATTACAGTATTGTACCAAAACATTATTGGAACCGATTTCAACATAATACAATGTTGAGAATATTAAAAATACTACTTTAGCGTGTGAGCATAAAATTCTTGTTTGTTTAATATTATCTAATATATTGGCTCTCTTGCAGACTTTAAGCGCTATTTTTACTTTGTAAATATTTACTAGGTATATTATTAAACTTGAAATTATTATTATGTTCACGTAAACAAAGAAAATAGAACTTGTTTGCATAAGACAAACTATGTAATATAAATTCCTGAAAGGTTTGTAAAGTATGAATAAGAAACAATTGTTCTCGCTAAATATGATCATTTTTTTATCTACAAATTAAGACTGTATGAGATTGTGGTTGTTACCTAAATTAAAACAAATCAAAATTGTTAACATTGTATACATTTCCTACAGGAAGGTGACATGCGAATCGCTAACTTCAGAAAGGGGACATGTCCAACTTTCCATCAAATCGACATTTTTACATATTCTTGTTTTAGGTAACTAAACGCATGTTTACTGCAAAAACGGGACTTATTCTATGAATCCACTTGACACTGTGTAAAGATTAAATTATGGTTTACTGTAGAAACGGGACATTTCCGTGAGATGTCCTCTTTCTGCGGTAAACGTACCACTATATACCTAACCTAGCTTTTCACATGTAGCACAAATAATCATGCCATGCCATATGCCATGCGACCGTGACTAGAGTGCTTAACTACACTATTCAAGAATACATTGAAATAATCTGCAAAGCTTCGAAAATATCTCAAAAATTCTTGGTGGTGATAGTATCTCAGGATTTAGTTTATGATTTTAATTCTGGTGGCGTGAGTTTTGTAAAAAAATTTGCCTGAACAATGACTCTTATGGAAAACAAGTCCCCCAAAGTCAACAGAAGTAATTTTCTATTTCTTCGTACCACATATGGTACCATATTACCATCTCTTCCGCTGAAGAAGTTGCTTGCCAAGACTTTATAAACTGCTTAACATCAAATACATTCTGACTGAGAAATACTACAAAGAATATAACTCAACCCACAAAGAAAGTTTATTCGGAAAAGCTACCCATTAGCAAGAAAAAGATGGCTCACATAATTCTCATTACAAAATTCATTCCGGAGGCGTATTCAGAATTTTGGCAAGAAATTACTGCTTGGCCAACTATTGACAGGGGATGCAATGATGAATAGATTTTTTTTGTTATTTTTGAATTATAAACTTACAAAATAAATATTGTTTTCATACTTTCTTTTGATAACGTTTCCTTTACTGCAAAAAAGTGACATGTCCTTATGTCAAATTTGACATTTGAGCTAATTGACAAAACAAAAATCATATAGATCTTATGCTAACTTATAGCTGAAGTCATGAGAAATTTATTGCCGAAAATTTGGGTGAAAAATATAGGTTTTATAGAAAGTACAAAGTTTTTTTTACTTCCTGAACATTTCTTGAAATGGCACATGTCCCGTTTCTGAAGTTAGCGATTCATGTGTTCTGATAGTCGTAAAAGTTAATTTCTTAATCTCTCAAAAATAAAGCGATAATACAACGGTGATAAATTTAGATCTATAATGTTAGTTCTGTTGTGAGGATAATTACCTCCGACCACAATTGGGTCATTGCGTGCCCGTTTCAGTTACGAGTTTTTAGTTAATTAACATTACACAAATTTTTACAATATTCTGGTTCCGACCCTGCCTTTGGTGTGATTTCATACCAGCTGCTCATTGTCTAATAATATTCTTTGGTGGGGAACATAAGTCAATAGGCAACTTTATAGTCTATAAATCTTGAGTAAAAATAACAAATGTAAGTGTAATAGTGCGACATTCCGACATCATCTAGCGAGAGGGATAGAAATATAAACTAAATAGTTTTTTTCGTTAGCTCTAAGAGATAAATTGTATTTGAAAATATTTGGCAATATTGATATTGTATCGAAAATGTCTCTTTTTAAAATAGTAATATCGATATATCGTAGCAAATTTAATACAATTGTATCGAAACGGCAGCACTGTTGAGAAGATGGAACAGAGTAAAATGTTTTAATGCTTGTTCAAATTCATCTTCTAAAGCCTGACCCAAGTCTTAAATTTTAAAAGTTTTATTTTATGCCATCCAATATTATAGACACAGTATGTCCAGTTTGATTTATCATAATGCTTTAGGATCATATCCTTTGCAGCATATAAAGCCAGTAAAGTTTTTCCGTAGCAGTATTGTCTAGTTTTGTAATCAAGATCTGTGACCCCTAGCTCTAATTCGAATATTCAGAAAAAGCTGAAGTTGGAGGGTCTACAATGGTTGAACTTCTAGCCTGGATATGTCTTTGCAAGCCACTGGTGTTGCAATTTTTCATTTTTATAACCTGTAGTTTTCTTGAAAATTTTACATTCCTTCACTTTATTTCTAAATTGGCATTTTTGAGCCAAAATAATTTCAAGGTATTCAGTTACACAGCTCCTTGACCTTCTTATTTCGTTACAACCTGAAGAATTGTGATAACCGCAAGCGATGGATGTTTCAGTTTCTCATTTAGGTCTTGCTGATTACCTCAATGTTTGGCATTTTTTTTAAATATTTGTTCGATCTTGTTTTTGAAGCATTTATTCGTAAATCCTAGTCAGTATAACTATAGGCGCTTACAGTTATTTCAGTTAAATTATATTATATTGATAGTCATTTCCTCTATCACTAAAATGTTCTTGCCTTTTCTGAATCATGGTTGTATCCATCCATTTTACAATGCATCGATTTGTGAGTTACAGCATGCCTTCTAAACCGCCGATACAAACAAAACCGTCCGGATGTTAATGACATATATTTGATACAAGAGTTCTGAACAATATGCTAATGCGTATCAAGATCAAGAAGTATCGAAACTCCTGACATCCATGCAAGAACTTTGGGTAACAAGAAACTGTCAAGATAAGAAGGAACCGATCTCTTGTCTTGAAAATCAAAAGTCAATAGTCCTGAAAATCGAGAGTCTTCAAAATTAAGAGTCTGGAAAATTGTTTATGAAGTTTGAATTTCTAGATCTTGATAAAAGACTCTTTCAAAGCATAATATATTTTGGTTGTTAGGATCTTCTGAAGATACCTTATGCACAGAATAAGGAACTAACAGAAGCGGTACTCTCAGCACCGTCTTTGATGTTTTCAGATTAATTTTTGTGACCGCCATTTTGTTGGTACTATTGGCGGAAAATTTAAACAGCATGTTTATAAATAATGTCTTTTCCTGTCGTACTACTTGGACATTCATTAACAGCGCAAACGGTTCCATCTCGTTTACTCATATCGCTAATAAAAATTACTATTAACACAACACTTCCCCCCTATGATCTTTTACCTATTCACAGCACAATAACATTAAAACCTTTTAAAAATGTATTTCGGAATTATGTCACAGACTGTCGCTTACCGCACTTTTCTAAATTCACCGTTGGGCGCATCGGTGGATAAATTACGAGGCTATGTTTTTCAAAATAGCCAATCATATAATATTATTGTTTACCGGTGCGCTCCACCGGTGAATTTAGAAATCTGCGGTTACTGTTTTAACCTAAAACAATAAATGAACTGACGGATGTACCAACAACAAAACGGCGGCCACGGAATTTTGGCGGAAAGTCCAAGTGTCGTTTTTGGTAGTTCTCCTTTCTGTGCTATAGGTTTTAAACCAAATTGATTGTCAGAGAGCAAACGGTATTTAGTTATATTAAATTAGTTTGCCCCTAAATCCCTGTAGCAAAAAGAGTAATTCATGATTCGTTTACGTTACATAGCAGTACTATTCCGTTAAAGAGAAAGTACTATTTTGAGTGAGAGGAATAAGTATTTCTATGAAAAAAACTACTTGTGATTCTATTTAACAATTTCTTTTTTAGTTTGAGGTATGTTTAGTTAACCGCCGAGCATTGCTATAACGCTTAATTTTATTTCGATATAACTTTCGACTCAACTTGAAAGTGTCGTAAGTATAATATTTTTTGACATTGAGCGACATAGAATTAAAACAATTATTTTATATGGTCATCGTACTCCATCATACTTAGCTAGATTTAGTATGACAAGCCTTTATTAAAAACAAAATGTTATTAATCATAGCATAACATAACTGAGTTGGAAATGTTGCGCTTTAAAATCCTTCCTTTCAAGCATCAGCATAATTAATCTGATAACATCCAAGTTTGAAACTTTAATTATATTCAGAAATTGAATATGCATTATGCGAAAATTTCTTCGGATTATTACGTTACACCTACAAGATTATACTCTTACAGCTAGGCTCTTTAATCATATTAACCATAAAGAAAATGTTAAGTGGCCAAATTTAATTTTGCTCTCATTAAAGTCTCTAGTTAAATTTCATCATGTATGCTTGCGTTGCTTGGCTGTATTAAAAACCATTATACACCTTATATTACGTAAATATTCTTGATATATATTAGAACGAAAATCTAATATAAAAATTCTCTCCACCAGGGACCAAGGGGAAGAACATTTTTAATAGCGATATAATTACGTGAGAAAACTTAAAACAATCAACTTATTTATTTTAATAGGTATTATTATTCCTCTTCCATTGAAATGTTTGAAATTTTTTAACACTAGTAATCATGGTAAGGTAGTTCTAGTAGTCATAACTTTGGAAAATGTATAGAAATAGCTTCGTTTCAGTAAAATATATCATAAATGAATACCAGCATAGATTTTCCTCAAAGAGATTTACTGAAACTGATCTTTTCTTATTTCCGCAGTTCTCGAAAGAAAAAAAATCGCTAATTTTCTCGCCCTCGAATTTTGTTTCAAACTAAGTGCTAGATTATTGGTAATGATGAGAACATCCTGAATAAAACATTTCAAGATGAGCATATCTTTGGTTTTTGAGATATAATAGATTAAAGTTGTGATAAGCGTGATGTAATATAGGAGAATATTCCATTAAAATAAATTCCGTCACGAGGATAATAAAGGACGGTCTCCATAAAATTAATGTCCTGATGGCCTGTTTTCAAACTTCAAGTGAATTTTGTAAGAAGGTGAATATCAGAGTCATCGCAATCGCTGTATCACATTAGCGAAAATCCTGTAGTAATCGCTGCATTTCATAAAAAAAAAATATTGATGTAGCGGTTTCCAAGAGTACTTCTCAGCAGCTTTCTTATTTGTCTCTAGCATGTTTTCGATCAATGTAATATTTTTCGAGTTATTTGATTAGAAGCGTTTTGATATACCTCTGTTTAAAAGGTATATAGAATCCTAATTTTCAAGTCGTTATAACTTAAAGGCTATCAATGTATGTGAAAAGTCAAAATTTGTTTGTCTTTCAGCTTCAATGTTTTTTTTTTTTAGGTGCCACTAATGAATAGTGGTGGCATCTAACCCTTATAAATTAGCAAGCCCCCTCATAATTTCTTTCATGCATTTGCTATTAAGCTGTCAAAACTGAAAGAAATCTAACTCATATGGCATTATTCCGAAGTTAAAACTTCTAGTTAATGTACTATTAATAAATTCATGAATACCTTAGTCAACACATTGGGACTAATGTTCCCAAATGCTCGGCGCATATTGTTCTTCAGCTGATCCAAATTTTGCGGTGTAGGATTATAAGCTAGGGACCTTACGTATCCCTATATAGAAAAATCAAGTATTGTTACGTTAAGCGAATGTGGAGCCCCTGCCAATCCAATTATTATCTTTATTGGAAATGGATTGTCTAGCAACTATCCGTCTTGTTGAAAATAAGTTTCATTTCTATTACCATTTAACTGCTTGTCAGGTCTAATTGGGGATAAAAAATATTTCTAGCATTTTAGTGTAATTAGTCCCACTATCTGTTTTCGGTGCTAAATATTGCTTTTATTAATGGCACACCAAACAATTAGCTTTGTGGAGTCCTTCTCATGTTCGTATTGATGCGGATACTGTTCTGGTCAAATTCTACAATTGTCCTCGTACAATTTTTGGTAGACTTGAATTTTATAGGCTTTAAGTTTCAAAGCTTGCGAAGTTCTGAGTACTCCTAATCGATGATTCTGGGATCTCATAACAAATTTATATACAGGCTACAAGTAGTAAAAATTAATAACTGCTTGTGTGACCCATGGGCGCTCCTCAGGGGACAGTTTTAGGTTCCATTTTGTTTTTAATATATATTATTCTACTGGGTAAGTTGGATATTAAAGATAAGACTATATGTCATGCAGATGATACCGTAATAAACTTCGTCGGGGACTCTTGGAACGAAGTATACACAAATGCAGAGTTTGGAATGCAAAAAATTCAAAGCTGGTTGAATCTTAGTCTCCTAAGTTTAAACCAATCAGAAACAGAATTTATAACCTTCTTCACTACATCTGCAGATCAACCACAAAATGATAATCTCAAAGTACACAATTTTAACTGTGATAATATCTAAAATTGTAACTGTGCACATATCAACAGAGTTGATTCGTTAAAATATCTAGGGATTGTGGTTGATCGGCATTTAAAATGAAATAGATTTTATAACAAAGAAACTTAGAAGATTAATACACAAATTTTATCAGATGGGGGAATTTCAAATAAAGAAATTGCGATTACCGTGTACGATTCCTTGGTTGAGTCTATTTTAAGATATTGTATTATTGCATGGGATGGATTGTATAAACATTCATTAAATAATCTAGAAATTACGCAAAATACAATATTAAAAATTGTTTTTGAAAAACACCAACGGCATTCCACAAATCAGTTATACCAGGAAACGGGCTTATTTAACATCAGACAGATTTACATTTTCCAATGTATATTGGATGAGAAGACATATAATAATAATAACACTGAAAATATTTTCAGTCATTACACCAGATCTATTTCATCAAAAAACATTATTATCCCATTGTGTAGAAAAGCCCATATTCAAAGATTTATATTTTATTTAGGTTCTAAATTATTTAACTTATTACCACCTGAAATTAAAGGTATAACAAATTATAACTTTAAAAAAAATAAATTACAAATTTAAAAAAACTCCGACACAAAAATATCGACTAAATAACTAATATAAAAAAAAATAAATTAACACAACTTTAAAAATTATGAAATAATTTTGATTCCATATACGAACTCTTATGATTTATTTAAATCCAGCTTACATTTTCTTTATGTCTTCGAGATTTACTTTCTTATACGCATGAATATATCGGGAGCTACTGTTTTGAATATAACTACAAATAAAAAATCTAGTGCAGAAAATCAGAGGCCTTCTTCCAAGGTTCAAATACCTAAAAAAAATTCTGGAAGTAAATCAACTTAAAACCTTGTATCTCGCACTAGTACAGTCCCAAATATCATATGGTATTAGAGGATGAGGTGGTGTAAATGACTGTTACATGAAAAACCTAGATGTTATTCAAAAATGGGTACTTAGAATAATATACAACAAAGATAGAACCTATCCCAGTGACCTTGTATATCAAGAGAGTAAAATATTGGACAGCAGACAGTTATTTTGCCGAACCATGTTGCTGGCCATCTTTAAAAATAAAATAAATATTACTTATGTAAATAACGCATATAGTACCAGACAACAACGGCAGAATAATTGTCAACTGCCCAGATGCAATAAAACTATAGGGCAAAGAAGTTTTACATACCTTGCACCCAGGCTGTATGATATAATACCATCATGCATTAAAAATATAGATAGCTTCAAAAAATTTAAATTAAACGTAAATCAGTGGATTCTCCAAACACCGAGACATACCATTCATGACATAATAAACCAAAGAATATAATTTAAACCACAATAAGAGTAAATATATTATTATTAGATACACTTACTTAATGACACCTATTTACCTGATTTGACATAACTACCCTTATTTGACATAGTACTCGGATTTGACACTAAATTGGCTGAACACTCAAACCCCGAACTGGACACACAAATTTATAATTCCTTCAGTGATATTACTTGTTTATTTACATTTTGTCATTTGTATTTATATTTCTATGTATACTCGTTTTCGTAAATAAACGTTATTATTATTATTATTATTATTATTATTATTATTATAGTAGTTCGTCTTTACAGCAGCCCCCGACATATTCATGCGTATAAGAAAGCAAATCTTGAGGACATAAAGAAAATGTAAGCTGGATTTAAATAAATCATAAGAGTTCGTATATGGAATCAAAATTATTTCATAATTTTTAAAGTTGTGTTAATTTATTTTTTTTATATTAGTTATTTAGTCGGTATTTTTGTGTCGGGGTTTCTTTAAATTTGTAATTTAATTTAATTTTATACTTTTCAAACTAAACATATACATACAACATAGCATATTATTATATCACGAGTCCCATACAGAACTTTTTAACCTTAAAGCCGACGCGGTCCAATTATGTATTCTACTAGTCGCACACGGTCTACAAGACCGGTTCTATTATAGATATATTTATGTGTTATATTTAATTTTAATAAAAACTGCATCAAAATCGGATCTCCCGTTGAAGAGATATAAAACCACAGACAGACAATTTCGGACAATTTCTAGAGAAGTTCAACATGGTGAATTCAAGATGGCGACCAAACATCAAAATCTAATATGGCCTAAAACCTTTCTCGACAAAATACTCTTTCAAATAAAAAAAAGTGCATCAAAATCGGATCACCCGTTGAAGAAATATGAAGCCACAGACAGACAGACAGACAAACATACAAATTTACGCGTCAGACTTATAACACCTCTCTTTTTGGGTCGGGGGTTAAAATTTAACTAACTTCAAACTTTTGGTTATTTTTTGGTGGTGTGTTAATTTCTTGGAAAAGTGTATATTCATTGGTTCGTTCCTATCCGATATAAAACTTATAGTTTAAACTGAATCCTTCACCATTTCTTAGAATGAAACGTATGAGAGAATACACTATACGATCAAATTATATTGTTAAAACTAGAAAATTTTGTCCGCCATATTGAATTTATTTTCTTATTCTTCCCAGCAAATCCTTTCATTAGATACCCATATCATGGGGGTGCATAAAAATAACTGGTCCGCCATCTTCGGGAGTCCGCCATATTAGATTTGGAATGACATCACTTAGCTAACCATGCATTGTCATCCAAACTAAACATGTATTATGCAAAATTTCAGCTCAATTGGTTGGGGATAACTATTTTAAAATTCAGTTGCAAGATTTGACCCACAAGAACATGGCAAGTTAAATAAAAGCTTGTAATCAAGATGGCGACAAAACATCAAAATCTAATATGGCAAAAACCTTGTCGACAAAATACTCTTTCAAATAAAAAAAAAGTGCATCAAAATCGGATCACCCGTTGGAGATATGAAGCCACAAATAGACAGACAGACATACAAACATACGCGACAAACTTATAACATCCCTCTTTTTGGGTCGGGGGTTAAAAAGAAGTCAAGAAACATTTTAGTTCGCATTTTGAAAATTTTCGAGGTATATTTAATTAGCAATGCGGGTTGTTTTATTATATAACAGAATATTTTGTGCATAGTGTTTTATAATATACTCTTAATTTTTTAAAAAAGTGCTTTATTTCATTATGTTTAAACAATTTCAACTAACTGCTGCTCCAATCAATTGTTAACAATAATATATATTTAGGTATTAATTTTTTGTTTAATATTGTTTTTGTTTCGTTTCTTTATTCTTTCTAGTTCCAATTAAAAAAAAAGAAAAGGTTATAATTAGAAAAAGTTGTATATTAGTATAGAATAATTACCTGCTATACTATATGGAATTTTGATATATATATCAAATATATAAACTTTGTCTATATTACAATACATGTATTTCACGCCTAGGTGATCAGACCAAGTTTTTGCTGTTTATTTGTATATATTATATGAAATTAATATATACCTGATGTTTGTAATATTCCAGAAATAAATTGATTTGATTTGAGTTATAATGCTATTAACAACGTTATTAATACTTGTGCTTATTTTACTTAAACATCCACGTAGTGGAGTGGAAGTATAGTAACAGTAAAAAAAAAAAAGATTTTTCCTTTACTCAAATAAAATGCTTAAAATATAATGGAACGTCGAGATTAAGTTTAAGTGAAATATTATTTCATTATTTTAATGACTTTTTGAAGGCGGTTCATTTTTTTCATTTTACTTCCACGTCCAGTGGAAGTATAGTAACGACAAAAAATTTTTTTAAAATTTTTATTGTCCAAATAGGCTTAAAATGTCATGAAACGTCGAGATTTTAAGTTTGAGCGAAAAAAAATTTTCTGTCTGTCTGTCGGTCTGTCTGTCGGTCTGTCTGTCGGTCTGTCTGTCGGTCTGTCTGTCGGTCTGTCTGTCGGTCTGTCGGTCTGTCTGTAACTTTTTTTTGTGCGCACGTTTACTCTGGAACCGTTTAAGATATTGACTTGAAATTTGGTACACATATGTACTTTAACGAGATCTAGAACTAGATTATATTTTCATCTTGTTCCGTCGAAGGGTTGGGGGGTAAATTGGGGTAAATTTGAGGTAAATAGGTCAATCAAGCAGGTAAGAGTCCATAAAATTGGTATTTAGTATATACAAGAGAAGCTAAGGTCTCAAAAAAATTTTTGGCATTATCCACCCCCATTACCACCCCCACCCCCTTATTAAAGGGGATGAAAAAAAAATGTGATTTAGTGTATGTACAGGAACCAGAAACCTCAAAATATTTTTTTACTTCACCCAACCTCCACTATCACCCCCCTATCACCACCCCCCACCCCACTACCAATGTGGGGTATCGTTTTATGGGTTTTTGGGGTAGAGGATTTCAAATATTATATTATTAAAGTTCCATAAACAATTATTTTCACATACAAAGTTTTTTCGTTGTGAGTGACTTGGATAGAGAATCTGGATGTGGAAGTAGTGATTCCTTGGGCAGCGGTTTTTTTTTTATTAACTGGCAAATATACCTATATAAAATTTTCCACATTAAATAAAATTTTAATAATTATGTGTTAGTCGAATAATTGTTATTGTTTTGACGAGAGACAACAAAAAATAAGCTTTAGCTTTATTGTTTGAAAACTTTTCGTATAAAACACTTTATTTACCAATCTGTTTCAATAGCTTGTGGATGCATCCAGCTAATTAATAATTGGTTCCTTAAAATTTAACATATTTACCTTTTTATTCCTCAAAGTTATGTTTCCTATCAATTATTACAGTTTATCAGTTCAAAGCTACTACTCCCTATGTATTTTACTGTATTAATTTATATTAAGATATAAAATGACAAATGGCTACAATGTTCCTTGTCGTACGATGCAAATCAAATTAAAACTCAAACAGATAAATAATAAAGACATAAAATATGTCCCATTCATTCTCGGCCGCTCTAAATTATAAAATACAAAACGTTATTATTTTATTTTCTTAGTTGAAACCGGCGACTACCACTTGATATACAACTTCACGTATCTAAGATCTACATATTATATCTTCCCAGCCAGCAGAGCTAGGAGTGATTAGTAAACCAAATACGGCAGTCCAGTAATAATGATGCCACTTGAAAGTAATATGCTTACAGTAATCTTAAATCATCAAAATGAAACAACCTGCCTTGTACATATGACGAGGGTCCGCATTAATAACGACCGATACCATCTTACTTCCTACCGCACACACAGGACGGTTATGAAACAATAAACAACTGAAAGGAGCACTATATTAGTACCTCCATTGCTAAAACTGTAGCGGTTGGCGGTGCCCTTCATCAGGGCCGCGCAACATGCCGTTTAAAATTACTGTAAAAATTGGATAAAAATGCCAGGCTAGATATAAGCATTCGTGCTATATATTATTTTTTGTGACGAAATACAGATACATACGAAGGCGCAGAAGGGCCACTGAAATATATTTTTTTTAATTCCGACTTTAATCTCGGAATTCCAAGATTAAAGTCGGAATTATGATTTCATTTGAAAAAAGAGTTGTTACAGTCTATTTTCACATTTAGTAATTTCCGGAATTTTAGGTACTAATTTCGTATTTTCCCAAATTAATTGTGCATTTGAGCATAGTGGTGACATCACTCGCCAAATAGATATTTCCTTCAGCGAGTATACCTGGTTGCCTAAAACTGCTACCTGATGTTTTATTTCGGGCCATTACATTTAGCATTGATACAGAAAGTAGCCGGACAAGGTGCGTTCAAATATTCTTTAAGAGAGCGCGTTGCAAAATCGCCTTGGTAAAGCTTCCACAAGCCCGGTATTGTTAATTAAACACTCTTTTGGTGTGTGGACTTATGAAAGGACGGCCTTCGGAGTATATTACGGTATTATTTGTGGATGCAAACGAAGTTAGGAAAATCTATTCAGAGTTGAGGGGTACGCCGTAAATTGCAAATTCTGAACGTACCAACGGAAGTTACAAGAACTTGACATTTGATAGGGGGACATCTTTTTGGTCGTTTTTCCTTTTTGCTGGTTAGAACATTGAGTCGTGTGAATACGCTTTTTGGCAATATTGTAAGTTTGCTCCATTTATGGGATTTAGTATTCAGCACGACAATATTAGTAGTATTTAAATTTTGGTATTTGAGTACCTATCGTTTTTGGGGAGATACGATTACGGATTTCCGGTTTAAATCAATTTTCTGAAGCACGTGGTGTCTTTCGAATGCAAGGTTTCGGAGTGCCATTCGACAGCAAAGGACCTCTTTCAATCCACATCACATCTCAGATATGTCTCTGAAACCCACTTAAGGTTGAAATAGATTAGTAATTTAGGTTATTTATTTTATTGCAGGGCATCTGTTAGTTTATGGTTCATTTGGATCTGCTACTTTACGTATTATTTGGATCTGTTACCTTAAGTTTTACTTGGATCTGTCATTCGACGTTTTATTTTGAACTTTAATGACACGTTCTACATTTTACGAGGAACTTCCACTTTTACTTCAGACTCTGGTTTCGACTTTTAGTCCAGATTTTCATGTCTAGCTTGTAGATTATTGCCTGTTATTTTGTGCTTGTATGGTACTGGTGATCTTCTCACGTTATATTAGACTCCATGTAGATTGTCTACAACCCGTGGCTAGTAACACAGAATTATGCTACCCTGGTAGGACGCGGAAAGGTATTCAGACACTACCAAAGGTAAGCGGAATCATATTATCTTAAAGAGAGATCCGATACATCAACACAACGTCTACCGTACAGTAAAATAATTGGGGGTTGTGTACCCGAGACAAGAGAATGAACAGTACCGTTCGTCATATTTTGTGTATAGTTAGTCCATAGTAGTAGATGTGCTACCGTTCGGCATAACTTGCATTATGAGTTTCAGTAAATTTCAGTAATATTAGTCATGTTTTGCACATAACTAATTCAATAATTTCCAGTAATATTTGTAATGTTTTGCTCGTAACGATTTCAGTAAATTTCAGTAAATATTTAGCATATTTTGTGTATCGTTACTCCAACAACTAAATAGTTTTGCCCCATTTTACAAATGGATTTCCATAGTTTTAAGCAATTTATGTTTTACCGTACCTTGGGTCACATTATTTTAGTTATTTTTTTCACTCTTCCTGTATATGACCTTTACATACATTTCTCAAGAGCTTATTACTTTGTAAGATATTTTGTTTATGTTATGTCAGGGGTGTGGGCCACACTTATTAGTACACTTTTTAGATTGATTGTGTAATATATTGTACTACGAATCATGCTATTGATATTAAATGTTTGATTAGAACGACGTTGTCTTTATATTTTTGACCATCCTGCACCATCTCAAATTATCGAAACCACCTCGAAGGACCTGACTAGTCGGCCGTATGAGACATTTTCCTCGGCAGAGTATTGCAGAGGGGGTACTGCACGTTAAACATTAAAATTTTGTTCAGGGCACTCGGCACAGGGTGACTAACCTACCCTGCGTTCGTGGTTTAGCAGCCTTTGGGGCTCCCCTTTACAAATAGGCCCAGGCCCTGTAACAAGTTTGTGTAGAGATGAATCCACCCCCAATACCATCAACACTTCCTTCTCAACTACCAACGTGGCATATGGTTTTATTGGTTTTTGGGGTAGACGATTTCAAATATTATATTATTAAAGTTCTATGAACTATTATTTTTCCATAGAGAAGTGCAAATATAGTATCAATTTTTTTTCCATTCTTAGAGACTTGGGTAGGAAATCTGAATGTGGAAGTAGTGATTTCTTAGGCAGCGGTTCTTGAATACATCAATAACAATAGAGTAATTTCTTTCTGGTGATTACACTATCGCCTTTACCTTCACACTATTAAAATGGTTTATTTTCAGTATTTAGTTTCTATTACCTCCCATAGACAGCGACTTACTCTAATGATGTAGAGAATCAAATTTTCTATTATAACTCTAGTTCTAAACTTTTTTAAGGAAACATACATTATCGTTCCTATTAGTTTAACAATTCAAGGAAATTAATTTTTTATTGTTAATGTATTTCCTGAATCACTGTAGCCCGGTTAATCAGTCTATATATTCGCGGTTATTCAGATTTTATTCGAAAAACTGTTTGGAAATGTGCAGGGTGGTCTCACGAACATTGAAACTCCATTTAACTTAATATTTTTGGAGTTATGTGAAAACGTCTAAATATAAAGTTAAAGCAGAAAATCACATTATTTTCCAAAAATATTGTCAGAAAAACTACTGAACATCTCATTTTGGAGATATGAGCTTTATTTGATTTTGATGTAATTTAACACCCCGTATATTTTTACACTACCTGAAAGGCCATAAAAAAAGCTTTTCAATGATATATGAAACATAGTATTTATCTTACTGTTTGTCCTATTTACTCTGTATTTACAAGCTATCAAATTAGCAAAATGGAAAAGAAAAGTATGTCGTTTAAAGTAAACAATACGTTAGTTCTGTCAAGATATTTGTTGGTAATTAATTTCACTTTGTTTTAAATAAAATGGAAAATTTCAATGATTGATATACAATGTGTTTCACTTTTCACGATAATACCTTCGTTATTAGTCATCCAATTTCAACCAAATTTGAATCGGTATCAAATATCTTGTTGAGTAAAACAAAATTTATTTCAGTCATTGACCCATTTTTATTAAGAAAAAGAGGATGGATTTTTCGAGAAGTCATAATAGGCATTCTTTCATCTTCATCTTCATCTTTACACCGACGCATTTCAAACATTGGTTTCACGTTTCCAACTCTAATCTACGAACTCTGAGATTAAAGTCGGAATTCCGAGATTAAAGTCGGAATTCCGAGATTAATGTCGGAATTCCTAGATTAATGTCGGAATTAAAAAAAATATTTCAGTGGCCCTTCTACACCTTCATCGATACACGATACAGAAAAATACTGAAAAATCACTCGGGAAGATTAGCGAAATAAGTCAAGAAATTTTTTAAAATAATTTTTTTATTAATTTGTAATGTTTATAAATTTGTAATGTTTATAAATTTGTAACTTTATGTATATTAAATGTTTATATCTTTCTGTTTTAATTCAATTTTATCACTTTATTATCCTCAGGCTCAAAAATAGATAATATGCAACACGGTACTTTAATTTAATTGATTCTTCACAATTGTTTTACTGCTTGCTTAAGTTTTATGTTAATCAAATTATGTTTTATTTTATAATATTTTCAGTGTCATTTCAAGAAAAAATTACTTGAATTATTTTCATAGGTCGTTATGTATTAGCTTTCTTAAGTTATCCTAATTCTAAACAAATTTACGTTTTATAAAAGGCAAAAGTCCATAAACTCAAAACGTTGTAACTCACTCATTTCTGTCAGAAATCAAGGTATGTAGGGAAATTTCATAAGCTCTAAAATACGTCTCTCTTACTGCAATTCATTCAGTAATAGTATCCGCATTTAAGTATTTATTTAGAATACGTCGGTATGTCGGATAAGGAAATAAAAACCGCTGCCCAAGGAATCACTACTTCCACATCCAGATTCTCTATCCAAGTCACTCACAACGAAAAAACTTTGTATGTGAAAATAATTGTTTATGGAACTTTAATAATATAATATTTGAAATCCTCTACCCCAAAAACCCATAAAACGATACCCCACATCGTTAGTGAGGTGGGGGTGGTGATAGAGGGGTGGTAGTGGGGGTGGATGAAGTAAAAAAATATTTTGAGGTTTCTGGTTCCTGTACATGAACTTAATCACATTTTTTTTTCATCCCCTTTAATAAGGAGGTGGGGGTGGTAATGGGGGTGGCTAATGCCAAAAATTTTTTTGAGACCTTAGCTTCTCTTGTATATACTAAATACCAATTTCATAGACTCTTACCTGCTTGATTTACCCATTTTACCCCAATTTACCCCCCAACCCTTCGACAAAACAAGATGAAAATGTAATCTAGTTCTAGATCTCGTTAAAGTACATATGTGTACCAAATTTCAAGTCAATATCTTAAACGGTTCCAGAGTAAACGTGCGCACAAAAAAAAAGTTACAGACAGACAGACCGACAGACCGACAGACCGACAGACCGACAGACCGACAGACAGACAGACCGACAGACAGACAGAAAATTTTTTTTCGCTCAAACTTAAAATCTCGACGTTTCATGACATTTTAAGCCTACTTGGACAACAAAAATTTTTTAAAATTTTTTTGTCGTTAATATTACTTCCACTGGACGTCGAAGTAAAATGAGGTTATTTTCATTCGTCAACGTTTCGAATAATACCAAAAGAGACAAATTAGTGAAATAACTTTTTGCATCAAAATTCGGTTAACAAGAAAACTGACATGTACAACTTAAGTGTTGTTTGTATATGTGTAATAATTTAATTAGAAGATATGTAAAAGTTCTATCTTTTTGAAATTCTAATTCATACAAATTGTTGGATAATATTATATATATTTTTGTCACATACCGTGCGTGTAATTTCCCATTAGGCATGTACATTCACGTAGCGCGAAAGATATGACAACACTGCTACCGTAAATTCCCCGTCGGGCGGAGCATCCCAGAGCTCTGTTATTTCATTTCAGCCAGCTGGCACGCGCGATGTTGTAATTTTACTCCCTATGCCTAGCGCCCCGCTACACGCACGGTATATAAGTATATAGGTACATGGTCCAGTTTTTTTAAGATAAAAATAAATTCATGAACACATTTTTTTGTATGTCTTAAAAGCTTTAGTGAGTATCTTTATTTACACATGGAGTTCTTGCCAACCTTTGTTGGAATCAGATACTCAGTATTGTAATTGGTATGAAGGTCTTCACTTCCTTACATTTATGTTTTATAATTATATGTCTTTACATTGGATATTTCAACTCTGTTAAATTTTATGATTTTATTATTGTAGTTCATGTTTTTTATACAGTGTGTCTCATTTAAAATGAAGACACCCGGATATTTTCGTAATTTTTTGAAATCCAGATTTGAGCTTTGGCACAATTGTAGTCCTATATAAGACGTACATTTCGAAACTACCAATTTAAAGTTAAGTAACAAACTGAGACAACGGCAGCCCCCCAAATTAGGCCCATTCCCGATATTTTGCGTCGCGTTGAAGATATCGACAAAAGTTATTAGAAAAAGTTGTTCAGAATCTAATTCTAAGTCTCAATACCAAATTTCATTACGAAATTCGCATTTTTAGTTTTTTCAATATTTTCTCGCAAAGTCCACACACGGTTACAATTTTGGTTTTCAATTTAATAGGATGCCATAGAAACAAAAACTATGATTAAGTTAAATGTCAATCTGACAAATCTTTGGGTTATAGTGTAAAGTTCTAGTTTGCAATCGTAAAATGCGTCTTCATTTAAGGGAAAAAATCGAAATAATAAGGTTATTTGGTGATGGGGTTCATGGCAGCAGAGAAGTAGCCACCGAATTTAACCGAAGACATCCTTTACGAGTTGATGTTACTCATGGAACTGCAGCCATCATAAATGCTCGTTTCAATGAAACTGGCAGTGTTATTAAAAGACCTCAGAATGATCAACCCCGTCGAATACATCCGCATCCTGAAGATAACGTAATATTAGCTGCAAATCAAGCGAATCCAAGAACGAGTCTACGAAATTTAGCGTCTCAGCTGAATATCGACAAGGAGAAAATTAGAAGATGTTTCATACGTCATAAAATCAAGCCTTATAAACCAAAATTTTTACACACTTTGAAAGAAGGTGATGAAAATAGAAGGTTAGATTATTGCTATTGGGCCCAGGGAAATTTTCAGACGACCGGAAATTTCTAAATAAAATTTTGTTTACTGATGAGGCTACATTTACCACTAATGGGGTGGTACTTCTCAAAACTGTAGATACTGGGCCACAGAAAATCCTCATTGGGTTATTAATTGTAAAGACCAATATTCAGAGAAAGTTAAGGTATGACTGACCACACCTATCCCTTGCATTTTGAGCCGCTGAATACGAATCTGACCTTAGTTTTTCCTCAGCACTTCAGGTTTTTCTTTTAACAGCAAATAAATATATAAATATTAGACTTTTTTGCTTTAAAAAAAAACCTGACGTATAGGGAAAAAATTAAGGTCAGATTCGTGTTCAGCGAGTCAAAATACAAGGGATAGGTATGGTCAATACTCCGGCGCAGACAACTTTTCTTTTTTGTGGGCCTGTGTAATTAATTAATATTTTTAGTTAAATAAATGTAATGAATAATTATTTCAAAAACTGATCGTTACTTTAAACTGTTTTTTTTTACTTATTTCATTTTTTTGCAATCCCATGGCATCCTATTAAATTGAAACTGGACTTTGCGGAGAAATATTGAAAAAACTAAAAAAGCGAATTTCTTAATGAAATTAGCACAAAATTAGATTCTGAACAACTTTTTCTAATAACTTTTTTCGATATCTTCAACGCGAAGCTAAATATTGGGAATGGGTCCCATTTGGGGGGCTGCCGTTGACTCAGTTTGTTACTTAAATTTAAGTTAGTTGTCTCGAAACGTACGTCTTATAATAGGACTACAATTGTGCCAAAGCTCAAATCTGGATTTCAAAAAATTACGAAAATATCCGGGTGTCTTCATTTTAAACGAAATACACTGTATAAGAAATTTTAAATTTTCATTACGTTTAAGTTAATATTAATGTATTTTTTAATGTTTACTAAATGTAATTTTTGTCTTTTTATTTATTCCATGTTTTAATATTGTAAGTTATAACGGAGGTTATAACATTCATATTTTATTGTAGTCCTGAGAAAGAATAAAATATTATTCGAAACGTCGTTTTTATTTTCTTATCCGATGAATTCCGACGAATTTCAAATATCTACTCCAATTGTTTAATTATAATTGGCAGCAGTTGACTAAAAATATTACTCGTTACTATTTTCTAATATAATAACCCGGAACCACGTTCTTCAATATTTACCTATGCTCCTAGTGTAGTTTATGATTAATTAATTATTCATGCTTCGAGAAAGTTTAACTTGACAAATTACTCTCAACCTATTCCATCACTTATGCTCATTATTAACGGTAATAAATGAGCCTGCACGCATATTGTTGTGTTAATTAGATTTGCAATATATGAATAGAATTACTGTCTAGTTTTTCATTATAAAGTGGAGGTTATTATAGAACAAGATGAAAATAAAATAACATATCTTTTTTTGTACAAAATAGGTAATAATTTATTAAAGGATTATAATGGGACTGTAGCACTTCTTTGTGTTCTCGAAGAATCTAAAACAATTAATATTACTTACTTATATTGTTGATTTAAATGGATCCAACTATTAAATTGAACAATTATTTCGGTATTAAGGAAAGCCTTTTTCTAAGTTCTTCCGAACTATTGTTTATAATTTATTATTTGTCTCATATTCATGATTTCTTATGTTTGTTGGGTATTTTGCCACTGTAAAAATATTTAAAAATTTGATGACATAAACCTGTGCGCCAAAAGTATCAGTATCAATTTTTTTTTCTCTCAAACTTAAAATCTCGACGTTTCATGACATTTTAAGCCTATTTGATCAATAAAAATTTTTAAAAAATTTTTTTGTCGTTACTAATACTTCCACTGGATGTGGAAGTAATAAAATAAATATAATTTAATATCTCACGTGACTATGGAAATACATAAATAATAAACTGTCTTGTTTTGACACGCTTAAAAGTTAAAATTTTGATAACGGAAAAAGAACTATTTTCCGAAACGTCAACTGCCTTCGTTTTAATTTTTTGTATTTAACATTTTGTTTCAGTTTATATATTTTTAGGTGTGAGACATTTTGTAATAGAAGTATAAAAACTAGCCTCTGTCTGATCTTTTTGCGCAGAGGTTTATTTCATCAAATTTTTAAATAGCCTTCCAAATTAATTAGATCTTGGAATTCAAATTATTTTAAATCATCTTACTTTTTTATATTTTCCAATTTCAATATCTAATTTTTGTCCTGCAATTCACCACTCTCCTCATATTCGTATATTAAATTAATGATTTCTAAAATGCGCCAACGATGAATGTAAGGCTTGCCTATCTTCAGACAGATTAACGTAATCTAAGTAAGAACAGCAAAATGATATTTGACCCATTAAAACACTGCAAAAAAAAACTATAATGGGCCACAAAGACGTGCCAATATAATAGTAATGGGGTCATTTAGTCAAATCGAATTTTCAATCTTGTTAATATTATTTATTTATTTATTTAAAGATAGAGCTGCCTAGATAGATAAGCATTCATACATAATACGAACTTAATAATAAGACCAACACATTAGAGGGAATCCTCTTCACTCAAAACATTTGCCTATCAACCTGGTAAATCAACAATAAATGCTCTACCCGGTCTGGTTAAAGGCATTGAAAAGACATTTACAGCAAATCAACTGGCTTTGTGTGCTTTCATAGATATAGAGGGTGCTTTTGGCAACACCTCCTAATCCCCAACAATCAAATGGATACAATCCTTGTCAAGAAGTAGAATAATTACCACAAATATGGGGAACGAATCGGCTACCGTGATTGCAGTTAGGGGCTATCCACAAGGTGGAGACTTATCGCCATTACTGTGGACAATGGTGGTCGACGATCTCCTCCACAAGCTGAGTAATTATGGCCTCAACGTTCAGGGCTCTGCTGATGACCTGGTCGTTACTGTGAGAGGCAGACATGAGGTTATGATCTCAAACCATATGCAAATTGCCTTAAACATAATAAATGATGCTCGTCAGAGGGCCTTTGTGTCGATTCGAGCAAAACAGTTATTGTTCCATTCACCAAAGGAGAAAACTAAATTCGAGAGCTCCTATGTTAAGTGAAACAGTACTGAATTTTTTCAGTGAGGTCAAATATCTAGGAGTAATCCTGGGCCAGAAACTTACCTGGAACTCGCATTTGGAAAGGACACTTACAAGAGCAACCACGGTTATTTGGACGTGCCGTAGGCTGTTTGGTAAGACTTGAGGTCTGAAGCCAAAAATTATACATTGGTCCTCCTTTCGGTTGTCAGACCCATGGTGACCTACGCATCATATATATGGTGGCCAAAAACAGAAGAGAAACTAGCACAAAGAAAGTTACAGAAACTGCAATGCCTCGCCTGTCTAGGGACTACGGGAGCAATGCGCTCCTGTCCTGCAGCAGCTATGGAGGCAATGCTGGACTTACTTCCTATTCATTTGCATGTGAAGAAGGATACAGCACTTAGTGCTCTACGGCTGCATCAGGTAATTAAATTCAAACCAGGCGACCTGGTTGATCGTTTAAGAATTTTGGAGCTAATCCAATTTAAATCCATGACCAAACTCACTGACTCAATACCAATCAAGCATGACTTTGACTACCCGTTTGATGTGCTGATTGAAATTCGACAGGCGAGCAGAGCTGAAATACTGCGGTTGAAGAAAGAGTCACTCATCTGGTATACAGATGGATTCAAGATGGAGGAAGGAGTTTGTGTGGGTGTAGCGGGACCTAAAGCCGTTGGTAAAACCCCAGAAATCAGAAATTAGAAATGCAGAAGTCTATGCTATGGATCTGTGTGCCCAGGAATACCTTAAGAGAGGCAATTCGAAGGGCAAAGATCTATATACTTTCAGATAGCCAGGCAGCACTAAAAGCTCTCAGGTCGTACACCTTCGAGTTTAAAATTGCCTGGGAATGCAGACAATCCCTGAAACAGCTGGCAAGAAACAACAAGGATACCTTGATATGGGTACCAGGGCATGAGGGAATAGAAAGCAGTGAAATAGGTGACAGCCTCTCAAGAAACAGGGCTAAAGCCCCAATTTTTCGGACCTAAACCGTTCTGTGGCTTGTCCAAGAGACACATTACGGAGGAGGTCCAAAAATGGGAAAATAAGCAAAACAAGTCCTACTGGAGGAATATTCTAGGCCAAGGATAAGTGAAAAGGTTTATGACCTATTCGACAAAGAATGGCACAATGCGAAAAGTTCGAACTAAGTCAGATCACAGCTCTTCTAGCTGGCCATTGCTCCTTGAGATATAATCTCTAGAACATGGGCGTGGCAAAAGATGACAAATGCAGCTACTCCGAATCCGCAACTAAGACTGCGGAACATATACTTTAACAGGCTGAATTAACGCCTGAAGATATAGGGAAATTAGTTCCCAAGAAAACCACAAGCTTTGCAAAAAGCCTTGGAATCCTGGACAACTAGTTGTAGGGTAATTCACAAAAGATCTTTTAAGTCGAAGTGAAGAAAGGCCAACTCAGGGCCAACCGACTCCTAAAATGAATGAATCTTAACTTTCAAAATTTCCAGTGTTATGGAAAAACGTTGGTCCTACCATTTGCCATTTAAGTATTGCTACACGCACATACACATACAATATTTTTTATAGAGTGAAGAGAGACAGTCCTAGAATGGGGTTTTCCCACTAATTTTATTTTAACATTTTATGTCGTGAAAATGATATAATAAAACTCTATTAATTTATAAAAATTTACTTTTCTAATAAGAATTACTTCTAAGAAAATATCGTTGAAACAACTTGCTGATAATTTCAGGGCTTTTTAAAACGGGCATTTGAACGCGCCAGAATGACGTATCTGCCCGGAAAACCAATGAGATTATGGATATAATTAGTTAATAACAGGTTCTAACTGTGTGTTAAAGGAAGCTTTCCTCTAAAACTCCTCAGAATTTCCTCTTTTATTGTTTGTACTGTGATTGGTCTAAAGCAGTGGACTTGTAAATATTGGCCAATCAGAATCCAGATAAATACCACACAAGTTATTCGTAAAAGCATCGGACGTTGATATTTTGTAGTTTAGGCTTAACCTTCACCCGCTTCTGCATTGACAGTTCACATCAGATGATTAACCTAAAACTTTATTTATATTTTGATGTTTGGATTGTTTGGAGTGAAAATATTTTATCAGTTTCTGGTTTATGTTTTATTAATTCTACGATCAAAATGAGTAATGTGGAAGAGGGATATGTTAAAGGTGCTGCTGATAATTTACCTAAAGTAGACTTTGAAATGGTGAATAATTTAAATCTTTTCCCAGATGAAATATTTGTTTAGATTTTACAGCAGAAAACACTTTTTTCGTCTTTCAGTATTGAGTGGTACTGTCAAAAATAATATTGAGGGAGCATTTTCACTAGTATTATTACACAAAGGTACAAAACAAGCTATTTTAGGCATTTTGATAATCCATTACAACCAGATAATAATTAAAAAGTGCTGTCAATAAATAGAGGTTGTTTTATATTTTTCACGGCTATCTTATGCCGACTTTTTATTGGATTTCAGGGTGTTGACGTCACAACGCGCTAATTTATGGCTGTTTAAAATGAACTCAATATTTTTCAACTTTAAGTTTTTTTTTTGTTACTATTAGTAAAATTAAAAAGATAATAAATATGCCATAAATCATTTTTTTACGTGAATTAAGTATTTCAGCAATAATTTTTTTTCTGGGAAAACCCTATTTACAATTATGGAGCACCAAAGCGACAGATAATACAAAGAAGTTGCTATTATTTGTGAACGATGGAGTTTCTTTTATGACAGCTGCAAGAAGAATTTTGAAGAAAACAGAATTCACATCATATACCATGTTTAAAATATGGAGTTCATAGAATTTCCGAGACTATTAGCGATGGGGATGCTACCCTAATGTTGATAGATTGATATCTAGGGTAAAGAAAGTTTCTCTTGAAGCACCAACTCGTTTATCATTATTTTACAAAATTATGCCAAATATAGGGCCAAATCTAGTTTCAACATCATGAAGATAGGAATTCCGGGTTCTAGTGATTAAAAATTTAATAAAATATGTTGCGATTTACATGTGTTCCGTTTTATCCCATTTTTATTTTATTATGTGCAAATGTAAATTAAATTAAAATCATGTTAAAACAAACATTTATGTTTCTCATAACCTGAAACGTCCTCCCCTAGTTGAAAGGACACCTCTCCAATATAGATGTCACTGGGATAGATTTATTACCATCCTTATACATTTATTTATATCGAGAATATTTAAATTTATATATTCCGTTGAATATAATGCAGCTATAAATTTAATACGCAGTATAGATTGTATCTGAAGTGAAAATTATGAACTGCTTTCATGACGACTTAATTACGAAATAATTAAAATTTTAATTGATGGAAAAACATACAGACTGGAAGGGTGAATACAAATTTGTATTTTAATAAATTCAATATAACTTAACGAAAGACATTTACTGAAGTAAATAAATACTGGATAGTATCTGGTGCATATTAATTTTTTGCTGTTAGCGAAAGCAAATGAGCGAAAATTTTCGTGAAAAAGGAATAAAGTACACTTCTGTGCAATAAAATCCTGTACACTTGAAAAATCGAGTAATACAGTTTTTACTAATACGTGAATCAGTCTTTTCAGAATTAAGATTTTTTATTATCATATAGGTTATAAAAAGTGACATTGATTGTGAAATGTCATAAGTAAGGTATTGGAAAAATGTTAATGATTTGGATATTATTGTTCCCAAACCATTGAGTAATAATTATCCTGGCAGTATGAATAGGGCAGTTTTCTTGTTGATAAATGAATGTGTTGTTTGGATATAATTGCTCCACCGAAGGAAGCATAACTTTTCCAAAATATCCCTATAAACATGTCTATTAAATCTACCATTACCCACAATACGTCACGCTACACCAGGGCCATACACGCTTATCCATGCCCAAACATTAACAGAAAATCTCCCGAACCTGTTCCGCGGAGAAACGTAGCGTTCGTGAAACCTGGTATCTGCAGGACGGTACACCCGAATCTATCCGTCATTACAAGATTGAAAAACTTTTTCATCGGTAAACACAACATTGTTCCAAAACTCCAACAGGCGATACACATAATTTAAACAAAACAGAATGCGGGCTTACTTATGTTCTTCTGTTAATATGGTCTTCTTAGCACTTACACAGTTGTTTAATTCCGCTTTTCCTACCCTTCGGCTAGCTGTTGACTTCGATGCTGGAAAATTTGTCATGGACACAGCGTCTACTGCTCTTTGAAACGGATTTTCCCTCAAATAGCCAAGGAGCGCTTCATTTTGAGCGAGATTTGAACTTCTCGGTCGGCCTGAATTTTTTCATGTTCAGTTAATTTCGGCATTTCGAAAATATGACGCTGACACTGACAAATAAATAAAGAATGATTTAATATAGCGAGAAATAGGTGTATGAGGTTTTATTGCACAAAAGTGTACCTAGGTATCTCAAAAATTTGGGAGATATCATACTTGGATACTTAAAGAAAAAACAAAGGGAACGTGTTTTTTTGTTTTTCTTAAACACGCAAACCGTAAGTACAGTAAGTATAGTATAAAATTTATTATAAAACTGTTATATAGGGTTTAATATGCGAGCAGGAAAGTTAACTGGGCTCGCTATCACTCGTTCAGTTATACATGTGAGCAAGTTAGAGAATATCGCCATGAGTTGAGAAAGAGGTTTGAAATTCCGTGCGTCTAACAGGCAACCTCGACAGACAGCGAGATGCTGTCAAACGTGTCATACAGCACAGAGTACGCAGTCACAGAGTTTACAAAAAAAATTTGTAAATGCTCTAAATACAAACAAAAAATGTTTAACTGTGTTTTTAGATTTATCTAAAGCATTCGACACTGTAGACCATGAAATATTATTAAATAGATTAAAATATATCAATATCAGAGGTGTCGTTCTTAAACTATTTAGAGAATTATCTAACGAATAGAATACAAAAAGTAAAGACAAACGACATCATAAGTAAACCACAAACAATTACCAGAGGCGTCCCACAGGGGACTATATTACTTCCTATTTTGTTTTTAATTCACATAAACAATTTGCAACTATTAAAAAATATAGATGGGCATCTTATTTCCTATGCTGATGACATAGCAGTAATATTCGCTGATAGTTCTTGGAATGCAGTATACAGAAAGATAAACGACATCATAAGTAAACCACAAACAATTACCAGAGGCGTCCCACAGGGGACTATATTAGGTCCTATTTTGTTTTTATTTCATATACACGATTTGCCACTATTAAAAAATATAGATGGGCATCTTATTTCCTATGCTGATGACATAGCAGTAACATTCGTTGATAGTTCTTGGAATGCAGTATACAGAAAAGCAGAAAAGTCTATGAAACATGTATAAAATTGGCTAAACGACAGTCTGCTGAGTCTCAATGTTACCAAATCCAAATTTATAGCATTTACAACCACCGACATGGGTCAACCAGAAACATCTTACCTCCAAATACATAAAAATGACTGCAATGCGATACATGATTGTGACTTTGCTCATTAGAGAAAATGAAATATGTTAAGTACCTGGGTGTGATGATCGATCAATATTTAAGGTGAGGTGAAGAGGTGAATTATTTGATACAGAGGCTTAAAAGAATAAAGTACAAATTTTGTCAACTACGAGACATCTTAAATAAAACAAATCTGCACACAATGTACGATGCTTTAGCTGAGTCCATTCTAAAGTACTGCATTATAATCTGGGGTGGGTTATATGAAAACAAATTGAAAAACTTGCAAGTAATGCAGAACACATTGTTAAAAATTTTATTTAAAAAAGACAAGCAATACGCATCAGAAATTCTTTACACCGAACTAAATAAATTCAATATAAGGAAATTATCCATATACCACAATATTATATGCTATGCTTATATGCTATGGATGCACAGATGACAAGCAGATCTTGTTAATCATGACTATCAAACAGGGAATCGAGCTAAAATGTTCGTTTAGATACCACTTTTTAGAAAATGTCATACCCAAAGATTTATATTTTATTACGAGCCAAAGCTATATAATTTATTACCAGTAAAAATAAAACATGTTAAAAGTACAGATATATTTAAAAAATATCTAAAAAAATTTATAAATGAAAATTATGTTATAATACAAAACATATTTAAAAACTAAACTAATTCGCTTACTTATCAATCTACTATTAACACAAACCAGGAAGCAGATCTGTATAAATTTACATCTCTTTCCTCCTCCTCATTTGTCCTCAATAATTTTCAATAAATTTTGTATATTTTTACTAATTTATAAATTTATAATATTTGTATATGAAGAATCTATCAATTTTTTTTGTTTTACATTTAATAATCATGTATATGGTATAAGCACACTTACAACGCAAGTTACATGTGTAACTTAGGTAAGTTGCTTAAACCATTTTTATACTTAACGGAATGTAGTTATTTTTAATTGTAAACGACATTGTTATCTTCTACTTAATAAAGTTGAAATTGAAATTGAATTTATAAATATGGGACATTCCACAATATGAAATATATATTTGTGTATTCCTACCCTGTAGTTGTGTTTTCTGTTGAACAGTGTAGCAATAAATAAATAAATAAATAAATAAATACTGACTTTTTAAGAAATGGCGAAACAAAAATAAAAATAAAGTGCAACACTATTTATTATTGCATATTATACTTTATGCCCCAACATAAAATTTCATTTCCTTATTTGGTTTATGTATAACGTATTGGAAACCGTCCAACTACATATTAACCAATTTCAATTTTAAATGTAAAGCCAAAGGCGTCTGAATCAGACACGTATGTTTTCCAAGATCCAGGTTGAGGACCTACCGAATTGTATGAATAGCACGATACAGCCCAACAAGATAAGTTTGTGGCTGTGTCAATAGAGGGAATCTAGGAAAATTCTGGTCCTGACATGAGCGATACAAAGAGCTGGACTTGATACGGAACCGTTACACAGCCTGAATGCAAGATGGGATCAACAGTCCTCCCTTTGAAGGCCCCATTTTATGCTTTCTATAATGTAATTTGTTCCTATACACCTCGAGAATGTAAAAGTAATTGTGAACCAATGTTGAAACACAAAGAAAATTTCGTTTTTTTGTGTGTTTATCAGACGTAGCATTAAGAATATAATTAAAATATTAATGAAGAAATGCTGTATTAATTTAAATCTGGTTTTAAAAAGACAGCTGCAAAAATCAATGTGACTCTTTACTGAAGAAGAATTATTATTTATTTATTTATTTATTAAGCAATATCCAAATAGGAATATGCAGCCTGATTATAATATTGTTATTTTTAGATAGAATTTTTCAAACTTATTTTTTTTACTCTATATTTATTAAAAAAAACAAATTTGTTTAGTGCAAAATATTATAAAGGACTATTGGAAAGTATCGCAAAATAAAATATATGGAAAAAGATCACGAATTCGGAATTTTTTTTAATTGACCTTTTGTACATTTCTTGAGCTGTATCTCGGAAACTAGCTGGACCCACAAAGGCTCTTGATCAGAAAGTTGTAATCTACAACATATTAAAAATTCAGCCAATTTGACGGAAAATGCATTTCCATAAGAAAACAGTGGAGTCCTTTGCCAGATAAACTATATTGTCAACTAATACAAAGCAACACCCCAATCACCGACCCGTGAAGTATGCTTGATCTCGTATAGGTCTTGTTAGGTTTAAAATTTCAGTATTAGGCAATTGGTACCGTTTAAAGATGTTGCCAGTGGACATTGATTAAAAATGATTATAAATATTTAAGTACCCATTCGATCACAGAAGTTAAGCAACGCTGGTTGTGGTTAGTACTCGGATCGGAGGCCTAACCACTTGGAATATCGCGTGCCGCGGTCACCCATTGCTTCCTTCAGATGCGGCACTGGATCGCCGCATAGTCACACGCATCCGGTAATGTGCCACAAAGAAAGTGATCAGGATGTCATTGACAAGAAAAAGGATTGACACAATAAGCCTACAATGCCTGCTATGTCCTTGAATCCTAGCACGTCACAGAAGGAAAGGGCAGGCATAAATCCATTTTGGCTGATCGATATTTGTGAAATAAGATGTAGATGTAGATGTATGAAATAATATGTATGTGTAATCATTGGCAACAAAAAGTCCAGTGCCCTTCATCTTTTTCGCTTTTAATTGATAGCTGATGAATTCTATAGACAAAGGAGGATGTTTACCGTCCACTCTTCCTCCAATTCTAAACAGGTCTCTTATATCACTTAGACGGCAATCAATTTCTAATTTGTCATTTATTAATTCTAAAAGTGACTCGATTTCTAATGTTAGGTTTTCTACTTCAGCTTTACCATAAATAATCAGATTGTACTTTTTGGCTTTTCGCTCGTTCATCAGAAGCCTATTTTTCAGCCGTTTAATCTCTCCTTTAAGTTACGTATTCTCCTGTTTTAGTTCTTTTAGTTGATTCACAATATGGATGTTCATGTTATGTATTTTCTGCTGTATTTCCTGCTATCCTGCTATATATGCCCGCTTTCCTGCAGCCGTATTTGTTGCTGCGTTTCTAGTAATGATGTTAATATCATTTAGAACGCATATCCTACTCATAGAACTAGGAAGCCAAGAGGAATGCGACAAAATTGCGTTTTTTATTTACCATTCCTCTACATTATTACTTCTTTAGTGATGTCTTGTGTTGTCAACGGCGAATGATTTTAATCACGATAACTCAACCTTTTTATTTAAAATATGGAGTGTATGTAAATTAACATAACAGAATACTCCTCATTGAAATTTGACCATATCCGTAATGCTGAGTGATTTCCAGAGGCGTGTAAGCTGTCATATTTTATAAAAACTATATAATACTCCAATTTTAGAGCAAAATGCTACTAAGCTTTTTGATTAAGCACACAAAAATTTGGAGTTGTACAATACACCGAAACTGCAATATATAGTGCGTCACCCAGGTTGAAATGCTCTTTACATAAATTAGATGACATGCAACGCCAATTTAAGTTTTCAATATTTAACAATAAAAGTAAAAAAAGGTGAGCATCTCATGTCAATGTGAATTGGGCCGTATCTGGGCAGTGTTAATCAAATAGGTATTCGCAGTCAGCTACATCAGACCGCAACTTCTACTTGTTCTCTATATTACTGTCAAATTTGTTTTGTGCTACCATAATGCCCTGGTTCATAAACATCTTGGTCGTTATTTATTATTTAATTATATTATATTACATTCAATAATCCACGAATTATAAAATTAATTTTATTAAGAGTTACATGAAAAAATATTGTATTTATATTAGAATATTTTTTACTTATGAAAGTAATTAGCGTTAACAACATTTATTTGAGAGCACTTTACGATATACATTAAAAGATATACGCGCCTTTGGGCTACATTTATTCATTTTTTCATTAAGTCGCTAAACATAAAAAGCTTTATATTTTTTTATCTTTCATACTTTCTTATTGGATAACCCTTTTTCTTTGACATAAAGAGTGCTAAAACAACCCGAGGCGAAGAATACATTTAATTAAGGATTTAATTTAACTTTCTCAAAGACTTTTTATTTATTCCGGTTTATATATATTTAATGGAAAGTTACTTTTTTCGTATTTAAAATTTAAGGGAATTTTTAGGGGAAAGTAATGGTATTAATGAATGGTGGACTGTCTAAGTATTACCTTGACTTGAAAGCGAATGGTTCTTAATGATTGTAGGGCATAATATTCTTAAAGTATACATAGCATTAGAGGTATGAATGGGTGATATATTGGGAAAAAGAGAACAAAAACATCTTATAAAATAGGTGCCGTAAATTGAGCGGTTTTGTTAGAAAAAATCGTTTCTCTTTTATTTTAGAGGATTAAAAACTGGCAAAATAATTAAAAATGCGTTGAAGCATTATAAGGCAAGATACAGTTAGAATGGACAGGTAGGAAAATAATACTGTTCCAGAGTATTGTGCATATTTGGTATAATATTCACGACTCTTTTCTTTCTTTAGTATCCCGATCCTGCTCTTTATTTTATATCTGAAAATAGTCTATATTAAGAAGTCATACCTACTTCGGATTTCACGATAATATATTTTCATTTCAGTGAGAAATTCACGTCCAACAAAAACAAACATTATTAGGTTCCGTAAGACACATGTCGACATTTCATTGTGAAACCCTTAGAATATCCCTTTCCAGTATCAAGTGTGGAAGTGTTCTGCACGGGTGCATTTTTCAATGGAAACTCCATTGGCATTCACAAAAGTGTTTCAAATGGCGGGCGGAATTCATCCGCGGCTTCCTCGTTCAGGATGCAGGAAATGGCGTCTCAGAATTACATTTTCAGTAATTCAACTGAGAAGGTGTGCTAAGAATAAACACACTGGTATTTTACCCGAAATACATCACAATAATTTAATATTTCACAGAAATATTGGTCGGGAGATCATGTTAAAATAAAACCACTTAGAGGTTTGACTTATTTTTCAATATAAATTGCAACTGGTTGGTATGAATCTTATTCAGATAATAAAAGGGCAGTGTTACTTCTAAATTATAGTAGAATATTGTAATATTGGGTTGGACATGGAATAGATAAATATCTCCTATTTCATACTGAAATATAATGCCTTTAAACATTGTTAGAGATTATAATTTAAAAATTATATTAAATCAATAAAACAAATGAGTAGAAGTTACATTCGCGCGTGGCTAACTACGAATATCCATTCATTTACACGAATATGGCACAATTTTTAAAGTTATGCCACTGAGATTAAGTACACCTTCGATATCTCTTTTATTTGATCTCTTGATTTGATCTCTTTGACTTGAACAGCACATACGTAGATTTGGGAGTCCCTAGCAAGTAAAATAACAAAACAAAATCTCAGCGTCAGTTCGCATACTATTAGTATTGGGCATTCAAATCGACGAATGTCTCAGTTGCAATCATCTTGTGTCGACCATGAGCTCAATTAATGTTTTATGCAAAAATATAAAAGACATTATTACGAAAAAATTTCTGTCTGTCTGTCGGTCTGTAACTTTTTTTTGTGCGCACGTTTACTCTGGAACCGTTTGAGATATTGACTTTAAATTTGGTACACATATGTACTTTAACGAGACCTAGAACTAGATTATATTTTCATCTTGTTCCGTCGAAGGGTTGGGGGTAAATTGGGGTAAATTTGGGGTAAATAGGTAAATCAAGCAGATAAGACTTCATAAAATTGGTATTTAGTATATACAAGAGAAGCTAAGGCCTCAAAAAAATTTTGGCATTAGCCACCCCCATTACACCCCCACGCCATTATTAAAGTGGATGAAAAAAATGTGATTTAGTGTGTGTACAAGAACCAGAAACCTCGAAATATTTTTTTATTTTATCCACCCCCACTACCACCCTCTATCACCACCCCCACCCCACTATCGATGAGGGGTGGGGTCGTTTTATGGGTTTTTGGGGTAGAGTATTTCAAATATTATATTACTAAAGTTCCATAAACAATTATTTCCACATACAAAATGTTTCGTTGTGAGTGACTTGGATAGAAAATCTGGATGTGGAAATAGTGATTCCTTGGGCAGCGGTTTTTTATTGAAATCTGAACGGTACTTTTTGTAAAATATGATAAAACCTGTGATTTCTCATAAGGATCAATGTTAAAAGCATAAAATTTCAAATGTCAATATTTTTTACTGGTTCTCTGAAGCTCTTCAAAAATTTTTGGGTCATTTCTTACCATAATCTGCTAATATGCCGAATTTTATTAAATTCTGGATATTAATTCTAAGACCGACTGTACTACCTTAAGATGATATAAGTCACATTTAATTTTATATTTCTGTGTTTCTACAACTGACTATTGTTATACAATTTGTAATTTTCTAAAAGAAACACACAATTTCAAAAATAGCACTGCTTCTAACTGCATATATTTAATACCAACAAACACGCATGATTTTGAACAAATTACAAAAAAATCTCCTGTAGGCCAGGCGACAGATAGTTCAATAAGGAAATAATTAGTGGAAAGCTGGAAATTGCTTTAACCGCTTTATTTGGACCCAGATATTCCTCTCCCAAGTTTTCCCCCTCGAGCGAAGTCGGCGTTGGCCCTTCTGGCCCTAAGAAGGTACCATTTTTCGTTTTTTTGCAAATATCTCCCAAACCATCAACTTTATCAACAAAATACCTATTATAAAAAATAATCTAGAGTAAATTTGCTACAACAAATTTCTTTACCGTTTGTCTCTAAAGTGAACCGTTACGATGCTACGACCATTCAAAGTGGAGCTCTTTTTGATTCTTGCGGAAAAGTTATCGATATCTTCTGCACCGTGTAATTTGGCACCAAACCGATACTTTTGCCGACATTAGCGTCAAATATGTGAATTACGTCAAAAGATACTTCAAAAACAGTGTCATCATTTTCGACGACCCAGCAGCTCGCAGTACCAAGTCCGCTGAACGTCTTCGACGATCGCACAAGCATGATGCTGCTAATGTTTTTTTTTGATAAGTCCATGACGGCACCTATGCCACAAGCAAAATTTTTGTGTAATGACACAAACAAACGAAGATTGATCGACTTGTTGCGCGTCAAATTCGAAAGCGAAGGAATCGAAACCAGACAAGCTCCAGAAGATGCCGATGTGTTCATCGTTACCGCCGCACTCGAGTTATCTCGGCCCGACAATTCGGTCATTATAGTGGCAGAAGATATAGATATCCTGGTCATCTTGGCGGTTCGTGTACTACCCTCCACGAAAATGTATTTATAAACAACAACTATTTTGCACAATGAGTTTCAATCTTTCGCCGTGTGTGCAAGAAAACATCCTCTTGTTGCATACGTTTAGTGGGTGCGATACAACGTCTTCATTTTTCAGGCAGAGCGAAATGAAATTCGTAACACTGCTGAAGAGTAATGAGGAACTGCAGACAGTTGTTAGGGTTTTCCGAGACGTGAACGCAAACTCCGATGACATTGACAAAGCGGGCCAGTTGGTTGTGGCTAGGCTTTATGACAACAAAACCACGGGAAACACCCTGAATGAGTTGCGGTTCCAACTGTTTGCAAAATCTCTAAGCAAACATCGATTTAATCTCGCAAGCCTACCTCCCACCGAATCAGCGGCACGTGAGCACTCATTAAGAACATACCATCAAGTCCAAACATGATATGGAAATGATACAAATCCACTGGATTGGGGCTGGAAAAATTCTCAATGTGGTTTGGCTCCCATACCTACGACAAGGGATCCGGCGCCACAAACGCTTCTAAACACAGTGTCCTGCAAATGTTCGAAAGGATGTAACGCAGCGTGTGGTTGCAGGAAAACGGGCCTCCGATGCTCCAGAATCTGCATGAATTGTATGGGACGGTCATGTACAAATGCTGCCGAGGAAGATGATATGGATGATTGTGACGGAGACATCGATGTTAATCTTGAGCGCCCTGTGACGTCGGACAAATGTACCGATGCAGATAATGAAAGCGATGACGGAGAAATTGAGGCAGACGATCAAGACTGCCAGCCTTCATCAAAACGGTTGAAAATCGACTAACTTTGACATTTGAACAGTGGATTAGGCCTCCTGGGGACACCACTTACAAAAGAACGCGCCATTTACTCTACCGCCGGGTGGTGTGGAAAAGAGTGATTTTATGTCAATACTAGTCAAAAATAATACTAATCGTAGGTACTTTGCCACAGCTGTTTACATTGAAAAGCTGTTATACTTGTAACAAATTAATAGCTTGTGCACCTGGAATGCTGATAAATATTTATACTACGTAGAAACTTTGATATGGCATATGATTTCGATAACTTTTCCGCAAGAATCAAAAAGGGCTCCACTTTGAATGGTCGTAGCATCGTAACGGTTCACTTTAGAGACAAACGTTAAAGAACTTTTTTGTAGCAAATTTACTCTAGATTATTTTTTATATATAATAATAGGTATTTTGTTAATAAAGTTGATGGTTTGGGAGATATTTGCAAAAAAGCGAAAAATGGTACCTTCTTAGGGCCAGAAGGGCCAACGCCGACTTCCCTCGAGGGGGAAAACTTGGAAGAGTAATATCTGGGTCCAAATAAAGCGATTAAAGCAATTTCCAGCTTTCCACTAATTATTTCCTTATTTCCTATAAATAAAATAATTGCGGTTGGAGAATGTCCATCCGCCTTCAATACATCAATAATATTTTTAAAAATAGGAATAATTTACTTTCTACTAATTACAGAGCAATTTCACTCGAAGATTTTTGAAAAAGTAATTAAAGTTAGAGTGGATATCAAATATAACCTCATCTCAGAACTTTTATAAAACAATACTGGATGCTGTTCTATCTTTAACAAATAATATTTACACTGCTTGGAATGAAGGTAAATAATCTTTTTGCTTGTTTATCGAATTGGCAAAAGCTTTAGTCACACTAAGCCATATTTGTTATTAAAATTTCGGAAAATTTTGGTATTAGAGGGCAAATTCTAAAAACATTTGCTTGCCACTGGCTATCGCCGAGTATGCTTTGTACGTATTTCTGTGTGCTTAATCAAAAACTTGTAGTAATATTTTGCCCTAAAATTATAATAAAACATTTATATATATCATAACGGTTGATATATCTCTAATGACCACTATATTATATGGATATTATATGGCCCAATTTCAGTAGGAAGGATTCTACCATGCTATTTTACAAATGTTCTAAATCCAAAATAAAAATTTTAATTCTAACAGAAATTATCTCTTTACAATACACGGTCTACACACATACATACATACACACACAGACATTTTTTATTCAACATTTGATTTCAGCGTATTATGAAACGTACAAAATTGTTCTTTTGCGATGATCAAATCAAATAGATATCTCATATTGAATACGTATAATAACGTTTTGAAGTTTACGAGCGTTAAGAACATTTTTTTTATCCTATCGTAAAACTCAATTTCATTAGCACGTTCCAAATAAATTCGCTGTCCCGCGCTATTCAGTTCTAATTATTATCGCTTTCAATTTTCTGGTGGCTGTGGAATTGTGCCAACTTAGTAATATTTCAAGTTTATTGCCGAGACAATTTGTAACTGTAGGTTCTATAAATTTTACACAATTGTAATGAAAACATCTAACGCGTTAGAGGTATACCTAATATCTCTGGACCCACTCCAAAATTTTATTACCCAGAAACAACATTATACAGAAGTTTTAATCACGAAAGTTTACAACATATTATCTCATTCGGAAGTCAGAGCAACCAAAACTGTTTTATTTTGGTTTATTATTTCAAATTATGTGTATTGATATCTTGTTACTGATAAATAAATCGGAAGCTATCGCAAACATAATAGCGCTTTAATGAATCAAGAAGTAGTTGATGTAACACATTTTTCTCCCATTTCGGACCTGCTGATGAAAATGATGAATGTCGGACGGAAGCTCAATATTTAAAAAAACCGCTGCCAAAGGAATCACTACTTCCACATCCAGATTTTTTTATCCAAGTCACTCACAACGAAAAAATTTTGTATGTGGAAACAATTGTTTATGGAACTTTAATAATATAATATTTGAAATCCTCTACCCCAAAAACCCATAAAACGATACCCCACATCGGTAGTGGGGTGGGGGTGGTGATAAGGGGTAGTAGTGGTGGTGGATAAAGTAAAAAAATATTTTGAGATTTCTGGTTCTTATACACACACTAAATGGGGGTGGCTAATGCCAAATTTTTTTTTGAAACCTTAGCTTCTCTTGTATATACTAAATAATAATTTTATGATGTAGCAGGCATATTGCCGCCTCATAAATTTTTAAAAAATATTGTTACTCAAGCGTGAATGTCCGCGGTAGATTTAAATATATTTCTTAAATTTACATCTTAAACAACCACAACGTCTAAACTGTACTCAAGATAGCTAGATGCTCTAACTTAACTTTAAGAGTGGAGAGGGTAAAGAGACAATACGATTTGAACGCGATGAAAGGTAAACCAGAACGATTAGTTTTCCGTTGCTTGAAGTTTAGAATTTCGATTGCTCGCTAAACTTTTGAAAAGTGATGTATCTTCATTAAATTTCTCCTTAAAGACTTCAACATCGAAAGGGTTGATAGTCCCTCTTCTTGAACATGAAGCAGGCCTAGTTATTTTCACCGGTTTAATCCGTAAGTAATTTATAAAGAAATAATTTTTTTTGTAACTTAGATTTGGCAGCGGCCATTTTTACAGCAAATCACGCTTACACTTCATTTCTTTCCAGGGTTTTTATATTGGATGTAAACTTTTTATATTGGATGTAAATTTTTTATATTGGATGTAAACTTTTATATTGGATGTAAACTTTTAAATTTGGATGCAAGTTTTTATTATAAAAATGCAAATCTTCTAAATTTGGAAGCAAGTTTAATCAACTTTGGGATGCACATTGTAGATATGCAATCTTTTTAACGTCATATTAAATTTTGGGCTGGAAACATTAATTTTTTTAACCATGCCATGGGGTTATCTTTCTTCTCTTCTACGTAATTTGAAGATAAAGATGTATCTATTAGTCTAGAACAACTTTTTACGGAGGACACGACGATAATATGGTATGATAGTTGGGATTTGTCCTTATGGAATTTCTGGAAGCGTTGAATATGGTACTGGGAACTTCTTAACTTAATCTCGGGCTCATCTATAAATCAACGATTACGTCACTGTGGATTTCACCATCATCATCCCTTACTTGGAGTCACTACCTTGTCAGTTCATGTTTTAGACAATATTTTAAGTAATATCTATATAACATATTATTGTCCATTCGATTTTTCCTTGTACATAACTTCGTTTAATATTAAGGCATCAGTTTAGTCGTTTTCTAATAAAAACACACCTAGTTTGATTGATTTATAATAAAATCAATTTTATAATTACGTTGTCCACTTATTTCAGGTATTTTGATACAAACCAAACTATACAAACCAAACTTTACAAACAAAGTATTTAGATATGATCTACTGAATTAATTATTTAATCTTTAATAGAAAGTTGAATATCTTTTAGTAATATTTAAAGGTACTAATTTAATTTTTACTTGTGCGAAATTTGAATTATTAATTTACACTTTTTTTTTACAACTAGTACTTTCTTTAAATTTTGATTAGTTTATCTTTCTTGTAATCAAACTTCAATTTTAGTGTAAATTATTAATATAGAAAGATTGGCGCCCCGCTTTCTAGGAAAATTATCTCTATATAAGTCAAATTAACATCTCTTTAAGAAAAATTATTAAAACATCTACCATTTATTAATTTCTATCTACCACACACGTAAAACGGTAAAACTATTTGTAAAGTGTTTTCTTACCCATGACTCGTCTGCCGAGTCTCTGAGCTACTGAGGTAGTAACATTTTTTCTTTAAATAACATAAAGTGCAGTAAGAATCTCAAACACTTAAAGAAATTTAAAAATTTATTGAACAGCGAAGAAATAATGATACAATGAACTCTTACCTGCTTGATTTATCTATTTACCCCAAATTTACCCCAATTTACCCCCCAATCCTTCGACGGAACAAGATGAAAATATAATCTAGTTCTAGATCTCGTTAAAGTACATATGTATACCAAATTTCAAGTCAATATCTCAAACGGTTCCAGAGTAAACGTGCGCACCAAAAAAAGTTACAGACCGACAGCAGACCGACAGACAGACCGACAGACAGACAGAAATTTTTTCGCTCAAACCTAAAATCTCGACGTTTCATGACATTCTAAGCCTATTTGAACAATAAAAATTTTTAAACATTTTTTTGTCGTTACTATATTTTCACTGGATGTGGAAGTAATTAACTACTTTCAAAAAAATTGTCGTATATCGAGTGTCTTCTGGGAGTGTAGAGAGGCAAAAAATGCATTTTTCTGAAATCGATTGGCAATGTTTACATTTTCGGCGCGATTTCAGATCGAAAAATGCACAATTCTAGTATTTTAGTCCATGCTAAGAAACTATAACAAAACAGACCGGAAGAGATCCGTTGCCAAGCAACGATCAACAAAACCGTATGGAAATGTTACTTTCCCGGCCTAGGCCGGGACATTAACATTCCCGTACGGTTTTTTTATGTATATTTTAGACAGTAAATAAATACACGCAGATGAACCAACCCACATTAAAATTGCATTTATTAGTAAGCAGTTAGATTGTAATGAAGAAATGTTATGCATTAATACAAACAAAGCTGGGCAGAGTACCGCACTAAAGTACTCACGAGTACTTCACAACAAGTACCTTTAAAAGTACTCGTGAAAACTTGAGTACGAGTACTGGTTTTTGAAGTACTCTAAAAAATGAGTTTTTGTACAAAATTTGGAGAGTACTCTTCTAAAAATGAGTAACGAGTACGAGTACTTCGAAAAAACCAAATTGAAATCGGTAATAGACAAAAAATTAGAATACCACTTATAGTACAATATCTAGAGGTAAAAAATATGCAAAATTTCGGAATAATTCCATATGTAATGATAATTTTTCTTTATGGGTTATTATTGTAGTAAAATATATCGTCTTTAGTTTCTATGTGGTGTGGACCAGATACTTGCTCTTATCCTCAAGGGGTGAAAACCACCCGTAAATTTAGACATTTAATATTTGAAAAAGTATTAGTAATTTATTTTTAAAACGTAGGATAGTTATGTTTTTGAAGTCGCTGATTACGAATCTGAAGTCAAAATTAAAAAATTCTAAATTACTGCTCTAATATGGAAATTTTCTTCTAAAACAAGTGTTTTAAACAGACAAAAGAAATTGAGCATCTAGGTAAAGCTATATATGAACAAAGAACAGCATTTTTCAAGAAAAAATTAATTACTGAGCAGTTACAACAACAAAATGGCGACATTTTGTTAAAAAAAATGTGAAAACACACTTGAATCGGTGATAACTTCTTTATTTTTTTGTGATGTAGAACCAGACAAAAAATTGTTTTAAAGGTTGATTAATTATCTTTAATTTTGTTCCTTAAAATTTTTGTCACAGTTTCTGAGATATTCAACATTTTAAACTAAATGTTCATCCTAAAAACGGTCGAATGTCATCTATAAAATTAAATATCTTCAAAACTGTCAACCCTATACTACAGGGCGACCAGATTTTTGTTAAGTGAATGCTGGACACTTCTGCTGGGAAAACAATTGATGAGCGGGGAGGGGGGCAAAATCCGAAAAATCAGTTCTTGATCCCCACATTTTTTGATGACCGGGGGGAAAAACTTTTTTGATGAGCGGGAGGGAAGTATCCGAAAAAAAATTTTTCCAAGCAAAATGTAATGCTGTAACTTCACTATAACCCGAATGCTGGATTTTTGCCGGACACTTGTAAGAATTTCCAGCGAAATTCCGGACGTATGGTCACCCTACTATACTATAGTATATAAAAAAAACAAATTCATTCTCAGTTTATAAGCTTCATTTTTGACGTCCACTATATTTTCTCTAAAACCTATATTTATTGAGATATTTACAGAGACAAATTCCTTTACAATTTAAAATGCATTTTTTTTCTAAAGCAAGCGTTGCAAGCGAACGAAAAAAATTGAGCATCTAGGTCATGCTATATAGTAACAAAAAACCATATATTATGGAGAAATATTCTTTTAATTATTGACTACTTACATTAACAAAATGGCGACGTTTTTATTAAAAAGAAATGAAAAAGTACATTTTTTCTGTCATAACTTCTTTGTTTTTTATGCTATAGAAATAGACAAAAATCATTTGAAAGCCGAATTAATATTCTTTAATTTTGGTTGATAGCGCTTCTGACGTAAGTGTCATAGTTTCTGAGATATTTAACATTTACACTAAATACTTCGTCTTATGAACGTTCGGATGCCGCGTTTATACTTCCAAATCTCCGAAACTATTAACTCTAGAGAAAAAAAAACAAAATTTATCCTCAATTTGGCCGCTTTCTTATTTGTCTCTAGCATGTTTTCGCTCAGTGTAATACCCTTTGAGGTATTTGATTCAAACCTAATAGAATTACCTCATTTTTCAAGCAATAATCCCAATTTTCAAGTAGTTATAAAAAGACTATCAATTTACGTGAAAAGTTGCATAGAACCTTTTCTTCTTAAAATTTTATTGCCTTTCGGCACCAATGAGTTTGTTTTTTTTTAATTTCCACCCCCTGAAAAGAGGTGGCATCTACCCCCTATAAATTAGCAAGCCGCCGCATAGTATAGAAACTTTTCTTTGATGCATTTACCATTATGTTGTCAAAAATGAACGAAATCCGTTTCATATGACATTATTCCAAAGTTGAAACATCTAGTTACTGTACTATACACCATTATCAGTAAATAAAGGTAGATCGACTTCAACAAAAACAGTTACATTTATTAAAATTGTATAGGTACACAAAAATGAACACAACCAAAAATTTAAAATTCTAAGAAAAAAGTACTCATACTCGTTACTCATCAGTTGTGGCCGCCAAAAGTACTCGAGTACCTAATAATGTAAAGTACTTGAAAATTTCGAGTACAGAGTCCCATCCAAATAAAAGTACTCCTGAGTACTTGTTACTGAGTATTTTGGGTACTCAGTACAATTACGAGTACAATTTACTCGAGTACTGCCCAGCTCTGAATACAAATTCCTTAATTTATAATAATATTGATTGTGATTTCAGAAAAAATAGTACGTGTACTTCAATGTGAAAGCACATTCCCGGACTTCGATGCTTGTTGGCCTCGGCTAGCGCCTCGGCCAACAATTTGCATCGTCGTCCGGGAATGTATTACTTTCACACCTAAATACACAATATACTATTTCTAAAAATACCTCAGAAAATACTATTTTCTGAAAAAATTTCTCTTTTATAGCTGATAGCTCAGTCAATTCGAAGTACAAGATGTCTTCTTGGTATGATGGGTCTCCGTCTCCATCGTTCATAATTTAACATCGGAATTTACACTAATGACATTTTATCTGAACTTCTTAAAAGCATGATTGACTACTGCGTTTTCACATTTAATTCTTTTGTCGAGATAACAAAAACATATTCGAAGATTTTCTTGCTTAAGGATAGGATTTTGCAGAGTGAGAGGGAAATATGCGTTTATTTTCAGCTTATCATAAAAATTTAAAAAATCATAAATGGTTTAATCATTAAAGTAGTTTCAAGTACTTCCCATTGCTCTAAGAAATACAACCAGGTACAGTTTTTATTAAAAATTTTGTAATTTAAACATCATGCTCTCTAATAATGAAATTAAGAACTATTTTCATTGACAAACTACGATATTCAAGTACAACAGAAATTTGTAATAAAAAAAATATAGTTGTATTCTTTAGAACAATAACAAGTATCTAAAATAGTTTTAAATATTATACTATGTTTGGTTTTTTAAATATTTAAAATAAATAAAAAATAAACGTATATTTCCTTCTCGCTCTGCAAAATGCTATCTTTCCGAGGTTCATGGAAGTATGTGTTATAAATATTGCCTTCTGTTATTATATAAATTTTTGAGATACTCAAAATGTAAAAAAAAATAAAATCACAAAGTGATACCTATTCCATTGCAATTAGTTTAAATATATTTTTAATTTTCTTCATTGAAAATTGAAATTAATTATTATCATGTTTACAGTTTAAATGTTAGAGCAATTGAAGACACAAGTGGATGAAGGATCTATGTGACATTTTGGAAAAAAACGAGTTTTTTATATGAATGAAGGCTATAAGGACACAAAATTCCCTCAGGTGCATAAAATTTGTTTCTAATGCAAAAATATTTGATTTATGAATTTATAAAGGATCTCTGTTCTATTTAAGTCGGAAGGTCGTTAAAAACTTTAAGATCAATTATCTCAAAATCATTTTATTGAAAAACACGGGTTTTTTATATGAATGAAGGCTATAAGTACACAAAATTCCCCCAGGTACATTACATTTGATTCTAATGCAAAAATATCTGATTTATAATTTTATAAAGGATCTATGTACTGTTGAAGTTGGTAGGTTGTTAAAAACTTTGAGATCAATTATCTCAAAATGACTTTATTGTTACATAGACCCTTCATCCACTTGTGTCTTCAATTATTTAACAAATCTCGTACTAGCTCTGGAGAATATTAATTTGAAAAACTGCTTTTCCTGCGAGTATTTATCAACCAATTAATTTATTGTCATAATAGGATTATCAAAAGTCGTTAACTAAATACCAATAATAATAGAAGCATATTTTCATTGCATTTTATTATCAACCAATGTTACTAAATTATTTTTAATTGTTAAAAACAATTTTGTAAAATTAGTTTTTCATGATTAAAATTTATATAAAGAAATCTTAAAAAATTAATACATTTCGTTAAAATAATAAATATAATAAAATATGCTTAACGCCTTTTTTAAAATAATTTTAATGAAATGTTTAAAACATTTTTCTTTTTAATATAAGATATCCGATCTACGCATTGTTAAGACCAGTAAAATATATGTTGGTTTTGTATGTAACGGAGTATATTTATGTTCTCCATTACCGAAAGTAAACCTGTTGCACAATAGTAAGCCTGATTTCATCAACTCTTGGATCAAGATTAATGAATGCGATATGTTACATTTTCACTTAAGTGGTGATTAGAAATACCAGATCATCAAGCGGCGTAAATACTAGATACAATATTCATTTACATACATATTGATACATTTAACTTGAAAAGGCCTAAATGGATACGTGAGTTCTTTATCGTTAAAATGGAATTTGAAATAACTGGTTCTCCTAAATTATTTTAAATTAAGGTTTTCACGAAAATTTAGGCAGAAGTATTGCGTAATTTACATGTCATGTTTGTCAATTTTATTTACAAAAAGTTTTGAAACATTGCAAAATTTATTTTGGAATTTTGATTCAGTTGTGTTTTTTTTAGAGGAATAGAACTTTAAAAAACACATACAAATCTTGCTAGCGCCCATGGTATTGAATTTATTGGAAATATAATTTTATGCCATTAGTGCTTAAATATGACTTCGGGCATATGGGCGCCGCGGCTGGTTCGAATTCAGCGTAATCTGGAAGTCACTTTTTCGAGCAGCTGGGAATAACTCGTCTAATGTTGGCTCCCAACCCCACAGAAAATAACCATAGGTGTGATATCACACGACCGTATAGGCCAATTCACAGGTCCACGACGAGATATTATGCGGTCTTCAAATTTTTCCTGCAATAAACTGATTGTGTCGTGCGCTGTATGGTATGTTGCGCCGTCTTGTTGGAACCAAAGCGCTTCCACATTTACGCCATTCAACTGGGGAATTAAAAAGTCAGTAATCATGGATCTATAGCACTCTCCATTGAATGGAACATTCTGGCCGGCATCATTTTTGAAGACATGTGCCAATGATTCCACCAGCCCATAAATCACACCAAAGAGTGATTTTTAGGGGATGTAACGTCGTCATAACAGTGGCTTCTGGATTTTCGTCACTACAAATCCGGCAATTTTGCTTGCTCACGTAGCCATTCAGCCAAAAATGAGCCTCATCACTGAACAAAATTTTTTGGTGATTCACCGAACGTCCGACGCAAATGATGGTCATGCGGCTTCACTTCGTGCACAAGCTGAGTCTTGTAAGCTCGTAACCCAAGATCCTTTCCCAAAATCTTCCAAATAGGTGGATGGACACAACTCCAATTGCTGTGCACTTCGGCGAATCAACTCATTCGGGTCCTCCTCAACACTACGCTCCACAGCAGCAACAACTTCTTGGGTGCGCACTCTACGTCTCTGAGGATGCACATTATCAATCAGAGTATGCGTGGTGCGAAAACGATTGATGGTTGTTCGAATAAGTTGCTCGGATGGACGTTTATGTCTACCGTAACATGGACGTAGCGCACGGTAAGCTTTGCGAACTGAACCATGGTTTTCGAAATAAATTTTCACAATTAGCAAGCGTTGTTTTGCCGTAAGTCTATTCATGGTGAAATGGCAAAACATACTGAGCACAAATCAGGTGTCAGCTGTCAAACTAACTGCCTCTAAAAAAACACCCGTTATAACTGATGATATTATTTGTACCAAGCCATACCGAAATGAAGTAAACCGATTCAAACCCAACCGAATCGAGCTGTACCGTACCATATGCTATCGCATTGTATAGTTTTATATCAGATTGTAATGCACTGCAATACAATGAACTGTATTACTTGCGTTGCATTACATTACATCATGTTGCGTTACAATGCGTTAAATTATTAACAAAACAAGAGTAAGGGATAAAACAATTTTTAACGCTCGCAAGAACAATTATAAATGTACACATGCTTGGAGAACTATACAAAGTTTTCGAAGGTTCTCTCCCCAGCACAACATGATGTGTTTCAAGGGCAAAAATAAGACAAAAGCAAAATATCTACAAGCGTTGACATAACCTCAAATAAAAATCAGCATGTTTTGTAATGTAATATTCGTCCTTTCGAGAGACAGCTTAGTGAAACTCAATTTAAGTTTTACACCTTATTTTTGTTACTCTTATATATACATTGTTCGTCTTAAAGTTCTACTGCCCTCTATATTCTAATTAATCTAATGCTAACCTATTTTGCTACCTATTTATAAATACACAGATAACAACTAATACATAACATTTTGAGCTGCACTGGACTTGACCTACTTATCAATTACTTTCACTAATTGTTTGCATTTCGTCATCCAGCACAGCAAATTTTAATTTTGTTTCTTCGTCTTATCTGTCTTCTGACGTAGTTCAGCCATAATTTTTCCATTCAACCAGAACGCACATACAGACAACTTTTCCCTTCATTGCCATCCGCTGAAGTTGCGATTCGAACGCAGAAAAGATATACTGCGGCTAGCCATGTTGTGCCACTCAACTCACAGCACTACCATCTCGATAATTGAACATATTGTGGCAAGCCCTATACACATGTAGACATATATGGGAGTTTCATCTAAGTTCTACGTATAACTAACAGAAAACTAAGTTAAGTTGTTAGTTCGGCAATTGTCCCAGAGATGGCGCGCGCGCGGTGTCAATCTAGAAACATCTACAGAACTAGTGACATCTACTGGAACATGGTAGAATATTCCAGAAAAAATTACCCAGGAGTATAAATAGAGAGCGAGTCGTCGCGCAGTGTAGTTCAGATAGTCAGACAGTTCAGTTCAGATAGTGAGTTCAGAAAGTTTGAAGAAGTAAGCAAAGTGAATTATTGAATTGTAGTACTCAGTATTATATTAGTGAAGTAATTAATTGTTGTAATTAGTACGTAAGTTGATAAAATAGTGTTTAGTGTTACCTTGGTGTTATAATTCTCGAATCCTGGATGTTTACAAAGAGGTGTAGACACGTAACAATATCGAAACAGAAATCAATCATAGTGTCAAATTCTAGTTGACAATTTTCCTGCGTTATTATTACTGATCAGTTCTTCTAATATTTTTTGCAAACTTTATAAATAGAATGCGGATATGATAACATTTGTCCAAATCATAAAACTAGAACAGCCAATGAGATGCGTCTCTTGAAAACAAAATGCGTAGTTTGAAAACGAATCAACGCTATTGGTCTTAAACACTGACGTTGCAGCAAGAAGAAAGAACGTTTTAAGATATTGAAAAATTCAATTCCAAATATAAGAATAAAGAACAAGCTAAAAACGTACTCTTTGCCTGTTCACTGAACTTTTTATATAACTGTTATACACATTCTACAGGATACTCTTCGCAGTTTTTTGTAAATAATGTTAGTCTTAGATATTTTAAATTTTATAGCACGAACTTAGTTGGTAAAATACTCAGTGTAAAATAAAGTAAAAATAAAAAAAACTATACCATACCCCATTTGGATTTCAAACCCGGGACCCTTGGATTCCGAGTCAAAAGCGTAAGAACTACACCACCACCTTACTCGTTATAAGACACGAGCTAAAATCATATTTTCACGGTTGCATATTACATTATGAAATGTATATTTGTAAAATATATAAATATTTAAATATTAAAATGAAATATCATTTCACCAGATTTCTATTCAATTACAAAAACATAAAAATCAAAAAAAAAATTTTTCAAATTTAAATCATTAATAACATTTTTATTTACCGATCGATTTTGTCCAAATTTCAGTACAATCGGATTTTTCTTTCTTGAGTTATCGTGCTTACAAGAAACGTGACGGACGGACGGACAGACAGACATTTTGAAAGTTGTTCAGATTTCGTTCACTAACACAATGATATAAAAAAAAATTCTCTACGAGCGATATTTACAATTTTAGAAATCTACCGATCATATACAATTTACTCTTCGTTCTTGCGAAGAGTATAATAATTGAACTAAAGAGATATTTCAAGCGCTGACATTCACATTTTTGTAAAAGTTTAGATGATCAGTAATCATATTGTAGAACTTCGTCAAAAATGATAAAATAAAAATTCTTCCCAACTACCATTAAATCTGACTATTCATTCAGTATCAAAAGACGTTATCTAACCCGATGAGGCAAAGTGAGGAGGGCCCATAAGGCCGGCTGTTTGGCCTAATTTATTTTTGGACAATAATGAGCGAAAAACATTATCTATTATTATTATATATGAGAAAGATGTTTTTATTTTTCGTCTATTACAGTCGTCTTTTAAGAGTGGTAACAAATTACTCTGAGAGTGGCGGTGAAACACATCACCAAACATTGCAAGGTATGACTGGCACACCCGGCATTTAAATCCTTGTTGTATCCATCAACGCAAGATAGTAAGATCGTCCACAATCACACCTGGAAGCGGAATAGCAAAATTGGTCTTAGCTCAAATGTGGAAGAAGTGACTACTAAAATTAACGTTATTAATGAAAGTAAAAGTAACAAAAACTATAAAAGTAAATACAGATATTAAATTAGATGACTTGGAAAACTGAATACTTTAAATTTAGTTTTGTGCTATGTGGAAAATTTATTTATTGCATTATTTTAAAAACAAAAATCTACATAATATTTTTCTAAGAGTTTTGAAATATCATACATTATTTAAAGTAAAAAGTACGTATGTCATTAGTGGACACGTTGTATGATGATCACTGAAATAATTCTCACAAGCATCAAAATACGAGAGACTATACTAAACAAGTTGACTTCATCTGGAAATAGTTTTAATGTAAAGTCAAAGATTCCAACTGCCCCCAAGATGTTAATTTAAATATGATATGTTATTACTGCTATTTTAATATCTATCAAATTTAAGGTAACTTTAACAATAGCAAGAGTAGTATTCATAAATTTGATTTTCTATTAATCATTAGCTCAACGTCATGTGGAAGTTGATATGATTTTACTCAATAATGATTAGTACGATACCTTAAAAAGGCCATTTGAATTGAAAAATCGAACAATTTCCTCCGAAATGATTATCTAATAACACATGTAATTATGAAGGAGGAGATCGTGAAATATAATTGCAAATATTATCGTGTTGTCAGAAAGCGGGAAATAAAAGCTTTTACGTTATCAAATACCAATTTTTATGTTCATGGTGTTTCACGGTGCCTTCCATACGCTTAATTTAAAAAAGTTTTCGTTCATGTATGATGTGGTGTGGTGCAACTTAATTCAATAGCCATTATGTCAATAAAAAATGTTACCTGCAATCAACACTAGACAGTAGCATTTACATGTTGGTGATATAAACCTTGGACTTTAAGCAAATATTCGATTATTATCAGAGACAATAGGGGTTACAATAATATTACATTTACATATAGAGAACAGACCATGAACATATTAGCATAGCTGTTGGTCGCACCGTAGATAGATAATTATTATACTCTTCGCAAAAACGAAGAGTATATTGTATTTGATCGGCACATTTCTAAATCAGTAAATATCGCTCGTAGAGAAAAAATTTTCATATCATTATGTTAGTGAACGAATTCTGAACAACTTTCAAAATGTCCGTCCGTCCGTCACGTTTCTTGTAAGCACGATAACTTAAGAAAGGAAAGTCCGATTGTATTGAAATTTGGAAAGAAAGTTAGCGTTAGCTAGAGGAAGAACCCTATTGTTTTTGAAAAAAATCAATCAGTAAATAAAAAAGTTATTAATCATTTAAATAAAAAAATTTTGTTTTCAAAATTTCTGTCATTTGTACTTAAATAGAAATCTTGCGAAAAGTTATGCTCTATAATTTTTTTTTGTTTTTACATTTTATCAATATATATATTTCATAATAATGTATCTAATCCGTTGACATATAATTCTTGAACGATATTCATTTAAGTTTTGTGGCAAGGCGAGATGGCTCAATGGCTAAAGCATTTGCCTTGTACGGCATTTTCCTGGCGGCAGGAAGACCACCAGGGTGGAATTACTTCAAACTAGTTCAAACGGGTTTTTTCGTTAAGTTCTGTTTTCCCGTGCCACCAACCAAAATTAAATAAGTGCTTTGCCTAGTGAGTGATAATTTTTTACAGTTTTCTTTTAATTAGCTTTAGGTCCGTGTGGACACATTTTTAATTTTATTTTAGTTTTTAAGTCTGCCTGTGACAGATAGGAGTACTAACTAAGACATCCGTCGTTAAGCCAAACCGGACCTGCCTCGCCCAGCTCTGCAATCACCATGGCACTCAGCGCCGTGGTTGTCTGGCTGGCTCCGGGACAGGTTCCGGCAAGGCGCATAAATGTATATACAAATGTTAATAAATTGTTATTGTTGTTGTTGTTGTTGCCTTGTAATCCAAAGGTCTCGTGTTCGATCCCTCACATGGTGATTTTTTTTTCATATATATTTTTATTTTCACAATAAAGTTGGTATTACAAAATTTAGAATGTCCAAAAACTAACATTATTTGCAAGAAAAATGCGAAGTGTATCCTATAGAATGTGTAACAATTATATAAAAAACTCACTCAATCGGCGAAGAGTATAATGCTTCCACTAGTTAATGTTAGGATTTAGTAAATATTGTTAAAACATATATGACGGAAATTTATACCAGTATCACTAATATGGATGAAATAATTTCAGTGAGATAAAAAAAACTTCAACTTTAATATTAAATTTATTCATGCAAGTTTTCCACAAATATTTTCAAAATAATTCAAAAGAATTAATTATTAAAATATGTTCCTTCGAACTACATTTTATACTGAACGATACATAAATGAAATTTGTTACTATTAATTAAAAAAAAATTGAAACTATTGCATTGCACCGTTGATTTTATCAGTGTATATCTACAATGAGGTACAACAGTGTAAAAATGATTCGTGATTACAGAAACGAGTAGAAGTCGGTGTAACCGACTGCGACCTGCTACCTTTTTGATTCACAATTTGCTCAAATGTGTCACAATTCATTTTTGGTGCCACTAAGTACAGTAGTAGTGTTCAAATAGGGATTCGCAGTCGGCAACGCCCGACTACATCTTTAGTTTTTTTCACAATATTCCTATTAAAATTTTATTATTAACATTTTGAGCTAAAACTGATACCTACGTAAAGTTCTTTGAAATCTGAGAAGCTCACTGTCTGTTACAGTCTCAATATTTTGTAGATCTTAAAAGACGAAAATAAATAGTTGAGTTTTTAAGTACACAGACAATAAATCTTTTATTTTCATTAGTCAAACTAATAAAAAATACCTTAATTAAAAATCTTGGCAACATTTTAATATAAAATTGTAAAAACATAGTTTACGTAACATATAATAGTTTACACGCCTATGGCATACATCTTGTATGCCGGAAATGGCTGAATTTCAGTAGAAAGTATTAAACGACATCAATTTTAAGTCTGACGAAAGTTATCATGTTTGCAAGAAATGGTCTACACACACATATAACCACACAAACTTGATATTTGAGTTCACGGTGTCACGAAATGGTTCATATTCAATTTTACTTCCACATCCAGTGGAAGTATAGTAACGACAAAAAAATTTTTTTAAATTTTTATTGTTCAAATGGGCTTAGAATGTCATGAAACGTCGAGATTCTAAGTTTGAGCGAAAAAAAATTTCTGTCTGTCTGTCGGTCTGTCTGTAACTTTTTTTGTGCGCACGTTTACTCTGGAACCGTTTGAGATATTGACTCGAAATTTGGTACACGTATGTACTTTAACGAGATCTAGAACTAGATTATATTTTCATCTTGTTCCGTCGGTGGGTTGGGGGGTAAATTGGGGTAAATTTGAGGTAAATCGGTAAATCAAGCAGGTAAGAGTCCATAAAATTGGTATTTAGTATATACAAGAGAAGCTAAGGTCTCAGAAAAAAATTTGGCATTAGTCACCCTCATTACCACCCCCACCCCATTATTAAAGGGGATGAAAACAAATTGTGATTTAGTGTGTGTACAAGAACTAGAAACCTCAAAATATTTTTTACTTCATCCACCCCCACTACCACCCCCTTATCACCACCCTCACGCCACTACCGATGTGGGGTATCGTTTTCTGGATTTTTAGGGTAGAGGATTTCAAATATTATATTTTTAGTTCCATAAACAATTATTTTCACATACAAATTTTTTTCATTGTGAGTGACTTAGATAGAAAATCTGGATGTGGAAGTAGTGATTCCTTGAGCAGCGGTTTTTTTTCTTACGATGACCATTAAAAATTTTTGGCGGACTATAATCTAGGTGCTGTTTCATTCAGTTGATTAAATGTTAACTTCATGTGAAATATTGTTATCCTCCGTCACATTTTTTTATTATTTATTTTAGCGCGGCCACCCCGTATATTTTTCATATTTTTCCTAGTTGTGATAACTACATGCGAAATATTATAGTCTTCCGTCACATATTTTTTCCCTAAATTTTTTTCTTTTATATTTTTCACTGAAAATATATCCCAGTTCTTCGTCGGCAATAGCATCAACTACCTACCAGATATTATTCTTCTCCGCCAAATGATTTTGTAGATATAGGGCCAACAGACAGACAGAGAGGAATTGACGGAATTGAATGAGTTTAATTTTTGTAATCTACATAGTATGACACGTGAGAATCCGGAGGGTGATTTTTTTTCATGACCATGATTACAATACTTCCCTTCGGTAAGCGAGGGAAGTAAAAATAATTTATCTAACCCCGTTACGAAATGTCAACTTTTAAATGCATTCTTGACGTTACGAAACGCCACATTTTTCCTAACTGAATTTTTACGTAATAACCTATTTGTTGACACCAATTTTCTAATTTCTTATTTAAGTACTTCTTCATACCTGCTTTTTTATATACCATGTATTATTGAATTTACTGCTAAATTATCTGATTGTTCTATATTAGATGGAATATCCATTTCTGAGTCAACCATTTTCGACTTAATTTGCTTCAAAAAATTCAGCAGATTGACAAGTAAAGTTTGTTTATACAAATTTTAATCCACAGTAATGATCAGGTAAAGCGATAAACACAGAATTTATTTGTACAGCTGCAAACTTAGCTATGTTTGGAACCGCAAAATAGTATTCAAAATAAATTGTCATTTCTTTTCTATTTTAAAGCGGGATTAGATAAAATTTTGTATTTAACACGTTATGAAAAGTAATTTTTTATAACGCCATATCCTAAAATAATATTTATTTGACAGTTTCAATAAATCAAAACAATGTCATTAGTGACAAGTGTAAAATAAAGAAAAAAGAGTGAAATAATAGTATATTACGTAATGAGTGTTGTAAGAAGCATATTACGCACGAATGGAAAAGTTACGCACTATGTCGCGTAGCGGCGAGTGCGTATTTCCATGAGTGCGTAATTGCTTTACAACTCGAATTATGTACTATACTTTACCTACGATCATATTTATTTATCTATTTAGTAAAATCTAGATTTAGTTTACTTGTCAACAATATTATTCAACAAATATTATGACAGTTTTGACAGCGTTTGAAAATTACGTAGGCGCATTTGTTTTTTAAAACCCGCGTCAATGATATAAGCCACCTATAATTGTGTGTCCCGTGTGTTTTGTTTACCGTGCGATTTGTTTACAGTGCGATTTGTTCACAGTGCGATTTGTTTACAATATGTAAAATTCAACTTACATAGATGGCAGGTAGTGTGTTTTTTACTATTTACAGTAGTGATCATAGGTAAAGAAATTTTATTTCACAGTGTGATTGGCCCAAATTTTCAAAATCTTGCTATTTCATGGGTTCTTATAGGGTGAGGGAAACAATCATAAAGTACTTAATCCCAGTAAATTTAGGCAAATAGTAATTTATACAACAAGTGCATAAAATGGTACTTTTTTGACGAGCCGTAGGTGATTGTGGCAATCCCAAGAGCGAAAAAAGGCTCTTTATGCATCAGGTTCATACAGTATTTTTTTTACGACAGTCCTCAATTTTTATATTTAGACAAATAAATTTCAAAATTAAATTAAACTTCAAAACAAATTCATAATTTGACGTTTCTAAAGTGAAGATTGTGAGACTTGAGTTGTCTTCAATGTACTCATGGATCCAGCTATACATCAGAGTGAAATAATGTTACTTTTTTCCACCCTTATGACTTTTTTCACTATTATCATAAACATATGTTTTACACACAAAGAATAATGAAAGAAAGTGTAGTTTTTTTTAACAGTCGTAAAAAAACATTATTTAATGAATTATTTTGTCTCTTTTACACCTTATTTTTTAAATAAAAGTACTCAAAAATAAACACTTCTTTTTCTGTAGAATTCTAAACAATGTAAAAACATATCCCTGTCAGCGAACAAAAAATCTCTTCTCAATAAGAAACAGTATGATTTTAGGAAAGAGCTTTATTAAATTCGAAAGAATTGAAAGCAGTTTTGTGTTATACAAAGAAATCTTTGTCTGTAGTAAACCACAAAAGAAAAATTCAATTGACATTGTCTCATTTTCCATATGAACGTGTAATCCATTCTAAGGTTTCAGAACGACTTCCTAATTTATTTTTATCTGAAATCTCTTTCTATTCCATTTTCCCAGATATGTTCTCTTAAATTTTCACACGTGGTTTCCGGATGAGCATCTTTAGGGAATAATATGGTTTTACAGCCAAATGTATTAGAAGGAAAATTCAATTGACAGGAGGATATCCCGGGAAACAAGATCAGAACAGCTACTGGAATACTCTGGAAGGAAAACCAAGCTGCTGCATACGTTTTATCATAAAATTTTTCCAATATAAAGAAATCTCAATAGATGAGTATATTATTTCCTTTAGAACTAAATAAAATAAGAAATTACTTGTTTCCGCAAGGATGTGATTTAAATTCTGTATTCTTTTTAGGGACGAAAAGGGTAGTATTTGTTTCATAAATACTTTTAGGATCGACGACACAGGGAGGATGTGAGGAAATAGCTCTTTTTTGTTTCCAAATAAAAGTACTTGGAACATAATTTGAGTTTTGAATTGTAACTCGGCCGAGAGCCTAGAAGACTTTTTTAGAAAGATGTATAAAATCAAAAATTTGTTTTTAGGTTTCATTAAGGCATACATTATAAGTGACTCTAAGAGAAGAAAAATATAATAAAATTCTATATAAAACAAACAAAATAATATTCCAGTCCTAATAGTTTTAAAAAAATCCCAATTAGTGGGGTCAAAATAAAATTTGAATGGAATTCTCTAGCTACAGCAATTTTATTGTTTTAATTTGTTGTAGGTATAATAACAAGTTTTCTGAGCAATTTTTTCCAAAATCCGTCTATTGCTTCTTGTAGAATTTTAACAATTTATTTTTCAACACAGAAATTTTCCGCTATTTTCCCTATTATCTCAGGTCATAGCAATCCGATCGCAAAAATAAAAATACCAAACTGTTCGCTATAAAATTATGAATAAGACTAGACATATGAAGAAACTTCTTGATAATTTGTAAATTTGTGAAAAAATAAAAACCCCAAAAATTGCCTTTTTTTAACAGTTTAAGAAATATGATTTAATAATCCATCAATTTTAACGAAAGTTGGTGAAATCATGCCCTTTATTGAACTAAACTGTGCTAAATTTTAGCGCAAAATATTTATTCAAACGGCTAAAAATCAACAATCATTTCGAAATTTCCATCGCATTTTGTTTGAGTACATCGACTCGTAGTAGGACAATTTTTCTTTTAAAGTGTGGGTTTTTACATGTACTTCACGGTGGAGTTTGGAAAGAAAAAAATTTTAAACTTAAACCAATTTTTTGGAATTTAATTGTAATTATGGATATTGCACGTATAAACAGTTTCAAATAACTACGTGATTTTTTTGTAAAACCAAAAACGATAAGCGAATTATAAAAGTATATGAAATAACAAACGTTTAAAAAAATAATGATGTTCTACTTGCATTTGAATCCGTGATACGTTAGTTTTTGCATTTTAGTTGATTATAAGTAAACATGTTGATATTACTTCCACATCCAGTGGAAGTATAGTAACGACAAAAAAAATTTTTAAAATTTTTATTGTTCAAATAGGCTTAGAATGTCATGAAACGTCGAGATTTCAAGTTTGAGCGAAAAAAAAATTTCTGTCTGTCGGTCTGTCGGTCTGTCTGTCGGTCTGTAACTTTTTTTTGTGCGCACGTTTACTCTGGAACTGTTTGAGATATTGACTTGAAATTTTGTACACATATGTACTTTAATGAGATCTAGAACTATATTTTCATCTTGTTCCGTCGAAGGGTTGGGGGGTAAATTGTGGTAAATTTGGAGTAAATTGGTAAATCAAGCAGGTAAGAGTTCATAAAATTGATATTTAGTATAGGCAAGAGAAGCTAAGGTCTCAAAAATAAATTTGGCATTAGCCACCCCCATTACCACCCCCATCCCATTTTTAAAGAGGATGAAAAAAAATGTGATTTAGTGTGTGTACAAGAACCAGAAACCTCAAAATATTTTTTTACTTTATCTGAAGTACGAAATAGTTTTTGTAATTGAGCCTCTTTTGCTTCGCTGCTTCAGAGTAATATGAAGAAATGTTGTATTCGCTAGCGTGATATGAAATGCTGTGGATTTCTAAGTGTAGTCCTGCGTGACTCGTAGACCCCTAGAGGAGCTCTTCTGAAGAATCTTTTGCCACTTTCAGATTTTTCGCTGATAAATACGTACTACTGCTTCTCGTTGCTCGAACAGAAATGACGTTTTCCTTGTGTTCTCTGGTCAATAATACGAAGCATTAGCTGGTTTAAATTATTTTTTTTACATATTTATAAAGTACCTAGCTTAGTATACTTCTGAAATATCCATGCTTACAAGAAGATGTGCAAGTTTTTTACGATCGACAAGCTACAAAGACAAGGACATTTGCTGCTGGCATAATTTGTATCGTAGCACTGTATGGTTTAGATCCAATGAAAAACACATGTTTGTACGTTCTGCGTTTTGAATGTTTTAAAAAATGAACTTCAAAAACATCATGCAAATTATCTGTTCTCCCACCAACCGAAGAAGCTGCAAACGAGCATTCATTGAGGGTGTATTTTCAAATACATAAATGGTTAGGATTTGCCAATAAAAATCCTGAAGAGTATGGTTGGAAAGATACCATAAATGGATTAATGCCACTGACAACAACAGAAAATCCTTTACTAGATAATTTATTGAAGACTATTTGCTGTATGTGTAGATCGGGTTGCAAAACAAAACTTTGTTTATGTAAAAGGATAGGGATTAAATGCACAAATTTGTGTCATTTTTGTAATGGATTAAATTGCAACAACTGTTCTGAAATAACATTGAAACAAACTGAGGACGAACTTGATGACAATGAAGACGATGTTTTATCGATTTCTGAAATGGAAACAGATGAAGCAGACTTTCAAAATTCATTTGTTACAGCGGAGGACATTGACAATAGCGAAGTAAGCAATGTTTCGGAAAATTAGGATGATTTTCAAATTGACAATGGAGAAAGCTCCGTCAATGAAGATGAATCAGATGATTCAGATTTTGTTTGTAAAAAACGGAAACTACAATAATATTTTTGTGTATAATTAAAGAAGAAAACTCCCCGCTCATTGGATGGTTAAAATCAAAGAGTATATCAATAGAAATCTTAAAGATAATGTCATCACGAATTCCTCAGCCAGTTTTTGCCCATTTTGCTCTACGTTTACCATTTTCTATTGATTCAATGCCAAGACTAAGGCTATTTTCTTACTGTCCATCACTATATATATTTTTTTTAACTTACGAGCGCGATAAAACTTTCAAACACATCAGAAATCCAAGCACGTCCTAATTTTATCGAAATTTGCTAACAATCTCATCCACAAACACACGCACTTGGAATGTTCGTCAAAGACTCTCGTCTAGGTATTCCTATTTAGCGTACCAGTTAATGGACAATGGCGTTCCTGGCCTGCCACGGGTTTGGCACCCGTACTTAGTATGCGACGGGCTAGAATCGTTCCTAAGACGCTATGTGTGTGGCCGGCTATTATTAGAGGATTATTAGTTATGAAGGGCAAACTTTCTTGTATTTAATTTCGTCATATTTTCAGCTTCAATGAGAAGATTCACATGAGCAACGTATGACTAGGGGCCACAATTGACTCCAGGTAAAATTTTGTATGACTTTGTTGATGACCACCAATCATAATATTACAGCATAATATAGGTGATAGTAAATTGTAAAAGTTCCTCGCATGTCTGGTCGAAATTTAAAATATAATCGTAGTTTGAAAGTCATCTTTGAGATTTTGACGTTTCGACAACTCAGTGAGGTTCAATTTTGAGACATGTGGACAGAAGAAATAAATACCTATAGGCAATGCAATTAAAGAATCCAATCCACATGAAATATTTGATTTGGTTTAAATATTCGTTTCGGTAGAGTTGATATTTCTCCAGTTCATGGCTCCATAATCAAAGGTGAAATACGGAACCCTTGTAGGATGATTCGTCCGTTCGTCTTTCTGTCTGCCACAGCAGTTTATCTTCGAAACTATTGCAGCTTGAGAAGTATGAAATTTCACATGTAGAGTTTAGTGTTCCGCGGACAGCTCAGGGGCTGGTAACCTAAAAATATTTTTAGGCGCTATCTATATCCAGGCAAGTGGAGTATCGTTTAAAAGATTTACTAAAATGTAAGGATTCCATTTCATATTTCATATATTTATTTTTTGCATTTTTAAAATTTGTCAATATACCCAGAGTCTAGTGGCTTTCCCCTATATTTCCTTTATTTTTTAATTTTTCCATTTGAAATTTGGGATACATAAACTACCTGTAAAAATGAATTTTTGGGCATAAAAACGGTATGAGGCCATTTCCGGTTTACCCGGAAATTACCGCAAATCTCGATTTTTAAATGGAACACGATATACATTTTTACATATTTGGATTCAAGACAACATTCTGAATATACCATGAGATTTTCGCGAATTTTTCAGTGTTTTTTTTATTTTTAAATAAATTTAATAAAAGAGACAAACAAATAGTATAGATTTGAAATGGATATCAATGAATTCAGAAAAGAAATCTATAATTTATTGAACACTAGAAGCCACCACCTTCCCATTTGAGAAAAAAAAGTTTTCGATAAAAAAGTGATTTGTTAAATTTTGGAGGCTTCGTAAATAGTTATTAAGGAAATTAAATGAAAAATTATATTTTTCCCTTGGACTTTACCTGCCGTAGAACAGATTTTGGTATTCCAAAACACTCTAGACGTATGTCTTAAAATGCTTAAAAAAAACTGAACATCGACTCAAAAATTTGCGAAAATCTTATGGTATACTCAGAATGTTGCCTTGAATTTAAATATGTGAAAATATACAGGGTGTTCTATTTAAAAATCGAAATTTGCGGTAATTTCCAGGTAAACCGGAAATGGTGTCATACCGTTTTTATGTCAAAAAATACATTTTTACAGGTAGTTTATGCACCCCAAATTTCAAATGGATAATTTAAAAAATAAAGGAAGTATAGAGGGGGGGGGGGGGCACAGGCCTGTGGCATCCGGTATGTTGGCAAAAAATTATTATGTTTCTGCTTGCATTGAAAAAAATACCCGCTGACCATGGAAATAGGAAAAATTATCATTGTATAAAACATTTGACCCTTCGAATTTTATAATGATAAGCGAAACTAGCAAAAATTTGACTACTTTATCTCTGGAAAGCTATTTATCGTTTTTTACCATTAATTATTTTTATTTATTTGCTTTTATCATGATTAGAGAATATTATTTAGGTATTATGCAAATCACAACTCACACTTTTTTATTTATTACGAAAATACCTACTAAACAAAAAGTGTGAGTTGTGATTTGCATAATACCTAAATAATATTCTCTAATCTATTTATCGTTTTATTTATATGGCAATTTTAAAGTGTGAACTATTTCGACTTTGTAAATCTTACCGCTAATGAAATTTTTCTATATCGAGGAAATTCTGCAGTTTAATTAGCAACATAATGTTTTGCTCCCAGTAAAGCTCATGAAATGAGTCTCAAGTCGATCATAAGCGTAAATGGGAACGTAAAATGCCCTAGTCATTACAACATTTGCATAGTTATCTGCTCTGACAAATTTTAAAATACTTGTTCTTCCATGTACGGAATTAATATTACGCCTTTAGAGCTGCGGAGGTATCAATAAATTTTTGTAAGGAGAATCACGTTCGGTTTCTATTAAAAAATAATTAAAGTTGATAGAACACGTTATCTCTATCGCCAAAATTAAGATAATATTCATTGACAGTAAAAATTAGTTCCCTAGAAAATGTTGAAAGTTCACAAACTTACGTATTCTCGGTATACGGAAGTTTGAAGAGAGCTAATGAGAGCTAATTCAGTAAAAATTTGGCAAATAATCTTCGCGGAAAACAATATGTCGATCAGTAATATGAAAATATTTAATTTTTATATAGTTTTCAATTTATAGCATCATCTTGAGATTATGTTTGTCAGTTTTAGGGCCGGTTTTATAGGTTCAGATTAAACTAGAGTTTAACTAGAAGTTTCACCTAGAGGTTTAAATTGTAGATTTTAGTGTTTTGTAAAATACCGTTTTATAAACGTTTGTCAAGATCATCAGTGTTATTGTTATAGAACCCCCAGAATCGACCTAAGTCGAAGAATAAATAAAAACTTCGACTTTGGAAAAAATGTATCAGAAGACAATTAATTTAGAGCATAACATATTTAAGGCACCAGCGCCGAAGACTGGCACAAAAGGACTCATACACGCTCACAGAAAAGTAAGGCACAACAAGGCGCACAATTCCAAAGTAAGCCAAAATTTCACTTAGTAAATATTTTTTTTATGAACAAGGAAGAAAAATATTTACTAAGTGAAATTTTTGACGTAATTTTGAATTGTGTGCCTTTAGTACAGTAAAAGTCGACCTTCTCTATAGGGGGTGCTCAAGAATAATTCCCGGCAAGCTGATTTTTTCAGGGTCCCGAGAATCCGACCAAAAAGTCACAGTCCACACCCCTTGTAGGGTGTTGCAATAGGGGTGGTTTCTTATTTTTTGTTTTTTTTTATTTTCTTTTTCCAGCTTATACATAGTAATATTCTCTACAACTTTGCCTAATAAAATTTTTTTGTAACTTTGATTTTTGACGGTCTAGCGCCCATTTTATGGGAAAACATTCACCATATTTATTTACTATGGTTCAGGAAACATACAAACAAAAGGCTGAATAGCTGGTTTTTGCAGGGTTGATTGAGAACTGTCTCCTGAGTCCCCAACAAAAAAAAATTGATTGGAGATTCAGGAGACAGTTCTCAATCAACCCTGCAAAAACCAGCTATTCAGCCTTTTGTTTGTATGTTTCCTAAACCATAGTAAATAAATATGGTGAATGTTTTCCCATATAATGGGCGCTGGACCGTCAAAAATCGAAGTTACAAAAAAATTTTATTAGGCAAAGTTGTAGAGAATATTACTATGTATAAGCCGGAAAATGTCAAAAAAAAAAACAAAAAATAAGAAACCACCCCCATTGCAACACCCTACAAGGGGTGTGGACTGTAACTTTTTGGTCGGATACTCGGGAGACACCCCTCCATCGACCCTGAAAAAATCAGCTTACCGGGAGAAATGAAAAAAAAATGATATCTTTATTGGACTACTTGTTGTGCCTTACTTTTCTGTGAGCGTGTATGACTCCTTTTGTGTCAGTCATCATTGTCTTTTGATAAATTTTTTCCTAAGTCGAAGTTTTTATATATTCTTCGACTTAGGTCGATTCTGGGAGGTTCTATAACAAGAAGAATGACGATCTTGACAAACGCTTATAAAACGGTATTTTACAAAACACTTAAATCTACAATTTGAACCTCTAGGTGAATCTTGTAGTTAAACTCTAGTTTAATCTGAACCCATAAAACCGGTCCTTAGTCATCATTGTTAGCTCGTTTCGCCAACAATGTTGGGATCAGCTGGAGATTAAGACGCCGTAAGATTTTTAGTATGTTGCTTGGCATATTAAGAACATTTCCACCAATTTACAGATTTATCATACTTTTGTCCGTGTCAACACCTAAATTAAACAAGGCTTAAAATAAGCTGTTGAATGCCCTGAGAGAGCTAAACGTCAAAGAAGCCTTTTTAACCTCTTCATCTATAAAAATGAGGAGGTGACTGCACTTCAAATACTGATTGTAATGCCACCTGCCACCTCCAGCCATCCCTTGCTTTCATAACTAATAACTAATGAGGCATTAGGTGCTAGTGCGCTAGTTTATATGTAAATCATAATCATAATCATAATCACTTTATTACCCTCTGCTGCCATATCACAATGAATAAGGTACACACACACACAATCTATAATAAGTTATAACATACAAATATTTAAAATTATAATTAAATATACAGTAATCGCAACATTTTAAAATTCAAATAACAATATAAATATTCTCATACCACCACGGTTTTTGGATTTACAGTAACATAGTCAGGCATTGGTATGATATTACTGTGCACTATAACAATAGATAAAAACTAATTAAGAGGGGACGCCAATCACAAAGTTTCGTCAGTAAAGCTAAAGCTGGAGTGGGGCGAAGGGTAGGCAGTGTGACTATTATAGGGCATCTGCACGTGACGTCACAGCTAACCTCAAAAATATATGTTTCTTAAGATTTAAGAGTATTACGTAGCTATTATTAAAATTTCTGCCTGGTTCTCGTATTTTCAACTAAAATCTAGTTCAGTGTAATGTTTATGAAGTTCTAAATACTTTGTTCTAATAAAATAGGACTATTTTTATAGTTTGGAAATCTAACCTGTAATTGGCAGTCTATTTTTATTAATCAACAATATTGAAAAATTATTTATGTGAATTTTTAAGTATTTGCTTGGAGCCAGTACGGCTCCAAGCTAAAAATGCGTATACAAAGATTAAAAATGAGAATAAACTTGAAAAATTTAAAATTTAAGGTGATGTTGGTTACATGATGCAGATGCCCTATTGTAGTGCTGTAGGTGGCACCATCTATTAAAAAGCACTGTACTAAAAATCTTGATTGGGAAAAAGCAGTTTTTAGCCAAACGCTGGCGTTATTAAACTGAAAAAAAGATATTCTAAGTAAATAAATACTACACTTCTATTGAAGAAAGTTTTTAGCTAACATTTGTTTATTACGAAGATCTCTCATCACATTGGCTCATTGCCGCCTGCTCCCCTCTGATATGATCGCCTTGCTCCCTCTTAATCCATTTTTGATCTATTCTTAACGCCATGTTTTCATTTTTATAACAATTTAATTTATTTTCATAAATGCCTTGGGGGTTTTAGGGTGGTTTCAAATTCTCTTATGGTGTAGATGCAATTGTCTATTAGTAAACTTATTTTGCTCTTAAACTTATATGTCGATTCTATATCCTTATATTCAGGAGGTAATAAGTTGTATATAGTCGATCCGGCATGATAGGTGGTTTTTTATAGAAGCTATGAGCGAAGTCATTTTTGTATGTTATTTCTGTTTCGAGTAAGATAATTGTAAATATCGTTGTGTTTTATAAAACTATTTTAATTTATGTGCATATATGTTAAAAATTTATACAATGTCCGCCAAAAAGTCTGCATCATATGGGAAACTCTGTTGTTATTCTGAAAAATTTTAGTTTTAGTGCATGTAAACTACCTTTATTTTTGAAGATATCGAAAAATGATATTTAAAGAACTTACTTATAATACAAAGTTATATCCAGATTTCAAATTTGGCTGTTCTACTTTAAGAAAAAAAATGTTCCACTTTTTTACTAATAATTCCTGAACCATATTTTTAATATTTTTCTGTTATTAATAACTCTCTCTATTTAATAGTTTCAGTCTAAGTAATATATTAAAATCCACTTTGCAATATAAGCAACTTCTTTAAATAACATTTTTCGATATTTACAAAAACAAAGATAGTTTACTCTTGAGACAATTTCAAGAAAATTAATTTTCCGACTTAAGCGCCAAAACTAATACACATTTGTACAGTCCCTTTTTCGATTTAGAACATGCACTAACGTTTATCAAAAATAAGATTTTTCAGAAAGTCAATAACAACAAAGTTTCCCATATGGTGCAGCGAAATTTAGTGTGTTCTGTGTTTTACAAGGGTTTCTAGTTGTTGCTCTGGACTGCAAGGTAAATAATTCAAGTAAGAGCTAGCACTCTTCTACAGTACTTGAGCCAACTTCACCCACCCGAAACAAGTTGCCACTCTTTATTTGTTTTTTAATTTTTTTTTCTATAAAATTTGCAGCCGTTATATGCTTCTTTGTTCCCCAAAATTATTATCTAGCACCCTATTGGCGTCCAAGTTACTAACTATTGAAAGTAGGAGGGGGCGCCATGTTAACGCTTATTTTTGGCCGCATTAACAAGATAATACAAAAATAGTCTCAAATTCTGAAGAACAGTAAGTGTCCTTTTGCGCCCAGAGGAAAAAATCTAGCGTACTTTCTGAAACCGTACTAATAAGGATATAGGTGGAGAAGAAGCTTTCATATCCTCAAAAACGTTTCTTAGTTAGAGTTACTACCCTTTAAATTAAGGCTAGCGAACTAACTCCGAATGCGTCATTAGTTATCAAAACCGGAGGCAGCTTAAGATGGCAGTCACATTATAATCAGTATTTTAAGCATTGTTTATATAAAAAAACAAAATATGTTGTTGGTAGATGAAAATAATTATATTGTGCTTCTCTATTTAGCAACCCATACTAGATAGGGACTGAAAAAAAAATAGTTAGGGATCTGCAAAACTAATTATTACATTTATTATTATAATGGAAATGGACTCCTTTAACAAGGAACCAAAATGTTTTATTTCAAAAAGTAGAAAATACTTTTTAACTTTGTAAATAGAAAACCATTGGGCGCTCATCAAATATAAGTAATAATCACTTTGATTTACGTTTACATTTTATGAGCGCCAAATGGTTCTATTTACAAAATTAAAAATTATTGTCTACTTTTTAGTGCAATTTTGTTTTAAAATAAAACCATTGTTTTTTAAAAAGCCTATTTTTAAATTTATTTATTTTTAACTTTTTAGTCTTCGTCACATAGCTTATCATATTCTACTTTTGAAAAGTAGAATATGATACCCATATCATTTGATACCCATATCAAGGGGGTTAGGAAGAAAAAAGGGTAAGCCCACTCTTGTTCCTGTTATTTGTTAATAGCCTTCCCAAAAATATTACTTGAGGTAAAATTATAATGTTTGCCGGCGACACAGCAATATTGATATCTGCACCGAACCCTACTCACCTGCAGCACCAACTCAACACAGTCATGAACGATTTTATTATGTGGTGCCAATGTAAAAAGCTTTTATTAAACACCCAAAAAACTGTAGGTATCAACTTTCATAATAGGCGCCCTCTAACTGCTATTAACATCACTACTGGTAATATTACCATTCCCCTCTCTGACAGCGTTAAGTACTTGGGCACAACAATTGATTCAAACCTGTCTTGGACTACCTGCATTGACAACCTATGTGGCAAACTCAGATCGTCTTATTTTGCCATCTTAAATTTAAAAGATTGTTTTGATGAGCAAACAGTCATCAATACTTACTACAGCCTTTGTTACCTACATATTTCCTATAACATAGTATTATGGGGAAAAGCTCCCAATGCAAATCGTGTATTAATCTTGCAAAAAAGGATCATAAGGCTAATGTTCCATGTGGCACGTAGGGAATCCTGCCGTCCATATTTTATCAAGCATAAATTAATGTCGGTACCCTGTATTTATATCTTTAAGACAATCTTATCCATAAAACTAAACATAGCTAATATCCCAGCAACTTCAGAATATCACACTTATCCCACTAGACATGGACATCTACTCCGAAACAGCCTTCATAATACCACACTTCTGGAAAGCTCACCGACTTAAGCCGGTATCACTTTATATAACAAACTTCCCAAGCAAATTATAGATATCGATAACTTCAGTAGCTTTAAGTCGAAGTTAAAGAGCTTCCTGCAGCAAAATTGCTTCTATAGTATACAAGAGTACTTAAATAGAGAATCTTAACTTAGCACCATTTGTATTGTTTTATTGTAATACTATATTTTGTGTCTGTAATTCTACTTGTTTTACACTATTTATTAATTGTAACTTTATACTCTACCACAACTAATGTTTTATACTAATTAATGTATTATACCTTTGACGACTCCAATCCATGTACATGGCTTACTGGACAATAAAGATTATTATTATTATTATTATTATTATAATCCGCCATATTGGGATTAGAATAACGTCACGTAGCTTTTCGTATTCTACACATCAAACCTTTTCATTTGATACCCATGTCAAGGAGGTTGTAAAGAAGAAGTTAATCTGCCATTTTAGAGCGTCCGCCATATTGGGTTTACAATGACGTCACGCTTGTCGTATTCTACTCGTTAAACTCCTTCATTTGATACCCATGTCAAGGGGGTTGTGAAAGAAAGGGAAGCCGCCATCTTGGGGAATCCACCATATTGGATTTAGAATAATATTAGATATACTATATTATATTGTCCTCAGATCCAAAGCTGTGTGTAAAGTTTCAGTTCGATCGGATAACGGGAAGTTGGTGAAATTTCAATCACTGCACAACTGCACATTTTTAGCGAAATATCACAACTAGTATGAAGTCTTCGGGGAAAACACGTGTATAGTCTGCACGCTTTAACACACTAGTCTACCGAACATCCGTTAGACCGAACCATCCATACCGAACAGGTTAGACTTTAAAAAATATCTTACACAATAAGCGTGACTCTATAGTTATTTTGTTTTTTAATTTTTTTCACGGAAACCCAATCGAAATGGTGCAAGTGTGATTTATCGTTGAAATCGGAATTTTTACTGCTTTTCAATGGTTCGATTACAAATTGTAAGTAATCATAAAATAAACAACTTGTTGTGCCAAGATGGCTCTAAACGTAATCCAATCTCAACCAAAACCTTTTCAAATCTTCTGGAGCACTAAAGAAACCCTCATGCAAAATTTCATCCAAATCCGTTTAGTAGTTTCGCCGTTGTTGTGCTAATATACATATATACACACACACGCAGACATTTTTCAAAAATCAGTTTTTTGGGTTCCTAGGACCTCAAAATGTAAAGATTTGATGTTATCTCAATTTTTGATTTTCGACCAGTTTCACAATTTTATTGTGGGGAGGTTAATAAAACCATTGAAAAAGCATTGACTTGGCACCCCCCCTTCAATAGTTAATAACTCGAAAACGAATAGTGCGCTAGGTAATTACTTTGGAATGCATAACGGGTGCCATCTTTCTGAGGAAAGAAAATATAAAAAACAAGTGGGGGGAGGGGAGCAACTTTAATAACCCATTATTTAACAATATCCAAAAGAAAAATACTCATGGTGTTGGAAGGGAACAACTAAGACATATAGTCTACCTCTCGACGTTATACAATTTAAATGACTCATTATATACTGTTTGCCGTTATGAGCAATATGTTCTTACAATGCAGTAATTAAGTTGGACAAGCTCCGTAAAAACACTTCATTATATTATTTTACCTAAGCACATTTTAATATCATGCTTTAAGTAGGCACGACAAGTTTACAGCACGTTTAATATTTTAATGTTTTTGCGTCACTTCCTTAATGTAAAAATAATACGAAGCGGTAATAGACACAGCACGTGACTTTATAAACTAGAAGTGTCATAAATATATGAATGCCGTCAAATAACCCGTAAACTCATAGCTGGAATCCTCAGACTGAACGCTTCGTTACCTCAACGGTCACAACAGGATGTGGTTTTAGTTTATTTTGGAAACTGCCCGCTATGTATTACCTAACAGTTTTATTTACATCAGTTACTGTTGTATAGCTTTTTATGGTTCAAGCCGTAACAGGGAATTAACTAGATCACATTAATTATGGAGGAATTTAACTTGTTTCCGAAAATTCAACAAAATTAATCGTTCGTTATCTAATGCCTTCATAAAAAATAAAATAAATGATCTAAGTTGCGTCTTGTGCTTTCAAGTTTCTCGTTAGACGAAAGAGCTAGTGTATCAAAATATGAATATTTCGCGAAACTTTTTAGCGAGGAATGCAACGAAGAAATTTTCCTTATACACATACTGTGTATAAGAAAAATACGATATTTTTTTTATCGAGAAGGGAAAAGCCTCACGGGCTCCTATTACTGGTATAAAAAATATCAGACTCTTACTAACTAAAGTCCCTCCTCCCAGGGCTCACTTGTAAAGTACTCCGAAGTCACTGCAGCCTTCTGGGCTTATTGGACCCTCCCAGTATAATTTACTCTGTCCATTTTAGTACTCCTGTGCTGCTGACAAGGTACTAAACGTCTGGGAATGGGCGAGTTTTGATAGTTTCCGGGTCTGTTTGTGTTTGCCCGTATATCTTCTGCGGTCCAGCGCATCGCAGTCGTATATAATTTGCGCCACAGTTTCCTTGCCGCACAGTATGCAGTTAAGATGCCAAACTTTCCGACTGTGTACAGGTGCTTTTCAACAGGAAAGTGTCCGGTCAGAAAACCTGTTATAGTTCTCAGCTGCATTCTGTTCTTTGTCAGCAGTTCTTCAGTTTGTTTTGGGCATGGTCCATTAATAACTGTTTTCCCATATCGATTTCCTGGAATATCTCTCCAGTGGTAATTATGTTATTCTTAGCCCAGTCCTTGATCACCCTTCTGGCTGAGCCCAGCGCGGGTTCTGGACCATAGAATGCATTAGCTGCTCCGAGTTCATCAGCCTTTTCGTTGTCGTCTATAGTGGTATGTCCTGGCACCCAGAGTAGAGGATTTTTAGCTCTTCGTGGCAGTGCCATACCAGTCTGGAAGACACCTTATTAGAGGCTAGTGCCTTTAGTGCCGTCTGACTGTCTGATGCAATGGAGATCTACTGGTTCACATATCGTCGTTCGGTATTCTCGCGTACACATTCGAGTATAGCCAGAATTTCTGTCTGAAATACAGTGGAGTGCTCTCCAAGAGAGAAACTTGCCTTGGCCTTTTCACCTGCTGCAGTTCCCGCTTCCACCCTAGTGTACCAGGCTAGGACTTTGAGTAATGTATCAGGAACTCCTGTCGACCAGTCCTTCCTATCTTTAATGGTGATAGTGAAGGGCTTGTTGAATATAATTTTTGGTACCATATAGTCTGACTTCATGCTTAATAGGGGATCTACTACAATGTTAGTTATCCTCATATATCCTGAATTTCAAGTTTTCTCCATTTGAAGAACCGTCTTGCAGGTAAAAATTTTGTTTCGAGCCTATCTTACAATTGTTTAGGGCAAGCATGTCTGCCCCGTGTCCATTGATATGTGCATCGTTTTACTACTAACGTTTGCTTTAGTATATAGATCTAGCTCCTGATTCACAGTCCATTTTGAACTAACGCGCATCGATGTAGATTGATACGCCCGGTTTGCCATTTCCGGATGTGTTAAATCTGACCTCAAAATTCTTGCTAAAAGCATATGTAGGGGGGCTGTGATCGGTTCTTATTCTTAAAAGAGGAATTAGTACCTATTGCAACTTCTACTATACGGACAAGTCTCATAATGGTTCCCTTTATATATCATTGGCCTACAAATTGCAAACTCAGATCAGTCCTTTTCGCCACCTCCTCTGTCATTAAAAGATAATGCAGAGTGTCTCCATAGCAGCTGCAGCATCATTTTCATCGTGCCAGTAACGCAGAGGTATGCTGGTCGTTGAACATGCCCTAGTAGTGAGATGCTGCTGTTCTTTGTCTTATAATGGGCCACCAGATACTAGCTGTATAACAAACCATAGGTCTTATTAAAGTAGTGTACAGTTACAGGTAGATCCTTGGTGAAAAACCCCAGTACCTTTCAACTGCTCTGCAATACTACCAGTGTTACAGTCAAAGTGTTACAACTTCAGTTGAGGCATAATAAATGTGTCTTGTTTATATTTTCATACCTTTTAGTCAGTTATTTAAATACAATGAAAGTATTTGCAATATACTCCAGAAATCCATAGAAGGCAAATATACTACCTACAGTCGTTCCCTTCCCATCTTAGAAGGCCGAAAGCCGCTCCTCTTGCTTTCTAATGTATTATAATAATGATTATTATCATTTGGTTAAAATAAATTAATGATATTTTTACATGAATAAGTACTTCTAAAATATAGATGGTTAGAAATTGTAGATCTTTAAATAATTTTTTACGTCATTTAGATTTAGGTGCACGTTTCATTTATCTCAAAAAAATTTTTTTATGGGGCCAGAATACCATCACGTACACGATCATTTAGACATATAATAATAAATATAACTCAAGATAGAAGTTCAGATATGAAACTTGAAAGCTTTATCTCAATTATTTTTCTGGCATCGTTAAGTTTAAAGTAATTTTACAAATTTAACCAAGCAAAGTGGCAAAATGGATAATTTATTTGGTAACATGAACAATGTAAAAAAGTGAATGTTTTGTGGTCATTTTATTAAACAAATTAATAAATTATTCACTTTGTTTAGTTAACTTTGCAAAATTGATTTAATGTTAGTGCCAAAAAAACTAAGTAATTCACAGCAAATCTCACATCTGTACTTCCATCGACATTAGGAACATTTTTTCCTATAAGCCTTTAAATTTTTGCTTCAATTTCATTTGCTGGTATTTTACTCTCGCAAAAATTCCAAGTTTTCTTATTTTTTAACCACCCTGTGCGTTATATCGATATTCCAACTATAGCTGGTTAGTTAAGTTCTTTTCAATATAAGCAAAACTTTTTATACAGAATGACTCTTTATATATTATGTTTTAATTTTTGTTAAAATGTGGAATAAATTTGTTACTTTTTCTACATTTTTTTGTACTTAAAATTAATTTGTTGTTATGGGCTTTGTTTTTCTTAAAAAAAACACAAATGAAATATCCAACGGCACTTTTGGGAAAATATTCATTTCTTCGGAATGGTTACTACTTATATTTAATTTAAAAAAAAATACAGCTTCTCGGATAACTTTAAAGAAAATTGAATTTCACAACACATTTTTTTCACAAACGAAAGAAAAATATCCGGTATCCGTATCCAAAGAAAGTATTCGAATACATTTGATGTATCCGTATCCGGTACTCGAATACCATTCTAACTGTATCCGACCCAGCTCTGCTATTAGGTGTGTAATATTAGACAATATATTAAATACGTCACACTTTTATATTAAGCTTGCAATATTACCGGCTTAAACCTTGATAATAATTAGAAATAGACTTCAAGAACTAGAGAAATGGTCACCGGAACCCGTGACGGTGTTAAATAATTTTTGATAATAATTAAACTATTTGATGAGTCAATATGAAATTTTATAGGAGTCTAATCTGACAGTAATCGAAGCGATTAAAAAAACTAATGTTGATCCCGTTAAGTAGTATTACGACCTATAGACTGTTTCTGTATTACGTATGTACATACGTACGTACGTACAGGCCGACTGATGGAGACGTATTTCAGTTTTCAATAACAATTTTAGAACTTAACGAACGTTCAAATAAACCTTAAAATCGTTCCATTTTTCCACGCTGAGTGAAAATAGAACACACACCCGGCGGGGTATGCAATACGTTTATTAGGGATATAGATGTTTCCTTCCATAAGGTAAATGAAAAGTCTGTCTTAAAGACAATGAATGCATAGCAATTTAATTGCTCTATTCTCGATATTTTTCCGATAACGTTCATAATCGCTACGACATATATTCAGTTTATTAGACTTCCATTACAGAAGAATGTAGAAATCTTACAACACGTTTTATGATTTGGTCCGACATTTACTAGAGTATTACGACCAGGGAACGTGGAAATGTTCATTAATTTTGTAGCTATATATGTCTAACTTATATGAGGTGTAAAAGAAATAAATTATAAAATTATGCTTAATAAATCACAACCGTACGGAAAAAATTAAAATTGCAAAACTTTGCATGTTAGTAGACACGCATGTAAAAAGTAAACATACATCAAGCCACAACTGGTGACTCGTTGTCAAACAGATAGTATTTTGATTAATGTTTATTAGATTGCCGAGCCTTTTAGTTCCATTGGACATGCAGTTTTGTTGATTCTTAAACAGGCATTGGTGTGGTTTAAGTAAGTTATCGTTAGAAAGATCTAAAAAATGCTCAGAATATGTGCAATACGTACAAAGAACTTAAAAGCACAATTTCAAAATCATAAAAATTGGACATCAATATGTTAAAAAGAAATATCAAGCACGAAAATAGAAATGTTATAAATATAGGTCACCTGGTAGAGAGATCCAACTAATTTCAATGATGTCTTATTATATTCTTAAATAACCTAGAAAAATATGGTTTCAGTTCTTTTGTCGAGATACAAACATTTTCGCTAAAAGATTTTGTAGAAAAATATTTACGCTAACTTACTCTCCAAAATTCAATACAATCGGACTTTTCTTTTTTAAGTTATCGTGCTTGCAAGAAACGTCACGGACTAGCAGACAGGCGGAGAGACGAACAGGTGGACTGACGGACATTTTGAGTTCGTTCACTAACACAATAATATGAACATTTTGCGTCTACGAGCGATATTTACGATTTTAGATATGTGCCCATTAAATGCAATATACTCTTCGTTTATGCGAAGCGTATAATAATGAGCTTATCTTCTGCTGTCGATGATTGATATCAGTAGCAGAGATATGCCAAAGTTTATTTAACGATTAAGAAAAACCGCTGCCCAAGGAATCACTACTTCCACATCCAGATTCTCTATCCAAGTCACTCACAACGAAAAAACTTTATATGTGAAAATAATTGTTTATGGAACTTTAATAATATAATATTTGAAATCCTCTACCCCAAAAACCCATAAAACGATACCCCACATCGGTAGTGGGGTGGGGGGTGGTGATGGGGGGTGATAGTGGGGGGTGGATGAAGTAAAAAAATATTTTGAGGTTTCTGGTTCCTGTACATACACTAAATCACAATTTTTTTCATCCCCTTTAATAAGGGGGTGGGGGTGGTAATGGGGGTGGCTAATGCCAAAAATTTTTTTGAGACCTTAGCTTCTCTTGTATATACTAAATACCAATTTTATGGACTCTTACCTGCTTGATTGACCTATTTACCCCAAATTTACCCCAATTTACCCCCCAACCCTTCGACGGAACAAGATGAAAATATAATCTAGTTCTAGATCTCGTTAAAGTACATATGTGCACCAAATTTCAAGTCAATATCTTAAACGGTTCCAGAGTAAACGTGCACACAAAAAAAAGTTACAGACAGACCGACAGACAGACCGACAGACCGACAGACAGACAGAAATTTTTTTTTCGCTCAAACTTAAAATCTCGACGTTTCATGACATTTTAAGCCTATTTGGACAATAAAAATTTTTAAAAATTTTTTTGTCGTTACTATACTTCCACTGGACGTGGAAGTAAAAGCAACTTTCTTTTCAAGTACATTTTATTTATGAAGGCAACCCAAGAAGACTTTATAAATTGACAATTTCCCTAAATAATTTACTGGTTTCCCTGTTTATTAAATGCTTACTACAATTAAAAAGAGACAAAGGATAAGAATTAAAATATACACCTCTCCCTAACTTTGAAGTACCACGACGATCTTGTTATATGCGGCGGTAATATACCGTGAAAAAGAGTGTGGGGCACACAAATGAGGAATGCTTAAATAATCTCGTTTTTTATGCACTTCAGCACATACGCATAATGTACTCGTTAGTACCTTATCCTTCTCTTTCACAGACTGTGCATAAGGACCTTGCACTAATCACCAGTTAGCTGACTCAGTCCTTCTAATAGCTGGCGATTGAGGCATGCTGTAATAAAATCATTTAACAATTTATCATATTCGGTGCACAGACAGTGGCGGATTGAATGAAATTTCGATACGGGCTCGACATCATTTGGAGTGTGTTATGAATTTGATGAATTCAATTCAAAAATACTTTATTTCAAATTAAACGTTACTACAGGCCTCCATGATGCACAATGTTGCGGCAATTGAAAATCTGGATGGCTAAATCAACTAAAAATAAATATGATGGGATTATAAAGTATAGTAAAGAGTGAACTTCCAAAGAATAATATTAACTAAAAGTAAGGTGAAGTAGCACCAATGGAAAATTTCTTGGTTGCTACTACGGAAAAAGATGACAAATGAAAAACCTACTTAGAATAATACACTAAGACGGCAGTTGAGAGAATGAACGCTTAAACTTGGACTTGAAATGTTGAAATTCATTTAAATTTTTGGTTCTATTAAAATGTTATGTTTTAAATTGGTAAAACTTCTGAGAAGTTGCCCAGTAGTGATGTTGGGTCCATGGTGTTCTTTGAATAATTGGAAATGAGAATTAATATACTAAATTTTGTACTAAAATCCTTTCAGTGCGACCTCGGGGAGAGATGCCCCCAGGTAACCGATCCTAATACTCCAATAAAAAAACCGCAAATGAATTCTCGGAAAAAACATCCTTTTAAAAAATCTTCGGATCAAGAAAATTATCTTCGGAAAAAATATTTTATTGCTTTGACACTGAATAAATTTTAGATGAACAAAAATGGCATTTACTTAAATTAACAAATTCATCACCACGAAATATTATAATATGCCTTTAGTGAAAAATATTCTATGGTGTTTTAATCGATCATGTTTGTTACGTCTGCATGCAGATCGATATAATTAAGTTCACTGGGATTAGATCGAATTAATTTATGGTGTTTTATCAATATTTTTTGAAGTTTTAATGAATACGTGTTGATGAAAATCGATAGGAATCAAATCGCCGAAGCGAAATGTTCTATCAATGTATTTTCTCAGTTTATCAGGCAATAGATAAAATTAAACGCACTTCGTAGGGTCCAGCTAGAATTCCTCGAAGCTGGAAGGCCGTATGATATCGATATTGAAAGAGCTACACGGGCAGGTTTGAGAGGTGAATTTGAAAACTCATCACAGTAGAATACAAAGATGGTCTTTTTTTTATTACAAATTTTCTTTGTGTTACGGAGAAGTCGTGAAACTAGCGTTTTCTATTACGACTAACAAATCTCAAGGTCAAATCTTGGGTATAGTATAATTGCTTGAAACAGTATTCCGTCACAGACAGTTGTACGTAAAGCTTTCTAGGACCAAGTCATGTAATGATTTTAATATGTAGGTTTTGTATTAAGACGGGCAGCAGGGCTTGTTTCTAAAAGGGCCTTCAATAATATTTTCTAAAATCATAATACACATAGAAGATTTTCAGTAGTCAAACAGTCATTCCACACCTTCTGCTTTGGCTACTAAAATATAAAATACATAAACACGCCACATATAGTAGACCAACCCCAATTCCAAAACCAAACCTATCCGGAAGGGGGTTAAACATTTGGGAAATCGCAGGTATAAATCCATACTCACCGACATTGTCAGCGCCGGGCCTAAGGCTCGAATCCATTAAGGCGCCGTTACACGGCGCGTGGTTCGCCGAACCTGGCCCGACGAACCACGAACCACACGCCGTCTGACGGGGGTGGTTCGCTATTAGTTCGCGGTTCGTGGTGCATGCTGCCGCTATCCATCGGATGTCGGTAAACTTGCACGGACCAAAGGATACAACCAAATGCATCACAAATCTGAATGAACTACGTACCGTATTGACACCCTCGTGGTTCGCCGAACCACGCACCAGGTTCGTGGTTCGGCGAACCACGCGCCGTGTAACGGCGCCTTTACATATTCATCACCTACTGTGTTTTAGCCGGCTGCCGGTAATCAAACACATTTTATTGCATTGTATTTTTACACTTTAATCTTGCATGTCAGGGACAAGCTTTCATATTAGTTTGAACAGTAAAACTAAAAGAGATATTAGCTATGTACTTAATCTCAGTGACACCACGTAAAAGTAAATTGTGCTGCATTCGAGCTAAATGCTAATAGGTATTTCTGATTTGCTAACGATTTTTCTACGGCCCTAAACGATCAACAACACCCCCCAATTTATTTTGTTCGTTATATAGTTACTATTGCAACTCACTAGATATGAATCATTTCTTGGTTCTTGAAAATATATTTATAAACAAGCTAAAAACCGCTGCCCAAGGAATCACTACTTCCACATCCAGATTCTCTATCCTAGTCACTCACAACGAAAAAACTTTGTATGTGGAAATAATTGTTTATGGAACTTTAATAATATAACATTTGAAATCCTCTACCCAAAAAACCCATAAAACGATACCCCACATCGGTAGTGGGGTGGGGTGGTGATAGGGGGGTGGTAGTGGGGGGTGGATGAAGTAAAAAAATATTTTGAGGTTTCTGGTCCCTGTACATATACTCAATCACAATTTTTTTTCATCCCCTTTAATAAAGGGGTGGGGATGGTAATGGGGGTGGCTAATGCCAAATTTTTTTTTGAGACCTTAGCTTCTCTTGTATATACTAAATACCAATTTCATGGACTCGTACCTGCTTGATTTACCCATTTGCCCCAAATTTACCCCAATTTACACCCCAACCCTTCGACGGAACAAGATGAAAATATAATCTAGTTCTAGATCTCGTTAAAATACATATATGTACCAAATTTCAAGTCAATATCTTAAACGGTTCCAGAGTAAACGTGCGCACAAAAAAAAAGTTAGACAGAAATTTTTTTTTCGCTCAAACTTAAAATCTCGACGTTTCATGACATTTTAAGCCTATTTGGACAATAAAAATTTTTAAAAATTTTTTTGTCGTTACTATACTTCCACTGGACGTGGAAGTAAAACGTACTCTTCGCCACTTTACTGAGCTTTTTATATAATTGTTACACATTCTACTAGATACTCTTCGCAGTTTACTTGTAAATAATGTTAGTTTTTGGACATCCAAAATTTTGTGATACCAACTTTGTTGTGAAAAAAAATATATGAATAAAAACTGAACTTAAATTAAATGTTACAAAGTATGTACCTCCCTGAAACCTGGCCCGGAGCCAGCCGGCCACTGCCACAGTGGGGAAATTCCAGATTTTACTGTTCAAAAATCTCTAGAGACCTTAATATCCATCGGATCGGGACAATTTTTTTTTAAATTAAAGGTAATTAACTTCCCTATACATCTGTCGATGCAAATTTTTAAATATTTTATTTTTTTTTTAATATTTTTAGTGTTAATTTTATCTTTTTGACAGCTGTTGGCTGTCAAATTATGTATTTCGCAGTTTGATTTCACTACTATATAGTTTATGTACTATGTGTAGACTAAAAAATTTAATTTTCATATGAATATAGCGATATTGGTTCATTATTTAAATTTTTAATATATATTTTTTACAGTTAATTGGCAGTTTATTATGCCATTAATAAAAGTTGACAGAGTCATTTAAAAATCTGCCTCGACAGATGTGTAAGGAATTTAATTACTTTTAATTTAAAAAAAAATTATTCTGATCCGATGGATATTAATGTCTTTAGAGATTTTTGAACAGTAAATTCCTGAATTTCCTCACTGTGACTGGACCATCACATATTGCTACGAAAAGTGAATGTCTGTGGTATATATCTTTTGAGAATCATATTTCAATTCATTAGCTATATTATTATGAAATATATATTAGTAAAATGCATAAACAAAAAAAATATATATTATAGAGATAACATTTCGCAAGATTTCTATTTAAGTACAAGAGACAAAAATTAAGAAAATATATTTTTTTAAATTAAATGATTAGTAACTTTATTATTTACTGATTGATTCTCTTCAAAAACAATAGGGTTCTTCCTCTAGCTAACTTGCTTTTCAAATTTCAATACCATTGGACTTTTCTTTCTTAAGTTATCGTGCTTACAAGAAACGTGACGGACGGACGGGCAGACGAACATTTGGAAAGTTATTCAGAATTCGTTCACAAATTTTTTCTCTACGAGCGATATTTACTGTTTTAGAAATGTGCCGATCAAATGCAATATCCTTTTCGTTCTCGTTTTTGCGAAGAGTATAATAAAGAGTATAAGGTTGAATTATACATTTCACATTAATTTAAAAAGTGATGCTGAAAGTAACTTTAATCCTTTAGGTAATTTGATATTTTAGTGCCAGAAATTGCAAATTATTTGTTAAAAATAATGGATTGAATGCAAATGTTATAATATTATTTGTAAATTTATATATAAGGACAGATATTATATTTTATAAGAAATGAAAATGTAAAATATATATTATCATAAAATGGGAATGTTTAAACAATAATTATTTTAGAGCCACTCAATATGTACTATTAATAATCTTATAAGTCATTCGAAAAAATGAATATTCCCCACTTGTTGCACACATGCCAATTAAAGCAATCTGTTACGACGTGAGTATAGATATTCCTACAGATACAAGTTAAAAAAAAATAATATATACCTATTTATAAACAGTTTCTTTCTCAGTAGGATGACAAAAGAGAAACATGAAAGATTTAAGGTTAAATGGTCCCATTGTCTTGGTCATGGTATCGAGCCGGACCATCTAGACTGGTAGTTGGTAGGAACGGGGTGTCCGCTAGTGGGAGGCTGATCGGCGATAACCAGACCAATTTATTTACTCTTAATTAATTTTTTAAATATATTACCACACATACCAAACCTCGGCATCCTTAATTATAATGTGCAAAAACTAATCTCTGGCTATATGTGAAATAATTAAATGGACTGTAGCCGGTTCGAGAATGTGTGTTTATTTGCACACAATAATACAATAAAAATACTCTGTGATTTATAAAATACTTTACGTGGGATCATCATCCAAATGTGTTAAAAAACTCTGTTATGAATATTTATTGTTTGAGAGGTGCCCTAGCTTATAGCTAGGGAGCTAGTGGCAGGAATTTTTAAATGAAAGTACTTAATCACTGTACTCTGGACTTTTGTGTATTCGGTACTCAGTGTACAAGTATTTTTATTTTATTGTATTTTCAATATGGTGGCTATTTCAAAATGGCGAATGAACAAATTCTTAAATTTGCTGTACCTTCAATACCAATTGCCCCAATTGATTCAATTTTTTAAGGTAAATTCGGAATTTATCAGTGAACAAAAAACATATCCATAGCATAGTATTTTCCCCAAAAAATTAAAATGGCGGAGGTATCGACTAAAAAGAAGAAATATGCTTATTTTTTCCCCAAGATAGACATTATACAATCTGATGACTATAAATCAGCCTTTTATGCACTGATGTGGGCATTGGAAACCAGAGGTAGTACTGCACATATATTAACGCTCATTTTATGCAAAAGGTCTTTAATGTTTGTGCATTTAAAAGTGATAATACCAGCAACAGGTAATATATACGCTTTATAAAGTGAACTATTTTGAAAATTATGTCTACGTTTTAATATTATACTATTATGATATATATATATATATATATATATATATATATATATATATATATATATATATATATATATATATATATATATTAGTTAAATATATAAATAAATGATAGAAAATGGCATTTAAAAAAAATCTATTCAATACAAATCTAAAAAAATCAGAAAGTATTTTTTTACATTTTAAATGATTAATAACTTTTTATTTACCTATCGATTTTGTTAAAAAACAAATTATGCTTGTTTTAAGCATATTTAAAGTTATAATCTTAAAGTACTCGTCCGAATCTAAGGCTTGTGCAATGTGTACACTATAGTAATAGCGCAACTTATTTATAATCTGCCGTTTCAGCAGTTTAATATTTGATAAAGAGTATACTGACAAAATATTAAAATGGAAAAAAAGATTTATATTGCCGAATATCAAGGTCAGAAGTCCCTATCCCTTTTCCTTAACCCTTTATTCCCGCAAAGGCATTATGCTCCCTCCCTCCCTTCCTGTTGCTTGGATTGCGATATATTTTTTTTTTTAAATAAAGACAAAAAAGATCCTCACCTCACTTACCTGTAAAAAAGTTTCTCCTCTGAACCCTTTCCTACGTAAAAAAAAACGCATTTGAAAAAAAAATGAAAAAAGTTTTTCCCCTCCTACAAATTTGTTTATTTGAAAAAAATAAAAAAAATTAATCAGTCAAATACTAGAGATAAGAGCGAACAAATTTCATTTTGGTTTTTCAAAATCGCATGACAGGGAAAAAAGTTCGAGGGGGGGGGGGTGAATAATTTTCCTTACCCTACCCTAATTGGCCCACCACCATCCTCTGACTCCATCAATTCTTATCTATTTTACCCACCTCAAAAAAACCTCAGCCTCCTAACTCCTTTTTTCGTGAAGAAATTAAGGAATTACTTTTTTGTATATTAGTATTATGGCAACAAAACGCGTATTTAAAAAAAAATTCACGAAAAGTTACCGTCCGAATTGGAAAAAATTTTACCTGATTATGCACTTCCGCGAGGTCTTCAATTTTTAATTTAACATTTTTTTCGTCAAGTCAATAATAACAAAGTTATCGTAAAAAAAAAATTTTTTGCGATTTTAAATGCAAATTCCTGCCCCACCTCATGTGATTAAGCTGAACTAACTTGATAACATGATAAAAGAGATCGCGTGTAATCGAATTGTCAAAAAAAAAATTTTTTTTAAGTTTTTTTTTTTAAACTTCCTTCATTCGCCAGATCCGCTCCAGTGTAACTCCCGGAACTGAATTCATAATAAAATGAAACACCAAACTCACAAAAAGCCACAAGCGAAAATTAGTTTAAGATCTGGATGCGAATTTTTAAATCATTCTTCTTATCTAAACAATCCAAACTTTGAACTGATAACAGTCACTCCATTAATCATGTCCGTCTCTTCATTAGGTGACCGTTTGGATGACTACAACTTTTGTTATTTTTAGGTCTTGGTCAGTTTTTAAATAATTTGTTACTAAGCGACGAACAAGTCATATACCGAAATTGTTATCAGCTCCCTGGCTATTATGCATTGTTGAAAGTAAATTTATTAGATTAGAGCTTATTAAAATTCAACACGAACCAATTATTTATTAATTTTTTGGTTTTAATGAATGCATTTTGTGTTTTGCTAAAAATAAATTATTATTCTGGTGCTCTTTTATTTTTACGTTTAGGCTCAGGGCGAAATATCGAATCTACTTAAAATTCAACAGCGGTGTTTTTATTTTTGTCCATGTAAGTCTCATAATTTAAATGTTTTCTGTAGAAATATTAACACATCAGACAGAAGTAAATTACCGCATCAACAATGTTTCGTTTTCCCTGAATAAATAAACACACTTTCTTTTACCTAAAACTCAAATCTATCAATCTCATATTGTTTCTTACTTCTTACAGTTATACTTGTCATATTTTGTATGTAAATGCAAAATAGATCAAATTTTCCCTTTGTGATGCAGCACTCATTGCTCTAGGTAGGAGGGTAGTTAATATTTTTCTTGAACCTCCCCGAAAAAACTAAAATAGGATGTCTAAAAAGTATGTCTGATATTACATATTTTTGCACTAGTCCATCCTTATTACATGCTAAATTCGGTCATTAATTTAAATAGGACAAACGTCAACTTCAATCGGTTTGTTTAGCGGTTCAGTTATTTAAAAAATATATTGTTATTAACAAAGTTTGATTTGATTTACCAGCTTACAGACATTGACGTCATTTTCGGAAAACTAACCACCGCACCGGCTACGTCTACGCTGGGTTGGATTTGGGTCATGGCTGTTACCAGCAGCGAGAGCCATATGACACATGGTAGATTAATGCAGGATATGAAGTGTACTTGAGATGCGTTGTTGCATTGCATCGTGATTTGGAGTGTTTATTTTCCTCTTTTGTGTTTTGCCCTCTGGAGTATTTCTTCCTGAGTCTTCCATTTCCTCCGTTTCTGAGACTGGCAGACTATTTATATCCTTGAGATTTCCTCTTAATTCTTTCCTAGTTTGTTCAAGATCTCTTCAATTGTTGTCCATGGTAACCAATTTTTAGTTGGTCTGTTCAGTAGAATGTTGAGTCCCTTCTTTGGGCATGCCCAGTTCTTCATTTCATACGTTTATATCTGTTCTGTTATTGTTTCTTCTCCTATTAATGTCGACGTTTTCTGTCGGACTCTTGGTTCTATTATTTATAGTTGGACAATGTCACTTTTAGTTCTTCACAGACTTATTCTGTTGGCTTTTGTCATTGGGGCGTTTTTAACCCCGCGTATCATCATTGGCAGTATGATGATTTTATGTATCCTTTCGAGTAAGCTAGTGGTTTACTTTTCTTGTTGAAAGACAGAATTGCTCTTGTCGCTTTGTATGCCATTTTCATACTTTTCCATTATAACTTTTCCCCTATTCAGTTGGTTTGGTTGGATATATTTCTAGATGTTTCAGTTTATTCGCCGTTCTTAGAGGTATGCGCCTATTTTGCATTCTTCGTCAACCAGGCTCTCTTTTGATGACTGGTCTCGCACCAAGATTAGACCCTTTTCTAAGTTTATTTTCAATCCCAATGAATCCACCTACGGTTTCATGTTTTCAAGAAAAATATCCTGCTCATCTTCCGTGATGGTTAGGAGATTATTGGCATATGCTAGTATGATCGGTTCCCTCAATGTTTCTTATCTTTGTTAAAATGTGACGTTTCCTTTAGCTTTTGCGTTGTATAACTTCATCCAGGATCGTGGTGAATCGGGATGATAGGGTTATCCCCGCCTGTCTTCTATATTCTTCTGTTTAGTTTTCGTTGTCTGTCTGAATCATTGAATTGCTCTACCCTAGTAATGACAAGGCTCTTATCCTGTTGATTATATAATGCAGTACTCCTTTGCTATGTAGGGTGCTGACTATAGCAATTTGCCTGATAGCGTTAAATGCTTTTCGGAGATCTATCCCGACTATGTGTAGTTCTGTCTCATCTCTACATTTTTCTTCCAAGATTCTCCTGGTGATATAGACATGTTCATCTGTTGATCTGCCTTTGATGAATGCTGTCTAACAGTCTGGTGTTTTAGCAATGTTTTTACTTAGCTGTTTGAGCAGGAATTGTGCATAGTATTTGAATACTAAGCCGTAGAGTGTTAATCTATAATCATCGATGCTCCGTGAGTTGATTTTGAAAAGAGATATTAGGCATGTTCCATTCCATATGTAGAACTTTCTCCGTCCGTGGATCTGGTGATAATTTTTAGAGTTTGTATAGTATATTAATTCGTTAGATTCGTTATTTTATTGATAACAGGTGTACTATTTCCTATAGCTCTAATCATTATTTCCAGCAGTTGATTCTTTGCGTGCATTTATTCTGCTCGTCTTTGCATTACTTTCTTTCCCAATAATGTAATAACATGTATATTCTCGTGCGTGTATTGTTGGCTCTTCTGAAGGTTTAGTTTAATCGATGACCTATTGAATGAGTTTATGTGTTTTCGAAGAATTTTTTGCATTTTTCTCGTAGTGGCTTCTCTCTGCTTCTTTTTTTCTTTCAACTTTTCTCTTAGCCTTTTGGTTATGTTCCACATTCATTGTTGTTGTTCTGCGGCTTTCGTCTTTGTTAGCAGTTCATATTTCTTATTTATTTCCTTTGTTATTGGGCCCATAGGTGACTTTTCCATTATTAATGTTTCGCTTACAATTGTTTTTATTTTTGGGCTCATTGATGTTCACTCTAGTTCTTCTCGTATTAGTAGCGTTCTATTTCCTCCAAGTGTTTCTTCTGAAATTCTTCGTGCTTTAGTAAAGTTACAAAAACGTGACTTTCTCCACTTTTTCGAAATATCTCGAACACTATGTCACTTAAAAGAATTATTATCATTATTATGAATCGAAAACTAAGTTTTTCATTTATCACTAGCGCATTCATCAAAACTGGTAGTATAAAAAATTTGTTTTCAGTTTTCCTCACCTTACTCGAGACCTAACTAAATGAAATTATAATAGGACCCTCGCAGAGCCACATCCCTCGGTTTATAAAAGATTTCATAAAAATCGCTTAAAGAGCAAAAAGAAGCAAATAAGTAAACAAACAAAAAATATGCTGATCGAACTGGGAGCCTCCATTTTTTAAATTCTTTTAAGTCAGAAAATAATTTAAAGTTCCCTTAAATAAATAATATTAAAAATTAAAAAATATTTACTGTGTAGTTAATTTCATAGGGATTAGGTATACATGAACTGTACTGTATTCGAGATAAACGTTAATCAAATAGATTGTTAAAAGTCGATAACGCCTTACTGCAAATTATACTCTTTGTAATGAGGATATAGTCAATACAGAGGGTGCAGACGGGAATTTATTTTTTGTATTATATGCATCTATATTAATGTTCAAAGAAATACCAAATCAAAAAGCAAGGTAAGGTTGTCTTGGTATTTACATTCTTAAATCTTTTTAAATCTCTTCTAAGCTCAATGACCATGAAAAATGACAACTGAAACGCTTTGTTCCCAAAATAATTGTAAGACAACAAATAAATAATTCTTAAGGATACATTTCTTTGTCTTAATATTGCTTTTTATATTATTAGTGAATGTTTCCAGAAATTACTTGACGATTCTTTTGTTAACATTAATTTTGTAACAATATTAACAGATATAATAATGGGATAATAATAATCGAAAATTTATTATTGCATTACCTTGATCTATGAAATATGTTTAAATATGTATTAATAAAGACTTTCTTGGTTTAGCTGACATTTAAGATTTTCATATCCTTTTGATATGAAGGTTAATTTATATAACGGATATGGATTATAATGAAATAAAGAGAATTGCTATTTTAAATTAAGAAAATTTGATATTATTTTCGGGCTCTTTCAATCTTGTTTTAACCAATATTATCTTACTTTTGGTATTTTTGGCCTATCTATTCCCCTACTTTTTTGTGAATTATACACATATCTATTTCTCTGATTAAATCAAAACTTGTGCAACCACGTGTAGACGTTTCACAATGAGGCATCTTATATGAAATAAAAACTCAGTGAAAAGTTGTTTAAACATAGTCAACTGGGGCTGATTTAACGAAAGTCCTTAGTCCAAAAGACCTTCCTTAAAAACTTATAAGTCCTATAGAAAAATCTCTTTCAGATTTTTGTTGGCGGTTCCCAAATTCATCTCAGTTCATTTCCTGCTTCTTTAATTTTCCCTGGCAATTCTTCTCTAGTATTACTGAAGTGTCGGTGCATAATAAATTTCATATGGCTCTATAAAAAAATCTAAAGGATTGCTGCCAGTTCTTTTGCTTCATCAGGAATTTATGTGCACAGATTATAATTCTTAAATTACTTCAACATCCAGAATGTCATGAAACGTCGAGATTTTAAATTTGAGCAAAAAAAAAATTTTCTATCTATTGTTCTGTCTGATACTGACTTGAAATTTAGTACACGTATGTATTTTAACGAGATCTGGAACTACATTATATTTTCATCTTATTCCGTTGAAGAGTTGGGGGTAACTGGGGTAAATGGGGGTAAATAGGTAAATCAAGCAGGTATGAGTCCATAAAATTGGTAGTTAGTATATATAAAAGAAGTTAAGGTCTCAAAAAATGTTTTTGGCATTAGCCACCCCCATTATTACCCTATTATTAAAGGAGGTGAAAAAAATAAAATGGTAATTTAGCGTGTATACAAGAACCTAAGACCTCAGATTTTTTTTTACTTCATCTACCTCCCACTACCTCTGACGGTATACAGTGATTTTTTATATCTTTGTCATGCCATTTTTAGCGCATTACTTCCACATTCAGTGGAAGTATACTAACGCAAAGAAAAATTTTTAAACATTTTTATTGTTCAAATAGGCTTAGAATGTCATGAAACGTCAGGATTTTAAGTTTGAGCAAAAAAAAATTGTCTGTCGTCTGTCTGTTGGTAACTTTTTGGTGCTCACGATTAGTCTGGATTATATTTTGATCTTATTCCGTTGAAGAGAAGACGGGTAAATTGAGGTAAATCAAGCAGCTGAGAGTCCATGAAATTAATATTTGGCAAATATAAGAAGAGCTAAGGTCTCAAAAAATTTTTTGGCATTAGCCATCCCCATTACCATTATTAAAGGGGGTGAAAAAATATTGTGATTTAGTATATGTACAAAAACCAAAATCAAGAACTTTTTTCACTTTTTTACCCCCACTACCGATGTGGCATATCATTTTAGGATTTCAAATATTATATTATTAAAATTCTATAAACAATTATGTCCACATAGTGGAGAGGAAATATAGTATTTTCGTTGTAAGAGACTTGGATAGGAAGTCTTGATGTGGAAGTGGTAATTCCTTAGGCAGCGGTTTTTTAATTTTGTTTTAAGACGAGTTTTAAGATGAATTTCGCTTGCATGATTATTTATGATCATTTTTTATTATTTTCTCCAATTCTGCTTTAACATTTTAATACTTAAATTATGAAGCAACACCACTCTCTACTTTGTTAATTGGCACAAGCATGTACATTTGTACCATAGCACTGCCATAATCTGTTTCAAAGAGTCAAAAAGCGGTGATGTACTGTGAGTTAATCGTATAGGAAATGGTATTGAATGGTCTATATTCTTCGATGGTTCGAGTCATCCTGTATAGTTGAGAACTAGCTCACTTGAGAACTTCAATTTTTGTTCAGTCGTTACAATAGAAACTTGAAAATTTACGTGGGTCTCATTTTAATACATTCGTTGGTTTAGGAGCTAGACAGCAAAATATGCCAAAAATGGCTATTTTGGTATTGTTGCATTAAAAAAAACAAAAACCAGTATAATTCTGGTAAATGTTTTTGTTTATCCTAAAAGTCCAATTCATTGCGCATAGAAAATGTGTTTTTGTATTTAAGTAGGATCAACACTTATTGTGTAATAACGATTTATGTCATGTGTTCTCCAGTCTCCTTTTTCACGATTTTTTTTCGCGGCCTTATGGTTCATAGTAGGGCAGAAAACATTATACACGTGGACAGGGCACATAATAAGGTGTTAAAATGGGTCTCTTGTTAAAATGCGATAGGACTTACCGTTTTCGAGTAAAACGCACTTGTTTGGTTATGTTTGCTTTGAGTTTTCATTGAGTTCTGAATTGTGATCTGATAAATAAATTCTAGATTTTGGTGTTTTCTTTCTTAGGAGTTTGTTTTTTAAATCATTTTCCGATGAAATGGACATATGGCTGTTTCTCGAGGAAGGTAAAATTACTGTGGATTTTGTTATAGACACAAAATAAGTTGCAATGATGATTCGAGACAAGCGTGAACCTTCAAATAGGGGAGTGAGAACCCCCTATTCCATCCGAGTCCCTTCATTTTTTCATTAGCAATGTCCCTCATCTACAGAAAAAGCAAGAAGCGACACATAGTTTTATTTTTTCGTAGTCAGCGGTGAGTATTTACTAGTCAGTCAATGAAGTGTGATCTGAAATAATTTTTTGCAAACAAGTGCGTTTTACTCGAAAACGGTAAGTCGTATCGCATTTTAACAAGAGACCCATTTTAACACCCTAGTATGTGCCCTGTCCACGTATATAATGCTTTCTGCCCTACTATGAACCATAAGGCCGCAAAAAAAAAATGTGAGAAAGGAGACTGGAGAACACATGACATAAATCGTTATTACACAATAAGTGTTGATCCTACTTAAATACAAAAACACATTTTCTATGCGCAAGGAATTGGACTTTTAGGATAAACAAAAACATTTACCAGAATTATACTGGTTTTGGTTTTTTTAATGCAATAATACCAAAATAGCCATTTTTGGCATATTTTGCTGTCTAGCTCCTGAACCAACGAATGTATTAAAATGAGACCAACGTAAATTTTCTTATATTAGGGTCGTACATGCACGAAAAAAAAAATGGGCGAAAAAAAGTAGGTTCACTTTTTTTTTTTTTTAAATTTCAACATCCCGTATCATGAAAACCGAGCGGTATTCGATGAAAGTTTTTTCACAAATCATCATCTCTCCTTAAGGGCATTAGTATATGTAGTATTGTAGATTGGAAATAATAGCCGTTTGTCCTGTATAGAAGACCCCCAAATTCGGACAGCGCGACCTTTCCGACCTCGTACAGCCAAAACCGTTTGTCCTACGGCAAATGTGTGATACCGTGCGTGTAATTTCCCATTAGGCATGTACATTCACGTAGCGCGAGAAATATGACAAAACCGGCAGCCGTAAATTCGTCCATCGGTGGAGCATTCCAGCTCTGTTATTTCATTTCAGCCAGCTGGCACACGCGATGTTGCAATTCTACTCCCCATGCCTAGCCCGCGACTACACACACGGTATATATATTATGTAGAGGAGGGATGAATCTTCAAAAAGTGTAACTTGGTAAAGAGCCCTACAGGCAATAGGGAAACAGATATGAACACATAAGTAAAATTTCAAAGTTTCAACCCCTAAAAATAGGGAACGCACATGGTGTAGCGGGGTGTAGTTTTCTGTGCTTGCTTATTATGCCCTCTTAAACAACTTCCATAAAAAAAAGTCCGCAGTACGCAAAATTTTTTAATATGTCTAATTCGACTGGAGTAGAAGGGACTTTACCTGATCCGAGCTTTCTCAGGACACGGGTGTAGAAATACCTACAAACGAAGAGATATGAGACATACCTTGTTTACCTACACTAGGTAGAAAGAGACAGGAACTATGCTCTGCATACAGGATTAATCTTTAATGGTGCAAACATAATGGCAAGGATATACGCATCTCAAGAATCATGAAAGCGAGTATAGTAGGGCCAAAAAGTGTAGTCAGTAGAGGAATGCGAGTACGGGCTCCTAAAAGTGGAGCGGCACGTGTTTAGAATACGTATAATACGGCAGTGTGCGCCGGCTGAGAGCGGGCCGCTCCACTTTTAGGAGCCCGTACTCGCATTCCTCTACTGACTACACTTTTTGGCCCTACTATATATACGGAGCAATCAGTGTAACAATGGAAGCGAAAGAACTAGAAAATCCATAGAAATAGCCGAAGCACGGCTTTCCCACTGAAGCAATGCGAAAGTTCATGCCGGTGGGAGAAGGCAGATGAAAAAAAAATCAGTACCCTTTTATGGTGTCTTATGCAATATTTCCTCTTCTACCAAAGAAAATAATGAAATTTCAACATCAGCACTATCAAATAGTAGTCAAAAATTTAGCACAGACGAAAAAAAAATTATTTTGCAGACCAGTTACACAGTTCAAAATTATATTTATTTACCCTATTTCGTTCTATCTGTCGTTATAAGTGGATTCTACAATAGAAAACTAATTTATTCATATGGTAAGTAATCGATTAATTTAATGGCGTTATTTACGAGGACAATTTCCTGCCAGAGTTGAGATAATAGTACGTTATTATGCCGTATTATTTTGTTTCCGCGAACTACGGGTTTTTTGATAGATTAACAATAATTATTTAAACTAGCAGTGGCGCTACTGTCATTTTACATAAGACATTTCTTTCACCACTTCAATGAAAGCAATAAAAATACTCCAGTTCGTTCGAGAGCCGTGGAAATAATGCCACACACCACTGTCCTTAATCTATATTTCATATCGTAATTTTGATCGATCGCGGTAATTATAGAGTCAACATTTCAAACTTCCAACATCTGTTGCAAAAATGTGAAATTGATAGTCATATAAAAAGGGTAACAAACTAGGAAATTTGAATATTTTGTGCCGCATCAATAAGTCGTTTGTTAGTGGTGGTTAATAAATTTGGATTTGAATAGGAATCACTTTGCCTGTGGCTCTCGTCTTTAACAATGCAAAGTTTGACAGTTGGAAAGTTTTTATTTTCGTATTATCTATTTTATGTAATCGAGTTGCTCATTAAAATAATATTACTATTTAAGTTTGCATAGGTATTTCAAGCTTTACAAATTCTGTCTCTGGCGTTATTGGACGATTTCAAAGATAATGTAGCGATAAAAGTGTAAAGGAGGGGTGGCGATAAGCCCCTTATTTGGCCCTAGCAAGTACCACTTTGATTCTTACATATGTTAAATATTTTACGTTCTCACACTAAATATTTAAAAATCTTTGCAGTACTCTCTTGTGCTCGGTGTAAAACAACCAACCAAAAGCACAAAAAATGGTGATTTTCACGTATTTGGTGAAAGGAGTGAAGTTTAGCCGCTCTTTATCATATGTAATATCACCAGTGCTTGGAATTTTACTGGTTAATTTTTTCGAAAGCTTTGTTGCCTGGTAATGTAAAGAGTGTATATCAGATAATAAACTGCCAATTTACACGAATTATATTACCTTTTGGCAACTTAGCTTGAGCAAAAATTTATAGATAAAATTCAAAAGCACAAGTGGTATTTGTGGAGAATATTTCACGAATAAATCATTCATTAAATACATCTTTCATATTATGTTTTATAATTATTTGCCCCCAAACGTTTTCTTGTCATTTTTTAGAATTTACTGACCTTTATTTTCAATTTACGTCACATAAAATGCATTTCCAAAGCGACTCATCTAGTAAAAGACAAGGTAAGTATACATATTTGTCAAATGCAGCTGCAGAAACTTAAAGTCCGAATTCGCCATATTTCAAATGTAATGACAATCAAGAAAAACAGTATACCTTTCACCATAGGTATTGTAATCCATAGACTGGCCTTCAGTGTAAAGAGTTCTCGGGCATGCTTCGACCAATCACATTACGAGTAAAGACATAGAGCACTACCACATTTTACCAATCTCCCGACTTTACGTTCTAAAGTTGCCGATATCATATGAAACATTGCTATAGTACCGCCATCTAGTAACGCTATATTAGAACCACACGGCAAATTAGCCTACCTATTTAATACTTATTGTTAATTTAAGAAGTTTAATACTTAGGTTAAGGTTTACTTGTTTAAGCATAGAGAAGATTAAGCACAACGAATTATGTTGTATAGTGGATAGTCTTGATTCCCTTAACTTACTTTGTGATGAGTTATAAGTACATTTTTAGTTTATTTGTTTCCAGAGCGAGTGTGTTTAAGATGTGCCTGCTTAGTATTAATTTCTGTTTAGGTTTAGTTACATATTTTAATGATTTTAAATTTTATTCTTCTATAAGTTCTAATTGTGTTTTTGTAAATTTTCAATTTTGTAATTCGTAATCCTATAATTTGTATTTGTAATTTCTAACTTAATAATTCTTAGTAATTCTTGTAACTGTAATTTGTAAAATTTCGTAAATAAATATTATTATTATTATTAATTAGCAATATAAAAAATTTACACAAGTTTTAAATGTAATAATTAAAGAATTATAAAATTTCACATTGAAACATAACTTGTTGCGGCATCATCACAATATGTTGTTGTATGACATTGTTATTTTGTACCACGTGGTACTAGCTTAATTCTTATCTCAAAATTGAAATACCGTAAAACGGGGTGACTTAAAATAATTTCAATATGTTTCATGTTGGCATTGGATGATTCTTCATAATTATGTACAACTAAAAATTGTCAACTAAACATTGGACCTAAAGAAACTAATTTCGGATATAACCACAAATATTATCCCCACCTCATAGTTTAAATAAAAATTAAATAGATCATGTTTCAAGTCACCTCAAGCTTGAAACTTAGTAGTTTTTAAATAATAGTTTCATTTCTGCCGGATTTGGGGTACCTTGAAACGTTCTAATAATAATTTTACACATTTCAAAAAAAAAGTCTTCAAAAGTTTTTTTTTTTAAGTTACGGCTAATTAAAACACTTTTTTAAATAAATAAATAAAAAACGGACATTTTTCCTATTCACAAACAGAAATATTAAACAAAATAAAACAAAATAACAGAAATTAAAAATTAAATCAAAATTTAAATAAAAATTTTCTTATTCAAAAACAATAAAATAAAATAGGTTTCCTTTTTTTTTAATTATAACTGCCGATAGCTTTCTGTAAAGTTTTCTGGCTATAATCAATGTATTTATAATGGCTTCCAGGCACCCTCTTTTAATTTCGTGGCATGTGTCAAGTAACCCCTAAAATGGCAAAACAAAATAAAACGCCACGTCACTGCTTTAAAAACTGTTTTTTTGTTTAAAGTGAGGCTAGCAACTTAATCACACATAAATATTTTCACTAAAAAAAAATACCTCCATGCCATCAATTCTCCCAGTTCTTCTACTCAATAAGAAGTAATTGAGAGTTTGAAAATATGTTTTTCCTTAGCTTTTTTTCAACAATTCTACACACAAAAGCAAACACCTGTCGATTCGTAGCATGCCGTACATCATTTGTACAACTCTACAGAAAACGATTTTCCTTAGTTCACGTTTTTCTTACAGTTTAATAGATTTTGCTACAAGATCAAAAATGACACTGCAATCTGTCTCATGTCACCTCAATGTTTCAACCCCCGTTTTACGGTATATGAAATAGAACGTTCGTCGAACAAATTCCCATATTGGAGACAAGATGCTCGTGACCTTTGACTTAATATTTTCATTTTTGCAAAACTATAGAGGCTTATAGGAAACTTTGAGGATGTAAAAAGCTTTGTGCAATGTATCTATGTCCTCAATAGTCTCATTTTACTGCTAAACTAACTTTACTGGATTTAATATAATATAAAAAGCTACATTTAAATTCAGATATATCATAAATAATAATAACTCACAAATAGTACAAAATTAGGTATATTGAATGGCAGTTTGTATAAACAAGTTAAGATTTGCAAGCTTATTCTACTATTTTGTACTTAGGATGATTTTGTTCCAAACTGACGATTTACTGTTGTTAATTTAAAGAAAATAACAATGCCTTAGGTGCAAATAAACCAAGGAATCGCAGATGTTTAAGCAGAAGTTGCTAATTCCATAAATGGGTTAACTGGGGCCATCTATTACTAACTGCGTGAACATGAACCTTCGCGTAACATCCTCTAGATGGAGGAACCAGTAGTTCTAAACATTTCGAAGCTCGGGATGACTACTCGGCGGAAAATTGATCATAATCGAAACAAAAATAATTATCTGACATTTTATTTACTGAAAACTAATGTTTCCGTACAATTATAATTTGTTTTTTAATTAGAAAACTAAATTTTATTGCTGAAATGATAGTAAAACTCGCAGATGACCCACTTTTTTAAATAAAATAATGTGGACTGAAAAAAGTAGATTTCACAAAAATGGTGCAATGGACCCGTTTAGTAGTGACGTCAAATATTATCCAACCAACAATACAAGTGGGATAACGAAATTTACAGTTAATATTTTCGCTCTTATGCACCTTGCTATTAAGGATGACAAAAATTGCTGTTAACAATTTTGTGTTATTACTCAATTATATGGCATATCTAAGACAATTCAATTCATAGGCCATATTCTTAAAATACGTTAGATTCGTTCTACATATAATTTACTCAATTAAATTAATATGTGTTTTAACCAAATAAAATTAGAGGCCCTGATCAACAGCCATATTTTTAACCCTTAAATGTATCGTACATAAGGCTCAAAATCTTTAGCAACACACACTTGTATTGTTGGTTGCCTAGAATCTGACGTCACACTAAACGGGTCCATTGTTCGACACAATTGTCACTACTGGTCGGTGGAAAATTCAAAATGAAAGCGAGAAACTAATTTCCAGAAAATATTCCAGAAAAATTGTTCATATTCGCATCTTAATTTTTATATTTTTGTTTCAATAGTTATCAGTTACTCAATAATTGTTGGCATATTTTACAATAAAGTTTGGCCATTTAAATGTCCGATCTATTTTAACAGGTTTTGAGCAATTCAAGGAATATATTGTTAACGAAAGTTTTGAGTTTTTTGCTGTATCAGAGACTTGGTTAAATGTAAACATTAGCACAGTGGCGGTTCCAGAGAGGGGAGCTGGGGGCCAACGCCCCCCTCCCCCCACCTTCCTAGGACTTTACCTGTCACCACACATAAATAATAATTAATAATTATAAGCTTTGAGAGTATAATGTTGAATAAAATTATATTCAATTAGCTAATAGCTAATCCGAGTCGTGACTTTCTTTCATAGTATTTCCGTAATGCTTCGGCAGAATCCCATCTGCCATCTTCAGGTTCTCGCTGAAAGCTGCCTACTGCTGCTCCTCGTTGCTCGAACTGAACTGTTCAGTTCAGTTCGAGCAGTTGCATTCGTTAGAACAATAGCAATTATTTAAAATAGTTTTAAAGATTATACTATGTTTTGTTTTTTAAATATTTATATTAAACCGAAAATAAACGCATATTTCCCTCTCACTCTGCAAAATCCTATCCTTAATAGCGCTTTTCTTATAGTCATACGGTGTTTTTCAAAAAATTCGCATCATACGGAAATTTTTTTATTTCTGTTTTTTACGTATTGAGTAAAGGTTATTTCTACAAATTTTACTCATTGTTAATTAGCGCCCCCTTCCGGAAGCCTAGTCTTGATCCGCCACTGCATTAGCACCGATTTATTGTCAATACCTAGTTATCGTTTTATTCGTATCGATAGAAATGGCATAGGCGGAGGTACTGGGTATTTTTATTAAGGTCGTGTTCCAATATAAAATAATTCTTCAACAAATTGATAATAATCAAGAGCAACTGTGGATCAGGACATCAGTACTAGGTAACCGGTATACGATAGGAGTATTATATTGACCACCGAAAATCCAATATTTTACAAACATTTGATGCTTTAGAAAATGCAATTTCCGTTGTGTTACCTGAATGCGACACTGTTCTTATAGCGGGAGATTTAAACATAAACTTGTTAAATGGCAACCCAAAAAAAGATGTGATTAAATGCTTAAATTCTATTAAGAGCAACTCCGTAGGCGCTGATCTCATTTCCCTTAGAATGATAAAACTAATAAGTGTTTATTTAATCGATCACTTCACCTTTATTATGAACTACGCTCTTACCACTGCAGTATTTCCGGAAGTATGGAAACAGGCCAACGTTTTGCCTTTAGCTAAAATTCTCAATCCCACAGAATTAGGCCATTTACGACCAATCAGTGTGCTTCCCACGTTATGGAAAGTTTTAGAAGGATTAATGAAAACTCAGATCACCCAATATGTCACTCAAAATAACATAGTGCCCAATTTAGTGTCAGGTTTTAGAGAACAGCACAGCACGACTAGGCAAAATAAGCTGTTTGATTTTATTAGACTACTGCAAGGCGTTTGACACTATGGATCCCAATATTTTGTGTGATAAACTATCACATTACGGCTTCTCCCATAATTCTGTCACCATTAAGAGCTACTTACACAATAGGTGTCAACGTATAATATACGATAATAACATTTCAATGTTACGCCATGTTAAGTTAGGAGTTCCTCAGGGATCCATACTCGGTCCCTTGCTGTTCTCAATATACATATCAGGCTTTCACAATGTTCTTTTTTTTTAATCTATTTATTTAACGTCGGCCTATTTCCGCTACCAGGGTTTATCACCGACGCCCTGGAAATTTTGCCGAACCTCTTCTCGTAAGAAGAGTAGGGCTCTTATACTTGCCTAACATTTAATAGACAAGGGGACCGCCTGCTTTACATCCCCTCCGAAGGATGGTATATCCACTACGTAATCCGCGTCTTGAAATTACATAGCTTCAGCGTATACTCTGATATACAAGCCGCTAGAAGGTGGGACGAGATTGGTGTGTTTCCCAAGATGGGTCACCCATCCAAGTACTAACCGCGCTGCACGTTGATTCACTGGAGTATCGAGTATACATACACAGTGAAGACGAATCTACGCTCGCCTCTTTCACAAAGTTATTGAAAACTGTAATATACACAACTTAGATGATGACACTCAGGCTTATTTTTCCTTCACCGCTGACGATAGCTTACCAAGTATAGAAAAAATCAATAATGACTTAGTTAAAATGGTTGATATATCGACAGCGCATAATCTTAAATTAAACGCTAACAAATCATCTCTTATGTTGTTTGGATCAAAGTATAAAAGACATTATATAAATCCATTTTTTAAAATAAAATTAAATGGTGAAGACCTGCCCATTATAACTGAGGCAAAAAATTTAGGCCTGTGGATTGACTCAGATATGCGATTTACGAAACATGTAAATTATTTATATAAATCCTCATATAATATATTAAAGCAACTTTATCATTATAGACAAATTTTAAATTCAAAATTGAAACTAAATATATACGAAACCCTAATTATGTCAGAATTATCATATTTGTAACGGTTTCTTGTCGGGTAGCTGGTTCGGAGATTAATCAGGGTCCAGATTAGTTAATAAGACAGCCCAATAAAAATATAAACAATTTATTTACTTCTTCAAACAGGCAGTGTTACATAACATACAGGTACAGGTTATATGTCCGTATCTTTTACGGTTCTTAGGACAACATTTTCTATTATCTGAGAGAGAGAGAGAGAGAGTGTAACGGTTGCGATTCGACGTCTCTGGCTTTGGCGGCGAAACGGCGCCGGGGAATGACTAACGACTCGAGTTCAACACGCTGTAGGATTCCCAGGGTCAGATTGCATTCGTTCCGTCGTGTTTGCGTCGGGAGATGCACAAAACTGCTATATGTCCAGCTCAGCACGCTGTAGACAGATTGGCAGAATTATCCACTCTCGATTTATGTTGATTTGTGGCCGGCTTTTATATCCGAGAATCCTCGCTTACTGGTGACGTAGAACTGCGTATAGTTTAGTGTCGTGTGCAAATCCATGCCTCTAGCCGGGAGATGGGCAGGTTTGCGGGCCGTGTGCACATTGGTGTCGTGTGTAAATCCGGAATCTTAGTAATGGAGCAGGAATTTAAAGAATGCTTCATTATACTCCCCTCTTTCTTTACAAAAAAAAAATTTCAAAATTCTATCAAAGAGAAAATTTTTGCTAACTTAACATCAAAATACAGCAATGGGAAAACAAGTTACTAAACATCTTCAAACAAAATAAAGAAAGAATGGCCAATTCTTTCGTATACACCTGGTATATATGTATGTGCATATGTAGAGAAAAACAAATTTTTAAATAACATAAACAGTATGTAAAACATCTTAGAGCCATGGTACAAGTAAAATAGTTAAAATAAATGAGCACAAAAAAAATTGCAAGAAACAGGTATACAAATACAAATGTGGTTCTTCCGGACGTTTACTGCAGGGGGCGATGGCGGACAGGAGGGACGGTGCCAGGGATCCTAGAAGCGGGGCCATCTTGGTTGTGGCGCCTGAACTGTCGCTTCCGTTGCGGAGCTGGGACCGGGAGGGCTGCGTCGTTGTTCTGGAAAAACACCTGGAGGCAGGCAATTGGCCTACCTGGGGTCGGTGGCTTCGGGGCTGGGGCTGTCTCCGAACTGGAGACGGTACGTCTCGGACTGGGGACGGCATCGGGAACGGTGCGTCTCGGGCTGGGGACGGCATCGGAAACGGTACGTCTCGGACTGGGGACGGCATCGGGGATGGTACGTCTCGGACTGGTGGCGACATCGGGGACGGTACGTCTCTGACTGGGGGCGGCATCGGGGTTGGCATCAAGGACGGCATCTGAGATGATACGTCTCGTCTAGAATGCAGTAATCTGGATTTGTTTCTGGACATCGGTTCGTTTAACGTATTTTCGGGACTCTGGACATAAATTTAAATTATTTTACTGCTCCATATATGACGGTACAGCTATCGTCTATAATGCAGTAATCTGGATTTGTTTTTGGACATCGGTTCGTTTAACGTATTTTCGGGACTATCCGGAATCGTGTCTCTTCTGGGGTTACAATTGTAGTACTCTAGATTGCCACCACAAAATTATTTTCATTTTCGTTTTATCTCTTGATTTGGAGTGCTTTCATTTCCCTATGAATTAACTTGAAATATCTTTATATCTCCATGAATTAACTTGAAATATCTTTATTTCTTTCTCTCATTCGTGAACGTCTCTTTTTGGGCTATCTGGAATAAACTAAAATCTCAAAATCTGTTCGGGCGCCAAATTATGTAACGGTTTCTTGTCGGGTAGCTGGTTCGGAGATTAATCAGGGTCCAGATTAGTTAATAAGACAGCCCAATAAAAATATAAACAATTTATTTACTTCTTCAAACAGGCAGTGTTACATAACATACAGGTACAGGTTATATGTCCGTATCTTTTACGGTTCTTAGGACAACATTTTCTATTATCTGAGAGAGAGAGAGAGAGAGAGTGTGTAACGGTTGCGATGCGACGTCTCTGGCTTTGGCGGCGAAACGGCGCCGGGGAATGACTAACGACTTGAGGGGTCCCAGTTCAACACGCTGTAGGATTACCAGGGTCAGATTGCATTCGTTCCGTCGTGTTTGCGTCGGGAGATGTACAAAACTGCAATATGTCCAGCTCAGCACGCTGTAGACAGATTGGCAGAATTATCCACTCTGGATTTATGTTGATTTGTGGCCGGCTTTTATATCCAAGAATCCTCGCTTACTGGTGACGTAGAACTGCGTATAGTTTAGTGTCGTGTGCAAATCCATGCCTCTAGACGGGAGATGGGCAGGTTTGCGGGCCGTGTGCACATTGGTGTCGTGTGTAAATCCGGAATCTTAGTAATGGAGCAGGAATTTAAAGAATGCTTCATTACATATTGTGATGCAATTTATGGACCAGCTCTCTTAAAATTTGACTCCAACAGATTACAAAAAGTCCAAAATTCATGTTTTAGATTTAGCTATGGAATAAAAAAATATGAACATATATGAACAAATATGAACATGAACATGAACAGTTTTAAGATAGCCGAAACAAATAACCTAAAACTTAACAAGCTTAGGAATGTTCACTTGCTGACTCTGGTTCACAAGGTTTTGCTGTCTAAAAAAACAACACATTTATATCTCAAATTAAACCGGTTTAAGATGTGAATAGTTTCAACACTCGCAACAATTTTGTATTAGTTAGACATTCCACCACCATGTTTAAACGATGCTTCACATATAAAGCATGTAAACTGTATAACAGCTTACTTGGTCGATTTCAAAATTACTCAATAGTAAATTTCAAAAAAAAGTTAAAAGCTTTCTTTTTGGAACAATAGTTGTTGCTATTAGTCACTTGCTATTTATATTTCACTCCATCTTATTATACGGATCGACCAAAGATTTCTAGATGCCACTAGTGTAATATCGATAACTTGTACATTGTTCAATTTTTATGTGCTTAATCAAAAACCTTAGTAATCCTTTACTCTAAAATTATAATAAAAACTTGCTTACATAAAACATGATACTTTACACGTGATCACCCTGTACGGCAGATATGGCCCAATATCAATAGAGATTACCATGACAATTTACATATGTTTCAAAGTTAAAATAAAAAGAAAAGTCTAACAGAAGTTATTATATTTACATGAAAGGATACACGCATGCATACATACTCACACGTATATAGACTTATTTAGTTGTTATTTGAGTTCAGAAAGTTATGAAACAGATTCCTGTGTAAAGATTTTCTTTCTGCGATATATAGTACAAATGTTTGCCTACCTATTATATACCTATTTGATTACATCAAATAGGTACAACAAACGGGATTGTTCAAAATACTTTATCTCTATCGAGAGAAAGCCTTTAGACCCTAATCATGTTAAAAGTTAAAACTTGTACAAAGTTAACTAAATGAAATTAAATTAATATTAACTCAAAACAATTTGTGTCTGTATCCAGTACACTCTTGTTCCATAATTATATTCGAGATTTCAGCAAACAATTTATTGTTAGATCAAAGATTTCATAATCAGCGCCAAGTTGCGAAAACTATGTTGACTGTAAAGTGTCTGTAGTTGATGGAAGCATATAACTTTACATCCTTATATGAAATATATCCATTTGATTAAGTTTAACCCCTTACATCCAGCTATATCTAACTATGAGTTAACTATGCAGGCGCCAGAGAGATTTGCGCTAAGCCTTTGCTATTGCCCGAAGCACTTTGGCCCGTGTTTATTTTGTTTTAATTCGCCGCATAGGGCGGCTTGAACTGCACATGTTGTGTCACATGCGGCCATTTTGAAAATCCCGCTTGAAAGCAAAAACAAATCTGCATAATAATGGTAACTGATGCGGTTATAGAAATGTATTTAGTGTAAATCCCATATTATATAATAAACTCTTGGATTTTGTATTAAGAGGAAGTATGCACGGTGTTATAATTATAATATTATAAAGGATATAAAGGAAACATTTGGAAAGTATAGTATAGTATAATGAAATTAAACGTCTCCAATCAAAGATTGTGTGGGACCGTGATATAATAATACGCTATGTTGTATGTTTATGTTTAGTTTAAAAAGTATAAATTAAAATTAAATTACAAATTTAAAAAACCCCGACACAAAAATATCGACTAAATAACTAATATAAAAAAATTAATTAACAAAACTTTAAAAATTATGAAATAATTTTGATTCTATATACGAACTCTTTTGATTTATTTAAATCCAGCTTACATTTTCTTTATGTCCTCGAGATTTGCTTTCTTATACGCATGAATATGTCGGGGGCTGCTGTAAAGACGAACTACTAAATAGTTATATTCAAAACAGCAGCTCCCGATATATGCATGCGTATAAGAAAGCAAATCTCGAGGACATAAAGAAAATGTAAGCTGGATTTAAATAAATCAAAAGAGTTCGTATATGGAATTAAAATTATTTCATAATTTTTAAAGTTGTGTTAATTTATTTTTTATATTAGTTATTTAGTCGCTATTTTTGTTTCGGGGTTTTTTTTAAATTTGTAATTTAATTTTATTACTTATTCTATTCGAATTGATAAAAAAATCCGATCCGAAATGATGAAGTAAAAAAAAATTTTGAGGCTTTTGGTTCTTGTACACACACTAAATTACGCAATTTTATTTTTTTCACCCACTTCAATAATGTGTGGGGGTGGATGGGGCTGGCTGATGCCAATAAATTTTTTGAGACCTTAGCTTCTATTATATATACTAAATTCTAATTTTATGGACTCATCCTGGCTCGATTTACCTATTTACCCCCATTTACCTCAACCCTTCAACGGAATAAGTTCAGAATATTATATAGTTCCAGATTTCGTTAAAATAAATACATACGTGTACCGCGTTTTAAGTCAATAATCGTGCGCACAAAAATAGTTAGATAGACAGAAATATTTTTGTTTGCTCAAACTTAAAGTCTCGACGTTTCATGACATTTTAAGCCTATTTGGACAATAAAAATTTTCAATTTTTTTTGCGTTACTCTATTTCCACTGGAAGTGGAAGTAAAATATCATTTAGGATTAAAATTAAATCCTTCTTCAAGGGCCACGAAACAGGCGAGTTTTGCGGTCACTCTTTTATTTCATAATTTACTTCCACATCGTAAAAAAATCATCCTTAAAATTTCATTAAACATCGAAGTTTTGAGGTTGAGCAAAAAAAAAATTGTGTCTAACTTTTTTTGTGAGCACGATTACTCTGTAAAGTATACACGAACCAACTGCTTCAAACTTTGTTTTGACATCAACCACCCCTACTCTCTTATTAGGTAGGTAGGTAAAAAAATAAAATTATTATTCAGTGTGTGTACAAGAATCAAAGGGCTCATTTTTTTTGCATCAGCCACCCCCACTACCGCATCTATTACCACCACCACCCTATTATTAAAGGGATTAAAAAAAATAAAATTGCTATTTAGCGTGTGTACAAAAACCAAAGGCCTCAATTTTTTTTGTATCAGCCATCCCTGCTACCACTCCCACCTGAAACTTGGATGCGGAAGTAGTCATTCTATAGTCAGCGGATTTTTAGGTATCTCTTTTAAAGGCGGTTCAATTTTATTTCAAAAATTTGTATATAATATTTCACTCCAAGCGCACTCTAGAGTGACTTCCTTGTCTTCTATATTATTTATTATTAATATTAAGGAATTCATATCTCCGAGTAACTTACGAATGATACCAACATGTGGACAGCCTATGTGCCATAGGTACTTATATTTTAAAGACTGTTCTGATTGCCAAAAATAGAATAGAATAGAATAAAATTTATTTACGAATGGATAGTAATACATATAAATATAAATAAATATATAAATGTGTAAGTAAGCTTAATACTTCAAACAAGTGTCATGAAGAATACAAACAAGTAGTTAAGTATAGACATATTAACTAAACAACAATGTATAAACTATAAATACCTAATTATAATAATATAAAAATATCTACACATCTACACATATATGCATGCATATTGCATACTATATAAATAAATTAAAAACATGAAGATCTGAGACTTTCACAGTGATGAATATACAAAATAAACCTTTATGTGTAGTGGATGACCTTAATATTATTATCAGCTTAGAATTTACGACGTGATGAATTTCTTCCCTAGGGACTTCTAATGTTTTTACCTTAATTTTTGTTCTGTTAAAAACAGTAATGTGCTTAATACCACTAGGTATTTTATTATATGCCCTCGTACTAAGGTATGTGAAGCATCGTTGCCCACAAGTAGTATTTGTTTTTGGAACTCTGATGTGGTTTCTTCGATTTTCTCTTGCTTGTTGCTGATGTTGTGCACCTTCGTTTATTTGTGCATTAGAATGCCATTGCTATATTACACACTGTAAGAAAAATAATAGTCTAATATCCATTACCCGGGCATCTTTAAACAAGTCATCTGAGGGGTAAGTTTGTTCTTTATTGAGAATAATTTTCAATAGTCTCTTTTACAACCAATCTAGGTGTTTCAAATGCGAGTCGAGAACTTCTCCCCAGCCTAGAATCCCATATACTAGGTGTGATCCAACAAGAGAACAGTACAGAATTTTTAACTGTTTGATATCTAAAATTTGTTTCAAACTTTCAAATCTATATACTAATTTTCTTATTTTGTTTGAAATGTAACATGTATGTAGATCCCATTTAACTTGTGAAGCAGTTACTATTCCTAACTATTTCATATATGTGTGGAAGAACCTATTTGAAAGTGTTCATCAATTGTAAGTTCTTGAAAAGGTACGTAATACGTTTTTGACCCATTAGGGTATTGACGTTTTTTAGATACGTTCAACTTTAATTTTTTCTTTCCTTTCCAGTTAGAAGCTGTATAAAAGAGGGCAGTGTCATCTGCATAACTTATTATTGAAGCGCTGGTATGTGATATCAAATAACGAGTTTATATATATAATGAAAAGCATTGGCCCCTAGTACTGTACCTTGCGGCGCACCATACTCAACAGCTTCAGCCTCACTTCTCACACAGTTACCTTCTCTATACTGAATTCTATTAGTTAGGTATGACTTAAGAAGCTTTAGGCTATTATTCCTAAAACCTAAATTATTAAGTGTGGCTAAAAGTTCAGTATGGCATACCGTATAAAAGCTTTGGTTAAATCTATGAACACTGCTAAGCTCTTGTCTCTATTATCCAAAGCCTCGTAAACTTTACCTATAAGGCTTATAATTGCATTCTGTGTACTCCCGCTTATATTGTCAAAATCAAATATTTCGATACAAAAATTTGGCCTTTGCACATGTTATTTGCGTCTTTTAAGTTTTAGCGGTAGTTTTCACCCCCCAAATTTCGGTTTATTTTACAGAAATAGCTTGCTGTGGCTCCAATTTATATTCTCTACTCTCGATTACAAAACATCTATCATTTTTCACACTTCATTAAGAGTTATTACATTATTTCTATGATTTTACACCATTTTAAGGGATGTTTTTTTTTTACTAAAAAGCAAAACTGACACAATAGATCCTTTTTTGGACTACCGATTCGGATTCAACGTCGAAAAATACGCAAAATCCATATAATTTGGTCCGCTGCACAGAACTTCTTTTACTTCCACATCCAGTGGAAGTATAGTAACGACAAAAAAAATTTTAAAAATTTTTATTGTTCAAATAGGAATAATTAGAATGTCATGAAACGTCGAGATTTCAAGTTTGAGCGAAAAAAAAATTTCTGTCTGTCGGTCTGTAACGTTTTTTGTGCGCACGTTTACTCTGGAACCGTTTGAGATATTGACTTGAAATTTGGTACACATATGTATTTTAACGAGATCTAGAACTAGATTATATTTTCATCTTGTTCCGTCGAAGGGTGGGGGGTAAATTGGGGTACATTTGGAGTAAATAGGTGAATCAAGCAGGTTCATAAAATTCATAAAATTCATATTTAGTAGAGACAAGAGAAGCTAAGGTTTCAAAAAAAAATTTGGCATTAGCTACCCCCATTACCACCCCCACCCTATTATTAAAGGGGATGAAAAAAATGTTGATTTAGTGTGTGTACAAGAACCAGAAACCTCAAAATATTTTTTTACTTTATCCACCGCCCCCCCACTCCCACCCTCTGGCACCACCCCCACCCCACTACCGATGTGGGGGTATCGTTTTATGGGTTTTTGGGGTAGAGGATTTCAAATATTATATTATTAAAGTTCCATAAACAATTATTTCTACATACAAAGTTTTTTTGTTGTGAGTGACTTGGATAGAAAATCCGGATGTGGAAGTAGTGATTCCTTGGGCAGCGGTTTTTGTGTGTGTGGCTGTGTTATTAATAAATGTTAAAGCTGACTAAATTACGGGTTTTTCAAATATGCAAATTATTCCCAAGCCCTTTATAACAGAGAAATAACATTCTTTGGCTTATAACGTAGATGAGCAGATGGCACGATGAAGTTTATTGTATTACCGTACAACCCACAATATTATTTATTTCTTGTCGTAACTTTATTAGAGTATAAATAGCATTAAGTATAGGCAACGCAACGCTCCCAAACGGAGACATTATAATCCCCGTATTTTTTATCAAATTAGACGAGAAAGTGAATAGGAAGATAATAATTGTTTTATTTATAAGCGCAGAGGAGAAAAGGTAATTAATTAGGCAAACGCATGAAGGGTGGTTTTTTACAATGTGGTCCGCCGCTTCAAAGAGATTAGTGAGGTCGTGCATTGGGACCAAATTAGTCTCTGCGGAACTGTTCCAAAATTGAATTTTGTCAAATTAGACAATTGTGTTTGAATTTGCTTACATTCTACGTCTAGTTAGGTTTTGTACGTGCTGCGCTCGGCTTTGAGACGATGTTTTCTTTGGGGGATAAGTGGAGAGTAATCCGCCACGTAAATATTGAAATAACCATTAAAAATATGGAAAATAGTCCAATGCTTTTAGTATTCTTTAAAGAAAAGAGTCCAAGAAAGCTGAATTTATTTTCACATCTTAATTTCGTCGCTCTAGATCGCACAGTGGTCATTCACCCATACCAAAAAATAAATATTATAATGATTTGACCACAATATGAATATAAATGTAGTTATTTTAACAGACATGTTAATTTTATAGCATTAAATATCATTAAATATTTTCACTAAAACAACCTAAAATTCAATTTTAAAGCCATTTCCACAAACGAAGGTTACCATGATTGTCTTGTAACCATTCTTTGTGTTTGTATAAATATACAGTTTAGGCCAAGGAACAATTTCTACAGTCCACGGATATTTTTTCGCAAACCTTTTTTTATTCTCACAGAAAACTTTGTAAGCAATGGAGTCAAAGTAAGCGTCAAAATAGGTGAAAAAGGAATTTTGTTGTTTTAATTTGTTGTAGATATAATAATAAGTGCTATGAGACGTTTTGGATTAAATCGGTCCATTACTGGGTTTGATTCATATAGTTGAAGCCTATGGATGAAATGCATTTAATTATTGTGATAAATTTTGCTGAACAAATTTTAAAATTTCAAATATGTATAGACGTAGCGTTAATATTTTTTGCCAAATAAGGTAGATTTACAAGAATCTCTATAACCCAAACCAAACATACAGCGTATTGCTCTTTTTTGTAATAAAAAAAACCTATTTGCATGCTGTTTGGATATTAGTTATCTGGTGTAGTCTTTTTTATTTATTTATTTATTTTTTATTTTTTTTACCGCTTCTCAAGTCACCGAAGTAACTCCTTGAAAATCTAGAATGAATTTGTTTTAAAGCAAAACATTTATTGGTACATTTCTCCATACTGAGGTAACATAAATTTTTCAATTAAGTCCATGTAAATTCCTAATAATTTCAAAGTGTTATATCTTGATGCAACCGGGTGAACTTGCATAACAAAGGTTTTGTTTAGATTAAGTACAAGCTTTTTGTTATTAAAGTATTCAGTTACTAATCTAATGTTAGTTTTATGCTGTTCACGTATAACCTCAAAATATCATCTGACTGTCCGCTCTAACAACTCTACCTCAGTAGTTATTTCGTCCTGATCTTTCCTCTTCATGATGCCACTAACCATTTCTCGTACTGCTACCCATTCTATTCACCTTCCAGCATTACATTTATTATGCTCTCTGGTCGGATGTCGTGACCAGTTATTTCCCGCGCCTTAATTCTTTCCTTTACTCCTACAATTTGGTGTACCGGAAAATTGTGTAATGTGCTCTATCCGGTTTCTCTACACAGTACATGCACCTGTCATCTTCTGCCTTCCCTATTATCTTTAGACATTTTTACGAAAGCTTACGTATGACGTCATTACCTGTGTCAGGTGATGTTGAACTTCCCCATTCTTCCTATAATACTATAAGGATAGATATGGTAGCATTCGGCGCAACCATACATTTTTATTACTGTACTGCCGTCTGTCTTTCCACTTGGCTGTAGTGTATCTGTGGACCTTCCTCTTCCGAATCTCTGTCTTGCAAATTGTCCGAGCCCTTTTTTCTACCATTAGATCCATAGAAATTATCCTGGAAATTAGTCTCGCCGCTTCCGTCGACGATGTTCTGTATGCGCTGCTTATTCGTAAAGCCATTTTTCTTTGGACACGATCTGTGATGTTCTTATACTTCTAAATGTTTAACACCTTCCTCCACATCGGAGATGCGTACAGCATAATAGAGTTAGCTACAGATGCTAGAGTACTTCTTTTGGTCTCGCTTCTTCCTCCCATTCTGGGCATTATCCTACTTAGGGCCTCGGCTCCCTTGGTTACTCGGTCTGCGATATACGTAAGGTGTTTCTCAAAGATCAGGTTTTTGTCTAACATCACCCCCGGATACTTTAATCTATCCGTCGTGAAGATCGTTGATTCCTCCAGCGTGAACGTTCCGTGATAGTGTCACTTCCGAAAGGTAATATTGACTCCATTTTTTCTGGGGCTAGCTTAAGCTGCCTTGACTCCATCCAGTCGCTGATTTCAAACAGCGCATCATTGGCCTCCTCCATTACCTTATCCTGGGTTTTGGCTATTACAGTGACCATTAGATCGTCGGAATACTTTATTATCTCGGCACCTTCCATCAGAATTAGTCTCAGGACATCGTCGTAAAATATGTTCTAGAGCTGTGGTCATATGACAAAATAAGTAGCATCTTTGTGTACATAAATTTCTAACTTTTCGATCTTATCATAACGTCCATATTTGTTTTAAAGGAAATGGAGATATTAGTGAAAAAACACTTTTTTAACTTTTTTATGCACCGTAAAAAATTGGGCAACAACGGATCGACGACAGCTTTTAACACCTTGTTCAAAAAGACGAAGTTAAGGTGTAAATAAAAATTCAGCTTTCTTAGGTTTTTCTCATTAAACTATATATTTTTTGTCTAAATGCACTGGGCTAAAAATATTCCCTTATGTCGCAACACATCACACGGCTTCTTTTTCGTTTGCATCTGAGTACATCTTGATTATTTAAATTTTTACCCCCTTTTGAATGTCTAATGTTTATGCAAATATGGAATGTGATGGATATGCAAAATATGTTTCTCGCTGTGTTGCATAATTTAATCTGCGTAGAGCAAATTACTAAATTTTTATTTCTTTGAAAAGTAGATTGCGGCATTCACTGGATTATAAATATTTAATTTATTTTTATCGTAATGAGTTTTTGGAGAATTTTCTGTGACGTTATTTCCTTTTCACTCTGAAATACTTCCAACTTTTAACTTTCCGTTATGAATACTTTTGTCAGCAGGAAGTTATTAAAATGTACAAATATTCGTGGGAGGGTCAATCATGACTGGATTTTTGTTTATATACGGGGTGTTCCATAACTAATTGATTTCACTTTAAAAAGATACAAGGTGTCTAAGAATAATACAGGAGAATGAATGGATATCTGGATCCATTTTTATTACACTTTGGGGTTAGAATTTCTATGCTGTTACATAGATGTGGGACTTCGGTATTTGACATGCTCCACCATTTGGTTAAAAAAAATTGTAGGTATCTCTGTTGTACTCTTTTTGGGGTTTTGATAGGCTTTGAAAAGGAAACCCAGTTCTCGCAATCGTATAGAAAAGTGGAGATAATAACTCTGAAAAAAAAATCGTTATTGTAATTCTAGCTCATGGTTTTTAGGTTTACGTTCCCTTATTAGTCCAAAAAGCCCTCGACGTAGCACTTATGCGGTTCTGGATCTCTGTTGTTTACAATTCTGCCAAGGTTAACGAAATTGCTCTACATTCTCTGGCGACAGTTCTGTGATAGTAATGACTTTATGGTGTACTTCATGTGAAATGGATATCACTATATTTTTATATATGTTGGTTTTTGGGTCTAGGGCGCTGTAATCCCAACAGTATTTACTCATGGGCTGCAGTTTCTCATCTGATCTAGCGAGGAGGGCACAATCATCCGAATGTAGTTGTAGATTGATGATATAGTGTGATCCTGTTCTGGTGTGAGCTCAAGACGTTTTAAATTAAAAAGTCCTGCGTCAAACCGGTACAGTAAACTCAGGCCTCCTTCTTCAAGCTTATTGTCTACAATGATAGTTAGAGCAGTTACAAAGATATTGAAAAGCATAGGTGCTAGAACACACCCTTGACGTATGTCCGTCTTTGTTTTAAAGGAGTTCTGTTAGCTCTCTGTTATACAGTACTTGCGTCCAGTTATTCTCATGTAGACATTTGCGGGTAATGCCAAACCCTTCCATTATAAGCTAAAAAGCAGTAGTACCATTTTTGGTTAGTCCAGAAGGGCTACATGAATTGGAGGCTGGTGGTCTTTGCTCTTTCCTGCAGTTGGTGAAGCGAAAATGTTAAGTAAAATGTACTACGATTTGGCCCAAATTCACTTTGTGTTTCCAGCAACACTCTTTCAATAATAGGTAGCAATCTATTATCCACATCCTTAACTAAATTTTTCCCCCAACACACACGGAAAAATTTCACATTTAGCTGGGCAAAAATAAAATTTCGAAGTGTTATCAACAGACGGAAAGTGCGTTTATAAGTGTTCGTAGATAGATCAAGCATTATTTGCATACAAACGAAATGAATTCTCTGATTGCAACAATAAAACTCTCGATCAGGCACTCTCCCTCGGAGATCCGATCGGGAGGGTATTTTACCTATGAATGTTTTTGTCTCCATCGAGTGTTTCATCTTCGACGAATGAAAGCTGCGTATATATATAGCAGAGACAGTTGCCCAACCTGCTCTGCTTTGAAACATCCAATCAGGTACTACAATCCTCTTTATGAAATTTTCACAGTATGTTTAGGGCTATCCCGCCCATACGCGCCCATCAGAGCCATATCCCCCCCTCCCTTCAGAAAAAATATTATGTGAGACACATATTATATGGGAAATGGATGATTATTATACTATTCGCTAATACGAAAATGAACAGTATAATGCATTTGATGCAAATATCGTTCACAGAGAAGACATTTTGATATCATATTGCTAGTAAATGAATTTTGAACGACTTTCAAAATGTTCGTCTGTCCTTCTGTTATTTTATACGTATTTGTATTTCACACGAGTGTTAGCATTATAAAATTAAAAACGTCTAAAACTAACATTATTTTAAAAAAATTGCAAAGAATATTCTATCGAATGTACAACAATAACGCCCGTTTATATGCTATGGGTGACTTTACGTGCACCTGCTTTTTACGAATTTAATTAAATGTGCCGAAAATCAGCCAATTGCATGGCACTCACGACATGACCCAATGAGCACTAAGCTAAAATCAACAAATTAGTACCAAAACGGAGGTTTTACGGGTTGTATGTTAAGTTTTATTGCATTGTATAGAAAATTTCTGAAAATCGGGTCCGCGGAAGTGGTGAATGCTAAAGGTTCTGAGGGTAAACTGAGGCATTTGTACGGTAAAATCAGTAAGATATTTTGAAACTTATTGTATAACTATTATGTTTGGAAAATATAATTCTTATTCACACATATGTTTCTGAGATATGAGGAATTATTTTAAGAAAGTCGCGTTTCTTTGATGACTTTACACAAGACAAAAAATTATTAGGCATGTATTTGATTTTTGTAGATCAATAATTGGACCGAATTCATAAGAAAAACTTAGGTCAAGGCAACATAGAAATTACTAGACTTTGTAATTGTAAACTTCATCGCAAAGAAAAGTATTCGTCATTTTCTGGATCAAATCATAGAAGTGTGCTGTCCAGATATATAGATATAGATAATATTGAATGAAGATGATATTCCTCAATATTTGAACGAGAAATCTATTTCTATACGTTTAGTATCGATGTACAAAAGTATATATTATCTTTAAATCCTAAGAATTTTGCACCTTTTATGTATCTATTAATAGTGTGTTTGCGTCTTATTTTGTTTCTATTTTAAAAGTATTTCTTTTTTATTTTTCGTTATTAAAGTTTAATTTTTTGATATACAAACATTCTTTGGTTGCAATATTTTTAATAAAGTTTAAAAGAGTTTAAAATGTATTTTAATAATGTTACAATAGAAAAAAAAATTCAAAATAGATCCCAAGTAAGTACTCACAACTTTTAAAAAGCACTTATTCTGCGTAAAGGCACCAATGCAGTCGGTACACATTACTTTTGTGCTGTTTTAGAGCCTGATGTAAAGTGGCCCTAATTTCATGGTGACTACACATAATTTAGGTAAAAAAAATACAGATGAATTAAAAAAAAATTGCCCAAATTAACACCGTTAATCGAGAGAGGAAAGATGAAAATTTTACATATATTTGGGACAGCTTCCTGCGGTTGGAGAAAATAGAGTTATTAAGTTCAAGAAATCGGCTAAGAGTATAATGATTCCTCTAGTTTTACTTACAAAACACGTGAATTGCCTTGTTTTGCAGTTTTAGCAAGCGTGAAATAATTACTTCCCTTTTCTTACTCGTTTAACAAATAACATAACTATAATAAGTGCTTCAACTTGGACATGATTTGTGTTATTATGTTATTAATTACTACCCACATAAATCAATATTTCATGCTGACACCACATTTGAAGGCTTAATGACTCGATTTGTTGAATATTTATTTTCTCCAGAATTTAACTAACTACTGTCTTACTCTAATTTATTTGCTTACTACGTTATATGTTAATAATTACATTGTAATATAGGAGCCATATATCAACGAATATTATTATATTTCTTGGAAGTCAGCTTTCGTGATTTCCAAGAAGTTTTTTGACTCGAATACCTCCAAAGTTATGATATTCACATATGGTGCTGCCAATCAAATAATGTAACTTTATGAGAGTATCTGACAAATGGCGGCGCATATTCCATGACGCCCTTTGATACTAACAGCACGACGTATCTCTTTTTATTTCACAAGATGTTTCAATTAGTCACGCACATGATTATGAGTTTAATAAATAGGATACGAAGCTGACAGTGCGCGAGATCAAAACAAGTTAAATTTGTCTGTTTAATATCTCCTCTTATTTTTGTTTGTCGTCAGCTGTTGCTACGTAATAAATCATCTTATATGCAAGAATTCCACCCGTATAATGCTGGTTATAAACGAAATAGGTGAGTGAGCTACGAGTTTCACAGAAAAATAAAATATTGATTATTAAAATGTGGTATAATCATTTGAAAACACTACTGTACAAAATTAATATATGTACATATATGTTTAAATGGCTGCTGTACGCATTCGAAAAGTATGTAAAGTTTAATTTTATATTTCCAAATGCCCAAAAACGATATGAAAGAAGTTGCGACTATTGGAAATGATTTGCTAGATAGATATTGAGCATCAAAAACATTTGTCATTTAGATAATACCCCTTTTGAACATGCAGAAGTGCTCCCTATCGTGTTTTTTCTTCCTTACGGGTTGAGTTGCTGAGAACCCATTGTACTAAACCGTGATAGAATTCGCATTTCAATATTAAGATCTAGTGACAAATTATAGTGTTTTCAATAAACAATAAATATATTGATTTTCTAAGAATTATTAAAAAGGATCGATGATAATCTAGCAATGAAGGTTTTGCTAATGAGATTATAATTTAAAGACATCTGTAGCAGCTCACTTACCTCCTCCAAATAAAGATTCTCTTAAGTTATTCATTTCTCAAGTAACCAAGGATATTTAGAAAAACAAAAAAAATGTAAAAGGAAAAGGAAAAGGAAATTTAAGGAAATGGAATTAAAGGAAAATATAATGTCATAGCGGACATTTTATCACATGTACATGACACATCTTCCTTAGAACATTGTATTTTACCAATTCTAGCAGAAAAGTCCCCTTTTATTAATGTTAATTTTGACTTAAAGTTATTAAGCAAAGCTCAAGAGAAAGATTCTTACCTTAAATATTTATTATCAAATCAATCATCAAATTCTAAAGTCATTTTCAGTTTAAAAATAATTAAAATTCTAAATTTGGATGAATTTACTTGGTGCGATGTTTCTCGTCTAAAACTACGCCCTTATGTTCCAGTTATTTACAGAAGAATGATATATATCTCATCTTGGAATAAAAGCCACTAGAACATTGGTTTTTAGTAATTGCTTCTGGCCCAAAATGCAATTTGTGAGTTAACCATCAAGCAGCATAGGAAAAATCCAGTAGGTCATTTTGAAGTTCGTAAAGGACGATTTGATCACATTGATATAGACTACATTTTAACAGTAATCGAACGATTTACCAGATGGCCAGAAGCATATCCTCTATCAGATATCACGGCAAAGACCGTAGCACGTACTTTATTTCAAAATTGTGTTTGTCGCATTGACTTTCCTTTATATGTCACTACTGACTAAGGTGTTTAATTTGAATCGGAATTATTTAATGAATTTGCAAAATTTTTGGGTTTTCATAGAATACGTAAAACCACTTACCATCCTCAAAGCAATGGTATGATTGAACGGTTTCATCGAACTCTTAAAACTGCTTTAACTGCTAGAGCTAACACGTCACATTAGGTAGATGAACTTCCTATTGCATTATTAGCTTTTAGAACTATCCCCAAAGACGAATTGCTATGCTCTTCAGCTGAACTCATATGATAATGCTGATATTCCTTATTTTATCGACAAATTACGCACTTATTTTATTAATTTGACTTTTATTTTTCCAATTCCTCACGTTAATCATAAATCGTTTGTCAGTTCTTACATTTCCCCTTGTGATTTCATATTTGTTCGCAAATAACGTTTTAAACCTATCTTCTCTCCTTTCTACGATGGCCCATTTAAAGTTTTATTCTGTACAGATAAGTTAATTACTTTTAATAAAAGAAATAAAGTCGTACTGTCAGTATTGACACAGTCAAACTGCTTTTTTGTTAGTTGACAAATGTGATATTCCGCCAACTCTTGTTAGAAACTACATTTTGCCATCGGTACTTTGGTTGATTAATTGTTATTTTTATTAACGGGGGAGTGTGTAGCAGTTCACTTACCTCCAAATAAAGATTATTTTAAGTTACTCATTTCTCAAGTAACCAAGAATATTTAGAAAAACAAAACAAAAAAAATATTAAAAAATATAAAAATATATGAAATGGAATTGAATTTTTAATATATTTAATATATATTTTTAAATCGGGATATAAATATTTATTTTAATGAATAATAATTATAGTTGTATTAACTATAACATCAAAAAGAGATATAAAAGCTCCAACTGGTCTTTAAGTAAGTAATTATCTTAGATTTGTATATTTCAATTGGTTCAGTTTTTAACAAAACCTTTAATATATTACTATTGAATCCTTATTTAATACCGTTTTTATATTTGCGTTCGTCAAGTACGTGCATGCTTTTAAAATTACGCAACTCGTTAGAAATATTTGTATTTTTATAAGTAATCTAGCCCCCAAAAGCAAGGGCGGATCTGGACCTTGAGCTTGGGGGGGGAGGGTAACAGTGAACCCAAAATTTTTTGATGAGCGGGGGGGGGAGAAATACGAAAAAAAAATTTCATCCTAAAAAATAAAATTTTAAAATGAAAGTTTCTTGGGGGGGGGTTGGTAATTACCCTGTTAAAAAAAAAATTCTTCTCAAAATTAACAAAAATCATAACATTTTAAAACAAAAGTTGATGATTTACAGAATCTTGGGGGGGGTAATTACCCCGTTACCCCCCCCCCCCCATAAATCCGCGCCTGCCCAGAAGACACTGTGCCCTGAGTTTTCAAAATCTGTCTAACACTCCATGGATGATTATAATAAACACTGTATACATAAAAGAACTAATATGGTTTAACTGACACCAAATTATCGTCCTATAAAAGACAAGCGCTGGTCCGCAATTTTTTATACAAGATTTTTTATATTTTTTGTATAATTCTATAATTTCAACCGCACCCAAAATTTTGTACACCAGATTTTCTCTTTGACGAAGATTACACAGATTTCCTGAGATTTAATCTTTAATAAGGGAAATCCGAAAAAAAAAGATTTCCTGAGATTTCCTCCAGATTTATTCGGATTTCCTTCTGAGTGTACACCACATTTCCTTCGCGGTTTACCCGTCGTAAAAAGATTTCATTTGAAAAGTCTATGAATTTCTGTTTGTAGTCATTATTAGCCTTGGAATTTAAAAGTTTTATTAGCTCATGCCAGATTTATTCTATTCTAATATTAGTATATAAAATTTGGCTTATGGATATTAAAGCCTACATTCTCAGAGACATCATTATGTAGCAATACGTACCTCGTAAATCATATATAATTACCGTTTTAATAAAAAGTTTTATGGGATTATAAATAAAATAGAAGCAAATGGGTATTTCATTATACACTTGACAAATTAGTTTACACACAGAATCTATTTTTTATTATTTCAAACGCATTTCTCATAATGATACCAATTTAAAAGAGAATTTATTACGGCGTATATTTAGGACATTTGAATATCAGAGGTGCCTTTTTTTAAATGACAAATTGTTAAAGCATGTTTCATTTGGAACTTCTTGTTCGCTAGTTCTACCGATATACCATGCAATAAATTTCATGGCGACTAAGACATAATTATCTTTATTAATTACTCCAATGAAATACTATGTAAAAAACATAAAAAAGTTAATCTGGGGGAACTATGAAGTGATAAAATATGTTTAAAAACAAGAGAACCAAATGAAACGACCCTCCGAGTGTATGTCTTACAGGAACTTCTTGAATTGCGCGGTTATGGTTGATGTTCCTTCAAAATATTTCCCACACTGAATTGATACGAAAAATGTGTGCAATCAACACATGGATGATAATTAGAGAGAGACAAATAGACTTTGTTGCCTAAAGAAAGAATTTTCATTGCAAAGTTTACTAAATATAACACAAAACAATATTTGTTCTGTCCATTCTTCAAAGAATACAAAAGATTTACGATAAAAATTCAATATTTTGAAACTGTATCATAAGAATCTAAACACATTACAATGTATCGTCATAGTACTCCTGCAAATTATAACAGGGTTTATCAAGAATTTCCTACGGCCTAACTAAATTGTTTATTGGAATAGATATGTTTAAATGTTGGGATGGGATGGCTGTCGTTTTTTTACTGTTGGAATTATTAATCAATTTGAAGCTATGAGATTAATGACGAATATACAGGGTGGATTATTTTAATCTATTATTGCAAATATCTCGTCGTGTAAGGCACCAATTAAGAAACAACCTCTGCAAAAGTTGTTGAGTTCTAAGGGGGCCATTTGGTTCTGTGGTCGGGCACTGGGACCGTGAACTTGGTGAGGCTCTGTGATACCCAACTTTGTTTTTTATTGCAGAATCTAATTCTACGGAAAAAAATTCATTCAAATGTGATTTTCAAAAATTTTTTTCAGTGGACTTTACTCGAGTCCAATACCAACAGTTGAAATCACAAGAACCCAGTTATCTCGCCGGTTAAGCTAACAATTGAAAAATGACAAAAAAAGTTGTAGGATTCGATGGGGGTCATCTAATGCTATGGTCCGGGCCCTTGATACGGCACTGGCCTGTTGGGGGAACTTTCTTTTTAATGGAAATATCAATATTTTATTGCAGATTTGCATTCTACGGAAAAAAATGCGTTCAAATATGATTTTCAAAAATTTTTTCTAGTGGGCCTTACAAATTGGGTCCGTGATCAGCGACCTAAAACGGGACAGAGCATTGAACCGAATCATTTGAAAAAAAATGATTTTCCACTCTTCGGGAGGTTTTAATCAAGTCCATAAGCTTTCTGTCTGGATTCCACTTACTCTATAACCCCCTTTCATCTTAGTTCAAGTATAACCCGTCGATAAATCACTTCCCAGACCCGATTATATATAAAAACATAAATTGATTCATAAAAAGGGGGTGGTTTTTGGCCGTTCATTGGGTTGCGTGTCAAGAACTTCTCCCACTACTTGCATCGTGTTCAGCGCCCTCAAAAAAGTCGTCTTATAATCTTCATGACATAAACTATACGGTATATCTTAACGACGAATACGAATTCCTAGCTTAATAAATCACTGGGCTTGTAGTCATTCATGGGAACTCTCCACTTTCATTGCCCTTAAGTAATTAATTTTGCATCAAAGCATTTTAACGTTATTGATATATAAGCAATTAAATCAAAATACGATTATGGAAATATTAGTTAATATGTTACTAATTATTTTTTAAAAATGTAAATACCAAGAAGATGTCGTTTTCTTTTTCGCAATTAATAAGTGTATGGTTGGTTCTAGTCACAGATTATTGCTTTCTAAGTATTAACAATATTTGTGTGGCATTGTGATATATTAATGTTGCACTGAGCAACAGTGTTTTCAAATATTCTCAGTGACTATGGCTTTTATTACCAAAGTGTCATTTTGTGCGATATTTATTTTCTGTTTCATCGAGATAGGTAGGTAAGAAGAGTTTTGTTATGTGCTAATGTAAAAAACTATTTTGTAATGATCGTTTATTATTATTTTTAAAAGCCTATGTAAAGATTTACGTATCTATTAGGTAATACGAGGAATACCTCAAATGTGGTTCACTGGTTGTCTTCTAATTAGGATACAATATGTTGAAATCAATGGTCATAAATCTAAATTGTTACAGTATTTTATTTGAGTACCACAGGTGTTAATTTTAGATCCTCTCCGATCTTATACAGTGTGTCCATAGTGTTTCCTCGTAAGACTGTACAAAAACGGCTAAATCGAGTTACACAAGAAAGTATAAATTTTTTTAAGTGGAACACATTTTTTTGGCGCCAGGTAAGCCTCCAAGGATCCTCTATTACACCCTAAATCATTTTGCCAATCGGATGCAGCGTTCCCAAGTTATGACTTTTTTCCTGTTTTTTTTTTTTTGTAAATCTCCGCGATTTATTAATTGTTTCTTCTAAAAATGTAGGATGTTATTTGATAATGATGTATTTACTGAAAAACATATTTGATTTTTTACATGCAATGCAATTCCTCACATTTTAATATTATACACTTTATTACTTCCACATCCAGTGGAAGTATAGTAACGACAAAAAAATTTTTAAAAATTTTTATTGTTCAAATAGGCTTAGAATGTCATGAAACGTCGAGATTTCAATTTTGAGCGAAAAAAAATTTTCTGTCTGTCGGTCTGTCTGTCGGTCTGTTGGTCTGTAACTTTTTTTTGTGTGCACGTTTACTCTGGAACCGTTTGAGATATTGACTTGAAATTTGGTACACATATGTACTTTAACGAGATCTAGAACTAGATTATATTTTCATCTTGCTCCGTCGAAGGGTTGGGGGGTAAATTGGGGTAAATTTGGAGTAAATAGGTAAATCAAGCAGGTAAGAGTTCATAAAATTGATATTTAGTATAGTATAGACAAGAGAACCTAAGGTCTCAAACAAAATTTTGGCATTAGCCACCCCCATTACCACCCCCACCCCATTATTAAAGGGGATGAAAAAAAATGTGATTTAGTGTGTGTACAAGAACCAGAAACCTCAAAATATTTTTTTACTTTATCCACCCCCCACTCCCACCCCCTGTCACCACCCGGTATCGTTTTATGGGTTTTTGGGGTAGAGGATTTCAAATATTATATTATTAAAGTTCCATAAACAATTATTTCCAGATACAAAATTTTTTTCGTTGTGGGACTTGGATAGAAAATCGGGATGTGGAAGTAGTGATTCCTTGGGCAGCGGTTTTTTTATTTCAAACGGTTTTTGGGATATGATTATTTCAAATAATTTTTGCGCAAATTGAGGTGCTCTTTATTTTAGCATTAAAATTTAGTATGGCTTTGGTCTTTTGATTTACATTTTTTTTTAATTTTTTTAAATGGAATGCCTATAATTTTTTACATAGATGAATAACGCATACTGTTTGTTTTTGCCGACGACACTGTTGTGGTGTACGTAGCTGATACCTGCAATGAGGTCTTTAATGTAGCAAGAGATGACCTGAAAAGAATTTTCAATTATTTTAAACCAAATGTACTAACTGTGAATATAGCAAAAACCAAAATTGTGCCTTTTACAACGTATGAGAAATACCTACTTACCTGATGAGGATAATATAAAAATTGATAATGACATAACAATAAATCTGTCATTGTCGGTGAAATATCTAGGTATCTATGTTGATTCTTTTTTGAGGTGTGATGTTCATGTACGCTCGGTAGCTAATAAACTGAGAGGTTTAATATGTAGATTTAATCAATTCAACAATTTTTTCTCCATTTCTCAATTAATAACTTTGTACCGAGCACTTGTCGAATCGATACTACATTATGGGATTATTGGATGGGGTGGCATAAGAAAAACACATTTAATGCCATTGGATATTTTGCAGAAGAGATTCCTAAAAATTATTTTTAAAAGACCATTGAGATACCCGTCTGATTTGTTATATGCCGAATGTAAGATATTCGATTTACGGCTACTTTTCTTTAAAACTGCCATGGTTTTTATGCATCCAAATCGACAGTTACACAAGCAGTCAGTCATAGATATGAAACCCGCAATAGAACTGCAGCTAATTTAATTCTATCAAGAGCTCAAAAATAGAAATCCTGTGACATTTTACGTTTCTTCTTGTTTTTCTCGTGTCCTTTAAACTTAAGGGTGGTTGTTCTCAACTCTATAGGGGCAGTTTATGAAGATTATGTCGGACCTGATGCAGTTTCTTATCACTTTAACAAAACTTAGACATTTCGAGCTTTTTCAGCAGTCATTGCTGTTTTGGATCGATTTTTTTATATATGGGGCTAGTTTTCGCCCCTCCCTGGGGGTGTGTTTCATATCTATCGTATGTACGCTGCTGCTTAACCTTAATTTGTATAATTCGATTGATTAAGAAGTAACAACTATTCTGGTAGCTTAATCTTCTTTTGATCCCATTTCAGGGGTGTTTTTTGGCTCTAGCTAATCATTTTGGGGGTGTACGATTTTTTTTGACCCCGGATTCGGATTCAGAGACCGAAAATACATATTGCTTTTCAGCAGTATGTAAGTTATCAAGAAGTTACAGTAAAGTTTTGTCTGGGAGGTGAGGTGAACGTTTTTTGAGAATTAATTTAATTTTGAAAAAACGTTTATATATTGATTGATTGATTGATTTACCAGCATGCGGAAGGGCATTGCTGTCACTCCCAGGGTTATACAGCTGGGCCCGCTACGTCTACGCTGGGTTGGACTAAGGTCATGCTTGTTGCCAGCAGCGAAAGCCACATGGCGCATGGTAAAGGAATGCGGGATGGGAGGTATAGGTATTTGTGAGATGCGTTACCGCATTGTGTCGTGAGGGAGCGTTTAAGCTCCCTTTTTGTGTTTTTGGTTCTGGGCATCTGCCTCTTCTGAATCTTCGTGTGAAATATGTGCTGTGTCTTGATATGGAGTGTTTATGCTCCTCTTTTTGTGCTTCTGCTTCTTCAAATCTTCTTTTACTGCGTCTTCTGATTCCTCGGTTTCCGATGCTGGGTTGGATTTGGGTCATGCTTGTTGTCAGCAGCGAGAGCCACATGACGCATGTTTTTTCCTCGCTTTTCTTTCCTAGTTTTTTTTTATCCTCTCGATTGTTGTTTTCCACGTGTAACATGGTCTCCCTATTTTTAGTTTGCTGCTAGTTAGCGCTTTCTTCTGCTGTCCTTTTTGCTTTAACCTTCTTGATCCTTGCCCTTATCTCTCTGCTTACCAGGGTATGGTCTATTTGTGTGATTGAACTTCCATTACTCCAGGTGTCAATGCAGGTTTGACTTTTGGTCCATGTATTTCTTATTTTAAGTCAAACATGTGTGCTAGGTTTTTCAGCGCGTTTCCATTTTCGTTAGGCCATGTGTGGAGTATATGTGCATTGAAGTCTCCTAATAGTATAATGGACATTTTTCTTGATTTTTCATAGCGTTAGTGTGTGCCGGTTTTCTTTTTCTAATTGATGGCTTAGTGCTCAATATAGACAGACCTCTCTTCGGTTATTACTGAGTTCTTTGTCCTCTTTGCCGCCTGGCACGATTTCACTGCACTATGATTACTGATGATTTACTACTTAGAAGAGAAGCACTGTGTAAAGTTTTGGTTTGTATACCTAATTAAACACTATCTAATATTTCTTATCAATTACTGAAAATGTTCCGAGATATGAATTATACTTTTTTTAATTATATTTTTTACACGTTGTCTCTATTTAACTTTTATAAACTTTTATGGGTATCCATTGGTGACAGAGCATTATAAAGCAGGTCTGGTTGTCTCGACAGCAACATGACAAGTCCAATATGTTGTCGCATTGTGTTCGTTATTATACTCTTCGCAAAAACGAAGAGTATATTGTATTTGATCGGCACATTTCTAAATCAGTAAATATCGCTCGCAGACAAAAAATTTTCATATCATTGTGTTAGTGAACGAATTCTGAACAACTTTCAAAATGTCCGTCTGTCCGTCCGTCACGTTTCTTGTAAGCACGATAACTCAAGAAAGAAAAATCCGATTGTATTGAAATTTGGACAGTAAGTTAGTGTTAGCTAGAGGAAGAACCCTATTGTTTTTGAACAAAATCGATCGGTAAATAAAAATGTTATTAATGATTTAAATTTGAAAAAAATTTTTTTTGATTTTTATGTTTTTGTAATTGAATAGAAATCTGGTGAAATGATATTTCACTTTAATATCTAAATATTTATATATTTTACAAATATACATTTCATAATGTAATACGGTGTAAATATGATTTTAGCTCGTGTCTTATAATGTAAAAATTTACATTTTTTATGTGTAAGGTGGTGGTGTAGTTCTTACGCTTTTGACTCGGAATCCAAGAGTCCCGGGTTCGAAACCCAAATGGGGTTTGGTATGTTTTTTTTTATTTTTACTTTATTTCATACGGAGTCTTTTACCAACTAAGTTCGTACTGTAAAATTAATAAAAACGTCTAAAACTAACACTATTTACACAAAACTGCGAAGAGTATCCTATAGAATGTGTAACAATTATATAATAAAAAGTTCAGTGAACAGGCGAAGAGAACGTTTTTAGCTTGTTTAATGTTTATGCTCCTCTTTTTGTGTTTCTGTTTCTACAAATTTTCTTCTTCTCCTTCTGAGATTTCTGATGCCTCGGTTTCTGGTTCTGGTAGGGTATATCGCTGCGATTTCTTTGTGGAATTCATTTTTCCCACTCGCTTTCTTTTCCAGTCTGTTTGGTCGCTTCTCAGTTTGTTCATGATCCTCTTAGTTGTTGTTTTCCACGTGTAACCCCGGTTTCCCCATTTTTTCTTTTTTCGTTTCTTCTGGTTTCTTGAGTCAGTCTGCTGTCTTGTCTGATTGATCAATGATCAATGATCTTGATCATTTTGTATGAATGCCGAGGCTATGTTTTCGTTTATATTTTCCGTCCTTATTTCGATGGAGCTCTCTCGTCTGTTTACCTATGCAACTCCTCTACTGGTCTTTTCATAGTGTTGGCGTGTGCCGGGGTTGTTATGTTTTCTCCTTCTAACTGATGGCTTAGTGCTCGATTTTGTGTCTTCGTTGTTACGTTTTGTAGTGGATGCATTATTTTTGTGTTCTCTGCAGGGTTATTATTTCTTGCTTACTTTTTGCGTATTCTTACGGACCTAAACGTTTTTAATAAAATTCCTTAACCTTACCAGAGCCGTACCAGCTGTGAAGTGTAGACAGTCAGTATGTTCTTATAGCATGCATGAGATTTTTTAAATTTTAATGGCACTGAAACCAAGCTAATAATGGACAACAATTTTATCCAAGTTTTTATTATTTTTGAATTGATTTAATTTGGCGCGGTGTACTGTTACTCTAATGGTACGCCCCTGGTAATATTTGCTGGAAGAGAATTGTTTATTAACTTATTTCTAATTTATTGCATTTCAGGTCTGTTTATGAAATTCTTTAAGTTGTGTACAAGTACTTAAGACATAAATATTTTAAGGGTAAAGTGGACTTATCTTGATTGATTTATGGCCTTTCCTTCCTTCGGTCGGGTACCTACTCGATATTTGTCGACTGTTTTCACTTTTTTACGCTGCACTGAAAGATTTAATCACTTGTATTAATTAAATATTAGCATTTATCACTTAATTGTTGCTATTCGAGCACTACCACCGCATGCACAATTTTTCACTTCACAACGAATGTACTTTTGACCTATTTGGGCCAGCTTATTACCGGTTTTTCTTCCAATTGAAAGGAACGTTATCTAATAGGCGTCTATTCACCGTAACGTCTCTAGAGGGACTCCAATTTTGAAAAAACGTTTATCTATGTACATATACTAAACAATAATAACAATGTTTTTTTGAAATGAGAAATAAAATATTATTTTTTACATTATCCCTGATTCAACTATTATATATAAATACAAATTTTCCTGTATTATTTTCAGGTTTTTCCAGGCTTCATTGTCAGAGCTGTGAATCGGAACATATCTACAGCAATTGCCGTGAAGGTAAAAGAGAAAACAAACTGACGACAAAGGTTGAAACATGTTATGGCGACAAAGCAAGGTGTTATGCGATGGCATTAGGTAAAATATGTTGAGTAATAGTATATTATTCAACGAGCATATAATGAGTTTAAGTTCAAGACACGAGTCACAGGCGAGAGTCGTAAATCATCAGAGTAAATAGTGCCATTATATGCGAGTAGAGTACCCATTTATTTTTAACATTTGTAATATGTAAAATTATTGTAAATAACGTTGACGTTTAAATTCAATTTGACAAACCGTCCTTTTGACGGCCTACTCAATAAAATTTAACAACGAAATTATATGACAAAAAGTTATCTATTCCTAAATTTCATAATAACAGTAAAATTATTCAAACAATTGTAGCTGTGACATTTAACGTTTCAGATACTGGCCATAAATTCTACTAAAAAGTTGGAAGATTGCACTTAAATTGAAGAAGTACCTGTCAGGGATTAATCTTTAATCACTATCTAGTAATGATTAATCACTGGTAATAGTGAATAATGTATACAATTATGATTAAACAAACACAAGTATGGAGTATGGAATTAGCAGGAGGGTGGTCAAAAACCACAGCACTTAGGCCCCATTGGACCCCTTGTACATCCTCCCTCTAGGCAGACACTCGCCTAGGCCTCCAGCCAACCTATTCTTTCGAAGTAGGTGGTGATGTTGCCTAGGGGCATCTCCCTTACATTGGCCAAGGTAGGCCAACGCTCTCCCAAGATGGATTCTCTAATTGATGAGACGGCTGAACAGTCACAGAGTATGTGTTGAACCGTCTCATCTTCTTGTTCACAACCTCTGCAAAGAGGTGTTTCGCTTAATCTCATATTGTATAGATGTTTCCTTAGCGGACAGTGTCCAGTCTGGATTCCTGTTATAAAACGTAGATTCCTTCTGGTCATTGCCAGGTAGTCCATTGCTGTTTTCTTGTTGGGATACGTGAGTAGTTCCCTAGCAAGCTGACAGCTACTTGTTTCATCCCACAGCTTCTTAAATTCGTTGTGGGTGTTCTCCTTAATTAATTGTATTATCGCCGTAATCGGTAACAGACTGGCCGGGCCTGGTCCAAAAATAAGTTGGCCTGCTGCCTTCTTGGCCAGTTCGTCGGCTTTTTTGTTGCCACTGCACTGTGCGTGTCCTTTCACCCAGCATACCGAGATGTTGTTCGTACTGGAGGCACCCACAAGTGCTTGATGACATTCCCATACTGCTCCTGTGGTTATTTTGTAACTTCTCAGGGCTAGTAGTGATTGTCTACAGTCTGTGTAGATCCTGATTGTTTTGCCCGTAGTTTGTCTGCGGACAATCTCTTTTGCGGCTATGGTTATGCCCGCCAGTTCAGTTTGTACTATGCTGGATCGCTCATCCATAGTCCATTTATATTGGATTTGCAGGCTTCTGGAATATATTCCACATCCTGCCCCCTCCTTCTTCCTTGATCCGTCTGTGAAAATGTTAATCACACCTTCACCAGCGGTCTCATTTTCACTGTTTGTCTGTATTGTGTAGGGTCTATCAAAGACAAATCGGGGAGAGATGCCATCTGTGCATGCCTGTAGAAGAGGCGTCTTCCTGACAGCCTCGTTCCACAGGCGACTTCTGGTCTCCCCACAGCCTACATTTGGTTGTAGGCCAACGGACTTGAGGCGTGCCATTGTTATTAAGGCCACTTCTCCTAGATGTAAATCCAGTGGTGGCAAACACAGCATTACCTCCATTGCTCTCGTCGGCGTTGTTCGCATAGCTCCTGTTATGCTTAGGCAGGCAACTCTCTGCACTTGGCTGAGCTTGGCTCTCGCTGTAGTCTGTTTACGCTTAGGCCACCAGACCACAGCTCCATAGGTTATCATTGGTCTTATGATGGCAGTGTATATCCACATGACCACTTTGGGTTTCATTCCCCAGGTTTTCCCCACGGTCCTGCGGCACTGCTCATAAGAAATGTAAGCCTTTTTTAGTCTCCTGTCTAAGTGAAGATTCCATGTTAGTTTGGCGTCGAAGGTTACCCCAAGGTATTTCACTTCTGATGCGAAACTTAGTGTTGTGTCCAGGAGAACTGGTGCTTCCAGTGCTCCTGGTTTCCTTTTTCTTGTGAAGAGAACCATCTCCGTCTTCCTGGGATTAACAGACAGCGAGTGTTCTCTGCACCATTTTTCAATTATTCTTAGAGCCCCCTGCATCCTTTCACAGAGGACTCCTTCAAATTTTCCGTTGAGCAGTATTGTTACATCATCTGCGTAGGCGATTGTGTGGAAACCCTCTGAATTGAGGTGGCGCAAGAGGCTGTCGAGAACTAAGTTCCATAGCAGTGGTGATATTACACCTCCCTGCGGGCAGCCTCTCGCGACCGTTCCTCGTACAGAAGCGTCTCCCACACTGATTTGTACAGCTCTTTTGGAGAGCATGTTGGATATCCAGCTTCCCATAATCGTGGGGACAAACACAAGTATAATTGGTATATTATAAAACGGTGGTGAACAATAGTATTTTATTCAACGAGCATATAATGATGGTTATTATTCACTACGGTGAACACGAGCCGCAGGCGAGTATCGTAAATCACCAGAGTGAACAGTAGCCATTTTATGCGAGTAAAATAGTATACCGTGTCCACTACCATTAAATATTTTTGATTAAATTGTTTACTGAAGAAATTAATTAATGAATTAATTATATTATGATTTTTGAGTAATATGTAAAATTATTGTAAATAACGTTGACGGTTAAATTTAATTTGACAAGCCGTTCTTTGGAATCATAACGGCCCACTCAATAAAATTTAAAAACAGAATTATATGATAAAAAAAGGTCTTTTCTGAAAAGTTAAATAAAGTTATCTATTCATAAATTTGTTAATAACAGTAAAATTGTTCACACAATTGTAGCTAGGACAGTTAACGAATAATTCCGATTAACGTTTCAGAAACTGGTCATAAATTCTATTAAAATGTTGCGAGATTGCACTCTAATTGAAGAAGTACCTGCACTTAAATTATGCAAAGTATTTGTACTGGGTACTGGTACTTATTTTAATTTCAGAAAATACTGGTACTTAATACTTAAGTACATTTTATCGGTACTTGCAGCAGCACTGTTTATAGGTCAATAAGATCCACTATTATGCAGGGTGTGCCAATAACAACTCCCAGGTGAAATATTTCGGAAACTACTAGAGATATTTGAGTTATGTAAAAGCACATTGCTAGAACACATAAATGGTTACAGTTTTAAATAGAAATAGTTTTTTAATATGTTAAGAGATCGATGGCGCTGCGGTACAAATTATTTTTTGGATGACAGGAACATAGAAATGTTATCTATGTTAAAGAGTATTTAATTTCAAGTAGATTTCGTAATACGAAAAAAAATCGAAAATCCAACCGTTTTCGAGAAATTTGAGTTTAAAATATTCAATTCCTCCCAAAAACTAAAATCGCCGTAACTTCTGACATTACATTTTATACGACAGTTCGTTTCAAACTTTCTTCATAGAAAAATAATGTGAATAATTTGGCAATAAAACTTTTTTTACAACTTCTGGTTAAACCGGAAATTACATTTATTACAATTTTAAAGCGCCCGCCCCTGTATTTTATTAAACAATATTGAATAAAAATATGTTCCATGCATTTTTTCCAGTGCAACCATAGTAGTAACTTAGCAATAAAGGAAATAACAATGAAATAAAAAACTTCTTTTTATTTTATTTAATAAAAACAAAAAAATAACGAACCAGTAATAAGTTATGGAAGAAGGTGTTCGAAATTATTGCCATTTTCATTTGTACACATGGAGAATCCTTTCAATAGCTCAACCTCGCAAACTTTAAGTACTGTATTCCTGTTGATAGCTCTAGCACTTGCATAAATTTCATAATAAAGGTCAATCATGTCCATGATTGGTTCTTTATACACCTTACTTTACAGATAACCCCACAAATAGAAATCTAATGGGGTAATATCAGGAGAACTAACTGGCCAATTGAGTATCCCATTTTTACCAATCCATCTTCTTGGATAAGTTTGGTTTAAATAATTTACCACAATATTGCTATTATGTGGGCCAGCGCCATCTTAGTGAAATCACATAGTATCTAATTGAACTGGTAAATTATTAAATAGCACAAGTAAATCATTTTGTAAGAAGTGTAAATAACGTTCACCATTTTTTCCTTTGATAAAGATATGGACCAACAATGTATCCATTTACTATGCCACACCAAACATTTACCCCAAATCTTGTCTGGAATCCGGTTTGTCTCATCCATTTGGGATTTTCTTTAGACCAGTATCGGCAGTTATGTCTGGTTATTACTCCGTTGTTGTAGAATCTAGATTCGTTACTCCACATAATTTGATTTAGCAAATTAGGATTTTCCTCTAAGATAATGGAAAAGTATGCCAAAGAATCTAGTCTGCGCTGATTATCTCCCGGTGTTAAGTGGTACACCAAATGAATTTTATATGGATAAAATAATTATTTTCCTTCTACACAAAGTTATAGAAATATTAGTTTGCTCATATAACTTACGTAATGACGTGTGGGGACTATTTTCTATTATTTCTAACACTAACGTATTTTCAACTGTTGCAGCTCTCTTTCTTCTAAGTGTTTTTGTTTTTTTTTAAACTTCCATAATGATCTAAATTAGCACATAAACTTCAAAAAGTTTTCCAATCGAGGCTTGGTCTCTCATGAAAACGTCTTCTATATAATTTCATAGCTGCAGAAGAATTTTTATGGCATTCACCATAAATTAAAACCATGGTTAATTTATCCCGGTTTGGATGAAGTACCTACCATGTTTTATAACAATTTAACAAAATACAAGAACTAAATACACATCATTTGAAAATCAAAAACTAAAACAATGTCAATATTGAAAGTATTGTTTATGAAGAATTCAAAAGGCACCTATGATATTTTGCGTATGACGTCGTTTTATTTCATCAAGGTGAATGTAATATGTAATCAATATAAAATGTATTTTTTCGCCCACGTTAATATTTCTTTTATTACTACTATGGTTGCACAGGAAAAAATGAATGGAACATATTTTTATTCAATATTGTTCAATAAAATACAGGGGCGGGCGCTTTAAAATTGTAATAAATGTAATTTCCGTTTTAACCGGAAGTTGTAAAAATAGTTTTATTGCCAAATTGTTCACATTATCTTTCTATTAAGAAAGTTTGAAGCGAACTTTCGTTCAAAATTTATGGAAGAAAGTTACGGCGATTTTAGTTTTTCAAAAATTAAATATTTTAAACTCAAATTTCTCGAAAACGGTTGGATTTTCAAATTTTTTTCGTATCACAAAATCTAGTTGAAATTAAATTCTCTTTGACATAGATAACATTTCTAAGTTCCTGTCGTCCAAAAAATAATTTGTATCGCAACGCCATTTATCCCTTAACATATTAAAAAACTATTTCTATTTAAAACTTCAGCCATTTATGTGTTCTAGCAATGGGGTTTTATAGAACTCAAATATCTCTAGTAGTTTTCGAAATATTTCACCTGAGAGTTTTTATTGGCACACCCCTGCATACCGTGTTTATCTGTATAACAGTCTAGTACTCAGGCCTAAATGAGACATAACAGTTATAAAATTTATTAGGCTTTTTAGTTTGATTATAACTATATAATAGTCTACAATTATATATTGTAGATGTAGAATATTTAACAAATTTTTTTCTTATGTTTCTAATTTGAAAATACTGTTTTCAGTGAGTGAAGATGGCGAAGCACTGTTCAAACGTGGATGTTCAGAATTTGGTATTTGCGAGACCGATGACGAGGACGTGGAATTTTGTTACACATGCCGACATAACCACTGTAACTATGCGTTTATGGAACTTGATGAAGACACGGAGAATTATCTTTTAGAGAAAAATCAAAATTCTGGTGAAGTTGGTAACTCAGAAAGCGCTGAAGATAATGAGGGCCCTACAAGCATCGAGGATGATGAAATTGTTGAACGTAAAGTATATGGCAGAAGATATTAAAATCAGAGTGAAATATTTTGTATTTAAAATGAAAATTTTTTAAAAATACTCAAAAGAATAAAAATGTTCCTTCTAGTACCACGTATTTTATTTTGCTTTACCCAGTAAGTGTATTTTTTATGGGCTTATTGTTACTATAAAATTGGACATTCGCTAAAGAAAAACGTGTTTTTATAGGCTTGGATAAAAAACAATCTTTGTTTCTTATTGGGATGCTCTGCCACATGTATTTTCTTCTAAACAGTGTCGTGAAATCTCCAAATTAAGAAACAGAGAAAAATTAAGAAAATGCCACAACCATAAATAATGCGTTTCTAGTAAAAATAATATATCTAAAGTAGATTAGAGTGCCGCAGGATTCTGTTGTGAGGCCGCTATTACTTTTTTATGTTTGGTCATGATTTATTTCTTTACCTTTACCACCATATAGCGGTTATAAATGCATATAGTGGAATTCTAATTATTAAAAACCAAAGATATTAAATATGATTAATTAAATTTCGAATGCCTATGAACATTGTTATGATTTTTGTCTTTAAATAATATTAATATTGTCATCATTACAGCCTTATTGTAATGATTGTAAATAATGCGTTTATAGTAACAATAACATATCTAAACTAGATTAGAGTGCCTCAGGAATCTATTGTGAGGCCGCTATTACTTTATGTTTGTTCATGATTTATTTCTTATTTCATCATTTATTTCTTTATGTTCACCGCAATATAGCGGTTATAAATGCATATAGTGGAATTCTAATTATTAAAAACGAAAGATATTAAACAAGATTAATTAATGCCCTTAAAGAGGGATGATGATTGGTGAAAAAACTTTCATCGAATACCGCGCGGTTTTCATGATACGGGATGTTGAAATTTTGAAAACCTCTTTTTTAAAAAAAAAGTGAACCTACTTTTTTTCGCCCCTTTTTTTTCATGCATGTACGACCCTAATATAAGAAAATTTACGTTGGTTTCATTTTTATACATTCGTTGGTTTAGAAGCTAGATGGCTATTTTGGTATTGTTGCATTAAAAAAACCAAAACCAGTATAATTCTGGTAAGTGTTTTTGTTTATCCTAAAAGTGCAATTCATTGCGCATAGAAAATGTGTTTTTGTATTTAAGTAGGATATACACATATTGTGTAATAACGATTTATGTCATGTGTTCTCCAGTCTCCTTTTTCACAATTTTTTTTGTGGCCTTATAGTTCATAGTAGGGCAGAAAGCATTATACACGTGGACAGAGCACATAATAAGGTGTTAAAATGGGTCTCTTGTTAAAATGCGATAGGACGTACCGTTCTACATTTTGGTGTTTTCTTTCTTAGGAGTTTGTTTTTTTAAATCATTTTCCGATAAAATGGAGATATAATAGCTGTTTCTCGAGGAAGGTAAAATTACTGTGGATTTTGTTATAGACACAAAATATGTTGCAATGATGATTCGAGACAAGCGTGAACCTTCAAATAGGGGAGTCCCTTCATTTTCTCATTAGCAATGTCCCTCATAAACAGAAAAAGCAAGAAACGACACATATTTTTATTTTTTCGTAGTCAGCGGTGAGTACTAGTCAGTCGATGAAAAGTGTGATCTGAAATAATTTTTTGCAAACAAGTGCGTTTTACTCGAAAATGGTACGTCCTATCGCATTTTAACAAGAGACCCATTTTAACACCCTATTATGTGCCCTGTCCACGTGTATAATGCTTTCTGCCCTACTATGAACCATAGGGCCGCAAAAAAAATTGTGAAAAAGGAGACTGGAGAACACGACATAAATCGTTATTACACAATAGGTGTTGATTCTACTTAAATACAAAAACACATTTTCTATGCGCAATGGATTGAACTTTTAGGATAAACAAAAACACTTACCAGAATTATACTGGTTTTGGTTTTTTTCATGCAACAATACCAAAATAGCCATTTTTGAATATTTTGCTGTCTAGCTCCTAAACCAACGAATGTATTAAAAATGGGCGAAAAAAAAGTAGGTCCACTTTTTTTTTTAAAAAGAGGTTTGCAAAATTTCCGTATTGTGAAAACCGCGCGGTATTCGTTGATGTCTGTTCGGATACCTTTGGGCGTCCAAATCTGCGGCGTCTGAAATTTTTGTGGCATTCTCCAAAAATTAATAACATATACACTTTTTCATCCCTTGCATACATGTTAAACAATAATTACAATAATTAATAAACAACAAACAACAACAAATTTAAAGATAAAGAGCAAAATTATTAAGTTAACAATACACCGAATTATTATCTGTCAAACATCTTGTTTCCAAAGTACACTTCTTTTATTTGCAGCGTTGTTTTGTTGACAAAATAAATATTTTGAATTTCCACAGCATACTTACTGGATAAGCGTATTTTTTTGATATTCTAATTATTATTCCCAAACAACTTTTATATTTGGGTTAATAACAAACTAATTTTCGATTTGAAGGTATCAATGGATTTGTCATGAAAGTTAGTATTTAACTTCTGGGTGTCTAAAAGATGTTGCCACTTGAAAATGTTGACATAATTACAAATTAATGATTTCGGAAATTTTTGTTTGTCATAGCTACTAAACCAATTCGAAAAATTTCTCATTTACATTTTTATCTTCTTGTGGATCAACCATTTGATTGATTTGACTGCATTCACTGCACTCTAGATGCAAAAATATAAATAGCCCTAAAAAATCAAGTAGTCTCAAAAAATGTTTAAAACTACGCAGTCGTACTTAAAATTGTCTCCAGAATCCAAAAATGTAAAAATATACAGGGTATTCCTTTTAAAATTTCAAATTTGGGGTCATTCCCAGCAGGGAAACCGGAAGTTATGAAAAACTGTCAAATTATGAAAAATTTTTCGTTTTAAGTATATATTACGAATTTAAGACTTATATCGAAAACTCTGGAAACTATGGCTTGTCCGAGGGCTTGTCCAATGATTCCGTTGACACCCGGTATAGCTACCACGCATATCTGCATTTCCTTTTTATGTAGTGGCACAAAGATTGAAGTTCTCATATTTTTTGGTATATTCTGGGAAGGATTCTCACTCCATCTTGGCCAACCAACCTTAGCACCTTAGTCGTGTTGGTGTCGATTCCAACTGTTCTACCAGTTTTTAATTTTTCTATGACTGTCTCGCTCTAAATTTAATATTGAAAGTTCTCCCATGAATTCGTTTGACATCCCATTGCGCAATAACTCGATTCTCCATGGAATGCGTCCTCAAGATCGACCCTTCAGCATCATATTCTACCTAATCCGATCATTTTTTGACCATTTCAATCAGAGAGAGGACAAAATAGATCGGTTAGTGGTTGAAGGAAAACCAGATGGCAGACGGGGAAGAAATTCTGGATAGGTGTCATTAGGGAACAGATAGGAGAGAATTATGGTGAGGCCATAAGCCAAACAGCCATCGGCAATAGATGGCATGTTGTTGGCATACGTGTCATAGAATAAATAGAGACCAAATAGACTAATTCGTGGTATCATAAAACGTCTGTTCAGATGTTTCGGATAAGAAGATACGTATCACCAAGAGTTAAATCAGACCGTAACCTTAGATACAAGACATCGCCCAAAGGCACTGCTCTAATATGACAAATAGAAATTCCCAATTTAAGTGATCACGTGTCTTATAGTCACTTAAGTGACCTTACGTAACTAATTTTGGAATAACCACATTTTAACGTTGTTCACATGGCATATGAAATTATGGTTATGATAATATTACATAATATATTAATAATTACTCTTTAAGTGTTTAACAGATAAAATTGTACGAAAATGTAAATACTAATAACATTTTATTTTATTTTTCGGAAATAATTTAATACTGTTAAAGTTAGTATTTATCACAGATAATTGCTTTTTAAGTATCAAAGGTAGCTATTTGAATTACTGAATATGTAGACAGTGAATAGTGTTTTCAAATATTGTGAGCGGCTATGGATATCAAAGTGCCACTTTGTGTGTTATTTATTTTCTGTTTCATTGAGATAGGTAGGTACGAACAGCTTTGTTTTATGTTTGTAATTCTTGAGGTAACCATGGGCATAATAATTACAGAGAATAATGTTCTCTGATTACACAGCTCCACAAAATAAAAAAAGTATGTTGTAACAGAAAAGACACCATAATATCCTCACTTATTTTGGCGCGCTGAATCCGAATCTGAGTCAAATTAACTTCTGCCTTGTCATTTTTTTGTAAACCTCGTGTTTTTTTCGCACTTTATTTGTGGTGGTACCGAGAAATGGCTCAAATTGACAAGGTATCGAACAATGTTATTAAGAAAAAGTGCTAGAATCCAACGAGGACCCTATATGTTAATTTTGAACAAGTTCTGAGAAAAAATAAAAATAAATAAAAAGAAACGTAATGGTCAGGGTAAAAATTTGTATTTTATCTTTTCTTAAATTTGGTTCAAATTTGAAATATGGGGTTCTCGTTGGATTCTAGGCACTTTTTCTTAATATAAATTTTTGATATCTTGTCTATTTGGCCCATTTTTCGGTACTACTAAAATTACAAGGTGGAAGTTAATTTGGACATCAGTTTCGGATCAGTGGGAGTTTGATGATCTCTTTTCTGGTACAACATACTTTTCTTTTATTGTTGGGCTGTGTAATTATGCGTCAAGAGTAGTGCTGATAATGTTTTATTTAAAAAATTGTCTACAAATTCATTCTTTCTAAAGTTTATATAAAAGCCAGCGTTTTTATATCAAATTTGATTAAATAAATTCGTTGTAAGCCTGGATATTAGGAGTTTCCAAGAATATAGAGAATAACGTGAGCTTTGTTCAAATACTTGTATAAAGTGTGTTATGTGTCGTATCTGAAACAGAAATATTTTTTTGCACCAACGATATAAGCCAGCAAAAGTAAAATTTTACATTAAAATGGGAACTTTATGTTACCTAAAAAAGTTATAATCTGAAAGTCTAATTTGGCCTTTATTAGAGAATTATTAGCCAATCTGTTTATCTTATTAAGGAGCAAATTAGAGCACATTTAAATTTAGACCCTATACCGGGTATCTCAGACGATGGGGACACTCTTGTAATTCTTGAACGGGCGAATGGATTTTTTTCAAATTTAGTGTAGTGATATGGGATGAAGTTTCCAATTATATGATGTAGAGAACCAAAATGGCCGACTTCCGGTTTCGATGCAATTGACATGAAAACCAAATTTTTAAATGGGACAATCTGTACATTTTTGCATATTTGGATGCTGGCCAAAATACATACGATTTTCATCTCCAAAAAATATAGTTTTTTTAATTTTTAGTTTTAATCATTGAAGACCGCGATTTTGCCAAAATTAATAAAAATCAGTATGAAAGTACTATTATCTCTTCAGATACTAACATTAAACACGACTTATTCTTCATTAAGTTCAATAATATTGGTTTTTCAACTAAAACTATTTTTTTTAATGGAACTCCTATGGGACAACCTGTTATTTAATTAGATCTTTAAATTACGAACGAAATGATATGCATAATGCATATCTTCTCTTTGTACTAAATTTATAATTAAATAAATAATAATAATATTTTTTTTATATTTTTTGAAAATCAAAATATTATTTGAGTGTCAGATCATATGTATTTTGACTAACAGGATTTAAATGTGCAAAAGTAGACAGGTTGAAAAATTTGATTTTCACTTGTAATCTCCCTAATGCTTGAATTATTTCCGGAAATTTTTTCGAAGTCTGAATTTTCTGAAAATCTTTAAAAAGATTTAATTTTCTTTAAAAATTCGTGAGCGAGAAAAAATTTCCGGATTTTTAATTCAAGAGCGAGAGAGATACGGTAAGAAAATTTTAGACCAAAATTATTTGACAAAAAAAAACTTTAGAAATGTTTGCAAAATCTTGTAGGCTGGTGCCGATGTTAGATTAATTTTTTTGATTTTTATTTTTTTATGTGATTTCCTCATATCTTAGTAAAATGAAATATTTAATAGTAGATAAAATATGGAATAATGAGAGTGAAGTAAAATTAAAACAAATTTAGTATACTTATTTCTTATATTCCCTACGCTCTAGTCGCATAAAAATAATATAGCAAATTAATATTAGTCATAATAGTTTATTTCGTATGCAATCTTTATACTACAGTAAAGGGAAACCAAGATGAAATGATATTTGCTGTGATTTAAAGTGGTGACAAGTAAAAAAATCGCTAATAGTTAGCCATGGAATCACAAGTGTCTTGAAAGGCTAATAAAAAAATAAATAAATAAATAAAAATATGTCATAAAACGGCTCTGTGCTTTATTTTCTGAGGAAAGAAAGATGTATGAAAGCATTTGGAGTTAGTTAATGATATAAGGAAACATAATAAGCCAGAATTGTACTAATTTAATTTAAAATAAATATAAAAAAAATATATTTTTCATAATATAAACGCCATTGTCTAATGATTGCTGTCAAACCAGGGAAATTTCCACTTATTAATCACATAAGTAGGTGCTCATGGGTAAGTAAGATTTCCAAAAAAATTGATGGTTGTCATAGTAACAATGACAAAATAAACGTGTCCGATTAGCTAATAATGATTGGTATAAAATTTTCACTTGTAATCTCCCTAGTGCTTGAATTATTTCCGGAAATTTTTTTGAGGTCCGAATTTTTTGAAAATCTTCCCCAGGCGTTAGTTGAGGGGAATTTTCTTTAAAAATTCGTGAGCGAGAAAAAAATTCCGGATTTTTAATTCAAGAGCGAGGGAGATTCGGTAAGAAAATTTTAGACCAAAATTACTTGACAAAAAAAAACTTTAGAAATGTTTGCAAAATCTTGTAGGCTGGTGCCGGTGTTAGATTAATTCTTTTGGTTTTTATTTTTTTATGTGGTTTCTTCATATCTTAGTGAAATGAAATATTTAATAGTAGATAAAATATGGAATAATGAGAGTGAAGTAAAATTAAAACAAGTTTAGTAAACTTATTTCTTATATTCCCTACGCTCTAGTCGCAGTAAAGGGAAACCAAGGTGAAATGATATTTGCTGTGATAAGTGGTGACAAATAATATCCCCTAAAAAAATCGCTAATAGATAGCCATGGAATCACAAGTGTCTTGGAATATGTCATAAAACGGCTCTGTGTTTTATTTTCTGAGGAAAGAAGATGTACAAGTGGAATTTTTAAAGCATTTAGAATTAGTTAATGATGAATCCAGAATAGAACGAGCCAATAATGGGGCAAAAGAGAGCTGGGCTATTATAAACGAACTTAGAGGTAAAAGCCCACCGCGTGTAACATCGTCTTTAAACCCCAATATTATAAATAACTATCACTGCTCAATCGCAGGCAACCTAATGGAAAACATAATTCCAACAAATGACCCCTTGAGCTACCTTGGAGAAACATACAATCAGAAGACCTTATACCTATATAACACAAGCATCGATGAACTTAAAGAAATTATAAGCGACATTAAAAATAAAAAGTCGTCTGGTCTCGATGAAATCTCTGTAAATATATTCGAAAATCTACCAGACTCTGCTATTTATATATTAGCATCTCTAATAAACAAATCGTTTGAATCCGGAATATTTCCATCTTTTTTAAAAACTTCTGTAGTTATCCCACTTTATAAGGGCGGAGAGGTAGATAATCCATCTAACTTCAGACCCATCTCACTAATCCCTACATTAGCAAAAATTATCGAAAAATTAGTTAAAAAAAGGGTTGTAGAATTTTTGTCCTCCTGCAACCTACTAAGTGATCAACAATTTGGATTTCAAAAGGAAAAAAGTACAAATGATGCAATGTTCTCATTTTTAAGTCAGATTTATGCCGAAATCAATAATGGGGAGGCAGCGGCGGCAATTTTCTGCGATTTATCGAAAGCCTTTGACTGTGTCCAGCATGAAATATTGTTACGAAAGCTCGAGCATTATGGCTTTCGAGGCACCACCTTAAAGTGGTTTCAGTCATACGTATCAAACCGTAGCCAAATAGTTAGAAATCCAAATTATTCTAATAAACTAAATATAAAGTATGGGGTGCCCCAAGGTTCCGTTCTTGGTCCAATTCTTTTTTTATTATATATTAACGATCTGACAAAAATTAATATTGAAGGAAAATTTACTTTATTTGCTGACGACACCACCATATTGTGGCACAATAAAGATGCTAATGTCCTTCAGCAAATGGTATCGGCCGATATAAATAAGGTCAAAGAGTGGTGTGACTCCAATTTGCTTTCTTTCAACATTAATAAAACAAACATAACTACATTTCATTGCAATTTAACAAACATCCCCCTAGGTAACCATTTTCTAGAAAATAAATCCTGCTCAAAATTTCTTGGACTAAACATTGACTGCAAGTTAAAATTCAACGAGCACATTAAAATACTTAGTAACAAACTAGCATCCGGAACCTACGCTATCAGAGTGATCACAAATGAACTGGGTTATGCAGCTGCTAAGACTGCTTATTTTTCATTAATCGAATCACACCTAAGGTACGGCATTGCCTTCTGGGGAGTATCCAGTAAATATCTTATACAAACAATATTTGTAATTCAAAAACGTGCTATTCGCTACCTGTATAAAACTAGAATTCGTGAATCATGCAAGCCACTGTTCTTGACACATAGAATTCTTACTGTGATATCCATTTACATTCTAGAAACAGTTTGTTTAGTTCATAAGCATAGAAGTAATATCATAAGTACTCCCTCCACACATGTAACTCGGCAAGTCAATAATGTTGCTCTGCCAATTCCCAGATCCACCCTAGTCAAAGACTCAATTATTTACAATGGCTATAAGATGTTCAATCACTTACCAAATAATATTAAAGAAATAAGCTCAAATACAAACTTCAGAAAGGCGGTTAAAAGCCTGTTAATTGTTAAACCTTATTATAACTTAGACGAGTACTATAATGACACATTGTAATTAGACATTAACTACCTTATTTTATCGTCTTTTTTGACTTTTTATATTAGCTATTTTTATTATTGTATTAAAATATATATGTAATCTGTGTTTTGTATTTATGTAATGTAGGTGCACTGTGTAAACTATATATGCTATGTACCCATGCTTATTTACTTTGTTAATGAGAAACTCTTTCTTCTGAACAATAAAGTATATTTTGATTTGATTTGATTTGATAAGGAAATATAGTAAGCCAGAATTGTACTAATTTAATTTAAAATAAATACAAAAATATTTTTCATGATATAAACGTCATTGTCTAATCATTGCTGTCAAACCAGGGAAATTTTCACTTATTAATCACATAGGTAGGTGCTAATGGGTAAGTAAGATTTCTAAAAAATTTGATGCAACAATGACAAAATAAACGTTTCCGATTGGCTAATAATGATTGGTATAAAATTTTCATGTAAATTGCATCGAAATCTGAAATTTTGGCCATTTTGGTTCCTTACATTATATAATTGTAAATCTCATATCACTACACTAAATTTGAAAAAAATCCATTCGCCCATCCGAAAGTTGAGAAGTCCATATCATTTGAGCCACAATAGTGAGGAAATGAAAAATCGCTAGCGTTTCCAAAATTTTTAGAAAACAGTCAATGCTTCAATTGATTACTCTAATTTTTTAACTATTAAACTTTGATATTCCGCCTTCGTAGTCCTAGCCTATTTTATGAATCATATAGAGTAACCCCCTTTAAATAGAATGCTTAGAACTTAGAATTCAAACTTTTTTGAAACAGATATATTTTTTAATAACTATAATAGAACAATAATGTTACCTAAGTGTTTATTTTTCGTATACACACCGTTGTGTATTATATATTATATATTATACAGAGTGTCCCCGGATTGAGTTTGCGATAGGTGTAATATACCAAAAAAAAAAAATTAGTACGGCTTTCATTTTCTGCAGTCTTGGTCTGCTTGACAAAAAAAATAAATTTTTACCAAATTTCAGTTAAAATGAGATCTAACTCGCGGAATTAATCTAAGAAGAAAATAAAATAAAATAAATCATTGTAGGTAAACTGATCTTTCTGTTAATTTTACGGAAAAATTCAAATTAGATCAAATATTTGGCATTGAAAGTTAGAGCCATATGCCAATTTTAATTGCATTTAAACAAAACAATAATAATAATAATAACAATACCTCTTGAAGAAATTATAAGAAGTTACAAAGAATTAGAAGAAGGGTGGAATTATGTAGTAATTTAGGTGGGGTACTATTTGAATAGGTTTTTAGTTGAATTCGTTCAAATTATTAATTGTGTTAAAAAATAAACAGCTATTTGCTTTAAGTAGAATTTTGTTTTTTTTTTGTTCAAATGCAATGAAAGTTTGCATATTATGGCTCTAACTTTCAATGCCAAATATTTGAACCAAATTTCATTTTCTTCTTAGATTAACTCAGCTAGTTAGAACGCACGCGAGTTTAACTGAAATTGGTAAAAATCCATTTTACGTCAAGCAGACCGAGACTGCAGAAAATGAAAGCCGTACTAATTTTTCTTTTTGGTAACCAGGGGCAAAATCAATCCGGGGACACACTGTAGTATATTAAATTGTTAGAACTGAGAAATAGAATATTATTTTATATGTTATCCTTGGTTCCATGGTCAAATATTTATACATATATTCTTGTATAACTTTTAGGTTATGGAGTTTCTTGTCGCAGTTGTAATTCGACAGATGTCCTCAGCAGTTGTCGGCAAGGTAAAGGGACAACCAGGTACATAGCAAAGATCGAAACATGTTATGGACGGAGAGCAAGCTGCTATGCGGCAGCAATAGGTAAAAATATGTTAAACAAATTTTCGTTAATTGCTAGCTTATGCTCGGAGTTACAATCACGTGGATCCCGCACTTTTTTCCCACTGTCGGTCTCACTATCTCACTATTCTCTCACTGTACCATTTTCCCTCCAGCTTCTTTTACCTTCCCGCTGTGCATCGTTCCTCTATGATTTCAGATTTTCCCACCAAATTCTTACTAACTCCCTACCAACTTCCCACCAGTATCCCACCAACTTCCTACCAACTTGCTTCCAAATACCTACCAACTTCCTATCAGTTTCCCACCAGCTCCTCACCATCTTCGATTTAAAGTAGCCTATTCTCTAAATTGGATAGATGTTTGTGCAGGGTTGTCACGCGAACGTTAGAACCTCATCTAATTTCGTTATTTTTGGAGTTAGGTAAAAAAGCTCAAAAATAAAAGTTATAGAAAATAATATGTATTTTCCGAAAATAATTTCGGGAAAACAATTGAAAGTGGCATTTCGGAGATATGAACTTTGCTTTGGTATTTTTAAATGGAACACCCCATATATTTTTGCACTACCATAAAGGCCATAAAAGAAGTTTTTTAATTATACATAAAACATTGTGTTTTTCTTAAAAACTATACTGAATATTAAAATTTTATATTTTGTTATCAATAAGTTATGTACTAAAAATATATATCAATCATTGAAATTTTCCATTTTATTTAAAACAAAGTGAAACTAGTTATGAACAAATATCTTGTCAAAACTAACGTGTTTTTTAGTTTCAATTACATACTTTTCTTTTCCACGGTTAATTTGTTAAATTGTAAATTTATAGTAAATTAGACATTTTTTTAAAGATAAATGCTATGTTTTATATATTATTGAAAAGTTTTTGTTATGTAGTTTTAGATGGTGTAAAAATATTTAAAGAAAGAAGCAAAGTAAAGTTCATATCTCCGAAATGCGACTTTCAATTGTTTTTCTGAAAAATTTTGGAAAATACGTGTGATTTGCTATAACTATTATTTTTGAACTTTTTTACTTAACTTCAAAAATAATGAAGATAAATGAGGTTTTAAGGTTCACACGACTTGTACAAAATTTTATAAAAATTTGTTGAGCCCTTTATACTGAAACAAACCTCAGGAGGACTTCAAAGATTACGAAATAGTAATTTACGATACAAGACCGGAAAGAGGTGTTTTGCAAGTCAACCCAAGCAGATTCCAGGGCGAGCTGCAGACGAGTCCTGGAAGCTTGGGCAGACCTGCAAAACACTGTTTTCGGTTAAGTAACGTACAATATTTTTTTTTTCGGCTGACAATGCCATACAAAATCATTGTATTAATTTTTTAATAAATTTTATAACAAATACAACGACAAACAATAATAACTAATTAAATAAAATATTTTTACGACCGACACTATTATACAACTTCAATTTCTGCTTGAACCGCTTCAAAATCTAAATTCATATTTTCCATAACTTGTGAAGCGACCGTTGAAAACTCATGAAAGTTAAACGTATTTATCTATTTGACACTTCTTATCTCAACAATTAACACAAGTTCGTTTCCATAGCAACAAGAAAGCAAAGCCACCTATACCATAAGTTGGCAGCATTTTGTAGAGAATAACAGGGATCGGAAAAGCTTTTGCCGATCTCTGATGTCCGCTTTCCGATCTAACCTGGGAAAACGTTACTTTCTGGCGGAAAATTTCTCCAGAAAGGGTGTACTTTCTGGTCGGCCGAAAAAAAAATGTATTCTTTCTTCAAACGTCACAAAAACATGACATTTCCTAACTCATTTCATGACATTAAAGTTTGACTTTTTAGACGGCCGTGCATTGCCATTAACAATGGAGGTAAAAGTACTTTTACTTCCACATTCAGTGGAAGTATAATATCGAGAAAAAAAAATTTTAAAATATTTATTGATGAGAATGTCATGAAACGTCGAGATTTTAAGTTTGAGTAAAAAGAAAAAGGATCCCGCACACAATGCATGAGTTTTGCGGCTCCGGTCAAATTTCGTGAAATTCTGGGAAATAGTAGTTCTCAGTGAGTAGAAAAAAAGTCTAAATGGGCACGAAGCTCCAAACCCCATTGGTTCCGAGATAAGACCAGCTGAATTCGGACCAATCGTGTTTCACAGAAGCCTTTAAAGTAGCAACTTTATGCCCGGGGAGGGTATAGAAAGTTGCTATTTTAAAGGCTACTGTGAAAAAAAATAGTATACAACCTTCGGGAATAAAGAGAGACAAGACAGCCTTTCTCTTTATTGCTCTCAGGCGTAAATATACTATTATATGAAACGTAGCATATGCAGACACTTGAACATATGAAGTGTAGGTTATGTAGACATTTCTGTTATTATGCGAACGTCCGTAAAATATTTTTATAATATTCCAAAGTATTATAACACAATAGGGGGCGGGGTTGGGGGTAGGTTGGTTTTTTGGTAACAAATGATTGCAAATAACAAGAGCAATCGAACTACCCCACTGCCAGGGTGTCCGGAAGATGGGATCTGACTCCAGATTTATGATCACTCTAATTCGAAAACCCTCTGATACGAGCTTCGGCTGTTTCTTAGAGATATCGGAAAATTGATACATTTTGGGAGATCCTTGATTCATTTTAGGAAACAAATGACTAATTATGAGTCACCATATCGATAATCTGACCCCAGATTCGTGATCAGCGTCTTCGAAAATTCTTGGTACGAGTATAGGCGGATTTCGAACCATAAAAACAGTATTTAAATATTCGCGATTTTTAGAGAACAGAATATTTGCTGGTCGCAGCGTTCAAGCAGCTCTAGCTCAAAACCAGTATATTTTTGAGCTTACGGCCCATTCAGACTTTTGCACTACTATTCCGAGAGTCATGTGGATTAGCCTACTGGTGGTTTGGTAGGGGTGGTTTCTAGGGCTAAGGTGGGTTAGAGGGTTGGTGGTTAGGTGGTTTAGCCCGCTTGTGGTGTGGAATTTAATTCTTTCAAGAAAAATAAGCGATTAAACTCGCTGTTCTCAGGGTTAGGTGGGTTAGCCTTCTTGTGGTTTAAAAGGGGTGGTTTCTAGAGATTAGGTGGGGGTTGGTGGTTAGGTGAGTTATGCCGCTTGTGGTATGAAATTCAATCATTTCAATAAAAATAAGCGTTCCCAGGGTTAGGTGGATTAGCTCACTTGTAGTTTGGTAGAACTTCAGCTGGTCTTATCTCGGAATCAATGGGGTTTGGAGCTTCGCGCCCATTTAGACTTTTTTTCTACTCACTGAGAACTACCATTTCCCAGAGTTTCACGAAATTTGACCGGAGCCGCAAAACCTATGTATTGTGTGCGGGGTCCTTTCTGTCTGTCAGTCTGTCTGTCTGTAACTTTTTGTGCGCTCGATTACTCTGGAACCGTTTAAGATATTGACTTGAAATTTGGTACATGTATGTATTTTAACGAGATCTGGAACCAGATCATATTTTGATCTTATCCCGTTGAAGGGTTGGAAGGTAAATTGGGGTAAATGGAGGTAAATAGATAAATAAAGCAAGTAAGAGTAAATAAAACTGGTATTTAGTATATATAAGTAAAGCTAATAGAGCGGGAACTAGGTGGCTTTTTCGGCACATCATCGTTTTATGAACTTATTTTTATGGTTTAATGGATGATAACGATTCATAAAATCGACTTCTGGCGGGGCACCTCCTGTCAGGTGCGTCACGAAGTCTGTCTAAAAATCAGTGAAATTATGTCATCGTTACAAGGCTAATTTTTTTCGAGTGTACACATTTTATGTTTAGAATGAATAAAATAAGATCGCCAGAAAGTGTGGGCCGTCATGAGGCGCAGCCAGAAAGGTAATAATGATACAATACATCTGAGGCACAGTAGGAAGTCAAGTTAGCCGAAAGTGTTAAATTCCTGTATATTAAGAGACTATGGTACTTTTGTTGACGTACCGTAGCGACTATAGCCGCTATATATATAGCGACTATAGCGACTCACTCACTGGAAACTTCTCGCTTTTGGAACTTCTCGATTTCCAGTGAGTGAGTCGCTATAGTCGCTATAAGTTTCTTTCTGGGATTTTTTTCTGTGTTCAAAACATTTAAATAAACTTGCTCAGCCTAAAAAAAGTTTGTAACGATCATGTTTTATATACTCCGTTTTTTTTACATCTTTGACCTTTCTGGCTACGCCGCTGACGGCCTACACTTTCTGGCGATATTATTTTATTCATTCTAAACATAAAATGTGTACGCACAAAAAAAATTAGCCTTGTAACGATGATATAATTCCACTGATTTTTATACTCGTTTTTATATCTTAAACCATTTTGCCGTTATTTAAGTTCTATAGAATTAATCAACGCATAGAAAATGCTTGTAACGATAAGTTTCCGAAAAAGCCACGTAGCTCCCGCATCATAAGGTGTCAAAAATGTTTTGGCATTAGCCACCCCCATTAGCCACCTCCATCACCATCCCCTCCCCATTATTAAAGGGGGTGAGAAAAATAAAATTGTCATTTACTGTGTGTACAAGAACCAATGGCCTCAAGTTTTTTTATTTTATCCACCCCCACTGCCGCCAGGTGTAAAGTAGTATAACTATCTATCGTATTTGGTTGACCGTATAGCTAATAACTGCATTCCAAGAATCTTATTACTTAGACAGAAGTGAGTTTGCTTTTCTCCCTTTTATTTCGTTCTGCTAAGGCTTTACCAACAACAGCTGGCAAGTGTTAATTATCTGGAGTGACGCCAGCTTTGGTGATGAAATCATCCATAACAATGGTAATTTTTCGATTTGGAAAAATATCGAATAAGGTTTCTAGATTTTCAAAAAAATTTTCCAACTCCTCGTCTTCGGCAGCAGTTGTGGTACATATACTTGTACTATATTTAGTATTGTTGGCTTGATGTTGATCTTTAAGTAGATTATAGCTCTGTATCAATGGATTCATCGAGGTATTTCTTCATAGATCCAGAGTCCTCCTCCATTTCGGCTGATATTATTTCCAAAGAAACATATCATGTTCCCTGTCGTAGATCTGAAATTCGTTGTAATTTTAAACAAACATACTGATCTTATTAGTATTTAAATAACCTAATTGAATAAACTTTTTTTTGGCATTAGGTAAAGTTTCGCTCTCCTGGTGTCAAATCAGACAATTGTCAATTAAAATACAAACTAACTTTTACTTCATTTCAAATGTAATGGATCCTACTTTACAGCGTTTATTTTAAAAATATTTTGTTTCATTCTAATTTATTGATAGGCTTATGCTGCCTATTATTTTAAGCCCTGTTTATCATTGTAATAGTCAGATCTAGAGATGGGCGCGTGAGTCGATTTTGACTCACGCTCAAGCATGCTCACGACTTTAAACATTTAGCTCACGCACACTCACGCACTGATATATGTTAAGGCAAACTCACGCACGCTCACGCACGGGATCTTTTGACTCACGGACACTCACGAAATCTTCAAAAGATTTGGTACCTTAAATGTACACGCTCACGCCGTGACACGGTGAAATTGACGTCACGTGCCCATCTCTGGACCAGAGTGACCAGACCAGGCCAGGAGGGCTAGGCGACTGGCGAATGCAGTATAGAGAGATTGCAATTACGCTGTTTGATTTGAATGTTGCGTTATTCATCCTGTCTCCTATCCTTTTCCCTCCCTTCTCGCGCTCGTGTTCCGTCTTCCGTCTATCGCTTCGCTTCTTATTCTTGTCACGACACGACAGGTTGAAGTTTTAAAGCAGAGATGGGGCGTCGTGTCACGGCGTGAATATTATCTCACGCACGCTCACGCACGGGACCTTTTGACTCACGCACACTCACGAAATTTTCCGTGATTTGGTACCTTAAATGTACACGCTCACGCCGTGACACGGTGAAATTCACGTCACGTGCCCATCTCTACTCACATCTGAACTAGGTTCTGTTTTAGCATAACAAGTGTCATATTTTTATTTAATGTGTAATTTGAATATAAATATACACTAGCTACAGCTTATATACTGAAAAAGTAAGATATAAATTCAGCACTTTCTTCTAATTTCAAAATTACTACTTCCAGTAACTGAAGAGGGTGAAGCACTATTCAAACGTGGATGTTCAACACTTGGCACCTGTCATGACAATGATGAGGACTTGGAATTCTGTCACACATGCCGATACCATAATTGTAATTATGCGCCTATCGAACTTGATCAAGAGGTACTGGATTATCTTTTAAATAAAGACCTTCCTGAGGAAGTTGATGACGCAAAAGGCGTCGAAAGTGGTGAAGGGGTAATCTCTGAGGTAAATAGAATCGCTGAAAGCACTGAAAGTGTAGTAAATAACAAATCAAACTTAAAATCAAAAGGAAAAATATAGTCATTATGTTAGAAGAATATGGAGGAAGAAAATCATAACAAAACAACAAAAATTTTGATTTTAGTACTACTCACTTTAGTTTCTTTTACCTAGTAAATGTATGTTTCATAGGCTTGCTAATTGTTAAAAATATAAAATTATATATTTACCACAAATAAATCTAATTTTTTATAATCTTCTGGATATTTCTTTAAAATATGGTTACGTGGTTATTTTCTTAAAAAGAATTATCCATATTCATACTTGCCGATTGGAGGTATAGTTTCCATGCTGCTGTTTTACTCGCGTATTTTATGGAATTTCTAGAAGGCTAACCCGTTATTTATCTCAAGAATCTAATGTCGCCTCGTAAACGACAAGAGATCCGACAGGGCCGGTATTAAATCTTTTTAATAAAAATAACAAATTAGGTAATTTTTGTATTGAAGATATAAAATAATGGAATTTAACATATTTTAATAGAAACTTATAAATACTAAAAAAGTTGGCTGTTACAGTATTTCAAAAATAAAAACATACTAGACTAAACCCGTCAATATTATTGGCGGAGGATGTATATTTTTTTGTTTTTATGAACTACTTACTAGGAAATGGTGAGTGCTGGTAGTAAGTTCAAAGGTGTGCCTCTAAAGAATAATTTTTGGGATACATTTTTAACATACGTCGGATCTCGACGGGGTCATTCTAGTTATTTTCTAAACTTCAAGCTGTTGTAATTTTAAAATAGTTCGCCGTGCAAGAAAATTGTTTAATAAAAGTTTTGAGAAATTTTATAATCTACAATATTGATAGTATCTAATTACTAGAAGGAAGCAACGGGGACAGAGATAATTCCAAAAATCTGCAGCCAAACACAATTTCTCATCATTCTGACGGCTGTAAATCATAAAACAGTAACCTAACAGAAAAGGAGATAGTTGTATTAACTACATGTCAAATATTATTGTTTCAGTAACATTTTTCCATTATTATTTTCTCTCTATTTTTCGATCAAGATATACCAGATTTTTTCCATGATAATACGCCTTAATTACCTGCCAAATAAGTTTTTTCTCAATCAAATAGTTTTTAGATATAGAGCCAAGAGACTGACCGACAGATGGACTAAATGACTTAATCTAAAGACCTAAATTTTCATGATCTAAAGAATCTGAAATGTAAAAATTCTAAGTGAACGGGAAGTGATCTTTTCATGAATGCAATACTTTATCTTCTGTAAGCGGGGAATATAAGCAATTTATAAAATTCTTTGCAAAAATTTTCTCTCTCTATTTGACACCCTCTATTCATAAATTTGTGAGTTTTGGTAATTATGGCTGACTGAAAATATTATAAAAATATTTTACTTAAAAAATTTTCGTTCGCTTTTGATTAGCTTTAAAGTTCAATATTGGCATTGTATCATTCACAGAACGGAGTTCGACTAATACATGAGTTTGATAACGTTCGGTCAGTCACAAGACTTACTAATCCCCATGCAGGTTCAATATAGGGAAAATGATACCGGTTCGCCTTCGAGCGACTTTTTGGCAAAATGGATTTTTGTTTTACTTATGCACAAGGTGGTTTTCTCTATAACTTTATCATTTGGAAAGCCCTGCATTTGGCTTTCCTACTATCGCTTTGTATTGATCATCCAACGCACTCGTCCAAATTATAAATCGTTGGGTGTTTTATGTGAGAAACCGGCCTTGTCCATTTTTCCTGTTTTTTGCCAATAGTTGCCTATAGACGCTACGCGCCTTGGCCACGTTTGTCGATTTCACCCTTTTTGATACGTAGCATAGTTAAATTTTTTTATTCATTCTTTTGAATGATGTCCATAATGACTATCTTCATTTTCATTGTCTTTTATGGAAGAATTAAAAAGTTAAAAATTATTTCGTAAAAATATATTGTTTATTTTTCCTTGACCAAAAATTATACTTTTATTTTTGATTCCTTTTTTCCATGACCACAATATACTTTCATTCTCATGGTCTGGACCAAAACAAATTTTTCTAAGTGAAAATTCGGTGTTTCTTCGAATTTTCACCTGGTTGTACCTTATGTTTTAACGAACTCATATCGGTCCTTTTGTGCTAGTTTATGGCTCTGAAGCCTTTCAGACTTGTACATTATGATCAAAAATGCCCTTAAATGAATTTTTTACCTAAGTCGAATTTTTATTTTGCCTCTGACTTTGGTTGATTCTGGGAAGTTCTACAACAATGACACATCTGTGGATAGAGGGCTTTATTTTAGAAAAGAGTCGTCAAAGTCGGTCCAGTGAGAGCCGCTGGCGGATCCGGAGAAAAACGCTTTGGGTTTTAAGTATATATATATTATATATACAGTGTACCATATTTAATGTGGATACAATCCCATAAAATCTTTATTTTTTTGAGGTAATGGAACGAACTTTCTTTTTTATTTAGGGCATGAAAATACGAATTACTGGATCATATTGCTATGTTCCAGATATTGATAGACAGCCTATTACGATACTTTTAATAGCCCCAAAATTCGAGAAATCATATTGGGGATATTTTATTCAACATCTGACATCATAGCGTTAATCAGGACATTTTGATACGTCTGTACTAAATTTCATTTAAATACGTCAAAGAGTATTTATTTCATTGGGGATTAAATTTAGAAGTAGCGTCATTTAATTTTCTGGTAAAAAGCTAGGCAGATTGGAAAGAATAATAGAACATGGAAATAGAACAATTCTTATTTTTTAATAATATAGCTATTTAATTAACAAGACTATTTACTTCTACTAAAACATTGATTTCATTAGAACAACTCAAGAAAACTGTAACCAAAAAGAATGAAAATGTTACGTTACTTTTATTTACCTAGTTAGCTCTAAAAGGTAAAATGGTTAGTTTAGCAAAGTTATTATTGTATTCAAAGTTTTGAAATAAAACTCAATCATAAAATGATAACAAGCTGTATTACGAAAACCTTGGTAGATCACAAAGCTATCCCCGTACATGGGAGAAACTATGTGTATCGTTTTCCAATACAAAAAGTATATAAGTTAATGAACAAGAACAGTATTGCCCGGCCCACCCAAAAGAATATAAACCTTACTCTTTTACTAACTACTCGTTTACTAACTACTTTTACTAGGTAAGCAAAAATAAGAGCAAATCAAAATTAATCATGTTTAACAACAAGCAGCACATCATTTAACAATTAATTACATAATAGAGAGATCTAGTCTGTACATTGGACAAAGGTCTCGCGAGGAAACACTTTAAAACTATTTATTTTCACTTCAAAAGTGACGAAAATTATATTGATAACGAAGCACCACACTAATATTTAAGATGTCAATTCTTAGGCAGCTCCAATCGAATTTATGACGCAACAGGTACACAACCAGGTCATTTTAAGTCGCTGAATCTCGAAGTCTTTAAGTTACAATATTAGGTAAATACTCAAAGAATTTGAACACAGGGGCGGCTTTGGGTAATTTTAGTAGTCACAAATGTAAATACTACAAAAAACATAAAATAGTACAAAATTGAACCATTACAGAGGAACAAATCATTAAAGCATTGTTTTCTTGCATTTTTAAAAAAATTCTCGTGCAAATCTATTAGCTTTCTTGGGTATAAACGTATAGGGCTTTTCATTAAAAATGCGTAGGAAAACAATTACTTTATCACTTGTTCTTCAAAATAAAGTATTGTTCCTTTCCGCATTCCGTTATTTTCTCCAAGGCCTTAGCTTCGTAATAGGATATTAAGCGGCTAATTTCAACTTTGGCCTCAATAAAATAAATATCCTTTGAGGCATTTAAATAAAATTTGGTGCAAAGGCATTCCGAAATGCCCTGATTAACATTATGATGTCAGATTTGGAAAAAAAATAATCCCTAATATGACGTCTGCATAGTCTGCAATATTGAATGTATACGAAAAATTGTAGTATGCCATAACACGACATCTGAAATATAGCCATTAAGGTGGATTTCCGCGCTCTAAATAAAAGAAAGAAGTTCACTAAATTATCTCAAAAAATAAAAAAAAAATATGGACTTACATGGACTTATGCGGGAAATGCCGTATATATTTTGGATTTTCAATCTTTTCTTGCTACACTTAGAATTATGTAGGTAGGAACGCGACATCATGAAAATTTTGCACTTTATCTCACAATATTTTCATACATTATGTTATGAGTCCACTGAAAATAATGAAAACGAAAGTAAATAATTTCCTAACCGGGCGACTGAATAAAATTTATTTCATAAATTTTAGCGACTAGTGAAAGATTGTTAGTATTAAGATCTGTTCGACATCTAACATGGTTAACAGTTATCGACCTTTATAAAAATCCATTGTTACATTCTCTGAAAATGTATTTATTATTGTTTGTAGATTCATTTGCAGGTTTGTTATTAAATTATCCTAGCAGTGAAAACATTCCAAAGTCCGAACACATGTCTATTTTTGTCTTTAGTCATAAATCCTATCCTTTAAGATCACTTAACAACTTTTGCTGACACCCTGTATGTTATGCATGACTTTTAAATATGTAAACGCGTTCAGAGGTACTTGAATTGATGTTATTTTGATTATATGAAAACAGCTAAATCGATTATGGTCTTTAAAAAATAATTTACTGTTATGTGAAGAACGCTCTTATTAATATATTTTTTTTCCAATAGGAAAAAGTGTAAAGACGTCGTTAAAATGTCGTTAAATCACATACGCCTAATTTGCATGCTACAATGTTGTCTGTAATTGACTGTAATGAGTTGTTAATTTCAACACGTCTGGTGCTGCTTCTGAGCAATTTTTTTATTTTATTTTAGTAATTATTTTAAGATTTAGGGTTTTCGAATATACTGGCAAAAATATATACTCTGCCATAAGCAACAGATAAGAAACATAACTGTTGTTTTTGACACACACAGACTTTGTACTGTGAAAAATCGTTAATCATACAACACGGTAAGTAGTGTGATATATCATTGAAAAGAGTATTTGAAGGAGAATTTGTAAGCCTATATGTTATTTTGATGAGAATAAAAATAAATAATTGAAAATGTTGTTTTACATTTTTTTTTTCTTGTAAGAAAACTTTGTATCAAGCGTAACAGCTAAAATCTACAACGACTCCGTGGCGCAACGGTAGCGCGTCTGACTCCAGATCAGAAGGTTGCGTGTTCAAATCACGTCGGGGTCACGTTGTTTTTACTATTACAAGTTAACTTGATTTATTTTTTTTTACTTTTTAACTGACTTGGTGTGGTGCAGCATCCCGGCCACGACAATGCGGAAACTTAGAGTCTTAGAACACAAATTTATGCGCCTCATTTCGAACTCTGATAGGTACACCTCCCTCAGAGATCTCTACGTACTCTGTCACGCATGGTGTGCTGCAACCAAATTTAAATCAAAGTTGATGCCACTCGGAATTTCTTTTTGTTTACACAATCTTGGATGTATATTGAACCAATTTCTACGATATTTAAAATCATTCATCGCAGACATTTTTTTTTACAAGTACAGTAGTGCCGCGATAATCCGAATCAATTAAAACCAGACTAATTCGGATTATCAAATAATCCGGATTATCAAGACATTTTAAATTCAGCTTTTAAAATTGCAAAAAAAGGCTGTATTTCTGTATTTAGGAAATGTAAGCACTGTATTTATATAAAAAAACAAGACAAATAAAAAAGGGGATCCTATACCACGAAAACGAAATATATATTAAAAATAACTACATATGTACTTAATTAACATTTTCATCACTTTTTTCTACATTTCATCGGCTTCATTGGAATTTTGTGCATCTTCTTTTACAATTTTCGGACTGATTGAGACTGTGTAGCGTCATAATATCTTTTAAAGGAATGTCATATTCTCTGTAAAGTAATCAAATTGTAAGAACTATTCACTCAAATGCATTTGCAAAAATACAAGTTAAAACTGCAGAATTTAATATTTGCTCCTACATATTTTATGGAAATAAGGTACCTGAATGAATTCGGATTACAGAATCAAGTAAAATCCGGATTACAGAGTACTTCAAGAGGACAAAAGGGCAATTCGGATTATAGAAGCATCCGGATTAACGCGGCACTACTGTATTTTATTTTTTTGTTTAATGACACGGCCACACAAAAAAAAAGTGGTCTGGCCTGCGGACTAGCCCAATGTATTTTTATGTATTGGATCTGCTAAAACGGGATTCGAAGTCAGAATTGACAGATTGGCTCGTTTTTCACCCCTAACCCTCAAGAGACATTCTCCTAAAAAATGGTCTGTAGGGCGCGGCGGACCATACCAATGTATCCTTGTGTATTTGGTAAGAATACAATGGTCTGAAAAACGAGCGAATCTGATTTCGGATTCTGTTTCAGAGAGTCCACGTACAAAAGAATACATTGGTATGGTCGGCCGGACAGACCATTTTTTGTAGGCGGTGTTTTTCTGGGGTTAAGGGTGAAAAACGAGCCAATCTGACAACTCACTACGGATTCGATTTCAGTGGGTCCAAATACATAAGGATACTCTGGTCTGGTCTGCAGGCCAGACCATTTTTTTTTCATTAAACAAAAAAAGTAAAATGCTTGTAAAAAAAAAATTCTGCAATTTTAAATATTGTGGAAATTGACTCTATATACATCCAAGAATGTATAAAGAAAAAAATTCGAGTGGCATCAACTTAAATTTAGTTGTAACACACCGTGCACGACATGACCCCACTAGCGGACTTCGTCCAGGAAATACAAAAATTTTACCAATTCAAACTGGGCGATAGTCCGCTAACCCGCTATACAACACGAATCAGGCAGCATGATGTCATACTTTTCGACCTGAGACACTTATTACCATACCAGGCGTTGCCTATCTTTCGGCAACTTCCCTAGCCATAATTTGCTACACCATAATTTTCCTTTTGATCACCTTTTACTTTCAAACTCCTCTCCATCCCCTCTATTCGTCTCTCTTTTTGTTAATTTTCTTAATTTTTGCTATTTTGTCCTTTTTTGCCTACTTTTCAAATTCCCTCCACGGGCAACAATTTCTTGAAAAATCCAAACATTTTAAATTACAACCTCCCCTTCACCCTACCTTCCTGGAGGTGGTATGACCACCAGGACGAAGGATGTCACTAGCTCGAACAGGTTTTTTCATTAACTATTCCCCGTATCAGTATTCAGAATTTTTAAATAGTGAAGTCCAGTGCACCGAAATAAAAACCGCAAAAGTTCCTAAAAGTTTTTAAAAGTTCTTTCGGCCCGGCCCACCCTGCCCCCCCCCTAGTTGCGCCAAGGACCATGACGCTGCGCACCATGGTTCTGCAACTGGCTTCGGTCCGGGATCCGGATAGGCGCATACATGTAAACCTTAATTTAAAATAAATTGTTATTCCTGTTGTTGTTGTTGACTCCAGATCAGAAAGTTACATGTTCAAATCACGTAGTCGGATCACGTTAGTTTTAGTGTTTCTACTTCTTTTGTTCAAATAGGCTTAGAATGTCATGAAACGTCGAGATTTTAAGTTTGAGCAAAAAAAAAAAATTTCTGTCTGTCGGTCTGTCTGTAACTTTTTTTGTGCGCACGTCTACTCTGGAACCGTTTGAGATATTGACTTGAAATTTGGTACTCGTATGTATTTTAACGAGATCTGGAACTAGATTATATTTTCATCTTGTTCCGTCGAAGGGTTGGGGGGTAAATTGGGGTAAATTGGGGTAAATTGGGGTAAATTGGAGTAAATGGGTGTAAATGGTAAATAGGTAAATCAAGCAGGTAAGAGTCCATAAAATTGGTATTTAGTATATACAAGAGAAAGTAAGATCTCAAAAAAATGTTTGGCATTAGCCACCCCCATTACCACCCCCACCCCATTATTAATGGGGATGAAAAAAAATGTGATTTAGTGTGTGTACAAGAACCAGAAACCTCAAAATATATTTTTACTTCATCCACTCCCACCCCACTACCCATGTGGGGTATCGTTTTATGGGTTTTTGGAAGAGTTCATTCAAATATTGTATTGTTAAAGTACCATAAACAATTATTTCCACATACAAAATTTTTTCGTTGTGAGTGACTTGGATAGAAAATCTGGATGTGGAAGTAGTGATTCCTTGGGCAGCGGTTTTTTACCCCGTAATATATATGTATATTTTTAAAAAATTTTTATATTTGTTCAATTACTTATAGATTCATTTAAGCGATTTCTATGAAATATTTACAAAGTGCAAGGTATTGCTCGTCGGTGATCCCATATTAATTTCATCAAGCTATGTCCGGTATAAAGTGAGCAAAAATTGGAAACAGGATTTTTTTTAATTTTTTTTTGAAAATATGGCGAAGTCGCTGGTCACAATTTAATTTTATGATAAAAAATTCAAATTCGTTTTATAAGCTGATAACGTTTAAAGTGAAGAATTCAAGATCTAATATGGCTGCGTTAATTGCAATATTTTTGTAGATTTTTATGAAATCAGGTACCTAGTGAATTCAGGATTCTCTGATAACGAGGCCACTAAAAAAAGTGAAAACAAATTTTTGAAAAAAAAAAATTATGCGCCTGCAAATAATTTTGCTAAAAATTATGAAATAAAATGTCACCTAGTACAGTAACCAGAGGTTTTAACTTTGGAATAATATCATATGAAACGAATTTCGCTTATTTTTGGCAACTTAATAGTAAACACGTCAAGGAAAAGTGTCTATATTATGCGGCAGCTTGCTAATTTATGCCTTTTTAAGGCAATTAAAAAAAAACAAAATCATAGGAGCTGAAAGAGAATCAAATTTTAAGAAGAGGTGCTATGCAATTTATATAAATGGGCCTTTCCCGCATGACTGAATTTTACTATTTCACCACGACCAAACCATATAATAAACTATAATATAATTTTATATTAATTTAGTTTCTTGCAATTTTATATGTTCTACCAAATATTTACTTTACAAAATCAGTTTTATTTCACTTAATTTGAAACATGGGTTCTAAGGCGCGAGCTTGCAACGTCAGTCTGATTAGACCAATAAAAAGTCGTATTTTTAAAGGGAGTTGTCTATTGCCAGGTGTACGTCTTTTTATGTGAACATCGTATTTCCGATATCAACTGTCTAGTTTGAATAGACCATTTTTTTTCATTACAACGTACTCTTCGTTAACCTGATGCTAAATAAAAACAAAAATTCTGTCAACCTTTCACTGTCTGAGTCTAAAATCCATATATCATGTTTATATTCTCTATTTTTGATCGTTTTGGTTCACATATGGTATAATATCAGTATCATCTGGCAACGCTGTACTGAAATGCTCAAATCATATTCGATAACCTCACTTTCTATTGTTTATGTTTGATACGATATTTACGTAATTTTATTTTATAATTAGAAAATGCCGCTTACAAGGGTTTGTTTTGTACCAGTGTGTCCAATTACTAGTGAAAATACTACCAAGTTATTTTTGCGCATCCCAACAAATATGAAAATTCGAAAATTGTGGTGGAAAGTTGCAAAAGTTCCTGGTGTTGTTTATACTGCTCCTGGATTTTTCTGTTGTGAAGATCATTTTAACGTATGTGTATATTGTTACTAACTTCCTTTTAGCGGGCTTGATTTTATACTTTATTTGTCTATTTAGATTGAAATCACAACATTTACGTTTACGCAATGTCAATCGGGATTATAAACGGACGTTCTCAATTAAACGTTAGCACTTTACTTTACGAGATTCTATTGGTGGTTCCTCATAAATGTACTTCAGGCACCAATAGAATTGCAAGATATGGAAAACAGAACGCAAGTGAGATTGTTTGGGAACTTGGTTTGAGAATGCACCTTTATAGCTAATTCTGGCAGCGGTTTAAGATTATATTTGATTGGTGTGGTTATGATGACGTCACATTGCCGCCCGAATGCTATCGTTTAAATCTGCTCTTGATTTAGATAATATTTGAATATTTTCTGTAGTATTTTATGCGTTCAGAAAAAAAATTAAAATTCATTTTTAGTAATATTTTGATAGGATCTTTCCAATAACACAATAAAAAAAAATAGCGGGAAAGGCCCATTGATAGTCTTTAAGTTTTAACAACTAGAAAATTGGGATTTTAGCTTGAAATAGGGGTATTTCAAATAGGTTTTCGTCAAATAACTCGGAAGGTATTGAATTGAACGAAAACATGCTAGAGACAAATGAAAGTTACCAAATTGAGGATGAATTTCGTTTCTCACTAATTTCTGTATAGTTAACGATCTTCGAGATCTGGAAGTATACAGGTGGCTTTCGAACATCTTTAAAACGAAGTATTTAGTTTAAATGTTAAATATCTTAGAGACGACACCTACATTAGAAATGCTAATAATCACAATAAAAGTTCATTAATTAGGCATTCAAATGATTTTGGAAATCAAGAAGAAATGAAGAGGACATCAAGAGGAAACTAAGAGGAAAAGAAGATGGTTGTTTCTATAGCATAAAAAAATAAAAAAGTTATGACAGAAACAATGCACTTTTTCAAATTTTTTTAACAGAAACATCTCCATTTTGTTAATGTAATTAGTCGGTAATTAAAAAAATATATTTCCATATACTATTTTTCGTTAACGTATAGTATGACCTAGATGCTTAAATTTTTTCGACCGCTTATACCACTTGCTTTAGAAAAATATCGCATTTTAATCTGTAAATGGATTTTGGAATAAACGTAATATTTTTGTTCCTCTGCAAATATCTCCATAAATATTAGTTTTAGAAAAATTATGGTGGATATCAAAAATGAAACTTATAAACTGGGAATGATTTTTTTATTTTTAATATTTCTGGAGATTTTAATTTTACACTCAAAGAAATAGTATGGGTAAATTCAACAAAAAAAAATGGTTAACTAACAATATCGTTAATTTTGTTAAACTAAATTATATTGATGGTATTTTTAAACAAGAGGTGATTGTTATTTTAATTAATAAAAAGTTGGACAACAAAACAAACATTAACTTAAAAAATAGATGAATAAGACTATTATTTTTTTCGTCTGACTATTATTTTGTTGAATTTTGTCAAATTAAACTAGATAATAGTATATTCTCTTTTTAACTATTATCGAATTGTAATTCTAACCCAGTATTAGTTCGCTGTATTATTGTACTTGGTAGATAAACAAATATTATTGTTGTCTTCTAGAAGTTCTAAAAGAATTACCATAAAATTTGCTTACTTACCACGTAGTCTATTACAGAAATTATTCCTAGATGACGCCACGTACAAATCACTGACAATAATCAATCATGCATTATCTTATACTCTTATGAATTTATAGAAAATTAATAACATGATTGCAATGTTCAAATTCTCTCAGGGATCATCGATATATTTGGATGGATCTTATAAACGATCTCTAATCTTTGGTTTGGGTGGTCTGATATCTCAATACTGAGATTTTGGCTAACCAAAAAAAACTTCATCATACAGTAAAGTGTAGATCAACCTAAAAATTAGTTGGTGAACAAAAAACAAAGTCGCTGTACTATTTAATTGTAGACCGAATTGAAAATTGTTAGTGAACATAAAAAAATGTCATTGTACTATTTAATTTGTTACAAGAAGATATGATTATTAAACTACTATTTGTTTACGAAAACAAATAAAGTTGTATGACTATTCTTTCCTGATTGATTTAACTATGAAACTAGATTGGCGCGATTTCATATGCTCTTTTTGGTTGAATTTACCTATCATTTTCTTTGAGTGTATAAATGACATCCGACAGTTTTTAGGATGAATTATTAAGTATAAAATGTTGAATATCTTAGAAGCTGTGACACTTCCATCAACAATTCTAAGAAACAGAATTAAAGGTAATTAATCAATCTTTAAAACGATTTTTTTTTAATTGTTATAAAACCACGACATGCAATAAATGGAGATCAGCCGCTAGATAGAGTTTGCCATTTTTGTTGCATGTCTTCTATAAATCTCTTCATGTACTAATAGTGAACAAGGGCCCCGTTCCAGAGCTGCAACGAATCATTTGAAAAAAGATTTAAATGAAAGATGAAAGATACTTTACTTTTTATCAAATGATTTAAATAAAAAATACTTTTGTCTATAAAGAAGTATTTAAATTATAAATCTTTTTGAGATTTAAATCATTTATTATACTTAAAATCATTTCTGTTTTAAATCAATGATTTGAGAAAGTGTGTTTCAAAATTGATGAGCGGGGGGAAGATATCTAAAAAAAAATTGCAGAGCGGGGGCGGGGGCGGCCAAGTTTAAAACCAATAGAGAAGTTGGTGGCACGGCAAATCACAACTCAACACAAACCCTCTGCCCTCTTAGTCTGTGCTGGGAATAAAAATCGTTATTGCTTATCCAGAAATAGTTATTTACATTACTAGATACGAAAGTGTACTTTTAGGTGTGAGGTGATTTTTGAATGGTCGAGTCTAAGCCGAGACCTTTACAAAAACACCGAACTACTAAAAGGGTTTTCGCACCGTGTAATGCAATATCTTTTTTTCTTACTGAAAGATATTATGGAATTTAATAATTTAAAACCAATTATTTCATGACTTTATTTGACGTTTTTAATAAATTTTATAGTTTCGGAGGCTGTCTGTGAAAATTGTTTCCATGCCAGCGAAACAACAAACAAACATTGTTATGTTAAACATTTTAATTTCTGGTGGCTTCAAACTAAAATAAATAAATATGTTTGGTGGCGGTGAAAATGGGATACAAAAAGCAGCAAATATTGCTTGTGCCTTCCTTTACCCCAAGAAATCCAAAGCAAGGTATATATGCAAACATATGAAGCGTTAAAATTTGTTTTTTTTATTTTTCTGTCCTGGCCACGAAAGTTTTACTTTCGTACCTAGCAACGCCTTAGCAATCAAGTAACTCGAATGTTTACTCGTGTTGCTAGAGTTGCAAAGGTCATTTATATAGACGGTAGTAGAAAAAGATTTAAACTATTTCTTGCGTGATTTAAATAATTTTTGTAGTATTTAAATATTAAGAAAAGATTTAAATCATTAAAAAAGATTTAATTATTTTTGAAAATATTTAAATTTTATTTTTATTAAAGAAAATCAAAGATACTTTCTAAAAAGATTTAAAGAAAAATATTTAAACTCAAATTATTTAAATCAAAAAAATGATTTAAATCACAAAAATGATTTAACTCTTCCGTTATGTTGCAGCTCTGCACCGTTCCAGCCATCTCAGACCTACCTTGCATTGACGAGAGCCAATAGATCGAAACTGCAGTCTGCAAGTGGTGTGGAGTGCCTGGCACTATTCCTTTGAGCAGGAATAAGTCTTTCGGCTGGTATCTGTTGCAATCGGAACTTTAGCGTTTTGTGGCAATACATAATTATTGCACTAACGCGGCCAGGCTTATAATTTGTAATTCAGCGCTCGGGGGGGGGGGGGGCATTAGTTCGGAAAATAGCTGTTGGTTGCAGTCTGGTTTTTTATTTTTTTTTTATTCCTTATATATTTAAGGAAACGTATAGAGGAGTTCGATAAAGATATTTCACTAGCAAATATTTCTCTATCGTTAGGAATCTGTTTTAACATTTTCCGCAATTTAGTATATTTAGGAAAGGTATCTGTGATAGAGAAAATTTTCAGACGATAAATAGAGTTAGGTATGTCTGGTTCTGCCACTTAGTATGTTTAGAAAATTTGCTTTCCGGCTAAGGTATAGGTTTAATTTTCCAATAGATTTTCTTATTTTCTTAAGAACGTTAACACAAATCGTGACATACACCTATCCACAATTTTAATTGGTGCTTTAATTACTGTTGTAATAAGATAATATTGATTGATTGACTGATTAATATCTGTTTAAAGGTAACATTTCACAATGCGGGTCTCCTCGCTAAATAAAACGGTTATTTATATAGACTCCGTGGCGCAACGGTAGCGCGTCTGACTCCAGATCAGAAGGTTGCGTGTTCAAATCACGTCGGGGTCAAATAATTTTTTTTTTTTTTTTGTGAAATTAATATGAACCATGAACCAAGTTACGGGCAGGACAATGCGGAAATTGTGAGTATTAGGGCACAAATTTATGCGCCTTATTTCAGACTGATAGTTTCGGAGATCTCTATGCATGTTGCCACGACATAACCCCACTAGCAGACTACGTCCAAGAAACGTCACAAAAATTCTACCAAACTGGACGGTAGTAGGCTTACCCGCAATATTACCCGAATCAGGTAATGCTGTAGAAGAACGCACTACCGGGCGTCAAAATGACGCGACACCAATTTATTTCTCAGGGGGCGCCAGTCGCGTATTACCCCGTTCTTCTACCTCCCAGGCGGGTTCGAGATAAGATGCACTTCGGTAGCCGAGTAATGGGACCAAGGCGGCACTACCACAGATCGGAAATTACGCTCTCTCTGGACCCGAATTCCCTCGTTAGGGGTTTAGGCACCTCTTAATTTCCTGAATTTTTGCATAAAAAAATCCCAACCGAAGAATTTCTCTGCGGAGGGATTAGTTTTGGTACGCGAAAATCACGTTTTGGTCCATTAATAACGGAATATATTTCTCAAAAAACGCATAAAAAAATCCCTATCAAACCTTCGTAAAGCAACCAGAAGGTCGAACGTTAATGCGAATTAACTCGACACATCCGGCTTTCTATACGAAAGTTCCAGGGATTATAGACCGTCAACAGGCCTCAAGATCAATTAAGAAATATTAGTTCAAGGAATCCGTTTATTTAACAGAATTGGTTATACAAAATTCTCAAGAAAGAATCGTGCCTTCCCCAATCAAGGTAGTGACTTTCAGACCATACAAGCGAGAGCGCTCACGCTAACGATCGATTAGGTAGAAAAGATTCATACGTACCTTCTCAGAATCAAAATGTGAGCTTTTAGAATCATTTCAGACTCTGGGTAAATGAATAATTAAGGCTGACTGAAATTAACTTAAAAAAGTTTTACTAAATGAATTTAGTTTCGCTAGAGACTACTTAGCTTTAAAGTTCTTGTATCGTGGAGATTCACGTACTCAAACACATTCAGAGGACTTATTACTGCATAAGTTGAGTGGCGTTCGATCAGTCCACGACTTACTAACCCTTATCACAGTCGATTAATAATATCGATTTGGCAGCGTCTCACCTTCGAGCGACTATTAGGCAAAATTGAATTTTTGGATTTTTATGCACAAGGCGTTTTCCTCTATAACTTTGTCATTTGAAAAGCCCCGTTATTGGCTTTTCTACCATCGCTTTGTCTGGACTACTCAACGCGCTCGACCAAATTGCGAGCCGCTGGGTCAATCCAAACTCTTTCCATGCGAGAAACCGGCCTTGTACATGTGCATTGATTTTTATCAATTTTTGCTTATCGGCACTACGCCGGCTTTGACAAAATCTTCTATTTTGCCTTTTGGATGCAGTGCATCGTTAAAATTTTATGCTAATACTTTAGAATTGTGCTTTCAATGATCGTACCTCAAAGGTCAATGTCTTTGGTTGAGGAATAAAAAATAAAAAATAATTTAAAGTATATTTTCGTGGTACTTTTTAAACTGACTTCGTGGTACTTTTGAAAAATCCAGTTTAAGACCAATTTTAGCGTACTTTTGAAAAATCGATTTTCGAGCCAAATTTCAAGGTACTTTTGAAAAACTAATCTGCGGGTGAAATTTTGGCGTACTTTTGAAAAATCGATTTTCAAGGTACTTTTGAAAAGTTAATCTGCGGGTGAAATTTTGGCGTACTTTTGAAAAATTGATTTTCAAGCCAAATTTCAAGGTACTTTTGAAAAGTTAATCTGCGGGTGAAATTTTGGCGTACTTTTGAAAAATTGATTTTCAAGCCAAATTTCAAGGTACTTTTGAAAAGTTAATCTGCGGGTGAAATTTTGGCGTACTTTTGAAAAATAGATCTTCAAGCCAAATTTCAACGCAGTTTTGAAAAATTAGTCTGCAAGTGAAACTTTGGCGTACTTTCGATAAATCGATTCTTGGGCCAAATTTTGACGCCCTTCCAAAAATATTATTTTTCAAAGTCCAATTTATGGTACCTTTGAAAAAGTATATTATTCATAAATCTTTGTCATTATATACTTCTACTCTGATATTCTGAACCAAAAACATTTTTCCTAAGTGAAAATTCGGTGTTTCTTCGAATTTTCGCCTGGTCATTTCCAACGCCTTATAGAACCCAAAACGGTCCTTGTGGACTGATCTGCGCCTCTGCAGACTCCCGAAAATGTCTTTAAATGAAATTTTTGCCTAAGTCGAATTTTGATTATGTCTTCAACTTAGGACGATTTTGGAGAGTTCTACAACAATGCCACATACTTTTCGACTTAAAGTACCCCCCAACCATACCAGGCGTTGCCTATTTTCCGGCAGCTCCCTTAGCCAAATTTTCTTCTACAACAACTTACCTCTACTATTACTCTTTATATTTCCTTAACTTTACATCTTTCTAATCCCACTTCCCCGCCTTCTTTCGTGTTTTTATAATTTTGTTCTTTTATCAATTTTGTTCTTTTATCATTTTTGTACTTTTTGTCCTCCTAAATCATCTCTAGCCCTAAAACTTCAAAATCCTAATTTTTCAAATCATAGTTTTTAGTTTTACCCTACCTTTCCAGTCGGCGATCAGACCACAAGGTCGTCATTTGCTCGAACGGGTTTTTTCGTTTAGTTGTGTTTCCCGTATCGGCAACCATAATTATTAAGTGAGCTTGCCTATGAGTTTAGTTTTTATAGTGTTGTGTTTTTTAAATTAGTATTAGGTCCATGTGGATACATCTATAATAGTTAAATCTAGTTTTTAAGTCTGCCTGCGGTAGACAGGAATTACTAGCTTACCTCCAAACCAAATCCCACCCAACCCTACTCCCAACTCGGCGATGTTCGCCGTGGTTGTCTGGCTAGCTCTGGGCTAGGATCCGACAAGGCACACATATCGGTACCAAAAACAAATTGTAAAATATTGTTGAATTGAAATTGAATGGACTCCAGATCATGATGTTGCTTGTTCAAATCACGTCGGGGTCAAATATTTTTCATATGAAATTAATAATATGAACCAAATTACTACTTAAATTATTACACTCTTCGCAAATACGAAAACGAAGAGTATATTGCATTTGATCGGCACATTTCTAAAACCGTAAATATCGCTCGCAGACAAAAAATTTTCATATCATTGTGTTAGTGAACAAATTCTTTCAAAATGTCCGTCTGTCCGTCCCTCACGTTTCTTGTAAGCACGATAACTCAAGAAAGAAAAATCCGATTGTACTGAAATTTGGACAGTAAATTAGTGTTAGCTGGAGGAAGAACCCTATTTTTGAACAAAATCTATCGGTAAATAAAAATGTTGTTAATGATTCAAATTTGAAAAAAAATTTTTTTGATTTTTATGTTTTTGTAATTGAATAGAAATCTGGTGAAATGATATTTCATTTTAATATCTAAATATTTATATATTTTACAAATATACATTTCATAGTGTAATATACAACCGTGAAAAATGATTTTAGCTCGTATCTTATAATATAAAAATTTACATTTTTTTACGTGTAAGGTGGTTTTGTAGTTCTTACGCTTTTGACTCGGAATACAAAGGTCCCGGGTTCGAAACCCAAATGGGGTATGGTATAGTTTTTTTCAATTTTTACTTTATTTTACACTGAGTATTTTTCCAACTAAGTTCGTATTATAAAATTAAGAATATCTAAAACTATCATTACAAAAAACTGCGAAGAGTATCCAATAGAATGTGTAACAATTATATAAAAAGTTCAGTGAACAGGCGAAGAGTACGTTTTTAGCTTGTTTTTCAATATATCAAATTAAATCCCGCTGACAATTTTACTATACTATACAGAAAGTTTATTACATATACAGGAGTCTGTGTACTCGTTCTTAGCTAGAAATAGCAGACTCAGCAGACAAACAAAAAATTATACCGTTATTGTGATGCCTGCCCTTATATATGCAGCTCCGGCATGGTGCAGAGCATCAGCCACTACGATGTAAAAAGTAACAGTTTTAGAAAAAATGTTTCCCACCTCATCACAAATTCATCATACACTTCCCAAGAAGCCCCCATGTAAGTTGTCACTTAACACCACTAGTAGACTACATCAAAGGTTACGTCTCGTAAATTCTATCAGTTCAAACTTAGTGATAGTCTGACCTCAAAAAAAAATTACAGTATAATGCATCATTTCACATAAAACATAAACTACCATACCAAGCGTTGCCCAACATCCGGCAAATGTAGCCATGTAGCCATGCTATCATCACTATCAACAAAATTTTTAACCTCTATACTATTTCCTGTTTCTTTTTGTTATTTTTTGTCCTTTTGCTTTTCCAAATGTATTTCCTTTTAACAGACAACAAAATTTCAACTATAATTATTTAATAAATTAAAAACATTTTATAATAACAAACGATGAGTTTAAAAATAAATATCTTGTACTTCTGCTTACATTATTATTAAAAAATATTATTTTGTGTATTTAGCCAATAACTTTCAAAGAATCCATTCGTTCTTTTCATATAAAATTGATCTAAGTCTGACCATGCTAGTATATCGAGAAGAAGTTCCCCCTACGAAATGTTGTGTCAACTTCTTTATACACTTACTATATCTGACATTCAGTATGAAAAACAAAAAAAAATAACAATTCCTTCTATATACTGATTATCTAAGTCTAATCAGTAATCATAATATAGATAGACGTTTATTTGACTACTTTACGTATAGAAATATATTTGTAGCAAGTCATTACTTGTTATTATCTGTAGATAATTTACATATATAATTAAAAATGAAGTGTAAAATATAATACAAATTAATAAGACAGACAAAATGTAAAAAATAAGGATAACATACTAAATAAAAGAACTGCCTTAAAATATACGACGTAAGTTACACAGCATATTACGTAACAGTCATGGAGATAGTCATAAAATCTTCAGTTGAATAGAAACAAAACTTCAAGTTATTTTTTCAATTGCTAGTTTTAAATTTGTGAAAATTTTCTTGTTTTATATTTTCAGGGTCCATAAGGCCGGTTTTCGGCCTAATATATTTTTGAACAAAAAGAAACTGAAAAACATATTATTATTATTATTTACTATCAATATCGAATCGATTCCCTCCACCTCCCCCTTTTATCCCATGTCACCGCCCTCCTCCCCTCTCCCACCTCTTCCGAAATAATGAAAATACACGTACAAAATAAAAAATATCCTTATTCAGCAACAGTCATGTTAAAATGTTTCAATAACCTGCAAAAAATTGACTGAATGCTGGTTATTTAATAGTGTAGGGGAGTATAAAAAGGGGAGGTGAGTGCGGGAAAGTTTCGTTTGGGGTAGAATCGATTCGATATTGATAGTAAATAATAAAAAAATGTTTTTCAGTTTTTTTTTTTGTTCAAAAATAAATTAGGCCAAAAACCGGTCTTATGGACCTTCCTTCTTTATTATACAAGTTCAAGTTTAATGAGTTTTTAATTGATTTTTAAGTAGATAATCCACGCACAATTCGCACAATGACTATACGTTCTACAATATAATACAAGTGGTAATAAGAGGGAGAATATCGTTACACATTTTACTTCCACATTCAGTGGAAATATAGTATGGACAAAAATATTTTTGAAAATTTGTATTATCCAAATAGGCTTAAAATGTCATGAAACGTCGAGATTTTAAGTTTGAGCAAAAAAAATCTGTCTGTCGGTCTGTCTGTAACTTTTTTGTGCGCACGATTACTCTGGAACCGTTCAAGTTATTGACTTGAAATTTGGTACACGTACCATGTACTTTAACGAGATCTGGAACTAGATAATTCCGTAACAGGGTTGGGGGTAAATAGAGGTAAATAGACAAATCAAGCAAGTAAGAGTCCATAAATCTGGTATTTAGTATATATAAGAGAAGCTAATCTCTCAAAAATTTTTTTTGGCATTAACCACCCACATTACCAACTCCCACCCTATTATTCAAGGGGGCGAAAAAAATAAAATTGTCATTTAGTGTGTGTACAAGAACCAAAGGCCTCAATTTTTTTATATTTTATCCACCACTACTACTACCCCCCTTCCACCACCCTCAGCCTCACTACCGATGTAGCATATCGTTTTATAGGTTTCTGGGGTGGACGATTTCAAATATTATATTATTAAAATTCCATAAAAAATGATTTCCACATTCAAATTTTTTTCGTTCTGAGAGACTTGGATAGAAGATCTGGATGTGAAAGTAGTGATTCCTTGGGCAGCGGTTTTATAATTTGACCTTAGACGAAAACGAATAACGTTGATAGTACACCGCCCTGAGACTAGTTAGTTTTAGTGGACGCGGGCGTATTAATATTCAATTTCTGCAATTCGCACGCTCTAAAAAAAAATCACTGTACCTAAACTGTAAAAGACACAATAAAATTTATGCTATCAAAAACTTTTTTGGTCTTTTGGCTTTATTTTCTTCGGCATGTTATACAAAATTTCCAAAAACAAAAAGTTTGTAGCTTAGTGAAAATTTGACTGCGTATTTTCTGAACTTTCAAGGTTATCTAAGTTTTTAACAAACTTAAAAATGTTTTAGTTAACAATACTATACACAGATAGAAGCGCTTAAGTGTGTGTTTTATAACAAAAAAAAGTTCATGTGGATAGCTCCATTCGTTTTTGAGTTATGGCATTAGATGTTCAAAAAAACATGATTAAAAAAAAAAAAATTTCACACCTTTTTAAAAAATAACAATGTCCGTGACCACTAAAAAATGTCGTATTTCATGATTTCTAATGAACATCGACCTACTTAACGAAATGGTATATATCTAGGTTTGTTCTAAGATTAAAAAAAAAAACTCGAGAAGGAAGCGACTTTTCCCTTGTTTTTTACTCCACTACTAGTTTTGTTTAGCATTCGCTGCAGCTCTGTGAGGTGGCCCCCCGCCAGGTTAAATAACGATATTTTTATTTGTATTTCATATTGAGCAAACAAAATGTACAAGAGTTATACACAATTAAAATGTATAAAGCTGTATAACAGTTCGCTATGAGATTGTACGGTACTTTAAGATAATTAAACTAGATCTTGTTCAATAACGATGTGAAAAATTTGAAAAAGACTTTCTCTATGTGTATTAATAATGTCTATATATTAACTCTGCCAATATCCAATTCATTTCTATATCGGGACGATTTGTACAAAAGACATCTATAACGAAACCTGTGTACTAATTATATCTTGCCATAGGGCCTTTTGTTCTCAGACAAACGAGCCACATGGCGGCGGCAATAATCATATCCTACATTTAGCAATTAGTCGTTGACTGCCTGACACACGAATGTTTGGTGGATGGGATTACACATTCCCTATAATATCTCCCCTTATCCCAAGGGATGGCGTGATCCCGGCATCGTGAGTCTTTAGCTAAGCCGTTGATTCTCTACTAATTTGCTGGACTTTCCCCATGAATTAACGAGACCCTCTAGTTCTCTCTGTAGATCAGTAGTTCACTTCGCTAATGAGGGATTGTAGAAATAGTAATTTCGGTTCTGGATTGCCGTAATGGTCGCACTGAAATAAACATGTACTCAGTTTAATCAGAGTTACGTAAATTCAGCAGCTTTTAAGAAATCGTGGTCCCATAATAATTTTTTCAAGCTACGTCTTGCACAAGGCTTACAGAAATTGGAAATAAATCTTTTTTAGTCGAGATAAAAAATTCAAACAGGAGCGTAGCGAGCCAACTATTTTTGGGGGTTATTTTTCAAAGGACCCCGGAACAAAACCTACGAAAATGTTGATTCAGTGGAATCGGCTGAAATTTTGGTATTTTGTAGTTCAAATCATACTGATCAAAAGTTATTATCACATCAAGCCAATCCTATGGACAGTTTTTGAGATACAGCTTGTCAAAGTTAGGTAATTTGCATGATACTAAGAAATAGAGATACGCTCTCACGCATACCTCCCCTTACTGCAGGTCCCGCTGTTACGTCAAGTAAAAGTTAACTAGTTCAGCGGTCAATTTTTAGTTTAGATTTAAACTAAAATTACCTTAACCGAAGTGTTTAGAAGTTTATCCTTCGATAAAATAAAAAATTACGACTCTTTTGGTTGTTCGAGACAAAAGATAGAGCCAAAAATGTGAGAAAATCGTAAAATAGATACAATTATTTTTTCCTTTAACTCGCTCAAAATAAAAAACGGGACAACGAATTAATCTCAAATTTTTACCGTGTGATGAATCCATATTTGTTAACAAAATGTGTTAATATAAAGGTCAGGTTTTAATAAGGGTAGAAAATATGATTTTTTTTCTAAGGCTATGTCGATAAACTGTGAAAATTTACAGGTGGGAATACAACAAACGAGAAACTTTTTTGTCTTTCGAAATAGATACCAAGTATATCGAGGGCATATGAAGACAAAGGATGGAGCTAACTTTTTTATTTGAAACTTTTTTTTCTAGAATTAACAGTTTCCGAGAAAATTGCAATTAAGTATACGGAACCCCCTCGCGAACGATACAGCGCAGATATTGCGATGTACGTTAGTGTAGTTTAATGAAATCGAATTCAGATTTTCTTGAGATGTTTCAGCAAATCAATGGAGGTTATTAAATATTTGTAATAATTACCATGAGAGAACACATTGATATATCCCACGCTATTGGATTAAGTCATACTGCGAAAACGCTATGCAAAATGTTTTTCATAATAAAAACATTAAAGAATCCGGCAATTTATCTCGAAATAACAGAATAAATATTTCTCATTCTTGACTGTTTGTTTATTTTCCTGAATAACGTTAGATAAATGCACTGTTTCATAATTAAACTAATTAAAGTAGTATATTATTTACTACTACTATTTATTGTGTTTAATTAAATGAATTAAAATTTAATATTAAATAAAAACAAAATAAATAGCTTACACGTTGAAAAATCATCAGTACAAAAGATCATACGTGCTTATTTTGGAGGTTTTTTCACAAACATTTAAATCCACAACGGCCTTATGCGAAATGAAAAGTGCTGACAAAAGCAGTCTTAGATTTCTATGATATTAAAAAGTAAAATTGCCTCCAATTAGCTTTCTAGGACTTATATTACGGTTTTCGATGTATTTTTAGGTGTATTTTTAGGTAGATGGTCGCTGGCGTGGGCTCGATTTGAAGTTGACTAGAGGGTGACGCTATGCGCACAGCAGGTCGAAAGCTGGTAGTCGTACCGAGCGTATCTTATATTTCATAGTATCATGGGTAATTTGCATCATTTTAGACATTCAAGAATTTTTTACTCCTAAACTATTAACTTTAGCAAAAAACTACAAGGGTCGAAATATGTTTGTTCTAGTCCAATAAAGCTCAAGAATTTTTTACAGAATTTTTTATCAATTTTTAGGTTAGGTGAAATATATATATGGCATATTTCGGCATGCTTCGGTGGGATTGGTTGAAACTTTGCTATTTTGTAGTTAAAGTCCTGCTGATCAAAAATTCCTATTGCACTGAATCTATCCTATGAGTGGTTTTCGCTCCAGGAGTGCCTGAAAGTCTAACAACGAGGTAACGGGTAATCTATTTGTACGTGTTTATGAATGGCTTCCAGCGTGTTTGTGTACGTGCGTGCAAGTGTGTGGGATTATTTTTATCAAAGAACCTGCTCTTACCGGCATTATGTTTCTTATGAGAGCGTTCTCATTGCCAACCAGGGTGATCCCATTTTTTTGGTTTCACTTTCTATCTGCTTATTTTTATTTTTTGTTGTTTTTTAATATTTTCTTTTTAGTTTTTAAATATTGAGAACATCCATAGGATTTTCAGGAACAAGTGCTCTGTTTCCAGCATCATGTATCGTTCGAGGAAGAATCATTGATGGATATTTTATGTGATTTTCATGCCGTGCGTACCCCAAAAACCATAATACGCTCGTGATTTCAGTGGTTCCGCATCAAACTCATTAGAACGATTTTTCTCACACTAGTCCTACGACTGAAATGACAGAGGATACTTTTTATGTATTTTTAATTAGTGAATAAAATTCTTATACCAAAGTGAAAAAAAAAGGCAAGAAATTAATGCAAAATAACGACAGCCCCCCCTGAATATCACCCACTTACGGTAAAAAATATTTAAAAAAAATACTATAAAAATAAGCCTGTATTATTGTTCAATATACGTATAAAGTCGCATCCCTGTAAATCAAAAGGTTTCTGAAATATAATAATAATAATAAATATGATAATCAATTTTTGGGTGCCATTTTCAAAGGAGAAGAAAAGAAGTTTGTCATCGATATTTTCGGAGAACTCTGTATACACTAGCACATACATACACACAAACGCATACACACAGTACACAAACGCGCTGGAAGCCATTCATAAACACGTACATATAGATTAGCCGTTACCTCGTTGTTAAGACCTTCAGGCACTCCTGGAGCGAAAACCACTCATAGGATAGACTCAGTGCAATGGAAATTTTTGATCAGAATGACTTTAACTACAAAATAGCAAAGCTTCAGCCAATCCCACCGAAGCATGCCGGAATATGACATATATATATTTTACCTAACCTAAAAATTGATTAAAAAATTCTGAAAAAAATTCTTGAGCTCCATTGGAGTTGGACAAAAATATTTCGACCCTTGCAACTATTTGCTAAAGTTAATAGTTTAAGAGTAAAAAGTTCTTGAATGTATGAAATGACAGAAATTACCTAACTTTGACAAGCTGTATCTCAAGAACTGTCCATAGGATTGGCTTGATGTGATGAGAACTTTTGATCAGCATGACTACAAAATATCAAAATTTCAGCCGATTCCACCGAATCAACATTTTCATGGGTTTTGTTCCGGGGTCCTTTGCCAACTTCATACGACTTAAAAAGCCAACTCTGTAAATAATTAAATAATAATAAAATTGGTAGTTACGTATTTATGCGTTAAGAATTCAAAATGGTGAATTCAATGTGGTTGCGATAATTTCAATATTTTTGCAAATTTACATGAAATTTATGATATGGTGACTTCAGAATTCTCTGATAACGAACCTGACGCTAAGGCTTAAAAATTCAAAACGACGAATATTTTCTTTTACTGTGCAAAAGCTAAAGAAGCTAAAGACGTCATAGAAATTGTGGAAAAAAAATTTTCAAAAATATTGGCTCGTTTTTCATCCCTAACTCCAAAAAACACTTCTAAGACAAGAAAAGGGAGTGGGCTGTCCAGCGGATCAGGTCAATGTATTCTTATGTACTTTGATCCGTCGAATCCGAAGTCAGAACTGTCAGATTCGTTCGGTTTTCATGTCTAACCTCAAATAACAACCCTAAAAAGCCGGTATTTCGCCTTTCACACTGAAATGAGTAGTTAGAAATTTTTTTAATATGATTATTTCATAGCCTCATAACGCCATAACCCCATATCATTGTAACCTCATAACCCTACAACTCCATAACACTGCGAAGGGCGATAAACTGGTTTTTAGGGGTGTTTTTTAAGGTTAGAGACGAAAAATAAGCCAATCTGACAATTCTGAGTTCGGATTTGGATTCAGCAGGTCAAAGTGCATACATTGGTCTGATCTACCGGACAGACCACATTTTTTATTTGTTTTGGGGTGTTTTTTGGGGCTAGGGAAAAAAAACTAAAAAATGAATGAAAAAGGGAAAAAAAACTTCTGACTTCGGATTCGGATTCGAATTCAGCGGGTCAAAATACATAAGGATACACTGGTCTGGTCCACCAGACAGACAACTTTTTTTGTGGGGCTGTGATTATGAAATAAAATTTCACCATCATCCAGTTAATTTAACTTTATTACCTAATATCAATATTGAGGTCGGTGTAAAAAATAAACAATATTAATTTCAAACGTATTTTTAAGGATCTCAATTCCGACTAGCACAATTAGTTACTGAAACGTAGCGACGACTATTGTAGGTACTTTAAAGTATTTTCTCACTAGTCACAGGCAAGTAATAGGAACGTTCCCGTGACGTGCTTACTACCAAAATAGGAAATATTTTTTCGGTAACCGCAACGTTCCGGCCACGTTCCCGTAATTTGTTCGGCTACGTTCCAATGACGTTGTGGTGAGAAAGTCGCGACCTTCAAGAAACTTTACCACAAACCGTTCTTTCAGGTCAATGTTGCCTGCTTTGTCTTGCAACTGATTTTATTACAGTTATGTTTCATTCCTACATGTTTACTGTTCATTTCTCTAACTCAGAAACTTAAAAGAATACTACTTGTTATTCCTGAAAGCTATTTTTCATTGTTCTTTGGAACCGATTTTTATCCATTAATTTATTATATCTGGTGCAGAAGTGGTGATAAATTAAATTTTTAAGTCATCTTTGAAGTTATGATTCACGTCTTGTAATAATGGCGTTATAAGTTTTGGCCATCAAAATGGCGTATTTCAGAAAGTATCGCTTTGAAGTCGTTTTCACTAAGAAATGCGACTTGAAAATGACGGGAAATGTATAACTTTAAAGTTATACTTATTACAATGTACCGAATGGGGCTGTAGTGGCACTTTAAAGTGGCAGCAAAGTTCCCGTTGCTACTTCACAGTTACATTTTTCCCAACGTTGATTCTGAACGCCGTGCCTTGGTGTGCTGCCGTACGCCCGACGTTTAAACTGAACTGTTCTTATCTTCTGTTTAGAGGATAGAGAAGAAACTTCAGAAGGCAGTAACGAAAGGAATATATTTCACAGTCCTCACATGCGTCTGTTATACAATACGAGGAATGGTGGGAGACCATTATTACTGATATTATTTGACCTGTGATGGACAAAAAAGGTAAATGTATGGAATTTAGCACAAGAAAATATGTTGGCACTTTAAAATTGTAAACAACTCAAAGGAGGGGTATCGATAAGGCCTTATTTGGCCCCAGTTGAGCACAAGCGAGATGCACTTTAATTCTTACATATGTCAAAGATTTTACGTTCTCACACTACATATTTAAAGATCTTTGCCATACTCTCTTGTGCTCGGTGTAAAACAACCAACCAAAAGCACAAAAAAACAGTGATTTTTCATGTATTTTAGATCTTTATCGATGGGAAAAATTGGAACTACGTAAAATGAATATTGTTCGTCGTAACTTCAAATGTTGAAGTTTGAAAAAAGTAGTCGTATTTAAAGAAAAGTGTTGTTGGTGCCAAAAAAGAGCCTTATCGACACTCCTCCTTTAAAAAAGATAAAAGTCACAGAACAAAAATAAACTAGATTACTGATCCGTTACCAAACCTATCACCGATACCAGGAGACGAGCTATCCCCAAGCTCCCAAGCTATCTCTCAGGCTGGAAAAAGACTGAAGCTAGTTTGACGGAGAGTGAATAAAAAATTGCAATTAGTAAATCAAAGTTCTCATTATACCATTTACTGTTATTTTTTCGATGCCCGGTTAAAAGAAATTGAAAACGCAATTTTTTATCAAAAATAGTAGGTAACAATTTTTCTTTAATATGTTTTAACACTGTTTCCATATTCGATAGCTAGTTTTATAGATAAATTCTGAATTTCAGCTTAATCAGTATAGTAGTTTCGCAGGACACTTCGCAAATAGTGTTTCCATTTTCGACGGAATCATAAAAATATAAATACATTTATAACATATTTTCTGTCATATATTGTCAAGAAAGATTTATTAACGAGTTTTATTTGGCCCCACTGTGCAACGGTAAAATTTTATTTCATAAATTTTTAGCGATCTTTCCTGAAGGCAGTTCATTTTTTTTTCAAAATTTTCTTCTAGATTAAGTTACCTATCTTCATATTTTATATTTGTATTGCATTTGCGTATTAGTTGACATGTCTATAAAATGCATATTTTTCTTAAAACGAATAAAGTATTATTATTGTAATAAAGTTATTACGTTGCTTATATTTAATTAATAATATAAATTTTATGCAAAACGATAAGTGCACTTTGAATGCAAATTATTATAATTAAAAAGCATACTCATATTAAAATATTATATATGTGTGTGTGGGGCCCTAATGACTCTATGAATAAGTGAATCTGCCACAGAAAAAATCAATGCGTAATATCCTTTATGACGTGAACTGCTCTTACGCCTTCACTTGCGTTGTATAAATCACTCAAGAAAATGAACCTACTTCTGAAAAATTGCCTACTAAAAATTCTCCGCGCTATTCCTAAAAATAGGATAAATGACAGAAATATTGGATGCATTAAAGAATTTTATCCCCGAAAGGAAGCGTCACAAAAGTTGAGGTAGCCAGACATACATTTAATGAGAATAAAACAAACTAGATAAGGTAAAAAGGTGCCATTTAACAACATTTATGATTACAGACGTTGTAGAAACTACTTTTAAAAAAAGGCATGTGAAAACGAAGAGTGTATTTCAATTATACATTTAAAGAATCCGATTCTTCGAGACTTAATAATTTAAGTGGAAAGTTAATTAAACAATATCATATGTTACGACTCCATAAACAAATATAATAAGTAATTAATAGTGAAAACACGCCTTTTCAAAATTTTAAAAGTAGGAAATGCGTTATGTGGTGTATTTGATTAACACAATTTTTAAAATAGTTACCTTTATTTGACACGAGATTTGGAACTAAATTATATTTTGATCTTATTCCGTTGAAGAGTTGGGGGTAAATTGGGGTAAATGGTGGTAAATAGGTAAATCAAGCAAGTAAGAGTTCATAAAATTGGTATTTAGTATACATATATAAAAGAAGCTAAGGTCTCAAAAAATATTTTGACAATAACCACACCCCCATTACCACCCTCACCACAATATTAAAGGGGGAGAAAAAATAAAATTGTGATTTAGCGTGTGTACAAAAACCAAGGTCTTCAACATTTTTTTTTTACTTCCCACCCCCACTACTGCCACCTCTACTATCGATGTGGTGTATGGTTTTATGGGTTTTTGGGGACGGCGATTTCAAATCTATTATCAAAGTTTCATAAACAATTATTTTCACATAGTTGAATGTAAATATAGTATCAAATTTTTTTTTATTGTGAGAGAATTGGATAGAAAATGTGGATGTGGGAGTAGTGACTCCTTGAGCAGCGGTTTTATTAATGTTATTTCTGATAGAGATCACTGAACTGACCTCGATCAACTACCAACTTATGAGAAATATGTTCAAATTTTCTTAAACCAAAAATTAATATTAAACACGAATTTTGTACCTTGTGAATGCGATTCGTATCATTGAATAAGCAGTGGTCATATATAAAGTCACAATAATTAAACTGTGGCAAAACGAATGACTCACAAAGCATTTTTTTAAAATTATGATTATAATATATGACGATTAGAATAGAGCAACTTCAAAGAGGAATATGCTTTTTGCATTAGTTTGTTCACATGTTCTCTAAATCTAAAATCATTGACTAGATTTTTTGCAATTTTAACAACAGGCAGGGGAATCTCTTCAATATTAATGTTTCGTGAATTTTTTACTATATCTGATTTATTTTTATTACCAAATAAGATCAAGTTGGATTTACTAGAGTTCAAATACAAGTTGTGTTCCTTCGAAAGAATTTTAATACTATGTAACTCATTATTAATAGTGACATATACCTGATGCACAGCATTTACATTGAAAATTAAGAATGACTGCGTGTCATCAGTGTAAGCTTTGACTATAGGACTTGGACTAGTTTATAGTAGAAGTTAAGATACCTGACGTATATATGATAAAAACAACGGACTCAAAATGGACACTTGAAGTACTCCAGAAAGTATATTTCGATTAGACGAGAAGGTATTATTGTGGCAAATATTCTGAAATTTGTCACTCAAGTAAGAGGAAATTAATTGAAAATGGGCAGCATTAAAACCAAAATATTTATGTTTAGCACATAACAGATTATGATTTATTGTATCAAATGACAGAGAAATCTAGCAATACCAACACACTAACCAACCTCTGGTCATACGCAGTAAAAAGGTCATCCATTACATTGATTAAAGCTGTTGCTGTACTAAACCCTCTTCGAGAACCACACTGATTCTCAGGTAAAATGTTCTTTAAGAAAAATATTCATAAATTTGCTGACGTAAATGTTTTTCAAAAATTTTCTATATAACAGGTAGATATTGTTAATCCCTAAAATAACTTAGAGTTACAATTTTTTGGGAGAGGTTTACCAATTGCCATTTTCCAATCATTTGGAAAATAACCATTTTCTGTGCAGCAGTTGATAATATGTTCTAGAAATTTATCTATAAACGGACTGCAATATTTAAGCATTGAGATAGATATATGATCAATACTGTACGCATTAGATTTTATATTATTAAGAATTTTTATTGACTTCTTCAACACTAGTCATAGTAAAGCTGACGGAATGGTTAACCGCTATTAAGTTATTATTATAGAAATTAATTTTATCATCACATTTCTGTGAGACGTTTTGAATAAATGAGGCAAAATATGCAGATCAGATCAAAGAGTTCATCTGGTATATTTTTAAAATTACTTTTGTGAATATTAAGATTTTTAAAGGAGACCAAATTTTCCGCAAATCTTTTTCAGCACATAGCACATATTGAGTTTAAATAACTTTTTTTTCATTCCTCATTACAGTCAGTGTTTAGTTACCCAATTCTTTGTACCTAGTCCAATATGCATTGCTTTTAGGTTGTTTATTTTTTGCTTTGCTTTAACTCTCTCTTTCATCACAAGCTTGAGCACGGCCGACTCTAGTAACAGAGTCGGCCGTGGCTTGAGATTAAGGGTAAGCCTGGGAACATTGGGTTTAGTAACTCTAACAGTTTTTAGTCGTGCATTAAAAATTTCTAACAGGAAAGAATTAAATAACTCATTTTTTATCAATATCGCTTTCTTATATAATTTCATACCACGGCATTAGGTTTCATTTTATATGTATTAATTATAATTTATAAGTATAAATATTATGTGGCACGCAGCCAAAGATTCTGAAATTAAATAAAAATGCTTTGTTTGAGAGCAGTTTAAATCTTAAAATATTATAAATTCTATCATCGTGTTTGTCTAAATTTGTAAACTAAACATATATACCCTTTTTCTCACATATTCGCCAGTTATTTGAAAAAATAAGTAACATTTAATGTTTGGCACGAACAGAAAGGTTTAAAAGCGATAAATGTGAGGTATTAGTTCTGTTACATTCATTGCTTCATACTCTCCTGATACTAGTGAGGAACTTACACACCATCAATAACCTGAACAAACTATCTGAGACACACACATACATACAAAAACTTTAACTAACACACTCTTCCAAGGCTGTGTGAATTTGAATTTCATTGCCTATTTTAGGTCTGTAAACAAATAAACTACTTAGTAAAAAATTACATTTCGTTTAGTACAAAATTATACGGTTAAAAAATGAAGTATTTCATTAAATTGTGTACAGTATGAAGTGTGAAGTAAAAAATATCAGATACACAGTATTTTATTCCAATATGTTTAGTACAAATAATAGGAGGTCAGTAAAAAACACTTTTATTACTTTCACATCGTGGTATCTGTCCTAAAAAAAAATTCAGACAATATTATTCCATTATTTTGCATGATTTGTCAATGTAAGGGTATTTGCAAACTCTAAGGCATATTGTTTTTCGGTAGTTTTATAACAACAACTTGTATACTTCTTTATTCAAATACAAATTAAAATAAAATCAATCAAATCAAATAAAAATCAGTTAAAATAATAATAAACAAGCTAAAAACGTACTCTTGGCCGGTTTACTAAACTTTTTATATAATTGTTACACATTCTATAAGATACTCTTCGCAGTTTTTTGTAAAAATGTTAGTTTTAAACATTTTTAATTTTATAGTACGAACTTAGTTAGTGAAAGACCATACCATACCCCATGTGGATTTCGAACCTGGGACCCTTGGATTCCGAGTCAAAAGCGCAAGAACGACCTAACACGTAAAAAAATGTAAAAGATGTAAATTTTTACAAAAACATAAAAATTAAAAAAAAAATTCTCAAATTTAAATCATTAATAACATTTTTATTTACCTATCGATTTTGTTCAAAAATAATAGGGTTCTTCCCCTAGCTAACACTAACTTAGTGTCCAAATTTCAGTACAATCTGATTTTTCTTTCTTAAGTTATCGTGCTTACAAGAAACGTGACGGACGGACAGACGGACATTTTGAAAGTTGTTCAGAATTCGTTCACTAACACAATGATATGAAGATTTTTTTTCTACGAGCGATATTTACGATTTTAGAAATGAGCCGATCAAATACAATATACTCTTCGTTTTTGCGAAGAGTATAATAATAAATAATATAGTTATTCTGATTATTAGAGATAATTTGTAAGAAAATTAAAATTTTTAATACAGGTTTACGTAACCGTAACAGCCCTTTGGAGCCACGCTAACGCTATGCCGATGGTTTTCCAAGGAATTTTTTACTTTGAACTTTATTTTAAAATACATGGTAGTCTGACTAAAATCGTACCAAAACGCATAGTTTGCGAACAAATGAAAACTCACTTTTCCATATGAAGAATCCATTCATTCCTTGTCGTCATAAGAACATACGCATCATAATGCCACTTGAAAGGCATACTGACTAAAATCACAACTCATTAACTGCCTATCTATTATAAATACCTATTTTCCATTATAAATTCATTCATTTGAATCAATAGCCTGAGAATGGCACGTTAATGTGTCCGAAACTGCAGTAAGGATTAAGTTATATAAATCTAGTGATAGAAATAAAGTAAAAGTGTTTTGCTTATATCAACATGAATAGCTATCACAAAGTAACGGCTTCCACAACACAATATTTTAGTTTACTTTGACTTTATTTTTTGTTTCGTTTTTACTGCTTTTACGTTGACAGATGATTTTAAAAAATACAAACAAATAGGAGCTTGGGATTACGCAAGGGCCCAAGGCCCGCCCTTGTCGCAATTGGGTCCAGTGCGTCTCTTCTTAGGAGGAACAAAGTATATGATCAAACAAAATAGTTAAGTATTTGGAATGGATGTTTTAGATCATATAAATAACTTGGGATATTAAATACCTATTACCACAATGTCTGACACCTACTGGAAAATAAACACGGCGCACTTGGGTTATGATACAGGAAACTTCAGCAAAAATAAAGCAATAACCGTTTATAATTATTTTTCTTTACAGACATCTATTCTGTATTGAAGAATATTGGAAATCTAAATGCCAGAGATCTCACTTTCTACTAATTATTAGAAAACATATTAACAGATGACTGCATTGCATTGCTACAAGCCTTAAGATAATGTGAAGAAGATGGCGCTATTGCCACTGGACGACGTTTATGGGTTTGTGAACTTAGTTTAAGATAATGTTCCTAGATGTCAGACAAAGGATATCTGTGTAGTTCCAAGCACACCTCTTCAACAACATGTTCACCTATTGAATGAAAGGAACAAAATTTTACCAACCACACTCGTTTACCAACACATCATCATACCTACAAGAAAAGAAACTGTTTGTATCGACTTATTTTTTCTACAACGAACTGACGTCTGACATTCGGTGTAAGCAAGCAATAGCCTTGACTCTATCAGGGTCGTCAGCATTTTACCTGTAGATTACTTACCTTCTTAAGTTTCCAGAGATTTAAAAATGAAAGATGCTTCTTCTAAAACTGCAATATTTTTGATTTTCATTGTAAATTAAACTCAGCATCAATGTTTATTTATCGTTTAATTACTCCGACAAGCAAGGAAAAGTTGGTTTGTTTACAAATGTCTCTGGTATCTTCTGTTATCCTAATGATAGGACTATCTAAAACTCTTACCGACCACGTGCTTGTCATTCTTGGCATATTAGGAAAACATTGCAGGATGAATTTTAGAATTGTGTCCAAGTATTTTCTCGCAGACAGTATAGTTTTAAATCATTTGTTTAAATTCATTAATATGCTTGACTTTTAGTTTGCTTTTTTCCATTGTAAATATTTCTTTTTTATATATTTTTAAATAACAGTTTATGTCACTTAAAATACTATTTCAAATAGTACAGTTACTAAATTAAAATAAAACTGTACTGGATAAGCTGCTAACACAAAGATGGCGTGCAATTAAACATGTATACTGTTGATTCTTGCTTCTCTAGTGTATGTTTTCCTAATAGTACAGTGGTACTTATACCACCAATATGTGAAAAATAAATTTATAACTAAAAATTTCGTCTGTACTTATTTATGTGTTTGTTAATTTATAAAGTTTACATTAAACATATCATTTAGTTTATTACAAATTGAAATTAGTAATAGATAATATAAATGGTTCCTCGTTTCTTACCTTTAAATGTTTTCAAAAGTTTAAATATTAGGTGGCAATACTGACTGACAGTCCTTAAAAAACCGCTGCCCAAGGAATCACTACTTCCACATCCACATTCTCTATCCAAGTCACTCACAACGAAAAAACTTTGTATGTGAAAATAATTGTTTATGGAACTTTAATAATATAATATTTGAAATCTTCTACCCCAAAAACCCATAAAACGATACCCCACATCGGTAGTGGGGTGGGGGTGGTGATGGAGGGGTGGTAGGGGGGGGGGGGTGGATGAAGTAAAAAAATATTTTAAGGTTTCTGGTTCCTGTACATACACTAAATCACATTTTTCTTCATCCCCTTTAATAAGGGGGTGGGGGTGGTAATGGGGGTGGCCAATGCCAAAATTTTTTTTTGAGACCTAACTTCTCTTGTATATACTAAATACCAATTTCGTGGACTCTTACCTGCTTGATTTACTCATTTACCCCAATTTACACCCCAACCCTTCGACGGAACAAGATGAAAATATAATCTAGTTCTAGATCTCATTAACGTACATATGTGTACCAAATTTCAAGTCAATATCTTAAACGGTTCCAGAGTAAACGTGCGCACAAAAAAAAAGTTACAGACAGACAGACAGACCGACAGACAGACAGAAATTTTTTTTTCGCTCAAACTTAAAATCTCGACGTTTCACGACATTTTAAGCCTATTTGGACAATAAAAATTTTTAAAAATTTTTTTGTCGTTACTATACTTCCACTGGACGTGGAAGTAATTCAACCAGTCTACTACTACCCATTTTCTACTACGAGAAACGAGAAACATTTTTTTATATACCTAAATGGAAAGAAAGGAAACGAGTGTTTATTTAGTTTGGACTAAACAGAGTTTTAATCTAATTACCTAGGTACTAGGTAGGTATTTGAGTTTTGTTTATGTTACAGCTTACATCATGGATATGGGGATTTACTGATCTTATCTTTAAAAACAGTGTTTTAATCTACCTTTATTTAACTGATTTATCTTAAAACACTGTAATATCTCTGATACTCTGATAGTGTACTAAACCAAAATGCCAGAACAGAAATGTTCATATTTTATTTGAATGACCGAAGGCACAAACATTGAAATTAAATAAATCATGGAGAGAAAAACATAAAAATATATACAGACTTTTTTTATTGGAATGTATTTATTGTAAATTCCTAAAATTATATTATTCTTATTACTTCTATTTATAAACATAACAATATAAAATGCAAAAAATAAATGAACTATTTGAGTTAGACAAGGAAAAATACCAACCTCCTCAGGTTTATGGTAACTTGTTATATGGACTATCTAGAACTCTTTCCAGGCGCACGCTTCTCATTCCTTGAATTTCTAGAAGAATTCCTAAAAATACACACAAACATCTTTAAATTATAACCGATCTGCATTGAGCAAAATATTAACTTAAATGTAGATATTAAATTTAAAACCTAAAATCAATTTTATTGTTTTTAAAATGTTCAGTTACAATAATAAACAAGTAAAGGTAAAAAAAAAAGGTAAGATGTAATATAGGTATTACTCCCCCTTATAGAGTTTTCCAGAAACAGCAACAGAATTACCTAATTGCTTTTACTTCTACAGTCCATGGATGTTGTCTCTGCTTCTCGTGCTAAATTATGGTAAAATTAGATATTCAGCAAATGCATACAGTATAATCAGCAAAATCTCTTGGTGTTAATAAATAAACTAATTTAATTTACTACTTTTTTGCAAGATTACCTACCAATAGTAGGTATAATGTCATGCTTTCCTGATAATTAAGTTGGTAGTTACGCCAGAAGTGAATACTTCTCATACCCAGGATGATAAGATAGATTCCTTGAATTTATTTTGTAACAAATATGGCGGATCAATGCATAATGCATGTTTGGGCCACTTTTAACATTACCATAGGATCTATTTTTTTAGATTATTAAGGAAAAAAATCGGGCATGTTTTTGTCAGTTTTATGATTTTTTATTATCGCAATAATTGTTTATAGACCAGGGTCGATAATTTTTGAGACCAAAAAAAAATTATAGTAGGATGAAACCCATTGGAAAAGGTAGAGAATATAACAAAAACGAAAGGAAAAATAATTTACGGGCGATCTGAGGTCGGGAAGGGGAAGGGGGTGAGTTTTTAAGGGTAAAAAACGGTTTATCTCGATTTCCGGCAAAACTACAAGTCCTATGAAAAAAAGTTAAATGGCAAAGTTGTAGGTAATAAAAAGATCTACAACTTTTGTTTTTACACTTTTTTCACATAACCTCAGAATTTATGTGAAAAATTCAAATAACCAAGTTTTTGGTTTTTTATTTTTATCTTTTGCAAAAAAATGTATTTTTTCACGAAATTTGGTGAAAACTTACCTTCTTATGTCCCAAACACACAGTAATTTTTTTGATTTAAAATATTCATTTTTTCACTTTATTTTGACTTAATATCGAAAAAGCACCCTAATTTTCAATCGAAATTTCGAAAATTCTCACGTCAAAATATCTGCTTTTTTGAAAAAGTCGGTGGGCTTTTTGTTCGTTGAAATCTCTACTTTCTGATGGCATAAAAAAATATATACATTACTATGGTAAATGTTCTCAGAAAATGCAAATAAACGAAAAAAACTCGAATCCGAAATTTTTTTTTTTAATCATTATGTACAATTTTGAGCTATTTATTAAAATTTACACTTTAATTACTCGAAAAACGTAAGATTTCATGTTACATTGATAAACAAAAAAATTGCTAATCGAAATATACTACTATAATTAACAACCAAATAAGTTAATAAAGTTAATATTTAATAAGACATCTACAATATTTTGAGAAAGTTGTAGAATCTTCTTTAAATTATATGCGTAGATGCCTATTTATTGCTATTTTAAGATAACTTATATACCTGAGTGACCTTCGGAAAATTTTAGACCATCAAAAGGTATTTCATAGAGAAGTGGGGAAGGGGCTAGGAAGGTCTGGGCCTTACTACCTGTTATTTCGTAGCACCTGTAAAAACCGTTGTTTATCAATGTAACATGAAATCTTACGTTTTTTGAGTAATTAAATTAAAATTTTAATAAACAGCTCAAAATTGTACATAATGATTCAAAAAAAAATTTTCGGATTCGAGTTTTTTTCGTTTATTTGCATTTTCTGAGAATATTTGCGATAGTAATGTATATATTTTTTTATACCATCAGAAAGTAGAGATTTCAACGAACAAAAAGCCCACCGACTTTTTTAAAAAAGCAGATATTTTGACGTGAGATTTTTCGATTGAAAATTAGGGTGCTTTTTCGATATTAAGTCAAAATAAGGTGAAAAAAATGAATATTTTAAACCAAAAAAATTACTGTGTATTTGGGACATAAAAAGGTAAGTTTTCACCAAATTTCGCGAAAAAATAAATTTTTTTGCAAAAGATAAAAATAAAAAACCAAAATCTTGGTTATTTGAATTTTTCACATAAATTTTGAGGTTATGTGAAAAAAGTGTAAAAACAAAAGTTGTAGATCTTTTTATTACCTACAACTTTGCTATTTAACTTTTTTTCATAGGACTTGTAGTTCTGCCGGAAATCGAGGTAAACCGTTTTTTACCCTTAAAAATTCACCCCCTTCCCCTTCCCGACCTCAGATCGCCCGTAAATTATTTTTCCTTTCATTTTTGTTATATTCTCTACCTTTTTGAATGGGTTTCATCCTACTATAATTTTTTTTCACTTTTTACCATTTTCAAAATTATCGACCCTGGTCTATTATTGTAAAATAGGTATATAAAATTTATCGAATTTTCAATTGTGCAAATACCTACACTGTGATTTGTGATTCACATATCTATAGAAGTTAGCAGATGTTCATACATCATAACATACACAATCACTCACTCCAGTTTGGAAAATAACTGGGAATAAAATCTGGTAAGTTTTTTTTTTTAGATATCAATTAGGTATAGTTAAAATTTACAATTCACATAGTCAGATAATTACAAACGATGCATATATAAATAAAACATATACAATATATATAAAGCAATTCCGACTCTGAAGAGGGAGGTACAGAGGATCCTTTGTCATCTATATATACCTATATAGGTAAACCAAATATAGGTACCTATATGAAAAATGGTTTTTATTATGATGCTGATTTTGTACTTTTCTTTAAATCTCCATTTTTCATTATTTATCTAGTGGTCGAATTGTTAGCTAGCCCGCTTTGACCTTGATTAAGAATGAATCCAGAGTGCGAAAAAAACAAACAATATAAGTTAACTATGGAAAAGTAACCTCCTTAGTTTTATGATGGCTTGTTATGAAGACTATCTACAACTCTTTCCAGGCGCACGCTTATCATTCCTTGAATTACTAGCAGACTTCCTAAAAAGAAACAAACATAAAACCTGCTTAAAACTTATAACAGCCTACCTACCGACATGGTAGCAACCAGCACATTATTAACATTAACATAAATGTAGATTTTAGTTCTAAAACCTAAATATTCCTAGGTAGATTATGTGTTTTTGACATGATGAATGTTGATATAAGATGTAATAAACTATTCTTTCTTTCGAAGTGTTCCTACATCAGTTATTTTTCACACACTCACTTCATGAATATTCTTTCACTACATTATACTAAAATTAATTCACCAAATGCATAAAATTCAGCCAGAAGATATTGGTGTCCATATGTATTTGATATTTTTCTACCAGAACCGTTATACAGATATGTTTTCCTAATAATTAAGCTTGGAGTTATGCCACAAATGAATGTTGTGTGTGTGTTTAAATGCTGTGTATTTTTCACAACATTAAATAGTGGATTTAATTGTTAATAAAACATGACGGATGTATTTTCGCACTTTTGAGCGTAAAAAAACCTAAATCGAACCGTCCGTTGTGTAATGGGTATTATTAATGGGCTATCAATAAGTTTAATTATTTTTCTATAGACATTATATAAAAAAGAGACAGAAGAAAGTACAGTGTGATCTTGAGAGCTTAGCTATCAAGGTCTAAAAAAGACCTTTCTAAGCCGAAATATTTCTTTGTCACAAAATGATCCTGTAGACAAATTATGAGTTAATTTATTTATTTCAGTGTTGAAATAAAAACACATGATTTTCTGATCTCCTTTATATATTGGATGATTTAATTTTGAGGCGTTAACAAAATATTCCAGAAACGTACGGATACTGTTTTAAGTGTGTATAAGCTGTTCAAAAACAATTTATCTTCATGCCTAGAGTAAAAAACTGAAATAATATGATATCAACAGCTCACAGCGATATTATTCTTTTATGGGACTTATGATACGTTAGTATTGTATATAATATTAATATTGTGTATAATATAATTAATTAATTTGGAATAAACTAATTTATTCTATAGACAACAGACATCTAATTTATTTATATGTCGATTATACTAAGTAGATGGTGTGGTTTCATATGTGATACACTGACCATTAGGAGAATAGCAAAACAAACTGGTGTAAATGTAAACAAGTTTTAATGATGTACTTTCAGTTTGTCTAAATCGACAAATCGCTGTATTGGAATAAACAGAACAACATAAACTGACAAAGGGTGAAAACTTTTTGCAAAGCAACTGACACAAATTCGCACAGATTGTAGAAAATCTTTTGCTATCATGCTTCTCAAGGACACAATTTAGATTATGCTGAGGGGCCTGTCGTGTCTTTTGCAACGTTTAAGGCATCTTCCTATTCTCGGGGGTTCTAACAACTCTTAAGAGATGAGTTAGGGTCGGACTCCTGTGATAGACGAGGAAAATGACAAAAAATTCTATACTTACTGTAAATTGCTACCTGTTTCTCTCAAAGGTCTTTGCTTTCGTTGTTTCAATGTACTTTATCTGATACAGATCTTAAATTCGAATCACTTTTATACAGTTACTCCGTTCGTTTCTGCCCTGTAGTCAAGATCCTGAAACAGGCATCAAGATTATGAAGAACCTTTGCAGACGCGGATTTATGGGGGGTAACGGGTAATTACCCCCCCCCCCCAAGATTCTGTAAATCATCAACTTGTGTTTTAAAATGTTATGATTTTTGTAAATTTTGGGAAGAAAAAAAAATTTAATAGGGTAATTACCCCCCCCTCCCAAGAAACTACACAGAATTGTATAGTGCTGGAATAGTGCTTCTAATTCTTGCTCATTGAAACTGTGCAAGTAGGTATAACTTGTGTAATTTGCTTTAACATGAAATTTAAAGAAATATCTGATAAATAAATTCACATCACGTCAGCACAGTACCTTCACTGTGACTTTAAGTGGTTCCAATAGTTTAACCAAATCACCAAAGTTTATATTCCGAATCCAGTATCAAAGTGGCATTTTCAAGCCGATCATTGCCGTTTGAACGCAATCCCGGGATCCAATCGACTACAATCCCGGGATTTGCGGTATCTAAATATTGCCGAGATCCCGGGATTTTCGGGTTTGAGATTTCGGGATTGCAAACCCTAGTGAGGGTGGATGAAGTAAAAAAATATTTTGAGATTTTTGGTTCTTGTACACACACTAAATCACATTTTTTTTTCACCCCCTTTAATAATGGAGTGGGGATGGTAATGGGGGTGGCTAATGCCAAAAAAAATTTTGAGAACTTATAACTTATTTTGTATATACTAAATACCAATTTTATGGACTCTTACCCGCTTGATTTATCTATTTACCACCATTTACTCCAATTTACTTATTCCAAATTTTAAGTCGGAGCGAGCGTAGAGGCATTTTGACTGTGATTGTATTTCGAGACTCCAGTGAAGCAACGTGCAGCGCGGTTAGTACTTGGATGGGTGAAATCTATCTTGGGAAACACAGCGATCTCGTCCCACCTTCTAGCGGCTTGTGTATCAGCGTATACGCAGAAGCTATGTAATTTCAAGACGAGGATTACGTAGTGGATATACCATCTTTCGGAGGGGATATAAAGCAGGCGGTTCCTTGTGTATTAAATGTTAGGCAAGTAAAAAATCCCTGCCCAAGCAGCATTCAAAGTGATGGGAACTGGCATCTGAGGCATCGGAACTTTAATATAGTAGGAATAACATAACTGTTACTAATTTTGCGACTTCAGGGTAATATTCACTTTGTGGTATGCATTTGTAGTGACAATTAAGTAGATTCTACTGAATTTAGGCACTGTATAGTTATAACACTTTCAAGTAACTGCTGGAGAATCTGCAACGTCGCGGATACTACTCTGCATTACTTTGAAGCATCCTCAACTGCAAAGTGAAAATTGGTAGTAATGCCGACTGCACAGCTTTACCAAAGGACCACTTCAAAGTTGTCTAACTTATTAGTGACATCTCGAGTAAAAATGAGGTAATTTCTACGAACATGGGGGCTTTGAAGTTATCTTTACTACTCCCCACTAATTGAAAATGACTTAAAAGTTACATATACCTTGAAAATCTACTATAGAGTAATATTAACTTTTAAGACAATTTATATAATTATTGGCATTGAATAAAATGGCGGCATCTGAAATGCTCAGTGAAAGCGAAATAAAGTTTATCAGCACTCATCCACGTTTTATAGAAAACTGAAGAAACAGTTAAACAGTAGTAGAGAAATAGTGATTCTTCAGAATATGATGCAAACATGAAAGATTATTTCGCCACAGCAAAACCATCATCTTTGGCAACAAGTGCAAAAATGCTCCCATCAACACAAGAAGAGTAATCGAAAACTATAACAGTTGTAGTGATTAATGATACTGTGTACTGCTCGAAAATTACAACTTGTCTTTAACACACAGGTTGACCCATAGTTCAGTTAGTGATCCACTGAGCATATTAAATGAATTTGCCGATTAAAAACTCCAAATTTAATAAATATTGTGTCGATGGGGAACGGACAATGTCGGTATAACGGCATAAGACATTATTTATGTACAATAAATTGAATTAAATGAAATTAAATGTAAACTGATCACTAAATAAATATGAAAACTGTTATGTATTTTTTCCATTATTACTCACCTTACGTTAATAAATATATTTATCCAACACTTTCATATAAAGTGATCTTTATTCATAAGACTTTGAAGGTATAAAGTGACCCATAAGTCACTAGTGAGATAAAGTAGTAAGCTAAAGTGAGGTAAAGTGATTTAGTCACTAAAGTGTAATTTTAATATAAAATAAAGTCCAAGAAATTTATTTGTCTCCATTATATGGAAAATTAACAAAACAAAGAACCCATGCACTAACACTTATTTATTTATATTTATGTTAACATTTATTGTCATCATATTCGATTTTTCACAAAGAAAACTGCTCTTCTGTACACAATTTTTCTCTATACTAGTAACGACGTCTGTATTGCCTGACTCGTGCTGCTCTCCCAGAATTTTTTTAGCAATAACAATCTTGTTGAGACTGAATCTTCCAAATAACCCTCCGCCACGGTGGATGATTTCCACACACCGTGACGTTTAAGGGTGGTAATGTCACCCCCAGCATTGACCAAGACTTGATGAGGAACGGCGCATGCTATGGCCAGTATACAAATCTGCATCAGGCAATTGCAAATAATCAGCTACAATTCTTGGAATTTTTGAGAGCTTATTTAATCCAACGCATTGGACAGTGCACTTTCCCTTTTGAAAATTTACGAAAAATCTTTTGTGAGACACATTTTGCGGTCTTAAAGACATATTTCCTAATCGAATCAAGTGGGTTCACCGAACCTCCTTCATTTAAAACTGTGAAACTTCTTGATTTATTCGTCTTGGTATCTGGTATGGATATATATAGATATTATTCTTTATCTCATATCTTCGACGCTTAAGAAGGTCAGTTCACCGCAACGGCAGGCACCACAAACTCCCAATATCAATGCAACCTAAAAAACCCAAACATTTAAATAGGTATATAAAAGCAAGATCATAAAAAACACCTACCTCTGACATAAGATGCTCACCGTCAGGGGCATCCATCAAATATTGTTCGATATGTGCTCTTTCCAAATAATATCAGATAATAAAAAGTACTTAAAAAGTATAATAATTGTTATTTTTAATAATCCACATATTCCCATCGCACACAGTGATAGTGACACTTTAACAGTTATTACCGCGTTGCCAATTAAAAAAAAAAAAATTACCTATATCGATTCTGCCAATTCTACCAACATGAAAATAAGTTTGTAGCAACAGTTACTAAGATCTTATAGCGTCATTGGTCCCATTTGCTACATCTAGGTAAATATAACTACACAGTGAAATTGTTGCAGTTGCCGTCACCACTTTTAAAGTAACAACAACTATAACGTTGGTGGCTTCTGCTACTTTATAGTAAATGTAACTCGTAGGGAAATAATTTTGGTTTTTTCAACCACTAAGTTACTGCAATTAAAATCGTCATTTTTCTGTTGTTGAATGAAGACGCCATATTGACACGGATAAAAATATAATTCAATAAAAAATTTCTTTTTATTATAGTCATTTACAAATATGTTTTCTAAATAGATTATTACTTTATAATATATAAAATTAAAAAAAAACGTTTTCCATAAAAAATTTTGCAGTTTTGCTTGTACACATAATTTTTGCAAAAAATTTTTTTTCCGAAAAAACCATTTTCTCGAGGGGGCGTCTTTTTTATCGAAGCATCATGATAACATTTTACAGAAAACAAGTGGTGGTTTTAATATCCACACCCAGGGTAAATGCAAAACATCATGATTTATAATATATGCTTATGCATGTTGTATATAATCACCTTAACTTGGACCTTGGACATATCATGTGCTTAAACTCAGTAAGTCATTAATTTGCTATTCGAATAACAGAGAGCCAAATATATAGTTTGCGCTCTCATTTCGGTCAGCTGAGCTGTTCCAAAAGTTAGTCATATCTACTACTTGGTTACGTCCCGTTTACGTAATAACCTAGTCTTCAACACGGTAATGGTAGAAGTACCGGAATAGTAATTTGCTACGTAATTATTATTCCCCATTTTGGTGAATACTTGGTAGAAGGATGGTTCCCATTACGTAACAGTCCTTAGTTGCGGAAACCTTTAAAGTTCCCCTAATGGCAACTATTACGTAGAAACTACTAAAATTGCTGCTTGAGTGCTCTTCTTACGAGAAGAGGTTCGGCAAAATTTCCAGGTCTCCTGGCGTCGGTGATAAGCCCTGGTAGCGGAAATAGGCCGGCGTTAAATAAAAAAGATTAAGAAAAAATAAGTCAATATCTTAAACGGGCAGACAGACCGACAGACAGAATGTTTTTTCGCTCAAACTTAAAATCTCGACGTTTCATGAAATTCTAAGCTTATTTTCAATTTTTTTTTTGTCGTTACTACCTATACTTCCACTGGATGTGGAAGTAAAAAAATATTTTATCTTAACATATTATCAAGGGTGTCGCTAGGGTTTTTTTTGGTGGGAGAGGTTAATAATTCACAACTCCTCAAAAAAAAATTCTCCAAAATGAAATTTTTCTCGAATTCTCCCAACTCGACCACGATATTGTGGGGGGGAGACGCTCCCATAGTGACACCTCTGCATATTATACTATAATGTACTATTTAATTTGATATTTATTTTAATTTCCAATTTTAATTCTGGTTCCCTCATTTTTGGCGTTGGACAAAACAAAAAAAAGCGTTTTAGCAAATGTAACTCTATTTAAATTCGTTAGAGTAGTCAAGGTTAAGGAGTTACCTAGATTTTAAGCAAAGACATGTCCGATTTTTGGCCGAAAATGTCTTCAATACAAGAAAAATATCCACATTCCGATGGAGTCAAAAGGCTCGTAATCAAACGCACTCGTTTTACAGTATTTTTTTATTTCGAGCTAGCTCTTACCGTTTCGGAGATATCGGTGAAAAATTGTTAAAAAAAGCATGCCTTTCGGATCGTTCTTAAACCGTTCATATTTGTCGAAATACACCAGCCGTATGATATCAATACGGAAAGAGGAAGAGTTGTATTTACTCCGCATCGTAAATTGCATGGCGAAAATCGAATAGCCGGCAGGAGCGAACTAAAGATGGCATTTTTTGACGTTTACTGATTGCTGACGGCAATTGCGGCGACATTTTTGGGAATCATATTGGGAGACGTCACAATTACTGCGCCAAATACCTGCAGTTTTGAAATATCCAAATTCTCCACCGAAGAAATAATTTTTTTCTCGCCTTATTATCAAAAAATCGCAAATTTTACGTTTTTGTAAATTTTTTTATGCTTTATCGATTTTCATTGCAAAAAAATCATGCAACCTCCCCATTAAAAAAGTAATTTTCGTAATCCACATAGTATGAAACGTGAAAATCACAAAGAATCTCGAAGAGTGATTTATTCCCGATTACAGTACTTCCCATTGGTAAGTGAGGGAAGTAAAAATGTGGACGTCAATACTTTTACAAAAACTTTTAAAATAATTTTTTATGTATGAGAAAAGGAAATAAATATATTTTAAAATCTATTGGGAGCTATTTTTTGTTACTCATCGTGTAACGATTTTATTGAATTTCTACATTACTTACTGATGCACTGTGACTATTATTATCATAGGCGTAATTCGGCAGTTTGCCATCATATTAACATCCCATCGACCTTTATATCTCCATTTCGCTCCATTTCCTTTATATCTTGGTGAAAACGTTCACCATGCTCTTCACTATAATCACCCAAATTTTCTGGAAACTGGTATATATGAGAATTTAGAATATGCAATTTTAAATTCATTAGACAACCTAATTTTCTGAATTTTCCTGCCATGTTGGATACTATTTCTTTGTAGTCCTCGTTCTTATTGTTTTCTAAAAATTTATCAACAACTTCTTTAAAGCTCTGCCAGCTCCCTTTTCCGTATAAGACATTGTAGTGATGAATTTCTTATCTTTTACATCGAATACATAGTCCACTTATTTGATATCTTTAATTTATATTTTAAACCCCATTCTGGCCTGTTTTCCCCTGTTTTTCGTGGTTAAAAAAAAATCCAGACCTGATGGAGCAAAACTGACATCGGGATCGTGTTCAGCGGTCAAAAATACATCGAATACATAGTCTACCTATTTACAATCTTTAATTTATATTTTATACCCCATTCTGGAATGTTTTCGCCTGTTTTTCGTGGTTAAAAAAAATTCTGACCTGATAGAGCAAAACTGACATCGGTATCGTATTCAGAGGTCAAAGGTACATGGGAGTATATATGTGAGACCTTAGAAAATTTACACTTTTTTATTTTGTGTGCCTGTGTTATTATTAACAGCATGGATGGAAGTTGTGTAACTTTCTGAATATTATAACAATTACATTTCATACTGGCATTTTTTTGGTTCTCAGAAGAAATTGTTGAACTATTTCTAATTGTTAAAGCGATAAATCGGCTGTACATAGTACATATTTATATTTTTGCATTTAAAGTGTTTTATAAGATATTGTAATGTGTTACAACCCCTAGAATGATGTATTTGCACCTACTCGAAAAAGAACCTACCAGAAGATTCCAAAGTGACATCTGGAATTATCGAGAGAATGGTGGCGTCATCACAGAACAATCGAGATCTGTCATTTTTAGGTATAAAAGACCGATCGCATTCTCGGCGAGTAGTTCAGAAAGTTGAGAAAGTATAGAAAGTGAGGTTAAGAGTTCAAAGATAAACAAAGTAATAAACATTGTGATTTTTAGTCAGTAAAGTGTATTTAAATTAATAATAGTATTGTGAAGTATCCAGTAAACATTTAATAAAGTGTGTTAGTGGACATCTCTTGTTATAATTTTTGGAACCCACGGAATTTGCGAGGGTGGTTTCCTAAGGGTGGAAACACGTTACAAATTGGTGTCAGAAAGCGGAATTTTATGACAAGAGGGACTCTGTAGTTGTGCTGGAGTGTTCGAGAAGTATTCTCGAGGTTTAGTGCTAACACAGTGGACTAATTTACTGGACATTGTTCGAGGGTTATTTTCGGACAGGAAAATAGTGTTAAGTGCATTTTTGAGACATTGTAGAACATTTTATTAGGACATTAGTGTGATCCTTTGAACTGAGAAGTGATAGAGACACTGAAAAAGACTCATTTAGTGCGTGAAAATTTCTAGAACTTTTCTATTTGGACATTAGTGGAGATTATTAAATTCTCTGAACTGGATAGTGACAAAAGACTCTGGATAAGACTTTTTCGTGCTATTTCGAGATTTGTCTGGAAAGTTCCATTACCGATATTGACGTGACAGTTAAATTTATTTTATTTTAATTTCATCGTATGCCCGTAACAACAAGAAGTATGGCATCCGATAAACAAATACAGGACTTGTTCGAACAATTCAAAAAAATGATGGCGCAGCAACGGCAGGAAGACAAAGAAGAACAGGAGAGAAAACGTCAAGAGGAGGAAAAACGACATCAGGAAGAAAAAGAACAGGAAGAAAGAAGACGTCAAGAGGAGGAAAAACGACGTCAGGAAGAAAAAGAACAGCAAGAAAGACGACGTCAAGAAGAGAAAGAGGAACAAGAAAGACGACGCCAAGAAGAAAAAACCGAACTGCGAAAAATTATAGAAGACCAAGAAAAGCGACGTCAGAAAGAAAAAGAGGATGAAGAAACAATACGTCAGAAAGAAAAAGAGGATGAAGAAACAAGACGTCAGAAAGAAAAAGAGGATGAAGAAAGAAGACGTCAGAAAGAAAAAGAGGATGAAGAAAGAAGACGTCAAGAAGAGAAAGACGAATTGAGACAAATTATGGAAGACCTGAAGATACGACAGCAAGAGGAGAAAGAAGAACAAGAAAGACGACATCAAGAGGAAAAACAGGAGCAAGAAAGACGCCAGGAAGAATTAAGGAAAATTCTAAATGAACAAATCAAAATACAACAGGACGCTATAATTTCTGCCAATGAAGTACTAAAATGTGAAGTCAAAGAAGAGATAAACAAGGTCGAAGGTAAAGTAGGAGTAGTCGAGACAGAAGTCAGTCAAGTAAAAGGAGAAGTAACCGAAGTTAAAGAGAAAGTAAACAAGTTCGAAGAAGAAGTCAAAGGAGAAATAGACCGGCTTAAACGACAGTTGAGAGATAGAGGAAGCCAGCAGGTGGTATCATCGGGTCAGCGACTAAAACCTCCTTCTTTTGACGGCCAAAGTTCCTGGACGACGTACAAGAGGCAGTTTGAGGCAGCAGCATGTGCGAACAACTGGGATAACGAGGAAAAGGCCATGGCATTAGTTCTGGCATTGAGGGGTCAGGCCTCAGAGTTGCTTCAGACTATCCCAGTGGATAAACAAAGGGACTTCAAAGTCTTGGAAGCTGCATTGGACTTGAGATATGGCGACCAACATCTCGCCCAAGTATACCAAGCCCAGCTAAAATCACGAACACAAAAGGCTGGAGAGAGTTTACAGGAATTCGAAGCTGCGATAGAGAGACTGGCACACCTGGCATATCCGAGTGCACCTAGAGAATTTCAGGAACAATTAGCCGTAGGGGCCTTTTTAGATGGCATAAGGGACGAAGAGGTCAGGCGAGTTCTGAGGCTGACAAGACACCAAAGTAGTAGCGAAGCTTTGGTGCGTGCACTTGAAGTAGAAGCCGCCTACAGAGATACTCCAAGGTCAAGAGTGCGAGCTGTGACTCTCGAAGAATCGCAACCAGAAATGAATCAAATGTTGACTGAGATGCAGAAAATGTTTACCAAACTATTCGATAAATTGGATGGCCTAGGAAAGCAGGATAAAGAGCAAAATAAAGGAAAGCCGAGTGGTGGTATTAAATGTTATAACTGCGGCAAGGTGGGCCATATGAAACGAGACTGTCGACAGCAGAACTCGGAGAGTCGAGTAAATGCTGTAAATGTTGAAGAAAAGCAGGAAAACTAAAGATAGCCAGCACCAAGGGGGCTGTGTTGGCTAGGGAATGCGGTGCCCCCAGAGAAATAAAGATTTCCCAGCTTCAAAGAATTCCAAGCAGTCTGTTGTTGCAAGGATATGTGAATGGAAGAAAATGCGTGTTTACTATTGACACCGGTGCTACGTCATCAATAGTGCGGCCAGGGTTTATATCAGGCTTGCAGATTGACAAGAGGCAAAATGGAGTAATCATTCGGACAGCCACGGGGGACAGGGCTGCGGTCCATGGAGAAGTCGACTTGGAACTGCAGGTTGGACGGTTGAGGTTCAATTACAAGGTCATTGTGGCTGACATTATGGATGATTTCATTTTGGGTCTGGACATCATGGGAGAGCAGGGATTTATTGTTGATGTAGGGGAGCGAGTCTTAAAAATTGGAAATGAGGAATTTATTCTGGCAACCGCAGACGACCAATTCCATAAAGCGAGATTGTTAACAACACAGACGATCAAGATTCCTGCTCATTCAGAACAAATGATCGATGCTGCTGTAGAAGGAAATCCTGGAGGGTACCGTGTTGGCCTAGTTGAAGATGACGAATCGATTAAGTCCCTACCCAATATTATTGTGGCGAGAACTTTAACCCGGACTCAAGACAAAATCCCAATTAGAGTTGTTAATTTAAATTCCCACTCGGTGACAATTAAGGAAGGCAAACCGATTGGCTCCTATGAACCGGTCACATGGGTAGCGAGGTGCGAGGAACAAACAGAGGGAAGTTCGTCTACGAAAATAGACCAGGAAGTTTTGACCTTGCTGAGTACCCAGTTGGAGCATTTATCTGAGGATGAACGAAGGGAGGCAATCAAGTTCCTGGAAAAGGAAAGTTCAGTATTTGCCAAGAATACAGAGGCCCTTACAAAAACAGACATAGTCCAGCATCGGATAAATACTGGCGACTCACCAGCTATTCGACAACCACCTAGGAGGCTTCCATTAGCGAAACAAGAGAATGCCTCGGCAATGATAAACAAGATGCTGCAAGATGGAGTCATTGAGGAGTCAACGAGTCCCTGGTCATCGCCGGTAGTTTTGGTTGCCAAGAAGGACGGAACATTAAGATTTTGTGTCGATTATCGAAAATTAAATGATGTCACGAAGAAAGACAGTTACCCATTACCACGAATTGACGACACGTTAAGCACGTTGGCAGGCTCACGATGGTTTTCTACGTTAGACCTTAGGAGTGGATACTGGCAAGTGGGGCTTCATCCTGATGATAAAGAAAAGACAGCGTTTTCAGCAGGCAGTGGTCTTTATCAATTTACCGTGATGCCTTTTGGACTTTGCAATGCGCCAGCTACCTTTGAAAGACTGATGGAGTTCGTGCTGCGAGGGCTAACCTGGAGGACGTGCCTGGTTTACCTTGACGACGTGCTTGTTATGGGACAGGACTTTACAGAACATTTGAAAAATCTTCAAGAAGTATTCGGGCGAGTCAGGAATGCCCATCTGAAGTTGAACCCGAAGAAGTGCCTGCTATTCCAGAAAGAAGTCAAATTTCTTGGTCACGTGGTGTCTTCGGATGGAATACAAACAGACCCCGACAAAATTCCTGCTGTACGAGATTGGCCAAGACCATCTAACGTTCATGAAGTACGGAGCTTCCTTGGCCTCTGCACTTATTATAGGCGCTTTGTGGAAGGGTTTGCAGAAATTGCGAAGCCATTACACCGGCTGACAGAAGAGAAAGTGCAGTACCAATGGACACCGGAATGTGAAACGGCATGGAGAAAATTGAAGGCAGCTCTATGCACTGGTCCTGTGCTAGCGTACCCACAACGGGAAGGACTTTTTATTTTAGACACGGATGCCAGCAATTCTTCGGTCGGTTGTGTACTGTCCCAAATCCAGAATGGGCAGGAAAGAGTGATCGAATATTTCAGCAAGGTGCTGTCCAAACCGGAAAGAAATTATTGTGTAACCCGGAAAGAGTTACTGGCCATCGTTAAATCAGTGGACCATTTTCATAAATATCTTTATGGAAGACATTTTAAGATTCGCACCGACCATGCTGCATTAAAATGGCTGTTGCAGTTGAAAACCCCTGAAGGTCAACTGGCTCGTTGGATAGAACGGCTGCAACAGTATGATTTCAAAATCGAACATCGACCTGGAAGATCTCATAAGAACGCAGACGCTTTATCTAGAAGACCATGCAAGGAAGATTGCAAGCACTGCCACCACGTTGAGAAATTTCAGGGTACGGTGGCCGTCAACACTATTAAAATAGAGGTTCCGGATGATTGGACAACTGAAGCCCTTAGACAAGAACAACTGAATGACACAGAGATTGGGGTTATATTGAGAGCAAAAGAGAAAGGAATTCGACCAGCGTGGAAGGATGTTTCGGACAAGGCAGTTGGATTGAAGGCTTTGTGGGCCCAATGGGATTCACTCAAAGTTATGAACGGGCTGCTAAAGAGAGCTTGGGAAAGCCCGGATGGCAAGGAAGTTGTTATGCGTCTAGTGATTCCCAGGTGTCGAGTACCGAAAGTACTTCAGGAAGTGCATAATGGAGCATCCGGTGGACACTTCGGCGTTAATAAGACCCTGAATAAAGTACGAGAACGATTTTATTGGGTAAATAGTCGTCAGGATGTGGAAGCTTGGTGTCGCAATTGCAAAATTTGTGCAGCAAGTAAGGGACCGCAGACTAGAAGTAGGGGTGCAATGAAACAATATAACGTCGGAGCTCCTTTCGAGAGGATTGCGATCGATATAGCCGGCCCATTCCCAGTAACCAAGGACGGTAACAAGTATATACTGGTTGCCATGGACTATTTTAGTAAGTGGCCAGAGGCCTATGCAATTCCAAACCAAGAAGCAGTCACTGTTGCCAAAGTCTTGGTAGATAATTTGATATGTCGGTTTGGTGTACCCCTGGAGCTGCACTCAGATCAAGGGAGGAACTTTGAGTCAGGGGTGTTTCAGCAAATCTGCAAGTTATTGGGGATACACAAAACACGGACAACAGCCCTCCACCCGCAATCAGATGGAATGGTGGAACGACATAACAAGACCATGAAAGAACATCTCTCTAAAGTGGTTCATAAGAATCAACGCGATTGGGATCTGCACATACCGTTCTTCCTCATGGCATACAGAGCTGCTATCCACGAGTCTACGAAACAAACACCAGCCCGTGTAGTATTTGGTCATGAGATCAGACTGCCGTGTGATTTGATTTTCGGAACACCAGGCGGAGAACAGCTTCCTGTGAACAGCTATGTGGATGAAATGAGTGAACGGCTAAGAAATGTTCATGAGCTGGTTAGAGACCAAATCACCATAGCCAGTGACCGAATGAAGGCTCGATACGACCGTAAGGGTAGTTCAGAAGGGTTCAAGGCAGGAGATCTGGTTTGGCTGTACAACCCACAGCGAAAGAAAGGGAAGTCACCGAAACTTCAACCTCCTTGGGAAGGACCTTATACTGTTATTACCCGAATTAATGATGTCGTCTATCGGATTCAACGAAACAAAAAGTCCAAGATGAAGATCGTACACTTGGATTGACTGGCGAAGTACGTGAAAGAGGCTGAACTGCCTGACCGGGACGTTCAGGCTTAAGGAGGGGGCAGTGTAATGTGATGTATTTGCACCTACTCGAAAAAGAACCTACCAGAAGATTCCAAAGTGACATCTGGAATTATCGAGAGAATGGTGGCGTCATCACAGAACAATCGAGATCTGTCATTTTTAGGTATAAAAGACCGATCGCATTCTCGGCGAGTAGTTCAGAAAGTTGAGAAAGTATAGAAAGTGAGGTTAAGAGTTCAAAGATAAACAAAGTAATAAACATTGTGATTTTTAGTCAGTAAAGTGTATTTAAATTAATAATAGTATTGTGAAGTATCCAGTAAACATTTAATAAAGTGTGTTAGTGGACATCTCTTGTTATAATTTTTGGAACCCACGGAATTTGCGAGGGTGGTTTCCTAAGGGTGGAAACACGTTACAATATAATAAAATCTCTGATAACAAATCATATTCACACCCGTTAATATGACTCTCACAATTTCTGCTCTCCTGGTGATCCTTGTTCCCGTATGGAACCACATGGTTTTTCTAAAAGCAAACTGTGTGTTCAGGCGCAGGCCTACAATGAAAGATAAATAAATAAATTAGAAATATAAATTTCACTCCATTTTTATTATTTTTATATATTAGGTATTAGGTTTGCTTTTACTATGCTTTATAAAAGTTCTGCGAATCTATTTACTTGTGTAAATAGCTGTATTTCAAATAAAAAATAATGTAAAAAATATTAACTCCAGTTATTTGAAGGCATCGGACTTTCAAAATAAACGTTAAAGCATGATTATTGTTTTACTTAGAAATGCTACAATTATTTTTCATTATAAACTATTATTGTTACGTTACCATAAGCTAATTGTCATCAATTACTACGTTACCAAAGTGGCATTTCCTCTGTTAGTATCTAGAAAACTATTTTAACTACATCCTCTCAATATTATTGTTTCCTAATGAAGATTACGTCCAAAACACCACCACACCGCATCTTAGTTTAATGATGATAATGATAATTCCTGTTTTTTTTTTTTTATTACATTGAACGTAAATTGTTCTAGATGTTTTCTATTATTTTATTGATAATAATATAAGTCATTCAACTGATATGATATATTTTGGTAAATAATCAAGAAATCTTTTTTCAATATCATTTATCTCTTCCTAAACATCTTTCATTTCATGTTCACCTAATTTTAAAGCAGGCAACAAAATCACCAAGAGGGATTGGTAGTGAGTACTTTAAAGAACACTGGAACACTATTAGCATATGAACAAGTAAACGGTTAGCAAGGTTTGGCCTACATTACAAATACATCAATATAAAGAATACATAGAAAATTATAATCTTTAAAATACTCTAGAATCTACTTAAAATTGAATTTACCCAAGCAGTGTACACTAAGTTAGTGAAAAATTAAGATAATATTTGGTTCACAAAAATATATGCAAGCATAATATTTGATTATCTGAATAGAAGCTGAAGAATATATATAATTGATCTGCTTTTAAAGAATATTTAAGGGTACATTATTTTAAAAACTTTGAACATTACATGGATATATGTATTTGCGCATTGCGCTAAATAAACATATCCATTTCAAATGAAAAGTCAAAATAATGAGCAATTTGTTTGTAAATGTAGATATAAATATTTATAGTGGAAGCTTATAAGTAATATACAGTATCGGAAAATGTTTCTTTTGGGTACGGCAATAAGAGCAAGCGAGAGCAGCAACTCTTGAAGGGATGTGTCACTGTTTGCTTCTGCTAGAGTACTGGTAGACGTCTTTATTGTGGGTGGTCGGTTAATACCAAGGAGGTTGAATAAATAATTTATACTCTACCATGGTTAATACCGCAATGCCAAACGAAGGACTTTCCGATACTGTATAATAAGTTTTATAAGTATATAATTATTCAATAGAGTGGAAACCAAATAAATATGTTTAACAATTTATTTGGTCACGAACCAACTGATCTTATTTATTACACGACACATACTCGCATTTATAAACAGAACAGTTAAAATTAAAATGTGTTCGTTATATTCCAACCGAACAGAGGTGTTCAGTACCAGAAGTTCATAAATCATGTGGTTAATAATACATGTTTCGCCAAGATTTCTGTAATATAAAAGTTGTGAAAACCCTTCCCTGTAGGTATTAATATTTAATGGGACATGTCTTGCTCTGAATTCTTCATCAGAATTAGTATTCTCGCAATCCAAAGTTAACGTACTTGGCTACTAACCAAGAGACGACGCAAATTGATTTCATTTAAACTCTCAAAATCGTGGAAATGATTCTCTACATAGATGGCACGGACCTCGAAGATTCTTCAATGCTATATGCTTGAATAAACTGCAGTTATGCTATTCTAGCACAGATGGCTGCCTTCGTACTGTTCTATAGCATTATTGTGAAGAACACTTGCCCCAGGGTCAGTAAACTATATTTATTGACCGTGCACTTGCCCTACCTAAGCTTCATGTTATCCTGTTACTAGCAGAACAAAAACCACCATGCCACCGCACTCGTCTGTCGTCGTCGCGGCTTCTGCTCAAGCTCAAACAAAACACAACTCTCTAAACTCGGTTTATCGATGGGCCATAAAATTGATATTTATATCAATACTAGCTGACCAGCAAACGTTGTTTTGCCATATAAATTATAAATTTTTGTCCAAAAATTAAAAATAAAATTTCTCTTATCACCTAGGGGTATAAAAAATAGCCTACGACCTATTCTCAGACCTACCAAATATACACCAAAAATTTCATAAAAATCGGTCAAGCCGTTTCGGAGGAGGAGTTCGATAACAAACACTGTGACACGAGATTTTTATATATTAGTTTTATATTGGAAGGACGAAGATGCGAACTAAACGAAGTTCATGAGAAAATGACCTTGTTGGCTAGCAAACTTGGGAAAAATATAGGGTGTGGAGAAGATAGGCAAAAAAAGGTGAGCAACTTGGGGATATTATATTGTCGTATGTAATATCACTAGTGCTTAGAATTTTATCGGTTCATTTTTTTCGAAAACGTTGTGTCCTAGTAATACAGAGAACGTAAATTTACAGTTTAATAAATAATAATGATGATAATAATAATACTTTATTATTCTTTAGATCATTATACATACATGAATAGGATAAGTCAATTGGACAAAGATATGTATTTGATACGTCAAATAACATAAGTGTTATTTGACGTATCAAAGCAGAGGTTATTTGTATTCTGAGAGTTGAGTTAGAATAAGTGTTATGAATTATTGTAATGTAGGGCAGTGTATAGTTTTGACTTCCCGAATTATTAACGTGTTATCTTGTGATAGATTACCGTACGTAAGTATATTTGTGTTTAATATATGAACTGATTTGCCTGCTCGGTAGGCATTTGTATTTCTTATCTTATCTGTAATAATTATTTTGTTATTACGTTATTATAATCCATTGAAAGCTGTGTATAGCTTGACCCTTGCCTATGTATTTCACGCAGCATTGGTTTTGAAATTATGTGGTGTGTTTATGTTATGTTTTTATTATTATATTACTACGTATATAATACAATTCTACAAGTTACGTTAACAACTACCGATAAGCTAGAGAAGAAAATAAATAAAATTTAAAAGCACGTGTGGTCCTATTTGCAGAAAACATTTCATGAAACAGAACAGTGAACATAATCAAGAAAACCCACGAAGATTAACTCGTCAGCCGAAACTAAAAGTCACGAATGATTTTGTGGCATCATTTTATTCCTCAGAAAATAGAAGAAGGCGAGATCAGTGTGGTGCAATTAAGAACAGAAAAACTGCCTACCGATGCGTTAATCATTGGAGTGTTCAAACAGAAGCAATAATATTACTTTAAACAAATGGGATACAACTAGATTCTAATGGGCGTGCTGAGATAGGTTGAATCTGCTTATATTTTTGTATATGTTGTTGAGGTAATTAAAACGAGGTATGTTAACGTCAATTTATGAGCAGTCAATATATATTTGCTCTAATTAATTTCCACTTTTTTCTGATCCAGTTAATTAAAATTCATAAAAAATCATTGTCAAAAGATAAAAATTTCGTGTTTTTAAATACGATAAAAATTAAGCGTGACAACGATTTTCAGGTAAAATAAGTGCTGTTTACGTATAGGTGCAGGAATCCTCAAAAGGAGCATGAAGGAAGGGGTTTGAGAGTTGGATGTTTGTGGATCGACCAGTAAGGTGTCTGGAAAAACTTACTCTAAACATTTGTGACTCAATCGCTCAAGAGATGGACACTACATGTGTTATGTACTTATGAAGGAGAAAATTGTGAAATGCAATTACTTATTCGTATATCAATACAGATTATTTACAGCTTATGTTCATACAACCATACAATTCAAATTATTGGGACTGTTAGAATAATAGTGTTGCTAAGTAGTGCAGTAACCAGACGTTTCAACTTCGGAATAATGTCATATGAATTAGATTTTGTTCATTTTTGGCAACTTAATAGTAAATACATCAAGTAAATGTTTTTATATTATGAGTGGGCTTGCTAATTTATAGGGGATGGCACCTAAAGAAAAAAAAAAAAGAAAACATTGGAGTTGAAACATAATCAGATTTTTTGAAGAAAATGTTCTATTCAACTTTTCATATAAATTGATAGCCTTTAAGTTATAACGATTGGAAAATTGGGATTTTTAGTTTAAAAAAGGAGGTATTTAAAAACGATTTTGTCAAATTACTCAAAAAGTATCACATTGAGCGAAAATATGCAAGAGACAAATAAAGCTACTAAATTGGCTGAACCTGAATTTACTTGTTTTTTTTTTCTAATTTCTGTAGAATTAATGGTTTCGGAGATTAGGAAGTATAAAAATGGCGTCCGAAAGTTTATTAGACAAAGTATTTAGATTAAGAGTTAAATATCTCAGAGACTTTGGCACTTACGTCAAAAATAATAATCACCAAGATAAACGAGTGTTAATTAGGCTTTCAAGTATTTTTTTGGTTAACTCTATAACATAAAAAACAAAGAGATTATAACAAAAACAATGTCTTTAAAACTAATTTTTGTTTGTTTGTGTATCAAAAGAATAGTTATGACCGAGACAGTGTGCGTTCTCACACTTTTCGAAACAAAATGTGGCCATTATGTTATTGGAATTGTCATTTATTTAATTTTTTAATGCTGTTATCGTTCGTTTCGTCACCTAGATGCTCATTTTTTTTGTCCATTTAAAAACTTGCTTCAGAAAGACATTCTGTCCGCCATATCTTAATTTTGACTTCAGATTCGTGGTCAGCGATCCCAAAAACAAAAATATCCCACGTTTTAAAAATATATCAGTAATACTTTTACAAATATTAAATATCTAAATTTAGGTTTTCACCACTTGAGAGTAAGGGCAAGTGTCCGGACTATATAGAAACTGAAGATGATACCTTTTACTATAATAATAACCCATAAAGAAATATTATCATGACATACCTAATATGAGATTATTCGGAAATCCTTATTTTATACCTCCAGATACCGTATTAAAGTAAAAATTTCCCAATATTTTCGTATTTTCCAGTATATACCTATATTAATTTTTTAAGTGAGAATAATAATTCTGGCACATGTATATATCAATGGATTTCCCGGAGATTAAAACTGAAACATTGGAGCGAATAATATAGAATAAACTACAAATGCACAGCTTCTCAAATTTATAATCTCCTAATACATCATGTTCCCGTATGGAACCACACACTGGTTTTCTTGGATTGTGGCGGTCGCTGTCGCGTCGCAGTAAATAATTCTAAATAATTTTAATTATTCTAAAAAATATTGCATAACCAAAAAAAAACAATTATTTTTCTTGACAGAGGAGATAATATCGATCGACAATCGTAATATAAATGACAATCGAAGATGCGCTTTGTACCGTAAAAAAAAACCGCTGCCTAAGGAATCACTACTTCCACATCCAGATTCTCTATCCGAGTCACTCACAACGAAAAAACTTTGTATGTGAAAATAATTGTTTATGGAACTTTAGTAATATAATATTTGAAATCCTCTACCCCAAAAACCCATAAAACGATACCGCACATCAGTAGTGTGGGGTGGGGGTGGTGATAGGGGGGTGGTAGTGGGGGGTGGATGAAGTAAAAAAATATTTTGAGGTTTCTGATTCCTGTACATGCACTAAATCACATTTTTTTTTCATCCCCTTTAATAAGGAGGTGGGGGTGGCTAATGCCAAAAATTTTTTTGAGACCTCAGCTTCTCTTGTATATACTAAATACCAATTTCATGGACTCCTACCTGCTTAATTTACCCATTTACCCCAAATTTACCCCAATTTACCCCCCAACCCTTCGACGGAACAAGATGAAAATATAATCTAGTTCTAGATCTCGTTAAAGTACATATGTTCAAGTCAATATCTTAAACGGTTTCAGAGCAAACGTGCGCACAAAAAAAAGTTACAGACAGACAGACAAACAGACCGACAGACAGACAGACAGACCGACAGACAGAAATTTTTTTTTTTCGCTCAAACTTAAAATCTCGAAATCATGACATTTTAAGCCTATTTGGACAATAAAAATTTTTTTAAATTTTTTTGTCGTTACTATACTTCCACTGGACGTGGAAGTAATAATTTCTTTACAAATCTAGCAGCACATGTGAACGATGTCCATCTTCTCTACCATCCTGTCCATTCGCCGTTATTATACCTATTTGATTTAATTAAAAAGGTATATAACTCGACAAAAACTTTTAATGATCATTGTAGAAAAAGAATTGTACAGAAATCTGTTTTATAAAAGACTGAATTCGTGCGTGCGTGCGTGCGTGCGTGCGTGCGTGCGTGCGTGCGTAGGTGTGTCTGTGTGTGTGTAGACCATTTCTTGTAAACTCGATAATTCTGTTAGACTTAAAATTTTTAATTCAAATTTGGAACATTTATAAAACAGCATAGTAGAATACTGCCTATTAAAATTGGGCCATATCTCTCTTACAGGGTAATCACCAAAGGACTGCAAATTCTCATTTTTATCAGAAACAGCTTTTCATTTTCATTTTATACCGAAATGTTACTAAGGTTCTTGATTAAGCACACAAGAATATGGAAGTATCCAAAGTTTCTAGACCGCCTGTATATTGTCATTCAGGTTCGAACCAACTTAACATAGACTATATGATATATCAATTTTATCCCAACATATGGTATATGGCATTTTTAGAAAGGCTATTATGAAATAAATAGAGTTGCAGTCGGGCGTTGCCCACTGCGAATATGTATTAAATACGAAAAACTCTGTGTTTCTTTAGAATTTGGAATATATATATAAAACAGCTTGGTAGAATACTTCCTATTGAGATTGAATCATATTAGTTATACAGGGCGATCGTTAGAAGCTTGTAAACTCATCTTTTATGTGTAAACTCTCATTTTTTATATACACTATATTTTCTTATAATTTTAGAGTAAAATATTACTAAGGTTTTAGATTACGCGTAAAAATATGAAGATGTGCAGATACCTCAACCGCAATATAAAGGTTGTCTCTCAGGTTTGAACCGATTTTATGTAAGTTAGATTATACAACATTGTGACCTTAAAATATCATTCAAGTATTTTTAGTATGACAATTATGAAATAAATAGTAGCTGCCGTCAGGCGTTGTTCAGTACCCCCATATGGGGGGCCTGGTGAAACTGTGTCATCTTCGTCATACAAGGTGATCATAATATCATTTTATATAAACTATGAATTATTATGACCTTCGAGAAAAATGTTCCAAACATTTTTTATTAAGAACATAAAAATGATGTACAAATATCTAAACTGCGATATACACTGAATCTTTCGGATTCGAGCCAATATCTATTTAAAAAACGAAAATAAAATATATACAGACTGTGTATTTAATCTTAGTGTCACCCTTTAAAGGTGAATCGTGTTGTGTACGTGCAAAATATGAATTAAATAGGTGTGCGCAGTCGGCCATGTTCGACTGCAACTTCTACTCGTTCTATTTGCGTATACATTATTCCGTGTTTGACTATTGTCTATACTGTTTAACCTTGATCACGATAATTTGAGACGCTTCCGAGAGAGTATTATAAACCAACCGTATTCGTTAGTTTCTTCTTATTGACAATGTGTTGTTTAAGCTCCATGTATTCTTCTAATTGGTCTCCCTTTACTATACGGTACGTCTGACAGCATCACGTCATATGTTACGGTTGCCTCACTTTTGATTGTCAGCTTCTCGGTGCGTGAATTAATAAATCTCAGATATAAGTTATAAACGCTATTCTGGTCTTTAATTTTTTTGTAACTAAAAGGAAAGAAACCTGGACTTTTGTGTTCTCAGAAAATATATTTTTTCAGGTAGGTGGGTGGCGAAGCGATGGTGGGCCGATGTTAGCAAAGACCTAATAAGAAAGGGGTTTCTTGAACCCGCACGCTGAATAAGTAAATACAAAGATCTTTGCATCAAAGTAATCTTTGTATTTACTCTTGGAAAAGGCCCAATAATTCGAAACATGTGTAGAGTATCACATACTTATTTTGAAATGTTTTGAAAAATTTATTTTATAGTTGTTTATATTAAGACCATCTTTCCATCTGGGCACTTGTTTTGATTTATTTATGTAATTTTATTAAATTGCAAATAAAGTGGATGCTGCAGAGTGTTCTGATGGAATTAATATGCCCTATTGTCCATAGACAGGCCCTTATGTGGACCTAAATGGGCTTACCACTTCTTTGTATTATTAATATTGTTGTCAATAAATCATATTATTATTATTAATATTATTGTTTTTTTTTTTTCAGGTAGTCCGCTGCCGGACAGGACTTCCGTGGCCTCCGACACCTCACGGTAGCCGCGCATGCAAATTCCTTACAGCCACTTTCCACGACCTGTGGAGTTAGTGATTGTAAATACCTAAATCGTGTGCCCTAAGTAGACGAAGGGACCCCAAGATAACCGCCTTCTGCATCTGGCCTGCCAACCATTCTATTATTATTATTATTATTATTATTATTATTATTATTAAATATTAAAAAGCATTTTTTTCTTGTAATTATAATTATTTACAAGATTTTTCTAAAGAAACCGATCACAAATTCAGTTCAATAAATCATACTCTATATTATCGTTACATTCATACCAATTCTGATTCTGTACAGTTTTAACTGAAAAACGAACAAAAAAAAACTCGTAATCGTAAACATAATCTCTGTTACTGTGTTACTGGTTAACCGTTATTCATTTCACTATTTGTAGTCGTTTGGTGTACACGTTAATTCAACAGTGTGCTGCTTTTCTAACGGTTATATTTTCATTGAATAGTATGGTACCCTGATAGAGATTGTACGGGAAACACCACCACCGCGTTACTACTACTGACTACTCAAGTACTCAAGTTGCTCTCCTTACTGACCACACACCTTACTTGCTAGCGGTATTTTTTTAATTGAAATTATTAAAGTTTATGTCAATATGGAAATGAGAATTATTTTAAGAAATAAGGGATTATCAATGAGGAGCACCAATTCATGGGAGTTAAATTACTAAATTTCACAGTAATTACTTTTTTTTCTAATCGAAACCGTACCGAAAACCGGAATGAAAATTTCTGGTAAGCCGAAACCAAAATTAAAATTTTCGGTAAACCGAAACCGAAACCCAAACCAAAATTAAAGTTCTCAGATAACCGCAGTAACTCTGAAACGATCCGTCGTACACGAAAAATTTTTCTATGCAAAATTAAATTATATTATATTTCCTACAAAAATGTCTATATTCATTTTCTTCCTATGTATTATAGTTTCCGAGACTAACTACCCCCCAACACATTCCTGATTGATTGATTTTTGATTGATTGATTTACCAGCGTGCGGTAGGCATTGCTGCCACTCCCAAGTTATACAGCTGGGCCTGCTACGTCCACGCTGGGTTGGACTAAGGTCATGCTTGTTGCCAGCAGCGAGAGCCACATGGTGCATGGTAAAGGAATATGGGATAGGAGGTGTAGGTATTTGTGAGATGCGTTACCTCATTGTGTCGTGAGGGAGCGTTTAAGCCCCCCTTTTTTCTGTATTTTTGGTTCTGGGCTTCTGCCTATTCTGGGTCTTCTTGTGAGATATGTTGCCGCGTTGTGGCGCTGCTATCTGTGCTCCTATTTTTGTACTTCTGTTTCTACAAGTCTTCTTCTTCTTCTGAGGCTTCTGATTCCTCCGTTTCTGATTCTGGTAGAGTATATATCGCTCCGATTTCTTTGTGGAAATCATTTTTTCTCCCTCGCTTTTTTTTTCCCAGTATGTTTGGTCCTTTCCCAGTTTGTTCATGATCCTCTCGATTGTTTTCCACGTGTAACATGGTCTACCAATTTTAAGTTTGCTGCTGTTCAGTGTTAGTACTTTCTTCAGTAGGTGTGTTGGTTCCCTTCTTTGGACGTGTCCCCAGTACTTCATTGCATACGTTTCTGTCCTTTTTGTGATTGTCTTCCCTTCTAGTAGTGTTGATGTTTTATGTAATTCTGCCCCCCTCCATGTCCTCTATACTCATTCGTTGACTGGACTATTTAGCCGTTTTTCACTTTAAATTACTTATTTAAAATTGTAGTGGAATAAAATTAAAGTCTAAAATCGAAGTAAAGAAAGGGGAGGGGGGATTTTTCTTACTGGAATAATTTGAAGTACACATAGAAAGAAGTATGACTGCAAGTTTTGATTTTCTGAGATCGAGAACATACACGTTTATACAATTCAAATTTCAAAACATCATTTTTTTTCTTGTTTTCTTACAACTAATATCTCCGGCCGTAATGGTCGTATTAAAAATAAAAATGGAAATTCTTTGCAATCAAATTTAGAACAAATTACCAAATTAATTAATTTTTATTTTGTTTAAGTATGGTTAGCATATCAGGGGGTATGTCATTTTTTATTCATTGTACAATCTATTGTTTCACTACGTTACATAAACGCGACTGAGCACGCAAGGCAACGTAGCGGTCTTCTGTTTGTTATTTTTATATCAATGATTTCGTTTAATCTCGCTAAGGTTTTGTTAATTTAGTTGGGGGTTATTAGAGATTACGCAAGGAAAATAAAACAAAAAACCCTACTTCGGCTGTGATCCGCATAAAAACGTCTGCCCAAAGTGCAGTTTTATATGACATGTGATTTCAGGAAGGGGGGGTAAAGGGGATGCTGGTAGGGTGGAGGGTTTTGGAGGGATATGTGTTTTTGTGAGGGTGTAGGTTTCAGGGGAAAGAAAATTTAGAACAGATGTAGGTATACAAGACCTTTAAAGAAATAATGAAAAAGCCAATGAACACCTGAACTGAAGCTAGATGTGCTGGTGACTGGCAGGGTGGGGAGGGGCTAAAATTTCCAATTTGATATTTGGAGATGATGGGCACCATTGTTGCAGAAGTGAGAATGATAAGCTCAACAAGTTATCGCTATATACATACATAATTTTGAAGTATTTATGTATAGTATTATTACTGAGAAAAATTGTAAAACAGTTTTTGTTTAATGTTGCATACAACGGGTATTTATGTTTCAATAGTAGGTACTGAAATACAACCACAATCTTCTGGTTTCCTAGTAGTAGAGGACGCATAGACACCAAACGGGATTAGTGAGGAAGATTTCGAATACGGTACGGGACTAAGCTTTTCTAATCCTGTCATGGAGTCATTTAATTCATAGACATTTTTAATTTTCATATTACCATTGTTTATTGAAAACAGTAAGTATTTGGCAACATTTTTACTTGAAAATATTAAGTGAATTTGTTGTTTTTTGTATTTAAAATATTATTTAATTAATTTTCATTTTAACTTTTTTTATATTAAATAACGTAATATGTTTATTGTGCTATTATTTCCTTTAGAAAATCCAATAATCCCAGAAGTTAGATAAATCGTTCTGATCACAATTTCATTATTTGTTGGTAATGGTTAAATAATTTACGATTTTTTATTGCAACATTTTATTTGATCCACGATCAAGTTAAACCTGCTTTGTACAACTTGTTTCAATTTAAACCAAGAAAAGCTGAACCAAAGTATTAGGATATCATAAGCCTGCTAGGTAATAAATACAGGCTCTGACGAAACATAAGTCTGGGCATAGAGCCAAGGTATATTTGCCAACTAAAATTAAAAACGTTCGCTGGCAGCAAATTATATGACTTTATTACATCTATTGAAGGTGCATTTTGTTATTTTGTATATTATGTTATAATTATAAAACTGGTAGCAGCAGCAGTTTAATCGATCTGCGGTGATTTTAAGTGGCCCTTTCCAAAATTTTCAATAATTTTCTAATTCTTAGACTTACGTAGGTAATTATATAAAGTTGACTACACAACTGTTAAGCGTGTCAAAGATGTCGGCGTTTTTAGCGGTCGGTGCGGCGTGTTTGATGGTCAAAGGTACCGATATTTTTTGAGTGCTTAGTGGACCTGAAGACAACTAGGTATACCAACTATATTTTTATTTCCCGATTGGAGTTTGTTTTCTGCCTACCCCCTGATCTTTATGTTTGCTTTATATCAAGAGAACAAAAACTATCACAACAGTTATTGTCCGCTGATGGTCGTCGTTCATTTAAAATAAGAGAGAGACAGAGAAAGAGAGAGAGATATTATTGTTTAAAGAAACAAACCAAGAGGTGTTTGTTATAGCCTATTACTAAAGTTTGGAAAGTTTTGGAAAACTATCTACCATGAAATGTCCTTTTGTTATTTAATAAAAAGAAAAATTGAAAAAAATTGACCGTTTTCAAAAAAGATCGTTAAAAATTATTAAACAAAATTCCACCGTTTAGCATCACCCAGTTAATTGAATTTTATTACCTACCTAATATCTATATTGAAGACGGTTAAATAAATGTCTGAATTAGTTTTTTGTTTATTTTTACACCAACCTCAATATTAGATAATAAATGACTTGAAGAGAAACAAGCACTAATTTGAATATATCCTCATGTAAGTTATGAATTTTAAAACTAAAATCACTAAAATCAATGGATGTATCATCAGCCTAAGCGATGTATTTTTTAGGGAACATAAAGTGAAAAAATAATTGACATATAATAGGTATAAAGGAAATGGTCTTTAGACGAAGCATTGAGGCATTCCCTAGTATAAATTCTGACTTTAAATTATCGATCTGATGTGAACATGTAGAACAAGCAAAATTGCAATAGAATTTGACGACAACTTTAATTTAACAAAGTTTAATCAAATACATATGAAGAATATTACTAATTGAAAACAAAGAATACTTTTGAAATCCACTAACAAACCCCTGCTTAACTTAACACGCGAGTAGCAACGCAGTTAGTCATTTCAAATCCTCTATCATTATTTATATATCCTTTCTGAAAATAAGTTAAAAATTAGGGAAAATAATTTGTTAAAAGAGAAATAACCCTATTCCTTTTTGAATTTTCACTTGAAAATAAATTATTTATTTATTTAACCTAACGTTTAACCTGCTTTTTACTAAAGATTTCTCTAACCACGAAACTTAAGAAAGGCTCCATATGTAATTTACCATCGGGGATTCCTCCTGGGACTTATGTTATCTTGATATTGCGGGAACAGAAGACACCACCACGCCACGTGCTCTTTGCAGCTTGTATTTGATTAATTTTCTTAGCAGTAATAAAATATATAAATGTCTTATGGCTGATTTTCTTTCGTTTTTCTGGTCATTGAAAGATATACAGATGATTTATTTTCGTAAACGTTAATTCTGAATTAGACAGGGTCCCCAATGTATGGTTTATCGAAATCGGGACAAACGGCCTTAACCTCTAGAACTTTTCCCACAATTTGGAGGGAGCTCACCCCGCCAGAACTCAACTTTCCGGTAATTATTTTCAGAAGTTCAAGGTTATTCAATGTTTTTCATAACGCAAAACAAGAAGCAATGTGTAAACAAAGCACAATAAGCAATAACTTCTCTTTGGCAGATATAAATATTTTTATTTAAACTTTAGCTGTGAATCAAAGGCAAAATATTATACTAACGCCATTTGAAACTTCTACCTATCTATCTGCCCATCGTTTTCGTAATTCTTTTCTGGCGACCCTTGGGGAATGACCCATTTTTCTAGGAATATTTGATATTTTATTTATCGTTTTTAGATTTCTCGGCAAACTAGGCATAGGTTATAAATATGTTCATAGCTTTTTGTAGCTCTATCTGTCTACCTTGATCAATTCCACAGACCGTCTATTCTTTACGTTCTTACACTTCATCAGTATGTGGGAAAACACTCGTTCTACGTAAGAATTAAAACATCTTTCGTTCGGAAACATACAGCGACTAACAAATTACAAGAAAATTAGTTGATTCTTGGTTATCCGAACCTCGGTCAAGGCAGTTCGATACATCGAGCAGTGGTGCACATTTTTTGTGCACCCCATGGGAGTCCATTGGGTAACCCCTATGTACTTCGACGTGCAGAACACGAGTAAATCGTGAAAATAATATAAAGAACCTCATAAAATCCTCATAGTTCTCAGAAAAAAAAATTGTTGAGTGCTGGAGCTAATTCGTGTTCAACACGTCATGGGGGTTACCTAATGGAGCCCCAGAAACAGCAATTTTTTATGTGTGCCTGTGTTAAGTCTTTTAAAGGCACTAACCGAATTCATTCCGGCATCTACTAGTCTACTTATGAACATTCTTGTCCTAGAAAATTACAATACAAGACAAATACTTAATTAATTAACCAGCCGCAAGTGGGATGCCTAAATAAGTTAGTAAGAAACAAAAATTGTTAGGTACCTAACTTCATCAAGTAGACTTCATTTATTAGATTAATTTTATTTGATTTGGAACATTTCAGTTTTTATTATAGAAACGTTCTCTGCATTTAATTTGAGATGACCCGTTAGTGCCATCTGGTAACGATATTAAGAGGAGATACGATTTGCTAACGAGCAAAGAACCCAGTAATATTTCCTGGATTACAGAAACCACCCCGCGTTGACTGTAAATTTTTAGACAAGAAATAAGGCGAAACATAATCCTATATTTTTAGTCTAGTTCAACGTTCAACCGCTGTTAGAATTAGATAATCGCTGATAGATGTCGCGACAGATAATAAATCGCAAATAACGAAGCAGAATTTTGTATTGTTTATAACTTTTAATTAGCTATGCTATTAATGTCTGTTGAAGTGTCGAAGACAAAGCAAAGCCATAATATGTGAAATTGCTGTGCCGTATCAGGCACGACATCTGTCAATAAGTCTCTACACTAACAAAGGTTGACTATTCAAACGTATTATTTAACCGATACTGTGAAATTGCATTTCACAATAATGAGGGAGTAAAAAAGACAACTGTTTTAACATTGTGCTTAACAATGCTGAGGCACTGATGCAGTAGCCTAACCTCTACGGTTTCTATTGCAACATAGATGGCAGCATAAAGGCTATAGCCTGAAAATTATTATTACCTTCTCAGCTTTATGTTACTTTAATATCCGGGGAACAAAATTCGCCACTGCGCCACGTGCTTTTCGGCGTTGTTGCAATAACAGCGATTGATTTAATTAATTTATTTAAAAATTTGATATTTAAATGAAAAATATGAACAAATTATCCAATTTTAATTTTCATTTTCAACTTTCTTATCATTGCTTAACTTGAAAAGCTTTATTGTAATTTATTTACCACAAAATAGTTTTCTGTCACCATAAAATAAGTTTGAAATCGCATTTCATCGCTCGTAGAGAAAAAAAAATTCTTATCGTTGTGTTAGTTATCCAATTTTGAACAACTTCTAAAATGTCTGTCCAGATGTCCGTCTATCCATCAGTCACGTTTCTTTTTGGCACAATACTTTAAGAACGACAGAACTGATTGATTTGAAATTTGGAGAGTAAGTTAGTGCTAGCTAGAGTAAGAACCCCATTCTTTAAACAATAAATAGATCAGTGGACACAAATGTTGACATTTTAAGAAAATAATGTAGGTAAATGTTGCAACCTCGGTTGTAACCTTTGATTGAATTCTACAAAAATAAAAATACTTGCATCGTTTACTGAAAAGTTTCGTCGATAAAGAGGGTTATTATAAATGTAGTGATTATAACTAAAAAAAAATAATTAACATAACCGACTTAAACATAACGTACTAATTATATTTGTGTGAATGTTTCGCCGATTATGTTGAAGCTATTAAAGACATCGGGTGAACTTTTTGGCACAGTTTAGCGTCGCCACCCTTAGCATCAAACCTGCTTTAAAGTACCTATCCTACTTATTCAATATGATAAATTGAAGAAGTATAAGATATTTCAATAACGATTACTTGCCATCTTTAATAACTTGAACACAAACGGTGGTAGGTAATTAGTTGGTTATGTTCAAGGCGGTTAAGTTGAATTAGACAAATCAGCTACCTACAGACATGGCACAGAATTGAAGAAACTTGGAAAAATCGGAACAGGGGGTTAGAAGCCGTGCGAAGTATGCTGAGCGTGCGCGAAATTTGAAAGAGGGGTATGCAAAATGGAGTAATTAAGATAGCAAAAAAGAATAGAAAAGTAATAAAAACTTGAGTAGTGAGGAGGAACTGGAGGAAAGTTTGTGACACGTTCGTGGGCTCTTATGTCACTGCGTGTAAAATTTGAAGTAAGGTGTGCAAAATTGTGAAAATTGATCTATTATTATAATGGAAAAATCAGTCTAATTGCAGCAAGTGGCAGGGGCAAACGTCAAGTTTGCTACCGCCACTAATTTTTTCTGCAATTTCAACAATGGGTGCAAAATTGTGCGAAATGTGTACAAAATCCATAATGGAATCAGACTTTTTGCAGGCTTTTTATCATGACGACTTTAATCTTTCTCGGAAAAACACCATAGTGTAGTTAGTTTTTGTCTAAGTTTCACAGGTTATATTAGCGAAACTAGGGGATTTTTTGTTTTTTAGAGATAGTTAATATGGTATTTATCTTAAAAAATGTTTGTTTAATTTACATTATACTTAAAATTTGTCAAATTAACCGTAGAAAACAAAAGTACAGGGGCGGATACAGGACTGATTTCTAGGGGGACACCGGAAGAAAATTCATAGTAATAATCACGTGCACGTGCACGTGCCCTCGTGCCCCCCCCCCCCCCCCCCCCCTAGATCCGCTACTGCAAAAGTATATCAGCATAAACAATACGTTAGTTCTGCCAAGACATTTGCTGGTAATTAATTTCACTTTATTTTAAGTCAAATGAAAAACTTCAACCATCAATATATATTTTTCGGATTCGGACTACATACCAGTGATAAAAAAAATGTAAAATTTAATATCTTATGGTTTTCAAGATAATTACTATGTTTTATATATCATTAAAAGGCATTATTTATGGCCCTTCAAATGGCGAATTTGATGTGTCCCATTACAAAAAAATCCAAGTAAAGTGAAAATCTCAGAAAGGCGACTTTCAGTTGTTTTTCTGACAATATTTTTGGAAAATACACGTGATTTTCTATAACGTTTGTTTTTAAACTTTTTTACGTGATTCCGAAAATAACGAAGTTAAATGGGGTTCTAATGTTCGTGCGACCACTCTGTACAGTGTATGTACAATATGTACATGTATCTATAGATCGTATAATTATTTTCTTAAGTTTCATAATTTATAAATTTCTATTTTGTAAATTTTGCAATTGGTTTTGATCTCCATATTTTTGTTTACATTTAGTTTTTTTTTATTTCGTTCTTAAGAGACTTGTGATTTTTAAAACAAACTTGTTCTCTGCTTTATTTTCGTCTTCAAAGAAGATTTTTGTTCTCATCTTATTTTGCTCCCGACAGTGATAGACTGGCAACTGGTGATAGTTTTTTTACTGTAATACTGGATTCTTCATATGGAAAATTGAGTTTTCATTTGTTAACAAATTTCCCTGTTTGGTTCGATGTTAGTCAGACTGCCATGTGGTTTAAAATTAAATTCAAAGTAAAAAATTTCTCTGAAAACCATCAGCATATCTAATGGCCCTTTGGACCCACACTAACGGTATGCTGATGGTTTTCTGAAATTTTTTTTACTTTGAACTTCATTTTAAAACACATGGCAGTCTTACTAATATCGAACCAAAAAGGAAAATTTGCGAACAAATGAAAACTCACTTTTCCATATGAAGAACACAGGATGACGCTCTGATTCATTCCTTGTCATTATAAGAATATATGCATCATAATGTGAAAGGTATACTGGATAAAATCACGGAAAAAAGTCGGTCTATAAAACCGAAAACAGAACACATTTCTGTTCTTAACCTATTTACACATAATAATTCCGTACTTACAATTTCAGTAGTATGTTATCCTAATACGCGAGGAATAGTGCAGACTACCTCACTTATCAGAATGTTCACATCAATTTGTCACGCGTTGTGAAAGTGGTTAAGAAACCTCATACCTGGCTCACGTCACAAAAATTTGATGTGTAATGACATGTTAGGCATTTAATTCTAAAAACTGAAGTTCAGGTTCGAATTTAACTACGATGGGGAAATAAATTTGGGGTGAGGTTTGATGGAAATAGGAAAGATATCTTCCATCTCCTTAAAATGTTAATTCTTGGGTTCTGAATTAAAAAAATGTATTTAGAAGATTATTTAAATCTGCTAGTACCTAATTACTAATTAAGAATATCCATTGTCCAAAATTGAAAATATTGAATTATACGATACAAGTGTTTCTCAGAAAATTTATTTTGAGGCAAAAATAAGTCAAATATAAAAGAATGACTAAATTACTTTTGAGCACAGTTTAAAGAGTTATATGATCAAAACAGAGCTGGGCAAATACTTTGAAAAAGTATTTAAATATTAAATACTAAATACTTTCCGAAAATTGAAAGTATTTAAATATTAAGTATTTTCAAAAGATAAAAATATTTAAATAATAAATAACAAAAGTAATTAAATAGTTTAAACTTAAATACTTTCTGAATATTTAAATATTTTGATAACATTGAAATATTTTGAAGCATAGAAGTCGGGGAGCCCTCCCTAGCTGTACGTGCACCCCCCTCCCGATCCTTAGGGACAATGTTTTTCATAAAGATTAAAGCCTAAGGGACAATTTAAGACATGTCTTTAAAAAAACTGCCTGTACTTTCAAAATGGCGGCCATATGTTAAAAAAAACTCTTGCCAATGTTGTTTTTGTGGTTTAACACAAAAACTAAAAAAGATGGACAAAAACTTTTTTCACAAAAAACAACGTGCATAAAATTTTCTACTATTTTGGTTCTATACAATATTTTGATAAATAGGTCCAAAATTAAGAAAACATGGAAATTCATATATCGGTAAATCATTTAGAGGAAATAACTGTGATAATTATTGTAAGGCGTATAATATAACTTTATATTACTAACATAACAAAAAATAAAAAAAACTGAAAAAAAAAAATAATAATAATATTATAATTCGCAGACATTTATCTCGAAAACGGTAACAATGGTATCTGGCAAATGGTAACTCCTATCCAAATATTGTTTAGGAACAAAATTCTAGAAAATTTTATGTACTTTGTGTTTTGTGCAGAAAGTTTTTCTCCATCTTTTTTAGTTTTTGTGTTAAATGACGAAAACAATATTTGCAATTTTTTTTAAACGGACGCCATTTTGAAAGTACAGCCAGTTTTTCTTTTTGGGGACATGTCTTAAATTGTTCCTTAGGCTATAATCTTTATGAAAAACATTGTCCCCAAGGATCGCAGGGGGTGCACGGATAGTTAGGGTGGGCTCCCGTAGTATTACGTTTTATATTGAATTTTATATTTTATTTTAAGAGATGAATCATTTATCTGGCAAATGGTAACTCGCGCGCGAGAAGTTCATACAGGTATTAATTTTGTTTGACGGAGATCGCAAGTACCTAAGTAAGTATTTTTTTTATATATCTTATGCACGTGACAAGCCTTTAAGACAATTATTTTTTTGTTTTTATTTTTTTCGTTTTAGCAGTAGTAGTAGTAATAATAAAAGTTTGTTTTTAAAAAGTTTTTTTTACAGTTAATTACTTCCACATCTAGTGGGAGTATAGTAACGACAAAAAAAATTTAAAAATTTTTATTGTTCAAATAGGCCTAGAATGTCGTGAAACGTCGAGATTTTAAGTTTGAGCGAAAAAAAATTTCTGTCTGTCGGTCTGTCGGTCTGCCTGTCTGTAACTTTTTTGTGTGCACGTTTACTCTGGAACCGTTTGAGATATTGACTTCAAATTTGTTACACATATGTATTTTAACGAGATCTGGAACTAGATTATATTTTCATCTTGTTCCGTCTAAGGGTTAGGGGGTAAAGTGGGGTAAATTTGGGGTAAATAGGTAAATCTAGCAGGTAAGAGTCCATAAAATTGGTATTTTATATATACAAGTGAAGCTAAGGTCTCAAAAAAATTTTTGGCTTTAGCCACCCCCACCCCATTATTAAAGGGGATGAAAAAAAATTGTGATTTAGTGTGTGTACAAGAACCAGAAACCTCAAAATATTTTCTTACTTCATCCACCCCACCCCCACTACCGATGTGGGGTATCGTTTTATGGGTTTTTGGGGTAGAGGATTTCAAATATTGTAATATTAAAGTCCATAAACAATTATTTCCACATACAAATTTTTTTCGTTCTGAGTGACTTGGTTAGAAAATCTGGATGTGGAAGTAGGGATTCCTTGGGCAGCGGTTTTTTATTTTAAAATTTTTAGTTACGCCTTAATTAGTTTTATAACCATTGCGTCGTCCTCACTTAAAACCGAATCCTTCGCCATTTCTCAGAATACAACATCTGAGTGAATACACTATGCGATTAAATTATAGTGTTAAAACTAGAAAATATACTTTTTGGTACCATATTATTGTATTGTCACCAGAACTACACGTGTATGCAAAATTTCAGCTCAATTGGACGTCGCACGTCGTTAAGCGGTTCAAAATTGACTTGCAATAATCCTCCTAAGCATACTAACTAACAAGCATACTAATTAACCAACATACCAAGCTAAGTTAAATTTGAAGCTTGTAATAAATAAAAGAAAAAAAAATAAGATACACACTTTCTTAATGATATACATATATAGCAAACTTTGTCTACTTATACAGTCACAATGTCTGGAGGCCATCATAATAACAAAAGGCATTTTATGTTATACCTAGGTTCAGTTTGCACTTAAACTATATAGGGTCAAGCTTTTAAGAGGATTATGTTTCAGTAGAGAGCAAGGCGTTCACGCTAAAGTGCAGAATATTGTTGCCGAAAATGTTTGCGTATATTATGTTTCACTATATAAATAAAGGGTAAACGCCCGTTATCGACATTGTGAAATTTCATACACCTCTACACATAGTTGCTATTCTATCGACGAAGCAGATACATAAAACACAGGATCGGTAAAATGGTTTAAAAATTATTAAATCAAAAATTGGTTTCTTTTATTTTGGTCATGATCGAATAATAATAACAAAGCAAAATCTTGTTTAAGATTTCTAGAAGTTATTTGAGTAAAAAATATTTACTAATACAGGGTGTAATTAGTTTCTTGTCATTAAAAAAAAACTGGTAATACATATGGTACATTTCAAATTTTTTTTCCTCCGTCATTTTCTTGTTATTTTCGACCAACCCTGTATAATTTTCACGAATATTATAGGAGATTTCTTCCTTGACATTAGCTACTTGTTAAATATTGTTGTCCCTCGTCATATTTTTTTCGTTAATAATTTTTTTAAGGGTGTCCATACTGTGTATTTTTCACTAACATTATAGCAGGTTTCTTCCTTGACAATGGGAAATTTCAGTTCAGTCTAAATATTTAAAAACAAGTATTAATATGAAAATATAATATATTCAGAACTTACCAGCAATATTTTAAACAATTATTTTCAGTTCGTTGTATTTTTTAAAGCCCCATAAGTTTTGGTGTCAAAAAGTCACTAAGTGTTTTGTGACGTAGACAAACGCAGCAGAAAATTTCTTTGATTTACCGGTGACGTTTGCATATACTGCGTAATTGTATCTACTTTCATGTCATTTTCTGCCATAGACTAACACTTGTCGCTGTCAAGAAGCTTATAAATAACCTGTTAGTGAATTAATTAGAAATTCTTGTTGTTCTTGAACTTCTTAATTATGCAAAAAGGAACGGAAAGTGATTTTGTGGAAGCATGTTCCGAAAATTTACCGGATGTCAATCCGTTTATGTTAACTGCGTTTTTATAGGCAATTTAGACTTTATGAGTGCAGAAATAAGCAATAATATGAATACGTGAAATGTTCAAACAGTAATATAAACACCAAGTAACAATACAACAACAAGCAATAAAATAAGTCAAGATAATCACAACGCAGAACAACAAATAAAAACAACAAGCATAAGATAATAAAAACGACACTGACCGAGACGAGACTGACAGCAATTAAAATTCAGATGACAATTAAGAATTTTAGGTTATGTTGTTCTTCTCAACTCCTTGGCCAGGGTAGGTATCCTTTTTATAGTAAGCCTAAAATTTTCTAACTACGTTTACATACGTCATACATTTTTATAACTATATAACTAAATTTTAACATTTTTTTCCACATTTATATTGCTTAAAAAAAAATACGGGTTTCATCTTTTAATCTAAAGAACTCATTTTTGATTTAAAAAAAATTGCCGAAATTCCCCATTGTAAGAAGTACATGCCAAACATACTATCCTCTGTCACATTTCCTTCATTAATTATTTTTTTTTAGATGGTCCACCCTGTATATGTTTTACAGTATATCACATTTCTTCATTGGCAATAAAGCCGACTGCCTATCAAATAATTATTATTTTTCTCCATCAAACAGCTTTGTAGATATATCGTCAAAAGACATCAGACCGACACACAGACAGATGGACAGACAGGCAGACTGATAGCATTGAGAGACCTTAATGTTTGTAATCTAAGTAGAGAAAATGCGTGTGATTGAAAAGAGTGATATTTGTTACGATTACAATGCTTTTTATGTAAGCGCGGGAAGTAAAAGATCATGAAGACAGTATTAACCATTACGAGGATACATAGCACTCTCAGTTTTATAAGATGAACTTGTGCCTCAAAGCGTCTACGACCCAGTTTTGATATTTTAAAATAATACTTATAATTGTTGAATTACGCCTATAAAGTTTTGATATTGATAGTTTGACAGCTTAATAATCTTCCGCATCCGCATCCGCAATCAGTGTCAGTATTATCAATAAGGAGACATTCACTATGTGCGAACCCAGCTATTTTACATCCTTACACCTTGTAGGTACTGTAAGTATATAATTTTATAACAAGTAAATTTGAATTATAGCCATTAGTACAGTGAATGAAGGTAAAAATCAACTATTACCTCCGATTTCGGTGAACCTCCATCGATTTGCATGAAAATTTGGGATTGAGTATATTTTACCCTCAACTTCAAAAGTGACATATGCTCGACTTGCGTTTTTTGCATTTTTGTTAAAAATGGGATAAAATGCAGATTTAAGCATTCTGGCGTAAGTAATCTCATTTAATTAGATAAAATAAATATTTTTCAACACTTATATGCATGATTTATGATTTTAATTAATTTTTCAACCCTTTTAGCAACCACCCCTTAAATCGAAAATCATGAAAAAATCATTTTTTGTATTTCTGAAATATGAAATCGCATACTAACATTACACAAACGGTTTGTTTAATGTTTATGATATAATTTTTGGTTGACTGTGAAATTTCAACCCTTAAAAACCACCCCCTTAATGCAGAATCATTGAAAAAATTGGTTTCAAGAAACTTTAATCATTTGAATAATACATTACTGAATTGAAATCTCATTTACTGAGTATTAAAGTAATTATTTATTTATTGCGAAATTTTCCACCCTTAAAAACTACCACTTGTCATAAAAATAATGGAAATTTTTTTTTATCAGCTTTAATAGCTTTAATTATTTAGAATCTTTTTTATTACTTATGATAAACTTTATTAATATATTTCAAACTTTATTAATATTATTCTTTCCACATTCCCCAAACTACCCTTCGTGCACAAATTGATGAAAAATCATAATTTAACGTTCGAAACAATTTTTTCAGTGCTTATGTGACTTATAAAAATTTAATTTATTAATTAAGAGGAAAATGTATTAAAATAAATATTAAAATATATGAAAAGTTTATTCATTTTTTATTTAAATAATGTTTCATAAATTAATCAAATATTAATATTACATTAAATTTAATTTTTCACTCTTCACCAACTTCTCCTTCTTCATTAATTGGAGGGCTATTTTGGCAATTGTCCCCACTGCATGATCCGCAGGTTGCATTGCAAAATAACCCTACTCTTCGACACCCGCAAGAAGCGCCGCATATTTTGTGAGCATGTACCTATCGACACGTCTATTTCTTACTATCTATCTTCCTTTTTTGTTTTACTATATATGCATACAAAATCTCTGCTCAAAAAATTTTTCCAAAAAAATGTTATTGGTTTTTTTACAATAACTCCGTTAATTTTTATGATATCAGGTTCGTCCAAAAACCATTTGAAAGGTAATTTCAAGGGCTATAAGATCGTATTAAATTTAACCTTTTAAAACCCCTATTTTTTTAAAAGATAATAGGTTAAAGGGCCCCGGTTACATGGTTCTCGCAGTAAAATTTAGGCTTTACGTTTCTATCTCGGTTATTTTTTATTAAACAAAAATAAAAAAAAACTAAAATCTTTGTTAAAAAAAAACTCAAATTTCGTTCTGTATTATTTTTTACATATATCGAGTATTTTTGGAGTTATTATCAAAAGAAAATGAAATTTACGAAAATTTGAAAAATTCAGATTTTTTAAATCATATTTTTTTTCAAAAATATGCATTCTAAACCGGTCAAAATTTTTAAAGTCATTACTTATGCTAAAATAAAGAAAGTCTTATAGGGATTACTATAAATTTTAATTTTTGTGGAAATGGCGTAGGTTTTATTTTTCACTTTTTCCTAAAAAATTCGAAAGGGTCCTCTTATTTTCATCATAACTTGCTTAATTTTGGTGCTATCAACTTCTTCTATAGCTCATTTGATAGGTATTTCTGAGTACTTTGAAAAGTGTTCAGTAAGTATATTTTATAAAATGCATCGTTTTCCCGTTATTTAAGCTTGAATACTTAGATTTGAGTACTCGCCGAAAAAAAATATACATTCAATTACCTATAGCTCACTTTGAATTAATATTAAAAGGTTTTTTAAGGAAGGAATTTATTCGTTTTTTTATTAGCTTCAATTTTGGTAATGACAACTTTTTTGTAAAAACTTATAGTTTTTGAGTTATTTATGAAAAACCGCTTTAAAACATGCATTTTTTTCACGAAAAATCAAAATCTTTGATCTTTAATAACTCAAAAAGTATTGATTTATTTTAATAACTTTATATAACAAATTTTGCTTAGAATTGGTCCCTCTATCGATTCCTGGGGTTATTTTTCATTAAATAATTTCCACCCCCGAGAAAGGGTGGCATCCACCCCCAGGGTAAAAGCGCAAGTTGGCACTATGTCACTTTTGTTTCTTGAGATATCCTCTAACTACTCACAAATTTTCATGAAAATCGATGGAGGTTCAACGAAATCGGAGGTGAAAATCTTCAGTGACTGTACTACATACAAAGGAGGCCATTTTAATTAAACGATTTTTAGTTTGAAGTATTTTAAAAAAATTCTGTTTTTTTTGCATTTCGCTCTAGAATTAACAGATCTTTCAGAAAATGTAACAAAAAAATTTTTGGAACTCTAGTTACGTGTTCTTATCTTCCAAAGGGAACCTTCTTTTAAAAAAATTATTTTTATATCTATGGTAGTTGAGAAAGTGGCTCTTTCAATAGACAATGTTGGCACTCAGATGACAGGTAGTTCTTCCCCTGTCAAGGTGTTCATTAACCCACGGAGTGTAGAGAGTTTGACTTCAAAATCTTAGACAGACATACCGGAAAGTGGGAGGAAGTCCGCCATTTTGGTTTTTAGGTCAAACTGGATGTGCGCTCTATCTCCGCAACCGCTGGTCTGATTTTAATTTTGTTTTTAATTCTATTACAAATTTTCCGTGAAAAACTAGTTCTTTTAAATTTTTTTGTACCTCTTAGGATAACGGAGTAAAAATTGCTAAAGAAAGACATAAAAATTAACAATGTTTTTAATAGTGAATAGTAGATATGAATGCACAAATAAGAGTACTGTGTACTGGGCTTTCAACCTTCAATTATTGTTCCTATCTGTCCTTTCCAGATCCTTTTTGTTGCTGCTTTACGTTGATGAGGAACAATAATTCCGAAACACGTGTCCGTAGCTGCTTCGTGTTTCCTCTTTGGGGTGTAAGGCGTTATTTTCCTCACTATTTGTTTTTGACCCTATTAATTCCTTTCAATGTTTTTAACCACAACCGTCCACATTATTTTATTTGTTGTTGTTTAATATAAGTTGTAGTCCAACATTTTACTTATAAAGTCACTTTTTGTCCTCCCAATTATCTCTAAAAGTAATAAAGGTATAGGTATTTTCGTCCAATGATGCGAGCTTAATTAAAACTACTAGTTGCTGCACTAGTTGTAGAAAATCTGTATGATATAATTTAAGTATGTAATTTTAAAACAATTCACCGTGGAAAAAAATTGTTTAGGAGACATAAATAATTCAAGAATATGCAGGGAAGCAAAGTTATCGCTATTTCTGACTGCTGTAAATCGTAAAATATCAACAATAGAGAAAAATATTTTTAAAAAAATTTGTAGCATTTTTAAAACTTTTTTATTATTACCAATGTTATGGTAATACCTAATTCTAGGGTACAGTTATGACTAATAGACCTTGTTTCTAAGGCTAAAAAATCTAAATTGGGGTGAAGCTGACAGGAAAGGAAACAATTGCGAAAACCTACTTTGACCGTAATTTCTTCAACATGGCGATATTTTTATGAAAAATAGTAGTATTGATTATGGCAACCCCCTACATTATACAAACAAGAAGATCCTTGTAGTAATTATTCACGGGGCAAATTAACCCGACTGACTGTACTACATTCTAATCCACAAAAGTGATATTTTAGGGTTGAATTTTGATTACATCTCTGGGCATAATTCTCGAGGTGGGGAAAATACTATAACACCTACTTCCAACATTCTGTTCCTATCGATGCGAAAAAAATCAATTGCCCACTATTGTTTAAATCCTTAATAAAAACAAACCGTGCCTCGAACAAAGCGTTTTCAAATTTAATTAAATCTTCCTGTTTGACGGACAAAATCTACACATTTTAAGTTGGCGCCTCTGGCCCGGATACGGCTCCGTCGACGTCGAGGCCACGTCGAAAGCAAATGCAGGCAATCGTTGCAAGGAAATTGTGTCATCAACAGAACGGAGTCCTGTTCGTATAGGATTCAAAGCATGAGCTTTTGAAGTCTCGTTATTGTGTCGTTCTTGGAGAATTTCACGAAATAGCCAGTTTGGTCAACCTAGTAATACTTCTCGCAATTTCCCCAATCCGATTAGAGTCTCACGGTAAATTATATACTCCTTGGTTGATATGAAATATGCGGTTTGCAGTTTCTATTGAATCGTGAAAATAACGATAACTGAGCAAAGAGTGGATATTAGATTAAGTGCAAGCATATTTTCGTTAGAAATATACTGGTTCCACTTATTCAATGGGATTGTATTGGTAACTTCTCAACCTTCAGAGATAGAAGTTCGGTTAAATTAAAGGGAAGCTGCGCACTTTAAAGTTCGTTAAGATCCCATTTACAGATTTGATAAATTTTGGGTGAAATTCAGTGAACCTTTTTTAAAAGTTCACTGAATTTCCTTCAAGCTTTGAAGAGCTTTGAAGAAGCCACATGTTGTGCTATTATTTAAGAAAGCGAATCCATAATATACTTTAAATTATTGACCTATCTCCCTACTAATTACTTTTAGAAAGTAGAATTATTACACAAAACTCCCCCTCTCTATTTAGACCGTCATTTACTAACTATCTCTTCACTAGGATGACTACCCTGTATATATTTTTTAACTAAAGATATATCAGGTCTCTTTCTACCAATAGTGACAACTACATTCCAAATACTATTTTCCTCTGTCGTTTCTTAATTAATTATTTTTTTAGAGTGACCACCCTGTATACTATTCACTAAAAGTACGTTAGGTTTTAACGTCGATAATAGGGTCATTTAGTGATATGGCAGTTTCCTACTTTTTCTTCCTCATTTTAAAGTATAACAAACCAATAGCCTCAGAAAAAAATTTCAGCTCAATTGAATCAATATCCACAGAGATATTCGCATTTGAATAGAAACACGCTCGGCCGGCCAACAGTCCGTAGAGTGACGTCACTTGGCGTGCGCCGATACCTATATTAGAGCAGCGATTTCGTAAATCTATCGTGTCGTTTTTTTTTTTTGCGTAGAACCAGGACAAACATGTTAGGTTCCTTTGAGTATGTCACCGGTCATATGAAATCATATTTTACGACATTTTTTTGTGGTCTAGAACTTTTTAAATAAATAAAAAGTGAAAAAAATGTATTTTTAAATAAAATTGTTTTTTTTTTGTTTCCACCGCCATATCTTTAAAACTATTAAAGGTACCCAAATTTGTTTTGTGTCAAATTAAAGCACACACTGTAGCGCTTTTACCAATATAAACGGTTTGGGCACAATTCGCACTTTCATTTTTCTAAAAATCGGATAAACTAAAAATATATATTTTATGTATTGAAATCTTCACCAATCGTTAAACTTTTTTATTTTTGAAAATATTTACATACACGCAGAGAAGAAAATAAAGCCTAATAATCACAAAAGTTTTTGAAACAATATATTTTTTCCTAAAGTGTACCGTTTGACAACAGCGAATTTTTTTATCACCGCTAAATGCGACATTGGGACGCAATTAATACACCTCCCATGCAGAGTTGGTCAGATTAGTCGCGTAGAAGTTGCGGTTGTCGAAAATCATTAAGTATTCATTGTTTGAATAAAAATTGTGATAATCGAAAATGTGCTTGTTTTAAGGAAGGCCTAAAATGTTGCAACGAGTGCAAATGTCGTTCCTGTAACAACATTATTAAAGATTTCGAGGCAGATATGAACGAATTAGAATGCTATTAATGTAGGGCCTACATAAACTACATACCTACATATTGATCTATCCAAATAGAAAATTTATTTGAACAATAAAACTCATTTTATGCGTACGTTTTTACTTTCATACATTTAAAAATATCTAATAAACTTACTAATTAGGTGGGTAGTTAGTAACACTGATTGATATTTATAGATTAGGTATTTATATCTTCCTACCTGGCTTTTTGTTATTAAAAGGAGACTATTTTATATTTATTGTACAATTTCTTAATATTAACAACATAATATGATCAATACTACTGTACAATATATGAAATATCGAACAATAATATTGATCCCCTACCCTAGATGCTTTTGATCACTATTGGTTTTGTATCTATTGATATAAGTTAAACTACTACATACACCCTGACCGGGACCGCCAGATCGTTGCAGTCGGCAGGCTTGCTACAGCCGAGTGCGCAAGAATATGACTTTGGCCCATTAAAAAAAATCGCTGACTCAATACTATGAACGAGACATGAAAAATTTTTATCCTAAAAAGTTTTTTCAACTAATGGCTTCAATTTGTACGCAGCATGTATATACAAATTTTTATAAATAAATGTTTTTCTCGATTGTCTAAAATTACGCTACTGAAAATAACAAGTTTGAGTTTCCTATTATTTTTCCAACTTAAAAAAAATAAATTGGGTTCACGTGGGACGTTGTTCGAAGCGCTATTGTGTCTACTTCAATATAAAAAAAAATAGCTTGATAGCACAAATATTTTCAGAGATATGGCGGTGGAGGCGTTAAAAAACATATTTCATTAAAAATATATTTTTTTGAGTTTTTCCGAAATAAAGAAGTTCTCGACAACCAAAAAATGTCGTAAAAAATGATTTCGTGTACACGATTATCTTACTAAAGGATCCCACTAAGTCTGGTTTGGTTCTACGCTTTTTTTTTCTCGAAAACTAAGCGACTTTACTTCCAGATTTTACTCTACTAACTTGCATTCACAGCCGTGTTCACTGGGCGGTTCAGCCATCTGACGTCACAACTCAACTACATGGTTATCCCGAGCGTTTTTAAGCTCGCCGACTTTAATAATTTTTTTATACATGAAGGCGACGTCAGTAAATTCTAATTTTTGGCATACTTACTATACTCACCAAGCTCTTTCAGAATATGTAATAATAAAAAATTGTTAAATGAGCCTATGTATGAACAATAGAGTCCTAATATTATTTCCACCATAATTATTTTTATAGTGATCACCCTGCATATTTCTCATGTTTTTCTTCCTTGACAGTTATGTTAACTACATGCCAAATATTACACAGGTCAACATTTAGTTTGAAAAAATACACCGGACTCTACCTAGGTACCCAGGGGTTTTTGGGGTCGCTGATTCCGATGCCGAGGTCGGTTAAGCTCTATCACGTCAGGTTAAAAAAATTTCACACATAGGTTTTTGGGGTCGCTGAGTCCGAATCTAGTGTTCGCTTACCTTTAAAAGGCACTCGAAGGTCATTTCAAGGTTAACACGTACACCGCCATGAGTACCACGTTTAGTGCCTCAGAAAATATACTCTTTAGGGACCGTGTCACGTCTTATGTGCCTCACTATGTATCATGCTTTAGTTGTCTGTGGTTCCGTCGCAGTGCCACGGATTGCATGTATTTATATGGAACGATATTGTGTGTGACCTGGGAGGCTAGAAAATATAATGTCCCCGTGAAAAATATTTCTGGTTTGGGTTTTAAGAGCAAATGTTTAATGTAATCGATTATATTACATGCTACATTCATAATATAAGAGAAATGTCGAATGATACAATTTAGACAGGAGGTTTGCAAATGATCGAGAAAGAAAAGCACAGCTTCATCAGAAATAAATAGCACGTTTTTATGAAATAAGTATAATTTATTTGAAACTTATAAAATACAGCGTATATACAAAAACTAATCTTTATTTATTTTGACGCATTTATGTACCCGAAAGAAACAGTTTACGCAATATAAGATTTACAGCAAGCCGTGCACTGCCAATTTGATCTTGGCGTGGGCGGATAAAACTGCTCTTGGGGGATCGAGGCACATATACTGTGCCACACCAAAAAAATGCAAAATAACAACAAAAAAAAAGATTAAGTTATTTTTTATCACATTCACGTCATCTAGACTTCAAATCAATCGGAAATACGAAAAATCGAAATGTGGCTTGGGGGGCGTGATTTTGGTTATTTCATGGTGGCGGTGTACGTGTTAATTTGAGAAAAACAGTAAAAAGATCTGAAAAAATTATATATAGGTTTTTTGGGTCGCTGAGTCTGTATCCGATTCCGGTGGACCTCTATTACGTCAATTTCAAGGTCATTTGAAGGTCAAACTAAGAAAAGGACGTTGGAAAAATCTGAAAAAATTCACGCATAGGTTTTTGGGGTCGCTGAGTCCGAATCCGGTGTTCGCTTACCCTCAAAGGACATCCGGATGTCATTTCAAGGTTAATTTTAGAAAAACAGAGGGGAAGCTGTCGAAAAATCTGAAAAAATTTATATATAGGTTTTTTGGGTCGCTGAGTCTGCATTCGATATCGGTTGACCTCTATCACGTCAGTTTCAAGGTCATAGGTCATTTGAAGGTCAAAGTAAGAAAAGATGGTTGAAAGAATCTGAAAAAATTCACACAGGTTTTTCGGGTCGCTGAGTCTGAATCCGGTCTTCGCTTACCATTGAAAGGCATCCAGAGGTCATTTCAAGGTCATTTTGAAGTCATTTCAAGTCGGCATTCTTCCGCCAGCTTTAGCTGCACATGAAGATTCTTCGGCTATCTTAGTGCAAATATATTTAACTCAATGAATCACCTACTTATTTTTTTCTGTCAAAGACTGGCCTTTAGGTATAGTTGCAGAAGCAGAACGAACATGCAGGAAGAGAGTATCTTGAGTATTCGATAGATGGCGCTTGCCCACCGCAAGTGAGTTGGGGCAGAAGAGGGATATAAGTTCAGCAGTAATCACGGGCGCTGGCTTCATTCACTTGGAGCTCAATCATCAGGATCAAAGTAATTTAATGGTTTTTTGAGTCAGACGAACAGACAAGGAGGCAGACAGACTGTCAGATAGAAACATTTAGTCAGACAGGAAGATAGACAGAATTACCGACAGAAAGTCAGGTAGAAAGCAGGTTGTCAGATAGATGGACAGAGAGAAAATGCAGGCGGTTGATAAATACAGACTACCAAGCAAACAAACAGGTGTGCAGGTATAAAGGCAGACAGATAAACAGACAATAAGTAGGCAGGTGAGCATTCGTTTAAATTTTTTCTAATTTTTTTCGCCTTCTATTCTTACTTTAACCTTCAAACAACCTTGAACATGAGGTGATAGAGGTCGACCGACATCGGATTCGGACTCAGCAACCACAAAAACCTATGTGTGAATTTTTTTTAGATTTTTCAACCACCTTTTCTTAGTTTGACCTTCAAATGACCTTGAACCTGACGTGATAGAGCTTAACCGACCTCGGCATCGGAATCAGCGACCCCAAAAACTCCTGGGTACCTAGGAAGAGTCCGGTGTATTATTTCAAACTAAATTTTGACCAGTGTAATATTTCGCACGCGGTTAACACAACTGTCAAGAAAGAAAAATGTTAAAAATATAGAGGATGGTCACCTTAAAAAAAATAATGAAAAAATGTGACAGAAGACGGTATTATTTTGCAAGCAGTTAACGCAACTGTCAAGGAAGAAAAATATGAAAATATACTGGGTGGTCACCCAAAAAAAATAATGAAATGCATGTAAGTGAGGACGATAATATTTGGTAGGTAGTAAACACAATTGTCAAGGCAGAAAAGTATGAAAAACCTACAGGGTGGTCACCCTAAAGAGAAATAATGAAAAAATTCAACGAATGGCAGAAATATTTAGCATATAGTTAACACAAGAAAAATATGAAAAACTGTATACAGAGTGGGGCGACCGTAAAAAGATATTAAAAAATATGACGCATGATAATATTTCGCATGTAGTTAACACAAATTTTAGTGAAAAGTATACAGATTGGTAGCTCTGAGCAGAGGAAAATAATATTTGAATGTAGTTATCACTATTGCCAGGAAGAAAACCTGATATAATTTTAGTTATAAAAACAAATACGGTAGTCATCATACAGAAGAGCTAATGAAGAAATAAAAGGTGCTAAGTATAGAGGGAAATTTTGCGTAAATAATTTTATAGATTTTTAATTCCGTAGACAATTATATCAGTAGGTCATATATTTTTAACATATGAATTACACCACTGTGAAATTTCTTATACATATTAAAATAAAACCTGAAGCTAAGAGAAGCCCTCTATGTTTTTATGCTCTCATTTGTTGCAAATTCCGCATGCTAACACTAAAGTTCCCCAATAAAAGTTTACAAAACAGAGATACAGAAATATCAGCATTTGCTTAAAATCTTGATGGTCTTAATAGCCATGTATTATGTAAATAGTAGTCATTTCTATAGATACAACCAGATGTTATGGCGAGTTTCTTTGGAGTTACTGTAAAACTTCGTGCGTTTATCTCGCTAGTCGACGTTGACGACACAATTCGGCACAGTATGAATTATCAAGGAGGCGGCCTTCCTTTGTCACATTTGATAAAGACAAGAAACTGCAGCAGTTTAGATACACGCGAACTCTTCATATTATGGGATATACCCACGCGAGCATGTTTAATATATAATTTATCATCATACTACATGATTTATGCATACATAGAGCATTGAGAATTGAAAAACTATTAATGACTCAATAACATAGGCTTGGTTTGTTAACATGTAAGTGAACTACCTGCGCTGCAATTATTATACAGTGCATATTAATAAATAAGGACATGTTATCTATTGGAGACGGTTGCCTCTACGAAGAATGCAATGTTTTTTACTTTCAAAAATACGGAGTGTACAGGGTGGACTAAATTAGATAGGATTTGGGGTTTTCTCTAAAACTATGGCAGATAGACAAAAACCAATATATGTGTCTCGAGCTCGATTTTCGAGAAACAAGCAATGGGCAAACCGCGATCGTCTATCTTTTCCGACTACCGAGCCACAGATCGTTTTTGGAAAATTGGCATATATCTCAATTACCAAGTGTCGAATCGAAAATCGAGTAACACATTCTTAAGGCACTTTTTTAAGTGGAATCCGTTGCTGATAAGAAGAAAAAACCGCTGCCCAAGGAATCACTACTTCCACATCCGGATTTTCTATCCAAGTCACACAACGAAAAAATGTTGTATCTGGAAATAATTGTTTATGGAACTTTAATAATATAATATTTGAAATCCTCTACTCCAAAAACCCATAAAACGATACCCCACATCGGTAGTGGGGTGGGGGTGGCGACAGGAGGTGGGAGTGGGGGGTGGATAAAATAAAAAAATATTTTGAGGTTTCTGGTTCTTGTACACACACTAAATCACATTTTTTTTCATCCCCTTTAATAATGGAGTGGGGGTGGTGACAGGAGTTGGGAGTGGGGGGTGGATAAAGTAAAAAAATATTTTGAGGTTTCTGGTTCTTGTACACACACTAAATCACATTTTTTTTCATCCCCTTTAATAATGGAGTGGGGGTGGTAATGGGGGTGGCTAATGTCAGAATTTTTTTGAGACCTTGGCTTCTCTTGTCTATACTAAATATCAATTTTATGAACTCTTACCTGCTTGATTTACCTATTTACTCCAAATTTACCCCAATTTACCCCCCAACCCTTCGACGGAACAAGATGAAAATATAATCTAGTTAAAGTACATATGTGTACCAAATTTCAAGTCAATATCTCAAACGGTTCCAGAGTAAACATGCGCACAAAAAAAGTTATAGACCGACAGACAGACAGAAATTTTTTTTTTTCGCTCAAACTTGAAATCTCGACGTTTCATGACATTCTAAGCCTATTTGGACAATAAAAATTTTTAAAAATTTTTTTGTCGTTACTATACTTCCACTGGATGTGAAAGTAATTATGTAGATATATTCAGATAATGATGCTGTTTAGAAAGTATCTCTCCAATATTGTTGACACGATCTTCGTTTTAAAAGTGGTTTCCCTATTTTAACGGGATGTGTGAAGAGACGTTTGGGCATTAGTAGGTAAGATAAAAATGTGTCTTTAGTTAGGTATGATGTACCAAGTCAATTTAGTCCGTGAAGGGGAAAAACCAGTAAATTATTGATCTTACTAGGGCGACATCTATAGTTAATAAAAGACTTTTTTTGAAGAAGTACTAAAAATATGTGTAATCTTAAGATGCAACTACTTAATCAAAGGCATAATCAAAAGATATACCATAAAAATACAATATCTGAGCATTAGAACGGGCAATTTAACAAACATATAGGTAGTTAAGTTTTGTACTTCCGTACCAAGCATTTTAGGGCATCCCTTCATTAGAACTTTTCTACTTAAAATTGGCCATATAATCACCCCCTGAATTTTCTTACGTACTCTGTATATTTGGTGGAATTTTACTGCCCCTGCCAGCCGCATTTTTCAAACTTTATACTTAATTATTTTGGAAACCCTTGACTTTAGGACCCATTGAGACTTTTACTCAGCATGGCAGTTTGTTACAACCATTGGTAGTTCATTATATTTTTTAAATTCATTGTGAAATAGGTTAACCTAGTTATATCTTTTCATTTTTCAAACTTTATACTTAATTATTTTGGAAACCCTTGACTTTAGGGCCCATTGAGACTTTTACTCAGCATGGCAGTTTGTTACAACCATTGGTAGTTCATTATATTTTTTAAATTCATTGTGAAATAGGTTAACCTAGTTATATCTTGTATGTACTGTTGGAATATATAAATTTTCTCTTGATTTTGTGTTGTGTTCATGAATATTTCTCACGAAGGTACAGTATTATGATAAATGATTTGGCACTAATTCATGTAATATATTGCAAATAAAAGTCTTTGTATTTAAAGTTATGATTTGTTTCACTCCCAGTAACTTCGTAGCATCAAGCATTAATTTTATGTTTGTATATTTGTTACAGTTTAGAATAAGTCGTAATTCTTGGTTTTGTTTCTTCTGTAGCATATTTATTTCAGCATTACTAAGTAGAAAAAGTATTGTTGAGTAGAAGTTGAAATGAGGTATAATAATTGTTTTATATATGATTATTTTCGTCCATGTACTAAGATCTTTTCCTATACGTCCCAACAAATTAAATTTTTGAACTATTCTTTTGGTAATATAATGAGTATGTCTGGAGAACGTTAAATTATCATCAATAATTACACCTAAATACTTGAATTCATTAACTTGGTGAATATTTGTTCCATTTATGATTATTCCTTGGTTATTTACTGTGTTTACTCGGCTTTATTTACTTTTAATTAATATACACTTAGTTTTATCTGTATTTAAGCTAATGCTATTCATGTTCAACCAATTTTCTATTTGTCTAAGCTCACTATTTATTATGTTTATAGTTGAGTCTACATTATCACCAACTAAGTATATCAATGTGTCGTCAGCTAATAGTTATATGCTGCACTTTTTAACGCCTTCCATCATGTCATTTATATACAGAACAAATAAATTAGGCCCTATAACGGTTCCTTGCGGTACACCGAATATTGTCTCTTTTGGTAAGGATGTATAATTTTTATATTTATGTTATATAATGATAATTATGCTATTATTTTCGGAATGCAATGGATTTATATTGGTTTTATCATAATAAACTTTTCTGTAAACTGTATTGGAACATGTGGTTATTTGTGTGTTTCCTCGTAATCAAAATTTTGCTGCTTTTTTTGTGTGCACAGACACACACACAAAAAAATGGTCTATTTCTGGGACTCCATTGGGTACCCTCATGTATTTCGATGTGATGAAAATGAATTGGATGTCCGTTTAGCACATCACTTACCAGTTTTTAGTGAATCGCGAAAAACCTAAAGAACCTCATAAAAAAACCTCACAAAATACCTCATTTAAAAAAAATGGTGGGTGATGGAGGTAAACGGACACCTGATTTGTATTCACCACGTCTAAATGCATAGGGGTTACCCAATAGAGTCCCTTGAACAGACCATTTTTTTGTGTGTTTGTCTATCGTCGTAACTATATAGAGCAAACCAGAGTAGTTAAAATCATAAGTTACAAACGTTACTAGAATGCACTGTTAAATTCTACACCATATCTGTAGGATTCTATAATTCATGACAGTTTATAATGCAGATCTTTGCCAGTAAATAAATAGTGGAGAGGTAAAGTACATTTGGTTTTTTTTCAATATATCTCTATAAATTCAAATTCTATTGACGTTCTTATTCCGTCTTATTCCATCTTTAAAAAATTAAACATAAAAACAAAACTATATTCTCCAGCATGCAAGCATCTAGGGTATATTCTGCTGAGTCTGAAATTAGTACTGCTCAATTGGATGATTGAACAAGAGAGCAATTTAAGTCCCGCACCCCAATTTTACTACATGCCCACACGCAATCGTAAGAAACCGTTTGGCAATTTTTGGTCATTAGGATTATCTGCCACACCATCTCCGAGGGTGAATGATTTATATTAAACTCTGTTAAACTGGTAGAAAGTCAAGAAATTAAGCCCAATATATTTCATTTGTTAGCTATCACCCCTGGGTATATTAAAAATTGTGTCCATGCTTCTACAATACTTATATTTCCAAATTTAAAAAATACTAGAATCGTCCTCAAAAATGGCAAGGGCGTAAATAGGTTCTTTATTTGTAGTGGGGGTAATATGAAAAATTTTTAAAAATAAAAGTTGTGTTTACAAAATGTGTCAATTGTGGAGAGGGTTTATGATAAACCTATTAACTGTAAAAACATTATACAAAATTTTGACCTTATCAAGTGGGTCAGGACAGAATTACAATTTCTCTTTTCTATGAAGCGTCAAGTGGCAATAAATGTAACTTGAGAAAGCACACTAGACACTAAAACAAGCTGAAAAATACTGATTTACTGAAATTTTTATATAATAGGATACTCTTCGCAGTTTTTTGTTAATAATGTTAGTTTTTGACTTTCCTAATTTTATAGTACGAACTTACCTACTTGTTGAAAGACTCGGTGTAAAATAAAGAAAAAATAATAAAGCACGACAATATTGAGCACGCAGTTAACACAACTGTCAAAGAAAAATTTGATAAAAAATGCGGGGTTGTCAGCCAAAAAAAAAAAATTTAAAAATGCGACGGAGAATGATAATTTGCATGCAGTTAATGTAATTGTCAAAGAAGGAAAATATGGAAAAAACATAGGATAGTCACCCTTACAAATGAAAAAAAAATGTAACGGAGGACGATCGTATTTAGCATGCAGTTAACACAACTGTCAAAAATGAAAAATATGAAAAAGCAAACAGACAGGTCACCCTAGAAAGATAATAAGAAAATGTGACGGAGAACGATAATATTATTTGGCATACAGTTGACACAACCGTAAAAGAAAGACAAAAAAAATGTATAGATTATTCACTCTAAGAAAATGTATGAAATAATGATAGGAATAATATTTTGCATGTACTTAATACAACTGTCAAGAAGAAAAATATGAATAGCAAAATATGCATGGTGGTCCCAAAGAAGAAATTAAAAATATGTGACAGATGATGATAATATTTCGCATACAGTTAACACAACTGTCAAAGAAGAAAAATATGAAAAATATACAGGGTGGTCACTCAAAAAAAAAAAAAATGAAAAATGTATTATAAACAGAGAAGGGACTTTTGGGTAAATAGCTTTACCGATTTTTTTACTCATAGCACTTCCCATTATTGAAAAAAGTACCACTTTATGCTCTTGTTGCTATTTGCAGAAAATATTGCATGTTATTAAATTCCAAGACATCGTCAATAAATCCCTAGCAAGTTTATTTATGTTCATCTCAGCCCTTGGGATTTTGACAACTACCTATTTTATTACTACAGAAAGATAATTTTAACAGTAGAGCTATGACTACTATTTTATCAATGATTTAAACAAAGAAAGATATCCCCGACATCAAGGTTAGGGTGATAGTGATTTTGTAGTCTGGTTATGGCCAGATTTTCTCCCTTCGTTCGGCGGTTCTAAATTGTACAGACCATGAAATTTCAGAGTTAAAATGTACGTAAAGCATTTGTTCATTTTACATTTAATTTCCTATAACATTCAAGTGGAACAATGTGTAAAGTTTTACACCCTTCCTCAAAAAAATATTTAATTAATTTTACATTCACGTAGTGGAGTGGAATTATAGGAACGGTAAAAAGAAATTAACTTTTTTGTGTTGAAATAGGCTTAGAAATTTCATGAAACGTCGAGATTTTAAGCAAAAAAAAGTCTGTCTGTAAATTCTGCTGGGCGCACGATTTATTTGGAACGTCGGTTTATGATATTGACTTGTTTGGTACACATATGTATTATAACGAGATTTGGAACTAGGTTATATTTTGATTGATTCTATTCCGTGTCTGTTCCGTGTTTTGGTAAATGGAGGGCAAATCGGAAAAGCAAGCAAGTAAGAGTCCACAAAATTGGGATTTAATGTATGTACGAGAAGCCAAGGTCCCAAAAATTTTTTGGCATCAGCCATCTCAACTACCTCCCCCATTACCACGCCCATCCCATGGGGGTGAAAAAATGTAATTGTAATTCAATCTGTGTACAAGAACCCAAAAGTAAAAAACGCATTTATCAGGCTAAGCTGTGTAGAAGAATTTTGTCCAGGTGAGTCCAGTATTCCCTGACAAACTTTTTTTTGCAATCAAAACAATTTGTTGACGTCAATGTTATAGCCTTATATCAAAAAACGCATTAATTAGCTTGGCAAAACATTTTTTTTAATGTAAATTTACCGAATAATTCGAGGATTTAAAATGAATGGGATTCTCTATGAGGAAAGAATTCAAATGCCCACAAAAAAAACTAATACGTTCCGGCCTGGACAATATTAGTTATTTGTCGATGAAATGGCTTCTACTATTTTCTTTTGAGCCCTTCTTTTGTAACACATTCAATGTAGTCAAGTTAATCCAATTAAAATAATTTAATACTTACTAAATGATTCGAATTATACTAAATAAACATTTTTGTGTACAAAATAAGTTGATTGAATTAATACTTTATTAATGTATACAGGCACCTCGGTGGAAAATTTTAAGGGGATTACAGAAGGAGTCGTTTAGAACCTTCATGAACATATATACAATTATACATAGTATCAGAAATTTTGAGATATCGGCCTTTTTAGATATTGTGACCACCAAAGTCCACAGACTTGACACTTCTCAATTTTCATGTCTGGGGGCGAATGAAAGAACTTGCTTATGAGATTGATATACCTGACCACGATCACCTCATCAGGAGAATTAATGAAGTAGTTGCAAGGATTAAGGACTTAGGATTAAGAAATAAGACTAGGCGTCATCACCACCAAAGTGAGAAGAAGAGCATGTGAATGTGTCAGAAACGGAGGTTTGTTCGAGTTTCCAAGAAATCCTTCAATAACGTTTCTAAAACTTACCCATACTGCTCTCTCATGTTCATCCATTGTGTTCTCAAATTTTTTATCTCATAAGAGTTTTCGAATTTGAGGTCCATTACATATTCTCTCTTTTAATTTCACATTAGATAGTTGAGGAAATTTCTCTTCCTTCTTTTTAACCTAGGTTTTGGCTGGTTTTCATTTGTTTTTGGGGGTTACGAAAAAATTCTAACGTGATGGGTCAATGCAGACCTTGGATTCGGTTTCGGCACCCCAAAATACATATAGGTAAAGTGATTATCTCGTTTTGGTTTTTAATTTATTTTCAACCTCAGTTTATGCTGGTTTTTACCTGTTTTTCGAGATTATGTCAAAATCCTGACGCGATGGGTTAATTCTTCAGTTTCAGCGCCCAAAATACGTATACGTATAATAATCTGTTGGGTAGTGCCAAACATTTTCTTTGTGTGCCTGTGTAATTTGCGTCTAGCTAATATAACTGGCAAGAAAGCGACATTTTATTCTTTTAGTGGAAAGTAATAGTCACTAAAAAATAATTAATAAACAACAGATGAAAATAATATTCGGAGTGTAGCTGTCACTTTTGTCAATAGTTAAAAAAAATTACGGGACGGATGGCTATCCAACAGAAAAAAAAAGTTGCCAAATAGAAAGATAAGTTTTATGTAAATACTATATTTTTTTGTTAATACAGAAAATGACGGATACTATTCAAGTCTTTAAGATACTTGTATACTGATAAGAGGGAATCTAGCGGCGGATGTAATAAGTTAAAACGCGAGAGAGATAGAGTAAAAAGATTTGGCAACACTTTATTAAATACAACTGTCATATAATAATCTGTTTGCCACTGCTTGTATACTACATTTTTTTCAAAATGTAGTATACGTTTTGCATTTTTCCGGTGGACCATCGAAACCCGAAAAAAACGTCGGATCGAAATGAAAGTCTATCGACTCGAGCGTGAATTTAGAAAATCCCGTCCGTCGGTCAGTCGGTCTGTCGGTCTGCCACGCTCGGCCCCCCTAATCCGCTTTCGAATTTCGATGAAACTTGGGTGATTGATAGGAAGTCTTTAGAAAACCTTAACGCTGGAAGCTCGGCTCCGTTTGGAAACCAGAAGTACCCTATATAGACGTTTCAAGTTTTTCGGAAAAAAACGAATAACTCGGTAACGGGCAGTCGGATCAAGATATTTCAAAAAAGATATAGTGCCGATGGCAATGATCTACAGATAAGTATACCAGAGACTATGTCGAAAAACAAATGGAAATTGAATTTTTTTGCAAAAAACTGATTTTCTCGAAATCGGGCTAGGAAGTAGCACGATAACTGTCCAGGATATTGATCGATTTCGATGAAACTTGGTGGGATCAAAAGTACATGGCCACAAATGAAGCCTATTGCTGGCGGCCCGAATCCGTTGACCGCAAGTATTTTTTCCAAGGCCGAGTATGATTTTTCAAAGAAATTGATAACTCTCGAACCGAAGGTCCGATTTTGATTTTCAAAAATGGCGATTAAGTCTATTAGGTAACGTTTATGAGAAATTTGACGATACAAAAGCGAATCTACAAATCCTGTAAAACTTCATTTTTTCGATAAATTCTACAAATACCGAACAGTTTCCTAATAAAAATCGAAAATTAAGCATTCCGTCGATCAATCTCTATAAGTATAAGGTACGGACTTTTTTGGACAAAAAATCTTTTTTCGTAAAATTAAAAATAAACGAGTTATTTATAAAGACGTATGACCACGTCCGGTAGATATATCAGAGTGGCAGTCCACCCGAAAATAAAATGTTTGAAATCACTCCGCTGATGTTTCTGCATTTTATAATTTTCTATTGCTGTATTCTTGAGTGAAATTTTGGAAAATTAAGTAATAAAAATATAAATAATATATAATTGTCCACAGAATTATTTAAAAAAATAAATGCAAACAAAACAGGCTTTACTATGAAACAGATTTTGATATCGTGCCTTCTCGAAAAAGGCTCTATTTTGGTAATACACGAAATTATCTATAGGTGTCCAAACCAAGAAAAATGAAGATCATACCGGGGAAAATTCTATCTCTATAAATAATATTTGACCGATTTTCATTTACTAAATAACAATATAACCGATGCCCGTTCTGTATTTCAAAATGCAGTTAGTCTTTACTTTAGTCAATGCAAAAGGAAAAAAAAAAGAAAAATAAAACGTCAAAATGTACTGAGTCATCCTACGACCCTCTGCTGAAAAGGTACTGAATCATCCCAATAGGGATAAAAAGCATATCAAAATGTAGTTTTTAGCTTATTAATTTTTACAAAATGTGTTTTCAGTTTAGATTAAGTTAGAAATAGATAATAACATTAAATGAACAACTAAAATAAAAAGGCAAGTTTATTAAAAAAGTGCCCTAAAAACAATTAAGACTTAAAAAACGCATTAGAAATAATAAAGCCAATTCTAACCTTTCAACTGATTACCAAGATCATGTTTGTGAAGGAAATCGCATGACCAACGTAAAGGAGCTTGATAAAAATCTAAAATGTTTAGAATGCTCATTATTTCTTTCTTTGGAAGACATAAAAAGTGGAAAACATTGTAGTTTACTTTCAATCTGGAATGTTTTTTGCAAAAAAAGCTCATTCGTTTCGGTTGTACGTACAGGAAAAGGGCACGAAGTAAACGAATATAAACAAAATTCTGCAACTCCAAAAACAAATAAAAAAATACAACATAACGATATTACTACAATTAATTTTATACTTTTTAGAAATTTAAATATTCGCCCCATCTTCGAAATATGCAGCGTTGCAAATCAATTTCAACAGCTGCTTTATTCATACAAATTTAGGACCGAGAATTGATTAAACTTCTAATAACTTTTATGCTAGACGGACGATTTTTTCAGGATTTTAATAGAGTGTTAATAAGAAATTATTTAATGTTATGCTAGTTTTTGAATCAAATTTCTGAGAAATTGTGGCATTAAGAGCAAAAATTAACATAGCCGAGCTCTATTATGTCTAGTAAGGCATATTTGTCAGATTTTCCAAATCGATTACTCCGAAACTAAACGAACGATTTTATTTTTATTGAAAATTCAAGTTTAAAATCACTTTATTCATTAGTATACCAAACTATATTCAAAACTGTAAAAGTTCATTTTAGGATATATTTTAGTTTTAATAAAGCCAATTTTATTATTATAATATTTACAGTGCAGTTGAGGACCACCGCCAATATTTTCCCCCTTTACTCACTGTATCGGATAGGCACGTTGTATGGTCGACGGGAAACTAATTTGTCGCATTTGCCCCAAAACTTAGGGAGTGACATGATCCTGCTAGCCATGTAGTAGGGAAGTCAAATTACTAGAGCACGTAGTCTTAGAAATAAGGTTTGTTACCAAACCCTGAAGTTTAACCAAATCATTAAAGGTCTTGGAATCAATATCGATTTAATTTCCTGTGTTATTGGGGTAGCCATTGACTTCGGATTCATCTATGCAGTAATCTATTTAAATAAACAAGGATATTGTCAGTTGGAGAAATTAAATGATGATGTTTATAACGAGATTTGATCTGAATGTATCTACAATCTGCATTTAATAAATATGTTGTGAAATTAACTGCATATCTTCCGAATTTCAGAATTACGTTCAGAGATTCAATTTCGATCTAAAAGAAAGTTTCAGTTTTCTGTTAAGATTTGGATGTTAGACCCTTCAGGTAACCTTTGCACTAGTTTTTTATTATAAAAAGTCGGTAAAGGGATCGTCAGACCCCACGCGCCGAGGTTTCCGCACTATAAACAATGTAGATAGGTAGGCATAGCAACAAATATAGTTGCAAACTGTTTTAAAAATAACTTAAAATCTTTATGGGTTTGGAATTTTTCCCTGCATTTTGAAAGCATTGCCTACGTGTGTGTCAAATTTGTCTGTGCCTATAAAATAAATAATTTCCACCCCTTCCCTCTTGGTTAAAATATTGAGGGTTTGGTATTTTTTTTTTTGCTTTGTTTTGAAAGCATAGTCTATGGATATGGATGCCTTAGAATGTGATTATTTACGCTCTCTAATTAGCCAGTGGCGAAAATATGGGTAACGAGTACATACATTTGATAAAAAAAGTGGTAACGTCTGTAGAAAATTAAAAGCAATCACATTTAAAGATGATTATTATAGAAGATAATTACATCTTCAATTTCTTTGCCATATCTCATAATTTCACGGATTATTTTCAATTATTTTTTATTAATTTTTTATCGAATTAGCTCTATTTCAGAAATTTTTTTAGGCTCGCCCCGTATCTAGGTCGTCTATTTGTGAAAGAATTCCCCAAGTTATTAATCAAATTTTACTTAATTTTGGATATTAAATAAAACTAAATTGCCGCCTAATAATTAGAAACCATTTCGCTTTATCATTTTTTGCTATAAAACTTCAGTTCTATTAAATACGCTAATTACAGTTCCATAATATTTAATATAATTTTATTCCTATATAGAAATCGTTTTGAATATTTCTTTTAAACGCAGTTTCGTGCCTCGAAACTCACAGATTTTATGGTGTTAAAATAAACATATTAAAGTAATGGACTAGCCACGTTTACGTCAGGGTAACGAGAACAAAGAACGGGCCATATCAGCATCCGCGGAGATATTACCTAACTCACTTACTCTTTCATATCAAATAGATATGTTCTCTTAAACAACGCTGAGGAAATTTCGTATAAATAGGGACCACAAATTGGTCTCTTGGTCAGTTAGATCAAACCAAGCAACTATTTAGAACCATCTACTTATGCTTAACCTGGTCCTAACTGTCAAACATTTTTGCACCCAACAAGAAACTTAGTCTTTATAGACCTATTTTTCTGTTGAACGCTAGAAAATAGAAACTTAGTCTAGGAGCACGCTTCGGCGTCTTCGTAGACCTATTTTTCTCTAATACACCAAGACTTAGCCTGGATACTGGGGGAGAAGAATTACTGGTAGTATAACAACGTATCAAATAATATTTATTTAAATATCAGTAAAGTAAACGACGTTATATCCTCGGCTTCGCGATTGCGACAATGCTGTGGTACCTTTTGATTAGCTAATTTATTTGGAATTATTCGATATTGATTTATTTCACCGTATAGCTAATTATATTCAGAATTAACTTACTATTTTATTTGATTAATAAATGGGAAGTTTTCTTTGGTTTTTAAAAACTGATCACAACGATTGTTGTTATAGTCCGGGCAATATTCAGCTTAGCTATACAAACGCTATTTGCACATCCGTGATGTTGTATCTTTAGACTTGGCAATTATTTACTTTTGCAGGATTCTGCTTTACAGAGTTCTTAATTGTCATCTCTGTGGTTATAGCTGGAACATGTCTGTTATTTACATATGATAAGATCTGAACACAGCTCTTTGTTATCAATTATATTTTCGAATATTTTCGAAAGACAATCACAAGATTTTGTTGGTTGTCGCCTCATCTAAAAATATATCGGGTGTTAAATTTGAGATCCATTGATCTCGGCCAAGTACAATTGTAACTAGCCATACTACGAATCTTCGAAACACCGAAATAAACCTACGTCAGTTGACGTGACAGTTAAACAGGATTCTGTTGATTGTCTTTTTATCACAATATCACTACTGGGAGATTTCCCGAGTTTTGTGTCAGATTTTACGTATGTCCGACTCCAACTATAAATATTTCACGAGTAATGACTATTGTCATTGTAAACAATTTATTTTATTGTTTGCATAGCTGACCTGACTATTCTATGGAAGTAATGGTGATGATTCTTCACAAAGAATACTTTCCATTATTTTTCTATGTGGCTGTTGCCCAACGAATAACTTAATTTAAACTTATAGTAAATTATTGAGACTATTGTCCCAACTTATATTTGTATTATTTTCATGTAAAATGTGGCGGTTGCCCAACAAATGTGAAATTAATGAATATGGCGATTGTCTTTAAATAAATGTATTAAAACACTTTCGGTATTTTCTTTCAATATTATACTTTTTCACCAATTAAATAAAACTATAATTCTTTAGTCAAATAAACCGATTACAAATCAAATTGTAATCGCAGTGAAATCTTTATTAAGTAAAATACAAACAAATAAAAGGTACCAAAATAAAGAGAATTATTAAATGAAAACTTCTAAAATTAAAGTAAATAAAATTAAATCAATAAATAGAAACAAGTAATATCAAACTTTAAAAAGAACCTGTTCAATAAAATTACTATCACAACGTAAATTTGGGTCCTAACTAAACAAAAATAGACGATCACGTAAAAGCTGGAATTGTTATGTTTTTCCTTTTTTATCGAAAAGGGGAAAAATATACAAGGCCTAGATACAAACCTCTTCAGTATTGTTGAAATAAAAATTTTGAAAAAAAATTGGACCGCCTTCAAAAAAAGTCGCTAAAAATTATGAAATAAAGCTTCACTGTTGTATTACTCAGTTGTTTGTGAGATGTGCTGCTGCATTGTGTCGTAATATAGGGTGTTTGTGCTCCTCTTTTAATTTCTAGAGGTTTCTTCTTCTAAGTCTTCTGTTTCTGATTCCTGCAGCCTGCAGAGCATATATTATTGCGATTTCTTTATGGTATTCATTTTTTTTACTCACTTTCATTCCCAGCGTGCTTGGTCCTTTCTTAGTTTTTTCATGAACCTCTCAATTTTCATCCATTATTTTTAGTTAGTTGCTCTTCAGTGTTAGCGCCTTCTTCAGTAAATGGGTTGGGTCTCTTCTTTAGATATTGTCAAACCTCCTCATTTATTTTATTAATACAGTATATAAAAAAATAGAAAAAAATCATAACTAAGTGGCATAGTAATATTTCAAATTATTATCTGGTCTAATACCATTTGAATACATGTATATACTGTGTGTAAACATACTGAGAACTACTTTGTCGACAAGGTTATATTTGTGAACAAAATTAACATTGATTTTTTTTTTACTCATATAGGCTTAGAATCTCATAAAACGCTGAGATCATAAAATTAAGAAAAACATGTCTGTCTGTCTGTCCGTCGATCTGTCTGTCTATATATGAATATATACTGCACAATTACTTTGGGACGGTTTATGATATAGACTTAAAATTTGGTACACGTATGTATGTATAACGAGATGTGGAACTAGATTATGGTTTAATTATATTGCGTTGAAGGGTTCGGAGGTAAATGGAGATAAATAAAGCAAGCAAATAAGAGCTCATAAGATTGAGATTTGGTATATGCACGAGAAGCTACCCAACAAGCAAAATTTAAATGTTATAGAACTATTTTGTTTTATTGCAATTTTATAAATGTAATAAAACAAAATTGTTGTAGAAATGACAATTATAAAACAAATTTGTTTATTGGGTAAAGCTCCCAAAATGTTTTGACATCAGCCGTCCTCACTATTACAACCATCCCATTATTAAAAGGAGTCAAAATAAAGTTGTAATTTAGTGTGTGTACAAGAACCGAAGGGCTCAAATTTTTCTTTTACATCAGAAGATGATTTTTAACAATTTCCTGATCATTAGATCAGAAGATGTCAACATGGTTAACGAAACGAGTGTATGTGTAATGTCCAAGTGTTTTGGTCTGCACGATACGGTACCGTAGCGAACTAAAGTGTGCTGTGTGTGGGTTGTCTAATATATGTGGCGCGTTTTTGTGGAAAATACTCCATAGTTAAGTGTAAGAGAACTTCTCCTTAATCAAGACGAATATTATTATTACTATAATTTTTGTTGCTATTATTAAAATATGAAACACATTATGATAACTGACATTACTAAAACAACTAGCAAAAAAAATTAATTTTTTAAGATTTTTCGAAATACGAGAGTTGTGAAAAATTAAAATCTGTTTTATATCCAAATAGATACACAACAGATAATGAATTTAATGTAATAATGCAAAGTACCGAATTTAAATCTATTCTCTCTCTTACAATAGGCAAGATTCCCATTGAATACGGTACAATAAGATGTTGAATAAGTTATATTCAATTTTCTGCTAAGTGCAGATTTACTGGAGTTATATGAATATATTCTGCAAACTTCAAATTAAGTGAATTAATATACGAGAGCACATTAATAATTTAAATAAATTATCTTAGGCAAATTTTTGAAAAGATCTGCAATTTAGGTATTTGTAACATTCGTGACCTGTTACTGAAGTAATTACACAACGTACTATCAATATAAATGACAAGAAAAAATGTTTCATTGAAATTCTCGAATAAGTTGGTTATCAGAGCTGCGTCCTTCTTGCAACGGTGTTCTCAATTATTATTATTAAAAAAATATATTTCTCTGTATTTTCATAACTTCCCCACGTAACTATTGTCGCAAAATTTCAACTGTTGATTTGATTGATTTTATTGAGTAATTGATTGATTTACCAGCGTGCGGTGGGCATTGCTGCCACTCCCAAGATATACCGCTGAGCCGTTTACCTCCACGTTAGTTTGGATTTGGGTCGTACTTATTGTCAGCGAGAGACACATGACGCATGGTATAGGAGAGTGGGAAGGGCAGTTTAGGTATTTGTGAAATGCGTTGCCGCATTGTCTCATGATATGAGTGTTTATGCTTCTCTTTTTTGTGTTCCTGTTTCTACAAATTTTCTTCTTTTTCTGAGTCTTCTAATTTCTCCGTTTTTGATTCTAGTAGAGCATATATCGTTGCGATTTCTTTGTATTAGTAGTACTATTTTTTTTCCTCGCTTTTCTTTCCCAACGTGCTTGGTTCTAGTTTGTTTATGATCCTCCAGATTGTTGTTCTCTATGTGTAGCATGGTCTCAATATTTTTGGTTTGTTGTTGTTCAGTAATAGCGCTTTCTTTAGTCGATGACATTGGCGGCTGGTGAAATTTCAATATTTTTTTTCTCGTCTGTGGCGCATGGGACCCATACGAAAGGGTTAAGTGTTAGAGAACCATAAATGTAAGGTTAACTTCGCCCTTAATAAAGACATTTTATTATTATTATTATAAATATGGGAGATAACATCTAGAGAAGCACTTCTCTTCATATACATTTGACTTCATAAAAATACAACAATAAGTTTTGGAGTTTATGAAAATATTTTCATTATTAACTGAAATACAATGAACTGAAATTTTGTAATTTGCAATTTAACAAAGTACAACATCATTTCAGTTCGTTGGATCTCAGTTAATAATGAAAATGTTTTCATAAACTCGAAAACCTATTGTTGTGTGCTTCTCTAGATGTTATTTCCCATATTTCGTATTAGTCCAATAATTATAAAAATTTCCATCACAAAAAATGTTATCTGAGATTTTCCTTCAGTAACTGTTAGTGGATACATCACAAAACCACAAAAATCCGTTCTAGGGGAATGTCGCAACCCCCCAAAAAACAACCTCTTCAGTGAAATAAGCCTTATTTTACTTATAACTCGTTAACCGTTGAAGATATAAAAAACATTGCTTATCATAAAAAAGAAAGCTTGACTAATGTCCTAAAAAAGAGTCCTATTGTAATTTTTTGTATATGCCATGGTTTTCGAGAAAATCGATATTAAAAAAAAATTCCAAAATTGTATTTTTAATGCGCGCGAATTTTCGTTTATTTGAAATTTATTGCGCGCGGCCTATAGAAAAAATTTAATTGCTCGAAAACCATACAAGCTAGGAATAAAAATAAAAATTGGCAAAAATTTGGCTAACTTCAACATGCTGGTAAATTTGTAAATGTGAATATTTTTATTCCTAACTTTTCTGCATTGAAGTACTACCTTGAACTAAAAGATAATGCATTTATAACTTATATTAAAGTCAGTTATTTTTTATAGGCCTGTGAATAGTTAGAGACACAAAAAATTAAGAGATAACTATATTATATTGTTATTTTTATATACTAATAAATATCAATAGCCATCAAAAATGGCAACACAAGAGAATATTTTATATCCCCTTTAAAACCCGTTTTGATTTTTCTTCCTAGCTTGTATGGTTTTCGAGCAATTCAATTTTTTCTATAGGCCGCGCGGTGGTTTTTTGGGTTGGTTGCGGCACCTCCCCAGAACGGATTTTTGTGGTTTTATGATGTATAACCCCTCCACTAACAGTTACTGAAGGGAAATCTCATAACATTTTTGCGTGCTTCTGGTGTATTTTTTACTTTACCGACTGGAGTATATGGGTCCTATGCGCCACAGACGAGAAAAAAAATGTTGAAATTTCACCAGCCGCCACTGATAGATGGGTCCCTCCTTTGGACACGTCCCCAGTACTTCATTGCGTGCATTTCTATCCTTTTTGTAATTGTCTTCCCTCCTAAAAGTGTTGATGTTTTATGTCGCTGTTTTCGTCTCGTTGCTTTAATTGAGTATAATATACGAGAGTATAGCTTTTGGTTTTTGGAGAAAGTACTTCATCGGCTGTGAATTTCGATTTACAATTGTACATTCCGACTTACGAGTCAGGGAAAAATATATGAATGACATGCCCTTCTACACTTCCGTAATATCTATACAATTTTCATAAGACTGAAAAATTCGACACATTAAATTCCATTACAATTTTTTCCTATAAATATATTTTTTTATTTTTTCTAAAATATAGAAAATTTAAATTATTTTTCTTTTGAGAATTTATATATTTCAGGTGAAGAAAATATTTCAGAATATTGAAAGTTATAGTTAAAACTGACAAAATCGGCATTATAAAAAACACTAGCGTTTTCCTTATAGGTGTGTTTGATTATAGATGCCAAATAACCTCCATATCTCCCTGATCGGGCCTGGTTTCGCTTTACCAAACACCCTGTATATGTTATATATTTTTTTATATGTGCATTATGCATTGAAAATAGATCCGCCATGTTTGTTATAAAATAAATAAATTCAATCAATCTCATCATCATCTGGGTATGAGAAATAACATTAACTTCTGGTGTAACTACCAACTTAACTATCAGGAAAACATAACATTATACCCACTATAGTTACTCTGATAGAAAATGAACTGAATTAAATTAGTTTATTTATTGATAGCAACAGGTTTTGCGCTGACTACACTGTGTGCATTTACTGAATATCCAATTTTATCATAATTTAGCAGAAACAGAGAAAATATAGGTACATAGAGTGTAGAAGTAAACGCAGTTAATTCTGTTGCTGTTGCTGGAAAAGGAAAATTCTATAACGAAGAGTAATTTATTACATCTTACCCTTATTATTTTAACTCAACATTTTTTAAAAACAGGTAATAAAATTAATTTTAGGTTTTAAATTTAATATCTATTTAATATTTTATTATATTTTGCTCGCTGCTGGATCGGTTATAGTTTATAAAGATATTTATTTGTTGTGTGTATTTTTAGGAATTCTCCCAGACATTCAAGGAATGAGAAGCGTGCGCCTGGAAAGAGTTCTAGATTGTCTATATAACAAGTTATCATAAACTTAAGGAGGTTGGTATTTCACCTTGCCTAACTTAAATTGTTTATTTATTTTAGAAACAATAAAATTCGTATAATTTTAGGAATTTACAATAAATAGATACATTCCAATGAAAAAGGTCTGTGCATATTTTATGTTTTTTCCTACTTTTCCTCCTACAAATTAGTTAAATTAACAACGTAGATTAAAACACTGTTTTTAAAGGTAAGGTCAGTCAGTCATATCATCCATGATGTAACACAAACAGAACTCAAATAGGTACAAAATTAGATAAAAACTGTTCAGTCCAAACAAAACACTCGTTTCCTTTGTTTCTATTTATGTATTTTTTAAAAATGCCACCTCGCCTATTGAAAAATAGATAGGTACTGGTTGAATGTCATCAAGGAATGTCATTATTAGCACTCAGTATTTAAATTTTATCAAAACCTTTAAAAATAACAAATGAGGAACTATTACCTATTATCTGTCACTAACTTCAATTTGTAAATAAAAAAAAAATGATATGTATAAATTATTTTTGTAACTTAGCACATAAGTGCGGACGAAATTTTTAGTTACATTTTTTACATATTAGTGGTATAACTACCACTATACTATTAGGAAAACAGGAACCACAGAAGCACGAATCAACAGTGTACATATTTAATTGCACGCCATCTTTGTATTAGAAGCTTATCCAAAACAGTTTAATATTAATTCAGTAACTGTACTATTTGAGATAGTACCTTAACTAATATGTAAAAATTAAATTTAAATAAAACTTCTGAAAACAAGCATTTATATTTATTTAGGTGTACCAAAAGGAAAAAATAAAAATATAAAAAAAATATTTGCCTTAGAAGCTTATCGCCCGCAAGAAGTTCACACAGGCATTAATTTTGTTTGACAGTTTGTACCCTAAGTAAGTATTTTTTTCCATTTGCTCGCCAAAGTTTCAAGAAAATTCTTTTTTATATTTGTATTTTTTCATTTTAGTAGGTATACCTAAATAATAATAAAAGCTTATTTTTAATTTTTTTTACATTTAATTTTATTTTTAAATTTTTACTCATGTAGACAAATTCAACGAGCTCAAACTCGAAGGGGTTCAATTATATTTATTATAGTTGGGTTCCATAATATTGTACCATAATTATTATGGTATAATAATATTGTATTGTCATCAAAACTATACGTATATGCAAAATTCCATCTCAATTGGACGTCGTATCTCGAAGGGGTTCCATTATATTTCCAATTTCCATAGCATTGGAAATATTTGTTATAAAATAAATAAATTCAGTCAATCTCATCATCCTGGGTATGAGAAATAACATTCACTTCTGGTGTAAGGACAAACTCAATTACCAGGAAAATATGACATACCTACTATTGTTACTCTTGTAAAAAATGATGTAAATTAAATTAGCTTATTTATTGACAGCAACAGGTTTTGCGCTGACTACATTGTATGTATTTGCTGAATATCTAATTTTACCCTAATTAGCAGGAGAAGCAGAGAAAATATAAGGTAGGTATAGGTAGGTATATGGACTGTAGAAGTAAATGCAATTAATTCTGTTGCTGTTACTGGAAAACTACATACTATAACGAAGACTAATTTATTACATCTATCTCTTTTAACTGAACATTTTAAAAATATAATAAAATTAATTTTATGTTTTAAATTTAATATCTAGAATTAAGTTAATATTTTGCTTACTGCTAGATCGGTTATGGTTTATAAAGATGTTTGTTGTGTGTATTTTTAGGAATTCTCCTAGATATTCAAGGAATGAGAAGCGTGCGCCTGGAAAGAGTTCTAGATAGTCTATATAACAAGTTATCATAAACTTAAGGAGGTTGGTATTCCTCCTTGTCTAACTTAAATTGTTTATTTATTTTGAATTTTCTATTCTTATGTTTAATAATAGAAACAATAAAATTAGTATAATTTTAGGAATTTATAATAAATAGGTACATTCCGATGAAAAAGGTCTGTACATATTTTATACGTTTTCTCCTCCTTTTCCTCCTCTAAGATTAACGTAGATTAAAACACTGTTTTTAAAGGTAAGGTCAGTAAATCCATATCCATGATGTAACACAAAAAACTCAAATACAAAATTAGATTAAAACTATTCAGTCCAAACAAAGCACTTCTTTCCTTTGTTTCCATTTATGTATTTTTCAAAAATGGTATTTCTCCTATTAGAAAATAGGTAGGTACCTATCTACTAAGCAGTCAGTATTTAAATTTGACCAAAACTTTTAAAAATAACAAATAAAGAACCATTATTATCTGTTGCTAACTTCACTTTGTAAATTAAAAAAATGATATGTGTAATTAATTATTTTGGTAAGTTAAACAAACATAAGTGCTGACGAAATTTTTAGTTATATTTTTTACATATTGGTGGTATAAGTACCACTGTACTATTAGGAAAACAGAAACCACAGAAGTAAGAATTAACGGTGTACATATTTAATTGCACGTCATCTTTGTGTTAGAAGCTTATCCAAAACAGTTTAATATTAATTTAGTAACAGTACTATTTGGGATAGTACTTTAAGTAAGATAAACTGTTGTTTAATAATATGTAAAAATTATATTTAAAAAATGAACTTCTTAAAAACAAGCTTTAATCTTTTTTTCATTGTAAGAGACTTGAATAGGAAATCTGGATGTGGATGTAGTCATTCCTTAGATTTTTCAAGTGTTTTTAGTAAAAGCGCATTTTGACAATAGGGAATGTCACCATTTAGTATACCCAGTGGAGGTCCCAGGATTTCATTTTGGGGGGGGGGGGGGGCGAACTCGAAAGAAAATAAAGAAGGACAAAAATTGTTGTGTATTTAAAATAAGATATACAGGGTGTAATCAGTTTCATGTCATTAAAAAAACTGGTAATGGGGACTGACTAGACAAACAAAAAACCTTTATTACTTTTCCCTCTAGGGACACTTTGAAAAAAACTGACAATTTGAATATTAAGGTAGAAAACATTTGAGAACCACTGTTTTTCTTGGTCAATGGACTTGCAGTTCCCAATTGTACAACTTTTAAATTGTCATAAAAAAGTGCAAAGTCCTCGCCGGCACACACGGCGGCCCACGGTGTCAAAGCAAAGGTCTTTGAAGGACCACCTCAACCGAACTCAGGCAATTATAAAGAGGTAAATAATTTGTTATCTCTTTCTGCACAACTGCAAGCAAATAATGGCCATAGAGGTTTAAACAGAGCATTTCTTTACATGTGTGTTTTTTAATTTGGATCAAAATATTGGATTGTTGTTTATAATTTAGAAAATTTAAATGTGTTTTATTAACATTTGTAACATAAATGAATGTTCTGGGTTAAAAGCTTACCTACATAAATTATTCTAAATCTCTGTATCTGCATCAATACAGTTCGGCACGTCGAACTAAGGACATATGCACTCTGTTCAACACTAAACACCAAACTATCAACTAACGTTGTCAATAAAGAAAAATAAATGAGAAACTTGGTCCAAAATCCAAAAAGAAACACAAAAAGAACGAAGAAGTAAGTTGTGTCTGAAAGTAATCAAGAACTTAACGACTTGAACGCTAAGTCAATAAAATAAATCTTAACTATAAATACAGTGACCCGAAATTCAAAAATAACGAACGGTTCGGCGTGTATACATAACGAAATAGGCAAAGACACGCGACGATCTAAACCTTCCTCAATATTCCAGCAGTTCTCAAACAATATTATGAAAAATTTTCGAAATTTTTGTTTATTTATTTTTTCTAATGGGCTTTAGACCCCATGTAATATAAGGTTTTTTTGTTCATTTAGTCGTTCCCCACCACCAGTTTTTTTTTAATGACATGAAACTGATTGTACCCTGTATTCATTATTCATGAAAACATTGAAAACCAAATAAAATATAAATAAAAACAAGTTATTTCTATAGAACCACTAACTCCAATCTTTCAATTGCAATCGTCTTGGCTTTATTGCTACAAAACGATCAATGACTTTTTGGTGATTGGTGATTTTGGTTTTTGTTTGATTGTCATATTATTGAAGAAACACCAAAACACCGAGTCAATGGGGGGGGGGGGGGGCGCACCCCCACGCCTTAGGACCGCCACTGAGTATACCTATCTCAAAATTGCACTCAAATGACTGTTTACATAAGGGATGAAAAGCAAGATATGTAATTAATTTATGGCGAATGAATATTTTTTTTCTTTTAAGAATTTGCATTTTTATCTCATCATAAAAAAATTTTTCTCCGAACATGTAATAATTTACTAGGGCTATAATAAACTCTGAAACTACGTTGACCAAAGATATTAAATTTAGCAAGACAAACCTTGACGCATTTGATTTTTATGAAGTGAAAAAATGCAAATTCTTAAAATAAATAAAAAATTCATTCACCATACATTAATAAAATATCTAGTTTTTCATCCATTTATTTAATCACATCGAAAATAGATGACACCACAATAACTGTATCTGCCAACCGCCCTGAAGAGGTAGAACGGCTAGTTCATACTGTTATGAAAGAATTAGGTATGTGGTGTCAAAGGAATAGACTCATCTTAAATGAGAGAAAAACTGTTTGTTTGAATTTTGGTTTACAGAGGCGGCTACCATCTACAATAATCTATGACCATCTGACTTTATCAGAATTAGGTAAACTGCTGGGAACTAGTCTGGATGTAAAATTATCATTTGAAGTGCACATTGACTCTGTATGCAAAAAGTTAAACAAAGCTTATTTTGCTATTCTCCAGTTAAAAGATGCATTGGATGAAAAGGAATTACTACAATCATATTTTGCATTGGCATACCCCCACATTTCTTATAATATAATTTGTTTGGGGAAATGCTAAGGACAGAGAGAGAGTATTTATAACTCAGAAAACAATTATTAGATTAATATATAACTTACAACCTCGCGAAACATGTCGCAATATATTCAAAAATAAAAATATTCTTACAACACCCTGTATATACATATTAAAATATTTATGCTTTACTAAGAAAAATATAAAGATTTTCGAAACTAGATCGGAAAATCTCTTATATAATACGAGACACGGCCAATTACTGTCGATTCCTAAGCATACCATTGCGAGATATGAATATTCTCCATATTATAACTATATACGGTTATACAATGTGCTGCCAAATGAAATTAGAAATATTGCAAATTATTATAAATTTAAAAATAAAATAAAACAATTATTAATTTCTAATTTATTTTATGATATAAAAGACTTTATATATTCAAATTTATTAAACCTGTGGTAAATTATGTTTAGTTTTTAAGCTGTATTGTCTATTTTTACTATTTTAGTGATGGATGTGTTTAGTTGTTATTGTATGTATTGTATTATTCTTTTATCTAGTCATTTTATATATTGTCTATTTGTTTTTATTATATTAGTAATAGAGTATGCTACAGATATAGGTTACTGTTTATATTTAGATATATATGTTCACACATGCATTTCTCTTCTTGGTTTTGTTTTGTTTTTATATATTTCAACTACAATTTTGTAATTTTTGATTTACCATATATACAAATTGTATCTTAAATAGTCAATAAACATTCTATTCTATTCTATTCTATTCTATATAGCTGTTAGTCCACCGAAAATGGTTAACGCACAAACGATATTAAAAAATTACGAAAAGATTATTTTACTTTTTGTGAATTGCTACCCCATCAGCCCCTATCTATATCGGGTTTTGTTCTGTTTTCTTGAAATATATGTATAAAGCTATTTTTCTACTGAAAATAATTGTTACGACGTAAAAGAGAGAAAAATGTGGAGGATTGCTAAAAAGATTGCTATCTTCATTCCACCAAATTTTTGTTTATTATGACTTTCAAGCCCTCATAACTTGAAAAACAGAGACACGAAAACCTTTGCTCAGAAAAGCAAAAACTACATAATTATTTAATAGGCATTAAAAAATTCAGAAAATTCGACTGTGAGCCAATTTCCATAAGGTTTGTGGGGGATGTCGGGGGAATAATCTCAAAAAAGTAACTCTCAGGACACTTCTCTGGGAACTTGTTACGCAATGTCCAGCAACTATGTATAAAACTTTACTTTTTGTCTCATGCCGGCCCGAGTGTCGGCCCTTAAAGGATTATCCCGTAATTATTTTGAATGAACAAATATTTCTCCTAAATTCCTGTGCTCTTTAAAATTAAAACATTAAAAAAGCAACTTAAAATATTCGGGTGGAATTATTGCCACACTCAGGATTTCCTTCAGATTTAATTCAATTTATAATCAAAGATTCGACTGTCTGGCATAATATCCAGATTGAATGGAAATAATGCGCAATGTCTTAGTAAGGTTGCACCTCTGACGACATATCCTCTAATCAAATAGAACAATTTCCTTGAATTCATTTCACGGCTGGAAATTCACTTTAGAAAATGGAATTAAACACTAAGGTAATTTAAGAGATATTTGAAATATCCAAATTTAATTTTGGGGATTAAGCCATAAAATAGTTGAAATGAATCTAAATAAGAACTGCATCAATTTCATTTCGATACTCATCGATTACTATTTATTTGGACATATGGAATGTTACAGGAAAATTATGAAATTGACCGGATTTATGATAAATGATGATAAAGCTATCTTTGAAAATGTCAGTGGAATACTGCACAGTTGCTATCTTCAATACACTTATTAAATTGCAAATATTTTCTGGTAAATCAATAGTAAGTTCATATAGGGTATCTTATAATTAAGTGCTTTTCTTTGAATGCCGCAGAAACCAAAAAAACAGTTGATTTATGTATGCCAATATTGGCGTTAAATTAACGAAGGAGATAAATCCCTAGTACATAATTATTTAATAGGCATTAAAACTGCTTAGAAAGTATTTTTTAAAGGGTGTAGCCGGATAAGCATATGAAAAATGCCCATAAAGGAAAATATTCCTTTGACTGAAAAAGATATTTGTTAGTGTATTATTCCAAAAATCCAAGGGGAGCTGAATTTTTGCAAAAAAAGCAATTGTTAATTAAAAATTTGTTGCAACTTACCTAATGGACGAAAAAATTTTAAAAAATTATCGACCATAAAGATCTTCCAGATGAACTCAGAAAAAAATATTACGTCGTATTTGGAGCGCAATTCAAATTTTGAAAAAAATTAAGGAAAGTCCCATGTGCCCAAAAGTGCATTTTTCGAAAAGGTGCTATCAATATATTTTTCAGACAGACGCGCATTTGTGTTATTAATACCCTAATTTTTTTCAGATTTTTTTATTTGGTGGCACATGTTAAAAAAATAAAAACTCTATGATATCTATCATGAATTTATTAATCCAGCTGAAATTCTGGCCCCTATTCTTGATACCGCAAACGTGCAGCTGATGATAGATGAGGAAAGTAACGAGGATTAATTGTCTTTTTGATGTTTAGTTAAAATTATGTTATTAAAAAATGTAATAAATATTTGTTTTGAAGTTTTTATTTTTTTTCATGTGCCACCAAATAAAAAAATATGAAAAAAATATGGGTATTAATAACACAAATGCGCGTCTGTCTGAAGAATATCATGACAACAACTTTTCAATAAATGCACTTTTGGGCACTTTGGATTTTTCTTTATTTTTTTAAAATTAAAATTTCGCTCTAAATAGGTACGACGTTATATATTTTTCTGAGTTCATCTAGAAGATCTTTATGGTCGATAATTTTTTCAAATTTTTTCGTTTATTAAATAAGTTGCAATAAATTTTTAATTAACAATTGCCTTTTTTGCAAACCCCCCCCCCCGGATTTTTGGAATAATACTGTAACAAATATTTTTTTACAGTCAAGGGAATATTTTGATGCCCATTTCATGTAATTTCCTTTATAGGCATTTTTCATATGCTTATCCGGCTACACCCTTTAAAACAAAAGCCAGTGAAACTAAGTCAAAAAGCTTAATTTTTAAAAGCAAATTATTATTTTAAGCAAAACTCAGCTTGTTATTTAAAAGAAATTGAGTAAATTCCTGATCGGAATATCAAAAGGTAAAATACGTAGACGAATCAAGCGAATTTTGAAATAAAAGTCACTATTTAACAATAAAAAAATTTATTAGAACGATAAATATATTGGTAGAGCAAATGAGACACCTCAGTGTGTGCAAATAAAATCGTGCTTATGATATTGCATTTCAGAGAAATAATTTATCAAAATGCATAGTACAAATCGAGAGACAGACATATACATATGCAATTATAAACAGTAATTCACAAAAATGTAATACAAGGAACTACGAATTTAATTAAATTATTATTAACAAACAAACATTTAATCAGTTCTAATATAATTGAAACTATAAACAAATTTTTATGAAGAAGTAAATAAATGTTAGAGAATATTATTTAGGTATTATGCAAATCACAACTTCCACACCTTTTTGATTTATTATAAAAATACCTACTTTCTGTATATTGTTGCCCTAATCTGGGCACGCTAATATACTAGTTAGGTAAATACTTTAAAACACTTATTATTGGAGAACCAATCAAAACAACTACTCTCCTAGCTAATACTGACGAAGTATTGAATTACATGATAGGATTCTTAGCATTTTAAAGAAAAAAAAAAAAAAATATTGAAAATACTTAAATCATTTATTTACATTTAATCATTTACACTTTTTTTTATTTAATATGAAATTATCTACTTTCTGTATATTGGTACCTTAACCGGGTCACGCTAATATACTACTTAGGAAAACACTTTAAAACACTCATAATTTCATATTAAATAAAAAAAAGTGTAAATGATTAAATGTAAATAAATGATTTAAGTATTTTCAATATTTTTTTTTTCTTTAAAATGCTAAGAATCCTATCATGTAATTCAATACTTCGTCAGTATTAGCTAGGAGAGTAGTTGTTTTGATTGGTTCTCCAATAATAAGTGTTTTAAAGTATTTACCTAACTAGTATATTAGCGTGCCCAGATTAGGGCAACAATATACAGAAAGTAGGTATTTTTATAATAAATCAAAAAGGTGTGGAAGTTGTGATTTGCATAATACCTAAATAATATTCTCTAATCATGATAAAAGCAAATAAATAAAAAATAATTAATTGTAAAAAATAATAAATAAATGTTACTAACGAACGTAAATCAGAGGCATATTAGTAAACAACTAAAATGTATAAGCAAAATGTGCTTATGCACAGATCAACACTTTTCATGTGTTATACAAGAAAATATTGACATAAATTTTTTAGGGAAAAGTATGACGCACTCGCGAAAGCAATTCTGTTCGCATGGTTAAGCGGAAGACAGTGGTATAAGTTTTAACCACTCCACAAACAAGTGGAATTAAACAAAACCGCACTTCTCAAGATGAACGACGCCATGATGTATGGAGAAAATCAAGAGAATATAGCCATTATAATCTGCCGTTGTCCACAATGAGATAAGAAAAATGTTCATGTACTCACAGTAAATACGTGAAATAGACGTATTCACTATATGATAGTTACATAAACAATTTCTATAGACAGGTAACAGATTTTTAGCGAATTAGCAATATGGTGGTTAATTTCTAAAATTTAGTGAAATGACTTTTTCACTCCAAGGAAAAGAATATAGAGAAAAATAGTTCTATATTAAAATCTGAATACAAAAGTTTATATTACTCGTTCACAGGTAAGAATAGGGCATAAGCAGAACAGTATTTAAAAAATTAGTTATTTTTGATATGTTACAAAATAATTTAATTTAGTGTTAGAGAAAAATTACATTAAAATATAAAACTGAAGATATCTGCTAAGGTTAATTATCTTACTTAAGAACGCTTTAATAAAAGTAAATATTAGTTTCGTAACTAGGCATGCATACGATAGATCACATTTTTCCTTAAAATTCTTGAAAAGTAAACTGGAATGCAAATAATTTTTTTTACAACTGCATTTGATCTTAGTACAACCTTTCTTGCAAGTACATTGTATTATTTGCCTTAGAGGCTTTAGATTCCTCTCGAAGTGTCAACCATTTTGGCAACTAAATATCTTCGGCATATACCATTCCCATTCGTTAAGATCAAGTAAAGCCAATCTAGATTATAAAGATTGTCCCAAAATCTATCCATTTTGGTAATTAGTCATCAAAATGTGTTACCCCAAGGCAGCTTTCTATGACAGAATGAACAAAAAGAAAAAGCTAATACACCGCAACGGTGTCTACAGTCCTAATGCAAACATCCTTCCAGCCTTGTTGGACACAATCTTGTACATACAGAATCAGGGACGTAACGAGCCAACTTTTTTGGGGGGTTATTTTTCAAATTTGCCAATTTCATATACTTAAGAAGCCAACTCTGTAACTAAATAAATAATAATTCCTCCAAAAAATTGAGAGCGGGGGAGAGAAAATCCAAAAAAAAATTTTTTGGCCGAAATAAAAATTGATGAGCGTGAGGGAGAAAATCCAAAGAAAAATTTTTTACACCGAAATAAAAATAACCAAACTTCCAAATTTTGCGAAGTCTGACATAGTTGGGGGGTACGTTACCTACGCCCATGTGCAGAATTATTATTTTTGAAAAAAACTGACTCCTTTAATTCCATCGAAATCGCATAAACTCTAAATGAAGAATTTGTGAAGATTGTGAATTGCACTACTTTTTTAAAATCATGTATTTAAGAAAAAGCAGTTACAATAATAATACTGTATGTACAGGAAAGCGCCAAACGTCTCTATCGCGATGCTGAGAATAATATCAGAAGAAATATTAATTACTTCTGCATCGTGAAAGTATAGTAATCGTTAAAAAAATGTGATTTTTTTTTCAAATAGGCTTAGAATGTCATTAAACGTCGAGATTTTAAGTTTATGCAAAAAAATTCTGTCTGTTGGTCTGTCCGTCTGAAACTTTTTTGTGCGAACGATTGCTTTGGAGCCAATTATGACATTGACTTGAAGTTTGGTACACCTACATATCATAACGAGATCTGAAACAAGATTATATTTTGATATTATTCCGCTGAATGGTTGGGGGTAAATGGGAGTAAATCGGTAAATCAAACAAGTAAGAGTTCATAAAAATATATAATTAATATATGTACACTTCTATGCAATAAAATCCCGTACACGCTATATTAAATTATTCTTTATTTATTATATTAAATCATTCTTTATTCATTTGTCAGTGTCAGTGTCATACATTCGAAATGCCAAAATTAACTTAACATGAAAAATTCTAATTCTATCTAAAATTGAAGAGGGATGGTCTATCAGAGCAGTTGTTAACCACTATTACTTAAATAAAAGTACCGTTATGAGTGTGAAGAAAAGGTGGGAGGAGGAAGGTATCGCAAAGGGAAAAGACGGTTCAGGCCGACCGAGAAGATCAAATCTCGCCCAAGATGAAGCGCTCCTTGGCTATCTGAAGGAAAATCCGTTTCAACCAGCAGTAGACGCTGTGTCCATGACAAATTTTTCAGCATCGAAGGTAACAGCTAGCCGAAGGATAGGAAAATCGGAATTAAAAAACTGCGTAAGTGCCAAGAAGACCATATTAACAGAAGAACATAAGCAAGTCCGCATTCTGTTTTGTTTAAATTATGTTAATCGCCCGTTGGAGTTTTGAAACAATGTTGTGTTTACTGATGAAAAAGTTTTTCAGTCTTGTAATGACAGACATATTCGGGTGCACCGTCCTGCAAATACCAGGTTTCACGAACGCTACGTGTCTCCGCGGAACAGGTCCGGGCGATTTTCTGTTAATGTTTGGGCATGGATAAGCGTATATGGCCCTGGTGTAGTGTGGCGTATCATGAGTAATGGTAGATTTAATGGACAGGTTTATAGGGATACTTTGGAAAACGTTATGCTTCCTTCGGTGGAGCAATTATATCCAAACAACACATTCATTTATCAACAAGACAACTGCCAGAATAATTACTCAATGGTTTGGGAACAACAGTATTGAATTAATACCGTGGCCTTCGCACAGTCCCGATATAAACCCAATTGAGAACGTCTGGAGTTTGCTAGTAAAAAAAATTATGAACGAAACTTCAGACCAAGAAATGAAGAAGAATTGTGGTCGACCATTGAAAATTGTTGGGAGGAGTTAAGAGAAGAAGAAAACTATTGTCGTAGACTAATTGCTTCTATGCCAACAAGATTTAATCACGTTTTTGAAGGAAGCGAAGCCATGACAAAATATTCGGTTGTATTATTTAGAAAATAAACACAAGAGAGTGACTACTGCACTGTCTAGTCGGTGCAGTAAAAAAAAATACGAGTACTGTCCAACATGCGCAGACGGTACAAAATTTTATTAACAGTTAAACCTCGCCAGCTCTAACCTATTTTAGTCTTTTATTCGACATTATTGATTAGGTATTAAATTTATTATTAAATTATTAAATTTATTACATTTACCGTCAACTTGAGCTATTCGGAGGTGTCTAAGGCAGTGGCTACCCCAGCCTTACTGACTGAGTTCATGGGGTAACCACGGAACAAAACGCAAACATATTTTCACCTTTTCCAACACCTCTAAATTGGTGACCCCGACGTGATCGTCGACATACTTCTCATCTGTACCCATTTCTACATAAATGGACCATCACCTTAGGCTCTTCAGAAGTGGCTACCCCAGCCTTACTGACGAGTTCATAGAGTAGCCAAGGAACGAAACCCTTTCCCAACACCCCTAAACAAAATATGTTCAATTTTATAAAAAAAAGTTACAGACCCTCAAACTTAAAATCTCGACATTTCATGATATTCTAAAGGTATTTGAACAATAAAAATTTTCAATTTTTTTGTCGTTAATATATATCACTGAATGAGGAAGTAAAATTATCACAGGCACGTGCAGAATAACCATGCTGAAAACCGCCTTTTAATGTTTTGAGCTTTCAGAATCTGGCCTTATCTCGGACACAATTTTTCAACGTCAGTTTTTACATTTGTTATAAATCGAAATCATTAACATTTTCCAAATACCTTACTTATTATATTTCACAGTCAATGTCACTTTTTTATAACCTACATGATAATAAAAAATCTAAATTCCAAAAAGACCGATTCACATCACTTATTATTAGTAAAAACCGCTGCCCAAGGAATCACTACTTTCACATCCGGATTTTCTATCCAAGTCACACAACGAAAAAATTTTGTATCTGGAAATAATTGTTTATGGAACTTTAATAATATAATATTTGAAATCCTCTACCCCAAAAACCCATAAAACGATACCCCACATCGGTAGTGGGGTGGGGGTGGTGACAGGGGGTGAGAGTGGGGGGTTGGATAAAGTAAAAAAATATTTTGAGGTTTCTGGTTCTTGTACACACACTAAATCACATTTTTTTTCATCCCCTTTAATAATGGGGTGGGGGTGGTAATGGGGGTGGCTAATGCCAAAATTTTTTTGGGACCTTGGCTTCACTTGTCTATACTAAATATCAATTTTATGAACTCTTACCTGCTTGATTTACCTATTTACTCCAAATTTACCCCAATTTACCCCCCAACCCTTCGACGGAACAAGATGAAAATATAATCTAGTTCTAGATCTCGTTAAAGTACATGTGTCTACCAAATTTCAAGTCAATATCTCAAACGGTTCCAGAGTAAACGTGCGCACAAAAAAAGTTACAGACCGACAGACCGACAGACCGACAGACAGAAATTTTTTTTTCGCTCAAACTTGAAATCTCGACGTTTCATGACATTCTAAGCCTATTTGAATAATAAAAATTTTTTAAAATTTTTTTGTCGTTACTATACTTCCACTGGATGTGGAAGTAAAACTGGATTACTTGATTTTACTTCCACGTCCAGTGGAAGTATAGTAACGACAAAAAAATTTTTAAAAATTTTTATTGTCCAAATAGGCTTAAAATGTCATAAAACGTCGAGATTTTAAGTTTGAGCGAAAAAAAAAAATTCTGTCTGTCTGTCGGTCTGTCTGTCTGTCTGTCGGTCTGTCTGTCTGTCTGTAACTTTTTTTTGTGCGCACGTTTACTCTGGAACCGTTTAAGATATTGACTTGAAATTTGGTACACATATGTACTTTAACGAGTTCTAGAACTAGATTATATTTTCGTCTTGTTCCGTCGAAGGGTTGGGGGGTAAATTGGGGTAAATTTGGGGTAAATGGGTAAATTAAGCAGGTAAGAATCCATGAAATTGGTATATAGTATATACAAGAGAAGCTAAGGTTTCAAAAAAATTTTTGGCATTAGCCACCCCCATTACCACCCCCACCTCTTTATTAAAGGGGATGAAAAAAAAAATGTGATTTAGTGTATGTACAGGAACCAGAAACCTCAAAATATTTTTACTTCATACACCCCCACTGCCACCCCCCTATCACCACCCCCACCCCACTACCGATGTGGGGTATCGTTTTATGGGTTTTTGGGGTAGAGGATTTCAAATATTATATTATTAAAGTTCCATAAACAATTATTTTCACATACAAAGTTTTTTCGTTGTGAGTGACTTGGATAGAAAATCTGGATGTGGAAGTAGTGATTCCTTGGGCAGCGGTTTTTCCATTGTACGATATTTTATTGCACAGAAGTGTACAACAACCAAAGGACTCAAACATTTTTTTTGGCATCAGTCGCCCTTACTACCACCCCCACCCAATTATTAAAGAGGTGAAAAAATAAAATTGTGATTTAGTGCGTGTATAATAATTAGGGGCCGCCCCCACTACCACTCCCATCCCATTATTATAGGGAGTGAAATTATAAAACTGTATTTAGTGTATGTACAAGAACCAAAGGCTTCAATTTTTTTTGCTATTAGCCACCTCCAATACCACCCTATTACCACTCCTACATCGTTATTAAGGGGATGAAAAAAAAATGAATTTAGTGTGGGTGTACAAGAACCAAGGGCCTTAAAATTTGTTTTGCCAACCCCACTACCACCAATATTATCACAAGCACCTCATTATTAAAGGAGTTAAAATAAAATTGTGATTTAAATTGTGTACAAGAAACAAAGGCTTCATTTTTTTTGTAATCAGCCATCCTCATTACTATCCCTCACTGGGAATATGGATGTGGAAGTAGTGATTCCTTGGACATCGATATAAATATCTTTGACATTCTTTCATTAAGCTTTAATCGTTTTGAGTCTGTGATGATTGCTAACTTGATTCAAACATTTTAATGACATACATCCAGTACGTCATTAAAATTTTGTAATATGCAGTACATTTTATTTGTATTTTATTTTAAATAGACCTTGTTTCAGGGAAAAATCTAATCTCAATAAGTTCCAATCATTTGTTTCGCAAAATAACTTGTTTACGTTTTCGTCCGCTGTTCCGCGTAATGCAATTCGTTTCAGATATACTTGAGGACAGTCGAATTCCTGATTATAAATTGGATTAAATATGAAGGAAATCTGGTGAATATTATTACGGAATTTTTACCAAGTTTCCGCGCTTATTCTTAATTTAGTATTTTGTATGCCGGGGAGTACACTTTAGACCAGACTTTTAAATAAGCTTGGCTAGTACGTCGTTATATAATTCTTCTTTAAAGAAATTGCGAAAAGCTAGGCAACTTAATTCGATAAAGGCAATATAAAACAAAATATCGTATACTTTAGTGTTATGGCATTATCTTGAATCCACAATGCGCCTATACGGAGTGTTGTGGGATATACGAGCCGTCTGGGAAACCCATAGACGCCGTAACTTGCGCCGTTCTGACAGTATAAAATTGAAATTGCTATTTTATTGAACTGGTGAACATATTTAATAAATAATAAGGATTGTCGGATTCACTTAGATTTCTCTGCAATACTGTGATTTAGTTTAACAACCCAGACAGGTAATCTTGTGCTTCTCTAAATAAATATATTTTATTGTTCAACGCCTTTGCTTTTCTAAACAGGTCTGATTAGTTTTTTAATGGATATTTATACGGCAGTCATGTCTAATTAAAGAAAAAGAGATAATTGAAAATTTACCACAAAATGAAACAAATTACGATAGCTTTTTACATAAAAAACAAAACAAAAAAGACAAAATTTCAAATCCCTACTAGCACTAAATTTCAATTTAGCTACCATGAAGTTTCTGATATGTCAAATTAAAAAAAAACAAACAGCAAAGGTGTCTATAATATTAATATGAAAATCATAAGAACAATAAAATATATATGTAATACTAATCCCAATAAATGACTTGATTAATCTATATATATGTAATAATATCTTCCCTGATGAACTTAAAATCTCCAAGGTTGTACCCATACATAAAAACGACTCCAAGGATGAGCCCTCAAATTATCGTCCGATTTCAATAATTCCTTTTCTAGCTAAAATCTTTGAGATGGTTCTAAAAAACAGATAACGGAACATTTTGAGTAAAATAACCTTTTCGGTCAACATTAATTCGGTTTTAGGAAAAATAAATCCACTACATTAGGTATCCTGTCTTTAATTGATTTCATAAACAATGGTTTTGAAAAAGGTTTATACATTTATTCGCAATTCTTAGATCTTATCAAAGCGTTTGACTGCGTATTCCATGATATTTTACTAGATCAGCTAAAGTTCTATGGATCTGACAAAAACAATGAAAACCTAATCGCCTCCTACCTCACCAACCGTCATCAATTTGTTACCAACAAAAGTAAAAGCTCGGCCTTATTAGCTATAAAATATGGTGTGCCTCAAGGGTCTGTAATCGACCCCACATTATTCCTCATATATATCAATGATTTGCCCAGTTCAATAGCTGATAGTCGCCTTACTCTATTTGCTGATGACACCACTATCTCAAATCCTTCTTCCAACCTTAATGAATTAATAGAAAATGTAAATATATCGCAGTCAAAAGCTGAGAAATGGTTCCTGGCCAATCAGTTGTGTTTAAATCAGACTAAAACTTAGAAAATAATATTTAGCCTAAGAAATGCAAATGACAAAGACAACTCTATCTTTAGGGTCTTCCTTGATACAAAATTATCGTGGGAACCTCAAACAACGCATGTATGTAAAAAAGTCTCGAAAAGTGTATATCTATTACAGAGTCTGTCTTACAAAGTCTCACAAAAAACTCTGATAACTGCTTATCATGGATTAATACATACTACATTTTCTTACACAATTCTGGCCTGGGGTCATGCCCCATCTGCCAGTTCCGTTTTCTTATTGCAAAGATAATCAGTTAGAGTGATCGCTGGTCTGAATTATAGAGATGATTGCAAAAACGCATTTATTCAACTTAAAATTCTTACATTGCCTTTTACGTACATTCTTCATTGTTTAATGCACAAAAGAAAATGAAAGCAAATATGCAACCCACAGCCAATTACATAGCTACTCCACAAGGAGGTGTAATTCAATTTTGACTATCTGAGGTTAACTAAATCTGGGAACAGCATCAATTACTCCGGAATAAAGTTTTTTAATGTATTACTCACCCATATCAAGTAGTCAAACTGTAAAAGATTTAAAGAAACGGTGAAACGTTGTCTGCTCGGGCAAGCGTTCTATTCATTTGAGGAATTTCTATGTGTAGATTTTAGTCACTTTGATGTGTGTTAGTTCTCACCTTATGTACGCTTTTATGTATTACGATTGTTTTTTTTATGTAAATACTTATTGTATACTAGCACCAATAAACAATTATTATTATTATAACTAGATATTAGAATGATTAAAATTATCCTCGAAAGCGTATGTGATTCGGCAATTATTAAAAACACGTTTACGAGAAACTGAGAGGAATGAAATTACTTCCACATCCAGTGGAAGTATAGTAACGACAAAAAAATTTTCAAAAATTTTTATTGTTCAAATAGGCTTAGAATGTCATGAAACGTCGAGATTTTAAGTTTGAGCGAAAAAAAATTTCTGTCTGTCTGTCGGTCTGTCGGTCTGTCTGTAACTTTTTTGTGCGCACGTTTACTCTGGAACCTTTGAGATCTAGAACTAGATTATATTTTCATGTTGTTCCGTCGAAGGGTTGGGGGGTAAATTGGGTAAATTTGGGGTAAATAGGTAAATCAAGCAGGTAAGAGTCCATAAAATTGGTATTTAGTATATATAAAAGAAACTAAGGTCTCAAAAAAAATTTTGGCATTAGAGGGTGAAAAAAATTTTTGATTTAGTGTGTGTACAAGAAACAGAAACCTCAAAATATTTTTTTACTTCATACACCCCCAATAACACCCCCCATCACCACCCCCACCCCACTACCGATGTGGGGTATCGTTTTATAGGTTTTTGGGGAAGAGGATTTCATATATTATATTATTAAAGTTCCATAAACAATTATTTCCACATACAAAATTTTTTCGAGTGACTTGAATGGAAAATCTGGATGTGGAAGTAGTGATTCTTTGGGCAGCGGTTTTATTGTAAGTATTGTATTTTACTTTACTGTTACTAAAAAAACTCTTACTAAATATCTCACTATTATATTGTCAAAATAATACATATTTTGCTGGGATTAATAATAAAAAAAAATAGTTATCTTATAGATAGGTTCTCAAATGAGAAGAGTATATTGTAGAGTATATTGTATTTGATCGACACATTTCTAAAATCGTAAATATCGCTCGTAGAGAAAAAATTTTCATATCATTGTGTTAGTGAACGAATTCTAAACAACTTTCAAAATGTCCGTCTGTCCGTCCGTCCGTCACGTTTTTTGTAAGCACGATAACTCAAAAAATAAAAATCCCATTGTACTGAAATTTGGACAGTAAGTTAGTGTTAGCTAGGGGAAGAACCCTATTGTTTTTGAACAAAATCGATCAGTAAATAAAAATGTTATTAATGATTTAAGTTTGAGAATTTTTTTTTTTTTGATTTTTATGTTTTTGTAAAAATTTACATTTTTTACATTTTTTTACATTTTTTTACGTGTTAGGCAGTTCTTACGCTTTTGACACGGAATCCAAGGGTCCCAGGTTCGAAACCCCACATGTGGTATGGTATAGTTTTTTTTTATTTTTACTTTATTTTACACTGAGTTTTTCACCAACTAAGTTCGTACTATAAAATTAAAAATACCTAAAACTAACATTATTTACAAAAAACTGCGAAGAGTATCCTATAGAATGTGTAACAGTTATATAAAAAGTTTAGTAAACCGGCGAAGAGTACGTTTTTGGCTTGTTATAATGTGTATTTATTCTGAATTTCTTCTACTTTATGCGAATAAACAATTATTATTGTTGTATTATTATTATTATGATTTGATGCACTGACGAATAAGAAGATAAAAGAATTCTGGAACAAAAATATTGTATTCCAAAATTTACATTTTAGAGATAACATGCTTCTAACCTTTTATTTGTTAGTATTTTCATTTGTGAATTTTAGTATACTTTGAAGAAATAATAAGCTTCGTGCAAATGCGTCTTCCATCTTTATTGAAGTCTTAGTTTAGTACCAATCTAACTTCTCTGGGTTCAAGGTGAAAAGTTACGTCATTTAAATTCAGATGTATCATAAATTAAATAAATAAATAAAGTACAAAATTAATATCATTCCTATATATGAACCTTTATATACGAAACTTGCAAAAAAAGTGTAAAACCCCAAAAGTGCAAGGGTAGTGACCAAACATGACTACCCCCCTCCCCGTTTTTGAGAACGGCCAACATGAAGGTGATAGCCGCGCGGTCCCTACCTCCCTCGAACTATCCCTAAATGCAACCTTTTTTCGATTTTTCGTTTTCAGGCATGCGAGTACTTGTTGGATCGTTTTTTTTTTGAGGAAACTCAATGTGTCCTGTAAAATTTCGCAACCAGACATCCTAACGACCCACGGGGTTTAAACCACCACCTCCGTCAATACCGAAGCAAACAAAAAACACCCAAACGTGCTGAAAATTGTATTCCACACGTTTCAAGGGCGGGGAACGCCATGCTGATATTATTTAGCCTCCTACCCCCAACCAACTACTCCTAAATGCATATAACCATCCCTTTCTCCCATTCTCCGTTTTCAGGCATACGAGGACTTGTTGGGTCGGTTTTTCTTTGAGGAAACTCAATATGTCCTGTAAAATTTCGCAACCAGATATCCTAACGACCCACGGGGGTTGAAACCACTCCCTCCCTCAATACGGAAACATGCAAAAAAAACATCCAAACGTGCTGATGAATGTACCTAGATGGAAGCAAGTCTCATTGAAGAGTTTAGTGTCCATTCCAATTGGCCAGAACAATATGATTTAATTTGTAAACGCCGAAGAATAAATTAAAATTTAATAACAATAATGTATGACGCATGTCTAGAATAAGAATAAAAATCATGTACATAATGTGAAAATAAATATATAATTTACAGGTCATATTGAGTTTCTTAAAAAAAGAAAAACCGATCTAACAAGTCCTGATAACGAAAAATGGGAAACAGGGGTGGTTTTATGGTTAGGGGTGGGAGGCTAAATAATATCAGCATCGTGTTCCCCAACCTTGAAAACGCGTGGAAAACAATTTTCATGATGATGTTTTTTGCATGTTTCGGTATTGAGGGAGGGGTTTCAACCCCCGTGGGTCGTTAGGATGCCTGGTTGCGAAATCTTACAGGGTATATTGAGCTTCCTCAAAAAGAACCCGATCCAACAAGTCCTCGCATGAAAAAAGGTAGTTTTTTGCATTCGGGGGTAGTTCGAAGGACCGCGTGATTATCACCATCGTGTTGGCCGTCCTCAAAAACGGGGAGATAGTCATGTATGGTCCCTACCCTTGCACTTTTGGGGTTTTTGCAACTCTGGCATGGACTAATGAGTAAATAAAACTATGCAGATTATTCTGAAAAATAGTTATTTTGGCCTTACATTACTTTTGTTCCAAACCGACGATATTAAATTCAACTCAAAGTACGCTACTTATTGTTATTGCATTTGACCGGAACATTTCTAAAATTGGAAATATCGCTCCTAGAGAAAAAATTTTCGTATCATTGTGTTAGTAAACGGATTCTGAACAATTTTCAAAATGTCCGTCTGTTCGTCTATCCGTCCGTCACGTTTCTTGTAAGCGCGATAACTTAAGAAAGAAAAGTCTGATTGTATTGAAAGGGCATAGCAGGATAAGTATGTGTTAGGTGCCTCCGCACCAATTGGGTCGAAATTTTTAGCACAAGTTGATAGTATTGTTAGATGAAATTTCCCAAAATATTATTTTTAAAAAACCATTTTTACGGGAGTTATGGGGGTAAAAAAAAAATGGAAAAAAATTTTTTTCTCGAGAACGGATAAACCGATTTTCATGAAAAAAATATACGTCATGGCTTTTGATGGTGCAAATGTGTGAAAAAATTATTGAGTCCATTTGTCGAAAAAAAGTGGTGAAAAAATTTTTTCAAAATAAAAAATAATTTTTTCTTAGGGGATGTTCTAGAGGCACATCCACCATTTTCTTCCAAATAAAAGCTTATATGCCCCTTTAAAACATGTCCAATTCTCAAAGCGATCGGAAGGGTACAACATACTCAAAATTGATAATCATTGGCAGACTGCGGGCGGCGCGTAGTCTATGTAATGAAGCACGACTTTTCTTGTAAATATTTCGTGCAAAGACGAGATTACCTTCTCTCCCTCGTTTTCGAGGGTGCTGAACACGATGCAAGTGGTGGGAGAAGTTTTTGACCGCCGCAACCCCCTGCAACTTTTTTGAAAAATTTTTTCAAAATAAAATTTTTTTTATGGGATGTTCTCGAAGAATGAAGACTAAGAAAAGTCTCATCAATATAGAGTAACCTGATTCGTGCGAGGCAGGAGGACTCACGCAAAAAAGTCAACCCGAATTGTGAGAGGCAAGGGGACTCATAATAACCAAGCACCTCGACTAATGAGAGGCAAGGGAACTTACAATAAACAAGCGCCCCGACTAGTTAGAGGCAAGGAGACTCACGATAAATAAACACCCCGACTCGTGATAGGCAAGGGGACTCACAATAAACAGGCACCTTCACTAGTGAAAGGCACTGTAACCTCCTCGTAGTGGACTTTGAAAACTAGTTCTTTCGTAGGCTGACTGCGAACGTCATCCTTACAAAATTTTCAGATTTTCAAACTAGATTTTGTTTGACCCCACAGTTGACGTCAGAGAATTTTTGCACCACACTTCTTGAAGTTTGATACTGATTTAAATGGTAGGCTTGTAATGGCCGCCAGTGACCGTTGTTGTAGTAAGATGTAGTAATGATGTAGTCTATGTAATAAAGGCAGAAATAGTGTAAATATTTCTTGCAAAGACGAAATTACCTTCCTCCGTCCGTTTTCGAGGGTGTTAAACACGATGCAAGTGGTGGGAGAAGTTTTTGACCGCCGAAAACCTCCTAAAACAGCCACCCCTCTTATGGATCTCTTTATGTTTTCTATACGGGTCTGGAAAGTCATTTATCAACGGGTTATACTTGAAATAACATGGAAGATGGTTATAGAGTAAGTTGAGTCCAGACAGCAGGTCTAGGGGGTTAATTAAACCCTTCCGAGGAGTGGAAAATCATTTTTTATCAAATAATTCGGGTTCAAACGCGTTTTCCCCGTTTTTGGGCTGATCATGGGAAAAATATTCATTTTTAGCTTCAACCCCTCTTCATCTCTCAAACGGCGAGTGAGAGGTGATTTCTGCCCGTTTGAGGGGGTTGGAGCTAAAAATAAATATTTTTCCTGTGATCAACGACCCCAAAAAAAGGATATACGTATTTGAACCGAATCGTTTGAAAAAAAAAACTACACCTCTCGGGAGGGTTTAATCAACATCCTAGGCCTGCTGTCTGGACTCTACTTGCTCTATAACCCCCTTCCGTATCATTTCAAGTATAATCCGTTGATAAATCACTCCCCAAACCCGTTTATATATGAAAACATAAAGGGATCCATAAGAGGGATGGCCGTTTCAGGGGGTTGCGGCGGTCAAAAACTTCTCCCACCACCTGCATCGTGTTCAGCACCCTCGAAAACGAACGGGGGGAGGTAATCTCGTCTTTGCACGAAATATTTACAAAAAAGTCGTCTTATAATGTTTCATTACATTGACTACGCGCTACCCGCAGTCTGCCAATGATTATCAATTTTGAGTATGTTGTACCCTTCCGATCGCTTTGAAAATTGGATATGTTTTAAAGGGGCATATAAGCATTTATTTGGAAGAAAATGGTGGGTGTGCCTCTGGAACATCCCCTAAAAAAAAAAGAATTTATTTTGAAAAAAAATTTTCACCACTTTTTTTCGACAAATGGATTCAATAATTTTTTCCCACATTTGTACCATCAAAAACCATAACATGTATTTTTTTCATGAAAATCGGTTTATCCTTTCTCGAGAAAAAAAAAAAATTTTCATTTTTCTTTTTACCCCCATAACTCCCGTAAAAATGGTTTTCCAAAAATAATATTTTGGGAAATTTCATCTAATATTACTATCAACTTGTGCTAAAAATTTCGACCCGATTGGTGCGGGGGCACCTAACACATGCTTATCCTGCTATGCCCTTTGGAAAGTAAGTTAGTGTTAATTGGAGGAAGAATTTAATTTAAAAAAATTGTTGTCTTAATTTTTGTCACTTGTACTTAAATAGAAATCTTACGAAATATTATCTCTATAATATATGTATTTTTGTCTATGCAATTTACTAATATCTTATAATAATAATGATAATAATGCGTTGAAATATGATTATCGAAAGATATATATTACAGACATTCAACTTTTGTAGTAATGTGTGATGGTACAGTGTCTAAGTTTTGCCATGCAATCCAAAGATCGTGTGTCTGACTAGCTCCGGGCCAGGATCCGGCGAGGCACTGTACATACAATTTTAAATAAATATGTGTTTGCCTTGCTTTGCAATCCAAAGATCCTGTGTTCGAATCTCAGACAGGTTGGGTGTTTTTTTTTTCCATATATTTTGTTTTTCACAACAAAGTTGGTATCACAAAATTGAGGATGTCCAAACACTAACATTATTTACAAGAAGACTACAAAGAGTATCCTATAGAACGTGTAAAAATTATATAAAAAGCTCAGCAAATTGGCGAAGAGTACCTACGTTTTTTAGCTTGTTAATTTCACGTAACCGAAATTGGGAGCTTCTCTGATAAGCTATAAATAATCATACTTTATATTGACATTTATACACCAACTTCTGTACTTTTTAATGGGGATTTTTAATTATTGATGCTAACAACATGCCGACACAAAACGAATTTTTTGTCGAGGTATTATATCTGATTTATTATTATCTGAGGAGGCTTATTAGTTACAAAGTATACGCGTTTTAACCGTATGATGTATCTGTAGGAAGAAGAACCAAACTTTAACATGAAATACTGGTAGTGTGTAAGTGTTATGTGGCAAATATCTTAATTTCTATGGGGGCATCGGTGTAACAAGGCGAAAGCTACACTGATTATTAAGCCCATATAACAAATCTAAAAACAAAATTAAAATGGACATAACTTCTCTGGTATCAAAAATTGAGATTTTCGCATCATAATACAGAATAGGACATATTTTTTTTGCGAACTATACATTTTCTAAATGCACGAAAATCCAAGAGTACATTGGGTCCTACGGAAAAAAAGTCTAAATAAATCAATAACTATCTCGGTTCGAACGATACGAAAATCTACTTTTTGTGCCTCCACATCTCGATTTTATTTAAAGCAAAGCCGTAAATCGAAAAATTTAATTATCTGGAAAACTGAAGGTTAGGATCTATCTATTCATTATGTATTTAGCATGAAAATCGAACAAGATATGAAAACATATTGTCAACTAGGAACTTGGCAAAAAGACTGATAAGAAATATTGGGCAACTCTACTACTCTATTAATGCAATTCCCTCAGAGTGGTCATCAAGATGTCCTGCTTGAGACGACTTAATAAAAGTAATAAAATAACAAACCTACATATCAAACATACATGTTGTTAATAAATCTTCAAGAAACATCGTAATAGAGCCAGTTTCTCTTTTTGGGTAGCTTCATATAAAGGCCCAGCAATTTTTGAGTAATTATTCTTAGAAACGTTCGACTTCTTTCACGTTTTGTGGGGTGCGAAGTTTGTTGATTACTTCAATATTTCTTCCATCGGGGAAAATGCCACCAGGCGTGACAACGTACTCTAGAATTTTAGCCGTACATGTATTTATTTGTATAGAGTTAGCTTTGTAGTTCTCAGTTGTTCGAAGGCTTTACCCTTCATGTGCTCCTCAAAGGTAGTGGAAAATATGCTTATATCATCTAGGTATTTCATTTTTTCGAAGACTCGGTGTGCTTCATTTTAAAAAAAAGTTAGTAAACTAGTTTGATTTTCATCGGAATTGCTCCTTGTAAGTCAAATTTAAAGATAGTGAGGTTCGTGAAACCCATTTCGTGGCTGTCGCCTTAAATTATTCTAGTAAGGATTGTAGCTAGTCTCTTTTTTTCATGCTGTATATCAGAATTCATATTTTGCTGAACTATGAGATCCCTGGTTTAAAAAAAAATAATTAAGATCCTTATCAATGTCGTGAGATTATTTGTTTACCAGCAGTGAGATTTTTTACTCTTGATATAAGATATTCGGTAGGCTGGTCATTGTAACTAGGGTTGTTTTTACGATTCCTTGATCCATTCGTTCGAGAAACTATAGTATCAATTCTCTAGGGTGCAGGAAATCTTCATGTGGATTTTTTGTAGAATTTTCATGTCGATTTGTTACTTATTTTTGAAGCTTTTAACACAGAACAATTATTTGCTACAAATGTTAATAAATCACGTTTAGATTTTATAAATTATAAACAGCAATAAAAGCTCCAAAAATTTTGTTCCAAATAAAAAACACTCATGTGAACAAATCCTCTGTTTAAACCCCTGCGGCCATCCTGTGCTTGCGGTTGTGTAGAAAGAGATAACGAATTATTTATATTTTCATAATTGATATAAAAACTTCGGTTGAAGCGGTCCCATCAAAGTTCCCCTTTTGTTGCTTTGGGACCGTGCGGCAAGTCGGTAAACTTCACACTTTTTGTATGGCTTTTTAAAAGGAACTACACGTTTATTGACTTAAAAAAGCAGTGGTTCTCAAATGTCGTCTACCTTGACATTCAAGGTCAGTTCTTTTCAAAATTCCCCTAGAGGAAAAAGTCATATAAGTTTTTTGTTTGTTTAGTCGGTCCCCATTACCAGTTTTTTTAATACATGAAACTAATTACACCTTGTATACAGTGCCAATTAAACACTAAACTAATGTGACTCAAATAATTTAGATAAATATATAAAATAATCCTCGTTTGAATGTGTTGCTAATATTAATTCAGTAAACTTACTTGTTTATTTCGTGGCCTCTTCAATAACGTGGAGTTTTACTCACATATTCTTTATTTAGTCATAAATAGTTCCTTTTTCTAATACACGAAGAACCTCATTTAGATGATGTAGTCAAGCAATATAGAGATGTAATCCCTTTACATAACCTATTTTGTAGGCAGTAAGGTGACTAAGCGTATATATTTTATTTGCAATTATATAAAGTGGCAATTCCTGTTCATATTGCCGTGGCGATATTAGCATAAGCAAATCTGGTTATACACCGCAGGGAGAAATAATCGAAAAGTTATCAACTCACCGAGATTATCAAAAGATATCGTTTTGATTTGAATACATGCATGTTGAATGAAAAAAGGGGAGTATAATGCAGTTAGCTCACGCTAAGAGATTGGTTCATTCCTTAGTCATGATGGTATATTATATTCAGTTAAATAACTCATTTTGCTAATTAAATTACAAAATTATTTGTATAATAACTGGAAACATTTTTCTTAAGCAAATTAGTATTGAAATTTTAATATAACTTGAACTTGAAAATTGTTCGGTCTAGATAATCGACAAGAGGTGGGGTTGATTAAAGGGTATACAAAAACGAAAACTCGATTCTTATGTAAAATTTCTTGCCGGAGTCGAATTTCGAGTTCGTCAATTCATTCGGAATTGCGAATATGGAAAAAAAGACATTTATATCCAAAAATTACAAAGAACATAGTGGACCATTAGACGTTTTAGAACAGCAACAAATAATTTGAAGCTGAAAATTTAGGAGGCGTGCTGTATTTAAAGAAAATTACGTATGTGACACTTTCGGTTATACTGGTTGACATCAACTTCCTTATTTTAAATGACATGCCTTATTTTACTTCCACGTCCAGTGGAAGTATAGTAACGACAAAAAAATTTTAAAAAATTTTTATTGTCCAAATAGGCTTAAAATGTCATGAAACGTCGAGATTTTAAGTTGACTTGAAATTTGGTACACATATGTACTTTAACGAGATCTAGAACTAGATTATATTTTCATCTTGTTCCGTCGAAGGGTTGGGGGGTAAATTGGGGTAAATTTGGGGTAAATGGGTAAATCAAGCAGGTAGGAGTCCATGAAATTGGTATTTAGTATATACAAGAGAAGCTGAGGTCTCAAAAAAAATTTTGGCATTAGCCACCCCTATTGCCACCCCCACCTCCTTATTAAAGGGGATGAAAAAAAAATGTGATTTAGTGCATGTACAGGAACCAGAAACCTCAAAATATTTTTTTACTTCATCCACCCCCCTATCACCACCCCCACCCCACTACCGATGTGGGGTATCGTTTTTGGGGTAGAGGATTTCAAATATTATATTATTAAAGTTCCATAAACAATTATTTTCACATACAAAGTTTTTTCGTTGTGAGTGACTCGGATAGAGAATCTGGATGTGGAAGTAGTGATTCCTTGGGCAGCGGTTTTTTATATCGGATTAGAATTCTATTCATTATTTTAAGGTAACTTTAAATATCAATCCCTATCTAAAAAACCAATAGTTTTTTGATGTTTCGATTTTAATGAAATCTGATGCGAAAACTAAACAATGAATAAATGTGATAAGTATATTTGTAGCATGTAATTTATATGCTCGTAGAAACATTACGCCTAATGAAAATTTTATTATAACTGACAGTTTCAATAATCTTAGTTAGCAAAACTGCAAAATGTTAAAATTTTTAGCGAATTTCGAACTCGCCAAGTTATTCGCGAAGAAATCGTGTATTCGTTCCTATAATGTATAGTGGATTGTGTGAGTCGGACGAAAACCCAGCTATTGTCTGATGCATCCTGTTTTCGAAGATGCTGAACATCGTGGTGCTGGCAGAATTTCTCGTTGGGGTGACCTAGTCTCGCATACGGCCAAAAACCATCCGCAAGCGGAGGTTAACGCGTATTATAATAGCTTGAGGGGCTCTTACTTAGTGATCCTTAGTTTTAGAGGATGCTGAACACCGTGGTTGGTGGCAGAATTTCTAGTTAGGGTGACCAACTCTCGCAAGCGGCCAAAAACCAACCCCAAACGGAGATTAACGCGTATTATAATAGTTTGAGGGACTCTTGAATAGTGATCCCCCATTTTGGAGGATGCTGAACACCGTGATAGTGGCAAAATTTCTTGTTGGGGATGACCCAACACCGCAAACCACCAAAAACCATCCCCAAACGGGGGTTAACGCGTATTATAATTGTTTAAGGGACTCTTACTTGTTGATCCTCCATTTTCGAGGACGCTGAACACAGTGGTGATGGTAAAATTCCTCCCCAGGGTGGCCCACCCCCGTAAATGGCCAATAATAACCCTCCAAAAGGGTGAGAGTGCGTTCTCAGCATACCCCCGGGCAAAGCTTCCCCCCGTTTTTGAGGATGCTACACAGGAAAAAAACATTAAGATGTCATCTCGGTCTCGTCAACAAAGTAGTCATTTTCATTTACTGTGGAGCTGAGAAAAGATGAATGTATATTTTTTGTACCTATTTTTTGGTTTATATAATAATTGAAATATCTGATTTACTTAATTTTAATATATAAAATATTTTTATTTACGCAAACAACTATTGCATAATTTGTTACGGGTCCTTTTACATTGTAAAATACAATGCTTTAAAAAAATATATTTATTTATTTTAGATTTATTTTTACGTTCTTTGAACCCGTGCAGTGACACTCATTATGAAAATGCGAAGGTGTATTTTTTTGCCATTGGGGGGATGAACGGGTGTCAAACACTCGATTCGTGGTCCTCTCCGTGTTTGGGATGCTCGAAAATGGGAGGAAAGCCTTTTTGTACAGTGGTATGATAAGAGCGCTCTCTCACCCCTTTAGAGGGTGGTTATTGACCATTAAGGGGTGGGCGAGTGTCAGGCATGCGTCCCAGGATCCTCTCCATAATTGACATGCACGGAAACGGGGGATCAATAAGTTAGATTTCGTGAAATATGATCAATACGCATTTGACTCCTCTTGGGAGTGGTTTTTTGCCGTTTGCGAGGGTGGGTCACCCCAACAAGAAATTCTGCCACTACCACGGTGTTCAGCATCCTCTAAAATGGGGGAAAACTACTTTGGTTGCATCAGACAATAGACGGGTTTTTCGGGTATTTTTCCAACTCGCACAATCCACTAGTACAAGCACTTGAATTTTACTATGTTCATGTGTATAAACAGTTCTTATCTGATCTAAATAATATATTTAAATTTACTATTTATAATTTGTAATTAATAATGGATTTAAACAAAATAATAATGCTTTTTCATTAAATTAAATCTTTGCAAAGCAACAATTATTCCATTAACAATATAATCTATGTATGACTTGAGGAGGCATAGTTAAGTCACTGATATCAAGCGGGACTCCGTGTTGTAGGCGCAGAGCATTTTAACAATTTTTTTGCGGTTAAACTAAGCAGCAGCAAAAAGTCATATTGGATACAAAAACTTCCTTGGCTTTTAAACTCCAGTTTTGTCGCTATACCACCATTCTCTCTTTAATAATAATAAAACAGTTTCTCGCTTACTATATTTTATAATGCTTTTTTGTATTTCTGTACTAGTTTATATATTTCTTATAAAAAATAATTTAGTAAAGTAATTTTGTTTCACACAGCAAACAAGAAGAGTACTAGAGAAAGTTATTCATCAAATTTGAGAACAATTGTTCTAATAGCACATTGGATACTGGGTGGGAAATAAAAAAATATGTTTTCCTAGATTCGACAAAAATATGCTTTTTTTTCCAGTTCGCAATTCCGATTTAATTGGAGAACTCGAAATTCGAATGAGGCAGAAAATTTTATATAAAAATCTGTTCTTTGTGTTTCCATACCCTTTGATCGAGACCCCTCTTCTTTTAATATGTATCCTAGTGGCGCTAGATTCCCTTCTAAAAGTACTTTATTATGAAACGAAGCTTCACGGTTACCACGGTAATCACTACTACCGTGCACATAGTTTCACACCATACAAACGTTTTTATCATTCCTTTTCTCAAAGATAATTTTCTACTAATAGACTACTAATAGAACTTTTACACATGACTAATTGCAGGTGCTACTATTTCATGTTAAGTTAAATATGTTTATTAATCAAGCGATAGCCATATAGCAGATTGACTAGATAACGTGAGAACTTTTTTCAAATGTGTAATAAATATAGACATCTTCTCTGTATAATTACCAATAAATTTCATCTTGCAGTTGTTGTGTGACGATATTTTAAATGAAAATTGAAAATGCCATACGGCTTGATGAGTGCTGCATAGATGCCATAATTGCCTGAATGTGTCAATTTTGCAAAAAAAAATGGAAAAGGAGTTTTGCTGAATTTTCGAGCAATTTTAATACTTAAATGTTTTTCCCGTTTTTATAACTCCATCCAATTACCAATTAGTTATTAATTACACAGGCACACGCAAAAAAAAATTTTGCACTACCTAACAGACTACCAAACCTGTACGTATTTTGGGGTGCTGAAACTGAATCCGAGGTCAGCATTGACCCATCACGTCAGGATTTTGACATAACCTCCAAAAACTGGTAAAAACCAGCCAAAACTGAGGTTACAAATAATTTAAAAGCCCAAAAGAGCTAACTACTTTCCCTATATGTATATGGTTACGTCCGGAAGCGATTATTAGAAAGGGTGCAAGATATAAAGCCCGCAATTGCATATTCCATGTTCACTAAATAATAGAATACAGTAATTCACTAGGGGCGAGCGTAGATGCGTCTTGACTGTGTACGTATCTCGATACTCTAGTGAAGCAACGTGCAGCGCGGTTAGTACTTGGATGGGTGAAATCTATCTTGGGAAACACAGCGATCTCGTCCCACCTTCTAGCGGCTTGTATATCAGTGTTTACGCGGAAGCTATGTAATTTCAAGACGAGGATTACGTAGTGGATATACCATCCTTCGGAAGGGATGTAAAGCAGGCCGTCCCGTCTTCTGGCGTCGGTGATAGGCCCTGGTAGCGGCCGACGTTAAATAAATAGATAAAAAATAATAATAATTCACCACGTAAAAATGAATGTTCATTACCAAAAATTGAATAAAGGATTAATGCGTTAAATATATCCAATACTCCTACTTCTTTAATGTTTAATTGTGTGTCATACTACACTGAGAAGATGTGTTTAACCATTGTAGTTTAGAAACTCATTTTTCCAATTAAACTAAGTAATTTTCGTTGTACTTTGTCACGCTACTGCTACTTCTAGGAACTGGGTCGGAAATTAAATAAAACGCCGTACGTACATAAATATCAAAGAAAATGTCTTAATTTATGAGCGCTTATTAGTTTTGTCATTTATTGCGTGTTAACAAATTGGGAGCTTGAATTTTGATATAATTATCATTTAATTATCTTGAAATACATACTACCAATATCCTTCATATTACCTACAGTTTGACAACATGGTGTATCACGGTTAGTGCCCTATTAGACGTTTTAAAAAACTGCTAATAAATTGAAGCTGAAAATTTAGGAAGAAGGGTTTTCAGGGGTGCTCTATTTAGTGCAAGTTACGTATGAGACACTTCCGGTTATACCGGAAGTTGACATCAACTTCCTTATTTTAAATGGCATGCTCTATTTTTTATGCCGGATTCGATTTTTTTTAGGTAACTTTCAATTTCATTCCCTATCTAAAAAACCAATAGTTTTTGAGATATTTTTTTTTATCGCCTTATTTATTTTATTGTCCTGGCGGAGTTTAGCCGATGGCTATTCTACCACTCAACCAGGACAGACACACACACAGATAACATCACAACACCCATTCCCTGCGACATTGCCATCTGCCGCAGCTGAGACTCGAACTCAGGAGAGGAGAGCGACTAGACCGTGTTGTCTCTCACACAACCGCAGTCTAGCCCACTGCTACCGTCTCGGTAACACGAGAAAAACGCCACTACACATCCATACCCTAGCCGGGATTCGAACCCGGGACTCCGTGGTCGCAAGCCTAAAACCTTAAGCACTGCGCCACCGAGTCGATTTCGATTTTAATGAAATCTGATGTGAGAACTACCCTATAGTTCGAGGTTAATAACATTCTCTATTGTAAATTTCGATAATCAGTGTATCTCCCATATATCTATCAGAGACGGAACTTTTGTGGGTTCCAGCTGCAAATGCCCCAAAATATACAGGGTGCCCAGAAAATGAGGTGAAACTTCGACACTTTCGACCTCCATTAAATGTCTTACTTCAAAAGAAACATACTGTATTTTGTAAGCCTATTCGCTTCACTCTTTTATTACCTATATGTGCATTCCATATAGCTAAAGTGTGCCATGAGAATACAGGAATTTACAATAATACTGCAAAAGAATCATAGTGGTTTCATTAAAGTTGCTAAAAGTTTATCAGAGGTGGTAAAAAGTTCGATTTATTTGTGTTTTGTTCTCTCTATTTCTGAAAAAAAAAAAAATCAAATGTGCAGAAAATACACGTGTAATATCAATATAATATCAAGTTTTTTCTTCGTATCCGTGGGTTCCACAAGGCCTTATGCCTCTATCCTAAACCTAAACCGCAGATAGGTAAATATGTAATATACGTAATGTGACGTACCAGACAATAGGGTGTTTTCCATATATAACAATTCACTTCAAATGATGCATTAATATGAAGTAATACATAAATATGAAAGCCTAAACCCATTCATATTAATTATATCGTCAGATTAAAATAAATATTTAATAAACAAATCGGCTTAAAATTCAAATATTTGAATAATTTCGAGAACGTCACCTTATTGGGTAATGATACTGGTGACGTCGCTTCATATAAATAAATAAATAAATAAATAAATAAATAATTTATTCATCCTGTAAGACCATACAAATTTGGTATAGGACAAGTCAAGTCACTATATCACATAGAATAAAATTACATAAGTATATAAAACCAAACGAACATACGTACAAATAAATAAAAATTACAAATATTGTCCTGACAGTACAAACTTTCAGTAGTTTAAGTATTCAGTTACACTATAAAATGATTCTTGTATTAAAAAATCTGTTACATGCTTTTTAAAACTATTAATATTTTTTACACGTTTGAGATGTTCTGGTAACTTGTTATAGATATGTATACCCATATATACAGGATTTCTTTCAAATACAGACAAGTTATGGCATGGTGTACATAGATTCTCTGCGCCTCTAGTATCATAAGTGTGATAACTGTTATTTTTAATAAACATTTCCTTATTTTTCTTCACAAAAAGTAATATTTCTAATATGTATATACATGCTAATGTAAGGATTTTTAATTCTCTGAATAATTTTTTGCAAGGTGAGAAGCGTGACACTCCCGAAATAGATCGAACTGCTCTTTTTTGCAACCTAAAAACTCTAATACTGTGGTGGGAACAACCCCAAAATATTATAACATATTTAATTATTGAAAAGAATTGAGCATAGTAGTAAGATATCATAACTTTTTTATTTGTTAATTCTCTCAATCTATACAATGCATAAGTTACTGGATATAGTTTTTTACATAATACATCAATATGCGTTTCCCATTCTAAATTATTCTCTAAGTGTACTCCTAAAAATTTTACTTCGTTTACTTGTGCTATTGATTTTCCATTATGTTTTAATAAAAATGACTGATTCATTACTTTGGACCGAGGCGTAAAGTTTATAAAAAGTGTTTTATCTATATTTAAGAATAATTTATACTTATTGAACCATAAAGTAAATTTGTTAAGCAGCATTTGAGTATTTTCTATAACATTGGATATATAATCACTAGAACATAAGACGCTGTTGTCATCGGCAAACATCACCAAGTTTCCATCAGATATATTTGGCAGATCATTTACAAATAATAGAAACAACAAAGGCCCAAGCACAGACCCTTGTGGCACTCCATATTCAATGTTTAGTTGATCAGATCTAATTTTATCAATTTCTACTAACTGAGACCTTCCTGCCAGATATGATCCTATTAAATCATTGATTTTGCCTCTCATACCATACACAGCTAGTTTTGCAAGAAGTATTTCATGATCAACTAAATCAAAGGCTTTACTCAGGTCCATAAACAATCCAACACTTTTTTTATTATTGTCAAGGTTTTCATACAGCGTATTTAGGAAATCAAATATTGCAGTCTGTGTAGATCTTTTTTGTCTAAATCCATGTTGCGCAGAATGTAAAATATCATATTTAGTAAGGAAACTTATTATTCTAGAAGATATTACTCGTTCAATAATTTTGGACAACGTAGATAATAATGAAATTGGCCTGTAATTTTCCACTTTGGAAGTATCTCCTTTTTTATGAATTGGTACAACTTTTGCTACTTTTAAAATGTCTGGGAATGTACCTTCCAACAACATCATATTCACTAAATAAGTCAGAGGAGCTGAAATATGATAGACACAGTGTTTTATTATGTTAGCGCTAATGTCATCCACACCTACAGAATTCGAGTTTTTTAAGCTGATTATTATATTAAACAGTTCTGCTTCACTAACTGGATCAATGAACATAGTTGGAATATGCATATTATTATTAGGCTCGACAAATTCAATATTATCAGGTATTTTACAATGAAGTTTTCCTGGCATCTCAGTAAAATATAGGTTAAAGTGGGACGCAATTTCCTTGGTATCATATATGTTTTTGTCTTCTGTTTTAATTTCTTTAATACTATTATGATTTTTGTTCTTATTTTGAATTGTATTGTTAATGATATTCCATGCTGCTTTAGATTTATTTTCTGCTTTAAAATAAAGATTATCGTTATACATTTTCTTTGCTGCTTTGAGTACCACCCTGTAGATACGTTTATACTCTTTATAAAGTTTTATATCATTAGAATCACTAGTAAATATCATTTTATTATAGAGCTCTTTTAGTTTTCGACTGGAGATGCTAATACCTCTCGTAATCCACGGTTTTTTATTATTATTTTTTGGACACAGATTTTTGAGTGGGAAAGCAACGTCAATGTAATGTCTTAATATATTAACAAATACTTCAAATCCATTATTAACACATTTACTACTATATACTTCATGCCATTTTTCCTTGGATATATAGGACAAAAACGTATCATAATTATATTTACTAAGTGATCTCGTAGTGATATAATTTTTTTCAACATTGCTCTCAATATCAACATTAAACTCTAATATTTGAGCAGAGTGGTCTGATAATGCATTATGCACTACATTACACTTTAAATCAGTAAAATTTAAATTAGTACACATGTAATCAATGCTTGTTGCAGAGTTTTTGTAGATCCCTGTTGGTTGATCTATCAGTGTATCAATATTATAAGAATAAAGCAAATCTTGTAATTCTTTGAATGCATTTATCTTCAATACGTTATCTGAATTTAGTTTGTCAATATTTAGATCACCACGTAATATTATTTCGGTTTTACTGTTGGTACACAAAAATTTCAGAATTTTGTCTAATTCCTTGAAAAATAATTTCAAATTGTTGTCAATTGGGGATCTATATATTGATATTATCTTAATTATTGACTGAGACAAAGTAATTTCTATTCCACACACTTCAATTATCTTTTCTTTGCAATATTTTTTTAGGCATTCGATTTCTTTGATATTATCTTTCAAACTATTTTGACAAAAGATAGCGGTGCCACCATTTTTAAACACAGATCTACAGAACTTACTGCATAAACTATAACCATTAATATTTAAACTGTTAATTTCATATTCATTTAGCCAATGCTCGGAAGTGCAAACAATATTAATATTATTCGAATTCAACAAAACTTCTAGGTGCTCGATTTTGTTTCTAATGCATTGTAAATTTTGATGCATAACTTTAAACTTATTATTTTTAAGACTTGTTTTGTTTAATTGCTATTGATTAGTGTCTGTAACTATTTTTATTTTTCTTTTTGATGCTTCTATTTTCCTTAAATAAACTGGGCAAGTGGTGTCAAATATAGTATGATCTGTTCTTAAATTTAGTTTTAACTTATCATTAGCTTCTATACAGTTACAACAGTTATATATATCACTTACACAATTTTCAGTTTTATGATCCTTGCTGGCACATTTAAGACATCTTTCTTCTCTTTGACATTCACTCGCTTTATGATCATAGTCACCACACTTAAAACACCTAAAAACAGGAACATACTCAAAAACGCGACATATGGACCACCCTATGCTCAGCTTTCCTTGATTTAAGATTTTATAGGATGTGAGTGGATCACATTCTACAATCGCCATATACTTTGATTTCATTTTTCTCACTACTTTAACATCAAGTAAAATATCATCATGATCCAGAAACGAGTTTTGTTTTACGATTATATCTTCCAGTACTTCTTTATCTAAGGTCTCCTCTAAGTCAACAATTTTCATTCTAGGATTTTTTTGTTCAGGTGTTTTAATTTCATAAGTTTTTTTTAACTTTTTTTCAGCTGCACTCTTTATTTTTTCAACCTCCTCCTTACTTTTGCATTTTATTAGCACTCCCCCCTCTCTGGTGTTCCTAATTTGTGTTATTCCAACTTCTAATTTTGCAGGATTTAAATATCTGTCAGAAGACAAAATAGCTTTGTTTGTTTTCTGTTCAACAATTCTCCACTATCTGCACCAGTGCAAATCTGTCTCTCTTCAACTTATGTAGAGTCACAATCTATCTCCTTCTAATAATTGCACTAGTGCAGCTAATGCGAACGGACCTATTATTGTTTACATGTTTACCATATTTGGCTTGGATATTCCTAGTGTTTCTCACAAATTAAAGTGAACAATGGTTACAGACAATTTTGTGAAAGCTTCTACAAACAATTTACCTAGTTTAAATATTTTTATGTATTAAAAATGATGATCGATTTCATTCAACTAAGTTGAAGGGCATAAAAATAGCAGCGTAAGTATTTAAAATAAATTAATGAATTAGTTGTTTGCAGCTTGAGCCTAATAGAGTTATTAAATTTATGATTTAGTTTTTGTATTATTACACATTATTATGTTATATTTAATTTGGTTTATTTACGATTATTTATATTAACAACATAACCTTAAAAGAAAGTAGAATTAATAGTCTGTGCTAGAAATATAATTAAATGTTTATTTGCAGCTCATCTCGAGAACAACGCAAATAGTGCTTTTGGGTATGTGAAGTTGAAACCAGAAGACTCATTATGCACTGTATAAGGAAGAATTTGCCCAGAGCACCGTTTGACAAGAATTATTAAATATTGATACAAAATCTTCTCGGTGTACAATTAATGAAATATAATTCAGATGTATGGTTCAAGACAAATTTGCAAATTTGTCAGTTTATAAACTTTTGTTGAAATTTGCTTCTGATAGTAGTAAAAAGTGCAGTGATTTTTATAATTTGTTAAAAATAAAATGTCAGAGAAATTGTGTGAGGAAGCTGAGAAGTTAATCGTTCGCTAGCTGTCGAGTCTATAGTAGGTGCATACAAAATAAGGGATAATAAATATAAGGAAAGGGGCTGCAATTTAGAGAAGGTGGTGGCCGTTGTGGAGGAAAAATTGAAACTTAAAAAGTGAAAGATTGTGGACTTTTCTTGTCGCCATTATATCTCGTTTTTGCAGCTTTACCTGACGGTACCTATTATTTCAGAGTATGTGGAGAACTAAATAAAAAATGATCAAATTACAGACAAATTTAAAGCGCAAGTATATTTACAAATGTTATGTGCAAATCAACAAAAAGGACTTTTCTGTGTTGCGAAGTCAAATTTTGAAAAAACCAAAATTGTGGACATTTTAAACATAGATTATGATAACTATAAATAACTGTTGTTGACAATTAAAATTATATATATTGAATATATGTCTATCTGAATAATAAAAACCAAAATTTGTATTTTTAGTATATTGATTTTTTTCTTTATAGGGGAAAAGTACAGTTTCATATTTACTACACAAACTATTTTATTTAATGATGGAAGGTTGTAAATTAATAACAGCACATGCAATAACAATAACACTGTGTGGGCAATCAAATTATGATCTATTACAGAGTGAGATTCTAAATATTTAAGAGATCGTTTTGGTGCAGACGCTGCTCCTTTTCCGTCTGGTTGGCAGTTAAATATGTGTGGAACTGCATCTTCCTTCAGAATAATTTTTCCTCCCAAAATTTTGTATCGGATGTAATTTTCCATGATTTCCTCAAGCTGAAAATAATAAACAAGTATTTTTATATATTTGCGACGTCGAATATCACTAGCCATGACATGCATCGCTTGATATTTTGGTCATTTTAATAAATAATCATAACCTAGCAAAATTTCATTATAAATGTTCAATAATACTAGAAGCTATAATATATTACTTTCAATTCAAAATAAATCTCATACCATTACAAGCATAATTTTACAGTAAGTATATATGATCTATTTATAATGTTAAAGGTAATTATCCATCTAGCTAGCTATCATCGGTTAAATTTTACCATGATGAGAAAAGATAAATTATACTTACATTAAAATAATCTTCACAACAATAATATGTCGATTTCGATTTGGGAAAATCGCGCCTCGCTGTTTTAAACCATTTCATTTTCCGTGAATAATTCGCTATAGGAACACATGGGAACTTTTTATTTGGAGCATTTACTGAAGTATTTCTGCATCTTGTCACAAAACACCACTTATTTGGTGCACTACTCATGTTTTTGACTTACTATTTACAATAAAAACAAAAGTCATTAAGTAACGTTAGATTTTATAATCATTGACATATATAGGCAGTGACGTCACAGATGACCAGTAATACTAAATTTGTCTTTTTTGGCGGGAAATATTTAATTTGAATTTATATTTCTTTTAAAATTATAAAAAAAAAATTTTGCCGAAAAATTGTTTCAGCTGTAATATTTACCATAAGTATTTTGTATTTTTCGACTTAAAAAAAAAGGGAAAACGCCCTATTTCTATTTGCTGCAAAAGTCAGCGGTCCGGCCCCACCACTAATTTAATTTATCGGGTGCCGGGCGGCAATAAAGGCAAGTTTAGAAATTCATAACATTAACTTAACCCGTATAAAGAACTCATTTGCGTTGGTCTGAAGTAAGGCGGAAAAAATTCATGTTATTCAAAAATTTTCTTAATGTCAAATTAAATGTTGAAGAAGACGAAACAATGAAAGAAAAATATGATTGTCCTCATCTGGGGCAAAGTCAGTAACACAGATAATATGCGTAGGTTGACCACCGGTTGAAGATCTGTTTGATTCAGATAAAGTAACAGATTTTGCGAGGTATTTGTGACTGCTGGACTAAAATTCAAGAAATTAGAGACATTGATACGCCCGATGAAGCACCAAATATACTGACAAGTTGGAAAAGTCTGCACCACATGTGTCCTCCAAAAATAATTAGTCTCGTTGTTAATAACAAGCGCCCATTCAATGAATTTTTTTTTGCGGTATCGTTAGCTTAGGTCATTAGCCACCTAGACGTAGACGTAATCATACATTGACAGAGTACGAGTTGTAAGTACAGAAATAAATATAGATCACGTAAGTACACTGTTGTCTATCTTATTTAATAAGTAATTAAAAAAAAGTAATTTTAAACACTGTTTCTCATTACTATATAGCATGACGTAGACGCTCAAATTTTTTGGTTTGTATACAGCACTTGCTTTAGAATAAAATACAGTTTAAACTATAATGCTATTTTCTATAAAACGTAATTTTTTTTTCCTTTTCCAAATATCTCAATAAATATTAGTTTTATTGAAAAATGGGTAGAGATCAAAAATAAAGCTCATAATCTGATAATGAATTTTTCTTGCTTATTTATTTACATAGATTTAACAGTTTCGAAGATATGAAAGTTTACAAATGGCGTCCGAACGTTTATAAGACGAAAAATGCAGTTTAAATGTTAAATATCTCAGAATTGCGACACCATATTTTTTTATATAAAAAGGTCGCCATTTTATTACTCCAATTAGCCAGTAATTTAAAAAAATTATCTCAAATACAGTTTTTCCTTAAGATGTAGCATTACCTAGATGCTCAATTTTTTTGCTCATTTAAAGAACTTGCTTTAGAAAAACATGCATTTTAAACTTTAAAGGTAATTTCGAAACACTTGGATACCAAATATAAACTTAAATATCTCCCAAATTATTAATCCTACATCAATAAACAAAAAATATAATTAATTCCCAGTTTGTACTTTTTCTAATTGGTCTGTAATATTTTTTCGATAAAGTAATACTTTCCGAGATACTTGACGAAAGCCATTTGGAAATACCTTTTCAGTAAGTTAAAATCGCAGTTTTGAAGTCGTCATAAGTTAAAAACTATCAATTTATGTGAAAAATTGCATATAACCTTTTCTTCTTAAAATTTGATTCTATTTCAGTTCCGATAAATATATATATATTTTAATTGCCGCCCCCTGAGAGGGGGTGCCATCCACCCCCCTATGAATTAGCAACCCCCCCGCACAATATAGAAACTTCTCTGTGAAGCATTTACTATTATACTGCCAAAAATGAACGAAATCCGTTCCATATGACATTATTCCGGAGTTAAAACCTCTAGTTACTGTACTATACGACTGCGTGAAACATTTGGTGAAGGTTTATGTTGTTAACTTGCCTTTCTTTTACTTAGTGAAATCTATTCTTACTGAAGGTGGTGTTAGCTTCCACGACCCTATCTCACAATTGCCTAGATGTAAGACTTCGGGAAGTTCCATGTCTTTGTCTAATAGTTCCTTAGCACGAATTCTCAATGGACGTGTGATAGTCGTCTCGTAGATGTTATCTAAGTCTGTATCGAGAATTATGGAATGGAGAGGATGATCTGGCAGAGCCAGATTTTAGTAGAGTAATTTAGTAGCAGGCAGTCTCTTTTAAATTTCAGAGGTGGACATCCCGCTTCTACGTATACTGACTCCATTAGGGTAGTTCTCTCTATTTTCCAGGAAGAATATCACTGAATGAAGATACAATTAATGATCGGCTATTAATTTCACTCGAAGGGATTACAACAGCAAATTCCGATAGTATCAATATTTTTGTAAGAGAGACTTGGATAGGAAATCTGGATGTGGAAGTAGTTTTTACGTCCTTACCGGAGAGTGGCATTTTATTTTTGTATCATTTGCTTTAAAATATGGTTTTTTAGTGTTATTTATTGGAAAAGCAGTAAAGGCGATTTATTATTATTATTATCTATTATTAAATATTTGGATAAGTTGAGATTTAATGGCCTTATCCACTGATTTATTGCAAAACACATGAGCTTGTTTCGAAGATAAACAAAAAATTATAAACGTCCCCAAAATATTATTTTTGTCACACCTAAGATTAAGCAAACGTGAGTAAATGCCCAGCGGTATAAGTTTCCTCGCAAGGGTCCTTAAGCGGTGTGTTTTGACAAATCCAGATGTTCCGAGTTATGCACCGATTTGTTATGGGCGACGTCCGTCTACGGAGATGGGTGGATCGTCTGCCAATATTTCATGTTTTTAATTTGAACAAACGACTGTTTTTAACATTTTTTTCCTTTGTAAATTCCGAACATCTGTAACTGGTTATTCCTTTGACAGATTTCTGGGCCCTTGCGATTTGTAAAATCTAATTTATTTCGCTCAGCTTAAGAACGAAATTAGATAAAGAACAAATTGATACGTTTCAACAATGGAATTGTTAGTTGGAGAACGGGATCCTCGAAATATGCAAAATAAAAGTGGCCCGTGCAACTCACAAGCATACGAAAAGTGAAACAATATTTTTATGTAGAATGACCTGCCGAATTAGATTATGAAAGTAGCGATTTGATTGGTATTGTAAAATCGGAATAAACCGCACTTTGTCACTTATTTGTAAAATATATTAGAATTTCAGCATTTTATATTTCTTATCCCATAAATTCCTTTTCATACTATTTATTTGGCACTTTGTCACCTTCTGTAAAAATTTTTATGAAAAGAATCTCTGTGCCAAATGAATAATCAGAGGTTAGATTTAATAGTTCTGATTAGTAGAAAATATCTCACACTTAAAAATACATAATCTGCAATAAAAATGTTAAATGATAATCCTATGAATAAAATTTAAATTGGTGGTTGTTAACGTTCCGGAAAAAATCGTTCCACTTCCGTTATTTGTACAGTCACTTTGTGTCAAAAAGTACCCAAACTTCGGACTAATTCTATATCGGCTTGGATTTTTTTTTTGCGGTCAATTTCAAATATTAAAAAGGAATAAGAGGGCGAAAACCCCCAAAATAAAAGAAAATAAAAAATTAATGAAGTACTGAGAATAAATTATTGAAAATTATATTATTGATGTTTTTGGGGTCGCTGGTCACGAATGTGAAGTCAGAAATTAAAAAAAATATATATGTTGGCCGATATAAAAATGGATGGATGAATTACTTTTTGTTTACTTTGAGAAATTAGGACCTTCATAGCAGATAGTTACATTTTGAGACATAAAACTCATCCCCTAATAATAAAATTAATTGCTTTTACTCCTAGTTAAGTGAGTCAAAATCACCTTTAAAGTTAAAATAGAAGTATAAAGTACTGGGAATTTATTCATGAAACTAATATTATTTATGATTTTGGGGTTGCTGATTAAAAATTTGGATCGGGGTTGTGTGTTAAGGTGTAGGAAATCAATAAAACAATAACTAATATTTTCCAATTTATTAAATATATAGAGATTTAACCTAAATTTATTATAATTATTCGTCTTCATCTATGTTTTGGGTTATTTTCATCTTTATATATATTTACATAAATATATAACATGCATGCGATGTCCAACGACTTAAGAAATTTGCGTGAATATCAAAAAGTATAAAAATTATTATAGTCTTAGCGGTTAACGCCAATTCTAGCCAAAACCCTACAAATTGTGTTAAAAGCATGAAACTTGGTCGGCAGCTTAAATAGGTCAAACTAAGAGATTTTGCCCGAAGTACCCTAAGAAATACCCCGTACGAGCAGCACAGGGGCGTAGTTCATCTGGGGGGATAAAATTTTAAATGTAATTAAATAAATATGTCATTTATATTAGTTCGTCACCAATATTTTTGATTTATTTTAATTTCAAGACTGCATCATTCATAATTTTCCCCAAAATCCCTAGATTAGAACGAATATTTTAAAAGCTCTCTTCTCCCTTTATCAACATGAAAAATCTCTAGATTTGGAAAAATCTCTACATCTGGCAACCCTGAACTCCAAACCCCGAGCTGTCTCTTCTCAGTGTGTGTTATTCTCGGATAACAAGCTGAACGGTGTTAGTTAATCATTGGTGTTCTATTGCGTTTATAAGAGTCAATAGATTTTGTCTAATTGTGATTTGTGCTAGTGGTACATAAAAATATTTCCTCCCTAAAGACAACCTTCGACAAAAACGAAAAAATGTTAGAGCTTATCTTATACACCCTGGACGCCGCCGATCAGAAGACGACCACATTCAAGAGTGAAGCTAAAACAGATTTAAACCTCTTAACACAAATATCTAAAACCATAAAATCGAAATTTGACGAAATCTTTTTAGATACAAAACGATATAAGCGCGAATACTCAACGGTTTCGGCATAATCTTTAAATCAATAACCGGAAATTTAAATGCCGAAGACGGTCAATACTATTCTGATTGCATCAATAAATTAAACAACGACGAACACCAACTGGAGAATTAAAAATCTTTCAGTCACTACCGCCGTTATCAAAAATTTCAATTCAACTATTCAAAAACTTCAGATCGATGATGAAACGTTTAACAAAAATATCAAAAAAATCGATCGCACTATTCAAATTATAAGTCACGTCGAAACCATGGAAATCAAATTAATATTCTTACATTCCTAATCATTTAGTGACAGCACTACAAGAAATTTCACAGAGCTTACGAAGGAACAATTTGCCACTTCCTATTAAATTATCGGCAGTTGCTATGTATTTGGATATTATTGAATTACAAGCATTTCAAATGAATTCTAACTTAGTATTTGTTTTAACAATACCACTTGTTGAACCCCAAAACTACAACACCTATCGTCTATATCCTATCCCGATATTTGATAACAGAACTGGACTTCATCATATTGTATCAATTTCTCAAAAGCTTACGGCGAGAGATGACGATTCTTTAATGTACGTACCAATACCAAATTTAAAGGAATATAAACCACTATATTTTGGAACCAAATTATGCTCTAAACTATTTGCTTATAGCATCGATCAAAATGCCATATGTGAAGCCAGAATTCTCACACCACTAGTTAGACTCTCAGAAAACTGCCGGACCTCCTTCATTATCAGCCAAGGGTACAATGTCCAAGAACACGAAGATAACACATGGTTAGTAATAAATGCTGAACTACTTCATGTTACCATTAGCTGCCCAAGGAGAGATTCCTCTACTGAACTATTCAATCAAAATTCAGTCGTCAAACTTTAACCCCGATGTTACGCCTTTGTAGGCATTACAAAGATTCAAGCCAGTGCCAAAGATCTTTCCGAAGTCAAAGACAATTCTCATTCCATTCAAATTCCCTACGAATGTTGTAATCAGATCCCCGAAAAAATTAAACTTCCAAACTTAAAACCCCTCAAGCTAAACAACCTGAATGTGGAAGATTTAGACATTTCCAAAACCAAATTAGAACAATATTCCAAAGATCTGGACAAACTGATTAATGAACCTTTCGTGAACAAACACGTGTCATGGTTCACGTACTTCACAATTACTTTCATTATTCTCATTGTTCTACTTTACGTATTCTGTAAATGTAGAAGGAAAAGACGTGGAGTACTAAAGATACAACCCGCTACAGATGGTTCTCCTCCACCCTTTCCAGGACTTAACAAAGTATTCACAAAGCTCCCAAGGCTAATCCCTCCAAGAGCGATCCGGTATAAAATCCCAAGAAGAGGAAGAAGACATCCAGTTGACATAAACTTTCATCTGTGAACTTTTATTTGTAAATTTTAACTCTTCGTTTAATTAAATTTTTCATATTTTTATTTTTTATTACGCTATTACCCAACATTTTATCCATTCGCAAATTATTATTGCATTATTATTCTATTTATTTTTACTTATGTTACTTTACTTTTATTTTTACATTTCATACATTTTTATTTTCAATTACTAATATTTACATTTTACTCATTATAGCTTTTTGCATTATATTCATTCAATATTTCTCAATTTGAAAAGTATAACAAAACTTTTTAATAAGGGGGAAGTTGTAATATAAAATTATAAGCTATAAAGAGACATTACAAATAGTATCATATTACAGTATTAGATAACAGCTTCCTTTGAGTATTGATTATCTAGATATTAAGTTTCATTTTAACTTCTCACAATATTATGCTGATTTGCTATTTTGTATTTCCTTCGTTTAACTTTTGGCTGACTCATCATTTGTAAACTTATAAATAAGAGTAACGAGCATTTGTACATTAAGTTATCATACTCATTTCATATTAAATGTATCTCATATAATTCGTATATTTTATTAAGGAATCAAGCTTGATTCCTATTAATCAAAATAAAAGTTTTTGAAAACCCAATAACACAAGTGATCTAACATATATACAATATATATAGTTAGTTATCTTCCAAACCAAATTGCTGACATGTTGAATAAAAAGAGGAACAAAAAATAAAATGTCTATAATACCCTCAGTTCGTCCATCCATATCCAACAAGGTATACTGTAAATAAATTTTACGTTCAAAAATGGCAACCATTTTGAAATTTTTAAGGATACTAAAAAGTATCATTAGAACAGGTTAAGAGATTGCAATTTAAATAAAAATGTCATATATTTCACATTTCTTTTAATACTAGCGAATTTTACAAAATTTTGCTTTAAAATTGGAAAGTCTGCCATATTGTAAATTTTATAGTTATAAAAAAACATGTACAATATTGGTTATTAATCAATTATTATTTTTAAAATTCAAGCCTCTTGTACCATACTCCGCCCCTGAGCTGCTCCTAAGGACTATTTTTTTGGGTATTTCCTGCAAAATCTCTTAATTTGACCTATTTAAGGTACCTACCAAGTTTCATGCTTTTAACACAGTTTGCAGGGTTTTTTTGTTAATCGCTAGGACTATTATTATTTCTTTATGATTGAAAATACTGTGAGATTTTATCGCTAAAACGAGGCGCGCTCCTTATTTAGGACCAACAAAAAACACGATTTGGATTTTTTTTTAAAATTTGGAATTTACTGGAACCAAAAAACTCTCTGAAAGGCATACTGAGTAAAATCATAACCAAAAATCTGTCACAAATTGCCGAAATATAATTCCATCGAGCTACGTCTAATGTAAGGTGGGTAAGCAAATCTTGAAAATAATATTTTTTAGTCGATGATTTGGCAATGCGTTAGCGATAAAAATTTTGTAATTAAAAATTCAAATTTCGTCGTAATTGCATTAAAGTTGGTAGTGAGGTTTTTTTAGGAGTAGCTAGTACCGAATCTGATGTTAAAAGTGAAAAATGGCAAATCTAATATAGCTGCGGTAATTGCAATTTTTTCGCAGATTTACATGAGTTGACATGGTTTTTTTTCAGGATTTTATGATAATGAGTCTATCGTTAAAGCTTAAAAATTCAAAGCGACAGGCACCAAATAGAGCGAAAAAAACTTTGAATAAAAAGTGAAGGTCGCTAAAATTCATGAAATGAAACAGTCTTCTAGTTAAATCAAATTTATTACCAATAAAGTTTCGTTAACTGAGCGTCTGTGAAATTTTATTTAATAATTTTTAGCGACTTTTGAAGGTGGTTCAATTTTTTTTCTCAACATTTTTTTGTATGTTTTGTAAGTGTTACACGGCGTATGTCGAATTAAGGTTCTTCGTCTCTAGGGACGGAATTAGATAAAGCACAAATTGATACATTTCAGCAATGGCATTGTCTACTAAAATACTCAGACCGACTGTTAGGCATTTGGGTAATTTATATTTAAATGTGTATAATCCCAAAAGACCCTCAATCAGATAGCGGGTTATCGTGGAATTAGAATATTGGGGTGTTAAATCCATCAATGTACTTGTCGTATTAGCATAGTAAACAGTTCCGGATTTTTTTATTCAAAAATTTCTGCGTAGGGTGAATGCTTATCTTTATATTATGGCAAGTACAAGGTTTTGTTTTTAAAATAGTACATTGTTCGGTATGTACAGGGAAATATTTTATAGCGTTTGAGTTATGCATGATATAGTATTTTCCTGTTTCAAGAACAAATCGATAGTAATGTTTATTTATTGTATAGGGTCTCCCAAAAAAAACTGTAACTTGTAAATTTCAGACCATTCTGATAGTCTAAATTTAATATTACATATGCATAAACCTTCTCTCCTTTGACAATACTAGTGAGCATGGGGATAAAAATTCGATTACATGTCAGTTATTGGTAATTTTACCATTTTCCTTTTCATTATAACGTGCCCATAAACGGAAAATGTTAAATTATTCAGAATGAAAATATGTTTTAATTTTTTTGGTGAGAATCAAAATTAAAAAGAAAATTGAAAATTTAAAAAACAGAAACTGCTATCGGCTGTCAGCTGCCCTGCCTTACGTTAGCAAGGAAAATAGAATTATTTCAAGAAGCTGAAAACTACTTCATTTCGTCTTAACAACGAAGTCATAACAACTTGAAACTTTATGTTTGTGTTAAGTTAAAGAGTACTTATTTTTAACCTTCCCACCCATAAAAATGATTGCAATTGATTCAAAACCAAAAATTTAAATAAAACCAGATCTTTACGTTTTGAATTCCCAGGAGAACGAAAAAGTGTTTTTTTTTAAATGTATGTATGTGGACACAACAGCGCCGAAACTAGCTAACAGATTTTGATGAAATATACAAGGGGTATCGTATATGAACTGAACAGGTTTTGTTGAATTTCAGATGTTTAGTGCCTTTTTGGCACATATAATTTTTTATTTTTCAACATTTTTCATTTTTTGTTGTACAATTCGAAAATAGATGTTATTCTAATTTCAAAAATATATCACATTTCACTGTTTTGTGTTTATTTTCCGTAAAACAAGAGTTTTCTGTGTCCCGCAACGGTGGCTGTGGATCGTTATAGCCGGAGTGAAATATACCAAATAAAAATGGTGTATGCAATTCGCAAACACAAGAAAACTGAAGTCACATTCTTATGTAAAATGACCTCGATTCGTTATACGATTCGGAATTGCGAAGTCGGAAAAAATCGATCATTTCCATATTTTTGTGATTTTTTTTTATTTACCCCTTACCCTTCATCGGAATAAGATCGAAATATAATCTAGTTCCAGATCTTGTTAAAATACATACGTTTACCAAATTTCAAGTCAATATCTTAAACGGTTTCAGAGTAATCGTGCGCACAAAACAAGTTACAGACAGACAGACCGACCGACAGATAGAATTTTTTTTGCTCAAACTTAAAATCTCGAAGTTTCATGACATTCTAAGCCAATAAGAACAATAAAAATTTTCAACATTTTCTTTATCGATACTATGCTTCCACTGGATGTGGAAGTAATTATGAAAAAATTTCACCGTACGAAAAAAGCTGTGCTATATCGATGACTAAAATATTATTCATATAGAATGCTATCCCCAAAAAGTTGTTTTTGTCAAATGTTGCTTTTGTCATTTAACACAAAAACTATAAAAAATGGACGAAAGCTCTTTTCACAAAAGACAATGTGCATAAAATTTTCTACAATTTTGTTCCTATACAATATTTTGATAAGAGTTACCATTTTTCAGATAAATGAGTTCAAAATTAAGAAAACATGGAAATTCATATATCGGTAAATCATTTAGAGGAAATAACTTTAACAGTTATTGTAAGGGATATAATATAACTTTATATTATTAACATAACGAAAAATAAAATAAACTGAGAAAAGTTAATAATGATAATAATAATAATATTATAATTTGCAGACATTTATCTCGAAAACGGTAACAATGGGTTATGAACAGATTAGAGTTAAAAGTGTTGATAGTGATATTTTTTGGATTCTGCTGGCTCATTCCAATAGAATTAAATGTAAATTACTCTTTGATACCGAATTTGGCAATAAAAGAAGGTTTATTATTATATCTGCATTAGCAGAATAGTACGAACCTCAAAAATGTTCGGCATTACTAGGCCTTCATTCATTTACTGGATGTGACTCAGTTAGGTCTTTAAGGGAAAAGGAAAGATAAAACCCCTAAAAATGTTACTTACTTTATCAATTGACACTGAAGTTGATTTTTCTTCGATTCCACTATTAAGGGTTTGCCTTATCGAGCATATTAAAAGAAGTATTTATCAAACGCGTATTTGGCGATTAGCCGACGAAGGTATTCACATTATTCCAAAGCCTTGGAATGATTATGGATGGCAAGAAAATTGAGAACCTCTTCGGCGTTCAGCAGATAAAATAATGCCTCAATCGCTTACTGAAATTCTTCAGGAGATGATTCCAAATCAAATCATAATAGACAAAAGTTAGGATGATATCATAAATGAAGCCATAGAGGAAGAAGACTTCGATGTTTCGGGAGGCAGCTATAGTGAATCTGAAAGCGAATGAGGTGTTACTTACGTTTATATTGAATTTTATATTTTATTTTAAGAGCTGAATCATTTGTCTGGAAAATGGTAACTCCTATCGAAATATTGTATAGGAACAAAATTGTAGAAAATTTTATGCACTTTGTTTCTTGACAAGAAAGTTTTTCTCCATCTTTTTTAGTTTTTGTGTTAAATAACAAAAACAATATTTGCAAAATTTTTTTTTATAAATGGACGCCGTTTTGAAAGTAAAGCCAGTATGTTTTTGGGGACATGTGTAAAATTGTTCCTTAGACTCTAATCTTTATGAAAAACATAGTCCTCATGGACCGGAGGGGGGGGGGGGGGAGGTTGCATGTACAGTTAGGGTGGGCTCCCGTAGTAATAATAAGTATATAATTTTTTCAATTCGACCATGTCTTCCTTTTAAAATGGCGCGCGTTCTAAATATCTCTCAGAATATGACAAGGAGATGCGCTTTCCGTAGATGGTGAAAGCCTCTACCTACATTTTTAATACATGTTTTGAAACGTTAATTTTAGTTTCACGATCTGAAGAGACGACCTGTATAAAATAGAGATACTCCAATTGAAATTCTGCAATGCCTAAATCGACTTGGTTAGATTTTACGGAATAATAAAATCTAACACGAAACAAAAGAAGGATGCCTTCAAACTAAAACGAATCGCAGGAAATTGCATAAAACCTTTGCCGAGATTAAGTTAATGAGAAAAATTCGCTATTTCCTAGACTGCAACAACAAAATAGCCCAGTCTTGAATAAACTTCATTCTCTGTGGCATAGAAGCGGGTCGCAATGAGTTGGAGACTAAATGAAAGAAGATAATATGAATGCATGCAGTCCCCATAGGCAAATAAAGAATCTAATGCAGTCTGCACTCGGTTCTTTACCTGCGGAATGGAAATTACTTGACTTGGCCACGGCGCGGCGCACTTATACGACCCATCCTCTTACACGTCTTTCTCTCTTATATTTATCTCGAATAAGGGAATTTAAATATTAATTTCCTACTCCGTACCAGACAGATTATTGTCTATTGTGTCATTTTTGAACTATGGAATAATTAAGCGTATTTTGGGGTTGTTACACAATTCTTCTTCGGCACAAATTTAAAGCGAATATTTTATTATAAAAACCATCATATTTCAATATTCAATATCCAATATATAATATACACATAATACTGGTCTTGGCAAAAAATAAAAAATGTATTACATAGAATGAAATATTCCGAAATATTGTATTTGGCAAGGAGGTTTTATAGTCTTAAAGCATTTTTCTCTATATGGTCAAGGTTATAATAAAAATGCTTTTATTCACGACTATCGTAGCATTCTACATTTAACAATTGACAAATAATGATAGTCATTATTCCAACCTAACGTATAATGAATATAATCTCATTCTAACTCTCCTTTAACCAATCAGGATCTAGCAATTTTCATAAAGAACAGGCTAGTCCATTTTTTCTATGTATGTGCATGTTTTCGTGTTTGACGTTTAAAACGTCAAACAAGGTTTTACTGTAAGCTAACTTTATTTTTTCACTATTAAACAAATAAAACAGTTAAATTATACGACAGTCGTGGATAAAGTATAGTATTCAGCTCGCGTATAATGGCAATTATACGCTTGTTGAATAATCTACTATTACTATTTTGATTTGTTTAGTTTTTACTTCTTTTGTTAACCTAGTATTGTAATTGTGAAAAAATCACCGCGACGTTTCTTCAGATTTTAATGTTTCAGGCCACGTAGATTACCAAAATTAAAGTCCTTCAATTCCGTCAGTCTGTCTGCCTGCTTGTCTGCCCGTCTGTCTGACTATTGGCGCTATATCTACAAAACTATTTGACATAGAAGAATAATATTTAATAGGTATCTGACTCTACTACCAGCAAAGAAATGGGATAAAATTTTAGTGAAAAATATGTAGGGTGATACCCTAAATCAATCATTGACGAGAAAAAAATGTGACGAAGGATAATAATATTTAGACTGTAATAATATTTCTTACGTAGTTAATATAATTGTCAAGGAAGAAACTTGATATAATAAAAATATACAGAGTGGTCACTCTAAAAATAATTAATCAAGAAACGGCGGCGGAAAATATTAGTTGGAATATAGTTGACACTATTGCCAGAAATAAAATTTGACATGCTTTTAGTAAAAAATATATAAAGGATGGTCATTCAATAGAAAATGTAATTAATAAATAGAGGGTGTCAAACAGAAAGGGAAGTTTTTTTTGTAAATACAATTTTAAAAAATAGTTACATTCATCTAGTTTTTATTTTATTTTTAGAGCGTAATAGTAAATTTTAATAATTTTAACGTACACTAACTCAATCCAACAAATTTCACGAGTTTTGTATTCAAGCTCAAGTTTCTTTAATGTTCCATTTTCATTTCGAGGGTAAAGATATGGAATGGACAGATGAACGTACCAATTTATCAGCTCCTAACTGAGACCTATAACTGATCAGTAAAGTTTAGTTTGGGGAATAAGTAGCCCGAAGACCACTGCCTGGACTTATACCGATAGAACGATACTGATATGGTGGTGCTCTCATTACCAGTCCACAATTAGAGCTAGTCTGGGTCAAGTTCAAAGGCTGGCCTGTCTAGGAATAACGTTAACAATTAGGACCACTCAAACAATGGCTCATTTAGCATATTTTTTTAAATTACATTTTCAATAAGGTCTTAATTTTAGAACGAAATGCAAAAAAAAACAATATTCTAGGATCTCTACAGGCTTTAAGATTAATCAAGAACATCGACGCTGCGTGACATCATTCACTCTTACTTGCATATTCGTTGTGTTAGAATACTCCAATAGTTTCCAAATCACCATATTTTTGGTAGATTAGACAAATCTGCCTCTAAATAGCCGTAACCGCAATTTGAGCGCGTCGGATTGTGTTTAAAGCAGTATGTTTCTGAAACTACTTATCGGGTCGATCTTAAAATTTTTTATGTAAATAATTATTCGACGATTACTTCGTATAAACGTACTATACAGTGAATTATGAAATTTGACTTGACCCCATTGTTTCATTGCAATGTTTCATTGCAAGTCATTCTTGGACTCACTTCCTTGCACGTTGCAGTGAAATTTGAAGCCAAGAAAGTAATAAACAGACTATTCAAGAATGGAATGTGGAATATGATGTGCCAAGGGCTGGGCCACATAAAGGCTCTAGCTCTACCGATTAGGGACCAGGTCGTCGCTCAGTTAGAGAGTGACCAATGCGTCTCCGTTTACCGGTTTACTATTTCATATACAATTGTGTTCCTTAGTCAATAATAGGGAACACGACAAAAGGCATTTTCTGAGTCCTTGTGGTTTGGAATGACACACGGACGGATCGAAGATTCAGAAGAGAACCAGTGCTGGCTTTCACTGATTCAAACTAAGGTATATCGGTGACACTTGGCAAATATCCAAGTGTATCCCAAGCAGAGCTATATAAGATGTTACTGTGCGCAAGCGAAAATGTCAGAAAAACTTTCATATGCAAACATACTGATATATGCACCGACAGCTAGATGGAAAAACTGGCCTAGAATGAGCCTTCGATTTACCAAGAAGTCTCATTCAATCAGAGCCACAAGACTGGATGAAGGCGCAGTTCAACAATTATTGGGTTAACTAGTGCACTATGTAAAGGGGCCATCAATTGACTCCACCATGAAATGTTGTTTGAGCTCAATGGAAAAAGAATGAGATGGATGATCGGCCTGATAACAAGATGCTGTTCTCTGAACAAACACCTACGTATACTGAGGTTGAAGGATGTATGGAGGTATGGAGTGGAGGTCTCTTGAGCGATTGAGTCACAACGTTTAAAGTAAGTTTTTTGCTCCTGTCCCCTCTCAGATCCCTACCAGTCGAGCTGTCAGACCTCACTTCGGTTGTGTTGTCCTAAAATAGATCTTTGAAAAACGGTTTGTAAGGGAGGGTGGGGTATAATTGTTTCGGAGAAAATGGTTCAGGTAAGTCGATTAATTTTTCAATTATATTTCACCATTTTCTGCTTCGAAAATTATATAACACAGGTAGATGTTTAAAGAATACGATCTATTTTAAGAGCACGTGTATTAATAATGTGAAAAAAATTTCAGTTATTTGAATTCATAAACTAAGAAACAATTTGTAATTTTAATGGCCAACACTTTCTTGATTTTATTATAAATAATACTAGTAATGCAAAATACATTTTTACTATGTATTATTCGAATGTAGCAATAGGTCTTTCCAAAACTTATGTCATTATGTAAGTCCATATTGAAACCCCAAATATTCTTCCAATGAGGCTCCTTACTGAATTCACAGGTTTATTATAAAATGTATTGTTTGATCAGTCTACTTTCTCGTCTGAGCAGTTGCTGCTCTTTGTGGCTTTTTACATTAGTTGGTTTCACCTTCAAGGCTAATGTCTCGTTTATATTACAAGTAAGATTTTGATGATTGTTGATTATTTTAGAAAAGTAGGAGTATCAGAAGCTGTCGAATTTTAGGTTTGTCGACATTGAAAGTTTTTAGTGCACTAGTTTTTTCTTGCGGTGGGCATTACTTTAACATTATTGATGTTGTTTTTTTTTAAGTCTGCATTCTATGTCTAGGGTAGAAAATGACCAACTTTAAATGAACATTTTAATAAACTGAGAGGCTGTCGAGGATACGATTTTCTTTGGTAATACTGGGTCTAGATTGCAGGTATTTTCGTATTTTTTATTATAGTTTTATTTTATTTATTTATTTACTTATTTAGAGCAACGAATGTCCTTATTTTAAAACATAGGTATATACAAATATAAGGTAGGCTAATAGTAAGTGTATTTGTACTAAACATCTATTTTTTTAGAGCAATGAATGTATATGTTTTCTGCGCCGATTTAGTCAATTGAGATAAGCTAGAGGCATGTGCCAAGTTCAGGTGAACGAATAGATTAGCTTATTCAGTTTTCGTTTGCCAGCGCCCCAAAACTACATTATTTGCGGTTGATGAGGTGTTCAGTATTTTATGTGTGCACATTTTCATTCTATTTTGTTTTTCCTTGTATTAATAATACCACTCACGCATGTTTCATTTTATTTTATTTTGTTCTAATTTACACAAATATCTGTAACTACAAATTTATTTTCTATGGATATGTTTACAATAAATAACAAATAAACAAATGTATCATATAACTGATTAGACTAATAGCAATAAAACGTATGCGTGTTGCATTTCAGAACATAAACATAGATGCTGCTTACTTTTTACCAGTGTACTTGATATGAATCACTTCACGGATTACACTAAACATTAACACGTTGACTTAGTTATCGGTACACATCTAACTTGCTCAAAACAAGAAATTGAAATGAGGTCTGACAGCTCGATTAGTATGGATCTGAGAGGAGACAGGAGGAAAAAACTTACTTCAAAAAAAGTGACTAAATCGCTTAAGAGACGAAAACTACCTGTGTTATATAATTGTTGAAGGAGAAAATGGTGAAATATAATGTGTTTTGTGTATCTAACAATTTTATTGAATTTTTGAAACTAGCAAAAGCATCTGCAAGGCAATGGGGGGGGGGGGGGGGGGGCAACTTACAATACGGTTTTGGAGATTGATTAATTAATTTGTTACTACAATTACAACTTAAAACTTGAGTGATAAAAAACATTGTACACTTATTTTAATACGATCTTGTTCAATAACCCCCAGAGCTTCCCTTTTTAAATCGAGTAGTTTTTCCTATTACCAGAATTGAAAAAATCACAATGATTTATTAATCCGATAAACGTTCTAATTATACGGGTTTAAATTGTACTTTTTTCACTTGACAAAGTAGAGTAATAAAACAGTACGCATTATTAATGGGAAAGGGTAAATAATTGACGTGTGGTTGGTTTAGGTGACCAAGACACGCAGCCAACTTACACGAAACGGTAAAGCAGTGGCAGCAGGCGAGGTCGAAAGGAATTTTGTCAATTGCGCTTGCAGTTGAGTTTCAGGAAATGCATCCTTAAAATAAATATAAACATTATACCCTTCGTCGATTTATTGAAGTTTTTATATAACTGTACAACATTCTATAGGATACAGTTTTTGAGAATAATATAATCTCTAGCTATAATTACTATACATTTAAATACAATAATCGCAATAACGCTAGTCAACATAATATGCAGTATTTTCGTATTTGTATAATCTTGTCACTGGTTGCAATCATCTTCACGCACACCTTTTACTTCCACGTCCAGTGGAAGTATAGTAACGACAAAAAAATTTTTAAAAATTTTTATTGTCCAAATAGGCTTAAAATGTCACGAAACGTCGAGATTTTAAGTTTGAGCGAAAAAAAACAAAGTCGGTCTGTCTGTAACTTTTTTTTGTGCGCACGTTTACTCTGAAACCGCTTAAGATATTGACTTGAAATTTGGTACACATATGTACTTTAACGAGATTTAGAACTAGATTATATTTTCATCTTGTTCCGTCGAAGGGGGGGGGGGGGGGGGGTAAATTGGGGTAAATTTGGGGTAAATGGGTAAATGAAGCAGGTAAGAGTCCATGAAATTGGTATTTAGTATATACAAGAGAAGCTGAGGTCTCAAAAAAAATTTTGGCATTAGCCACCCCCATTACCACCCCCACCTCCTTACTAAAGGGGATGAAAAAAAAATGTGATTTAGTGCATGTACAGGAACCAGAAACCTCAAAATATTTTTTTACTTCATCCACCCCCCACTACCACCGCCCTATCACCACCCCCACCCCACTACCTATGTGGGGTGTCGTTTTATGGGTTTTTAGGGTAGAGGATTTCAAATATTATATTATTAAAGTTCCATAAATAATTATTTTCACATACAAAGTTTTTTCGTTGTGAGTGACTTGGACAGAGAATCTGGATGTGGAAGTAGTGATTCCTTGGGCAGCGGTTTTTTAAAATGTTTGATAACTTTTGCATTTACTGGTTGATTTCCTCCTCAAGGTATCGTAGTTATAAGAAATGTAACAAACAGATGGACAGACGGACATTTTAATAGTTATTCAGAGTTCACTGGCTATTAAAAACGTTATGATTTTTGCAAGATAATTTAACAGTAATGACACGATGATCATCCTTATACGTAGGTACCATTTATTTAAAATTTCAAAACTAATTTCAGACAAGCACAACTTTTACTCAGTTCTTCCTCGATGTTAGCAATAAAGACAATAAGCAGTAAACATGTAATAATATTAAACAATACCATATATTTCCACATTATTACATCTAGGAGCCCCTAAAAACTCCTTGAAAAATGTAGTCACACCTCTTGTAGAATTTTGTAAATTTATTTCAAAATGGTTGTATAGAAATATTATATCGTATATAATATAACCAGTGCTTAGAATTTTATCGGTAAAATAAAAGTAGCAGAAAGCTAAGTTAGTTAGTTCGGCAATCGTCTCAGAGATGGCGCGCTGTGCTACCATCTACTGAAACACTGTAGAGAGATGTAGAAAGATCCAGAATGAATTACCCAGGAATATAAATAGAGAGTGAGTGGCCGCACAGTACAGTAGACAGTTCAGATAATAATGAGTTCAGTACAGTTCAGAATGCAGTACAATTCAGTTCAGATAGAAAAGTGATTAAGTGATAATATAATTATAATGTGAGTGATATATTAGTGAAGTAATTAACTGTTTTAATTAATACTTTAGTTAATAAATTAGTGTTAAGTGTTACCCCGATGTTATAATTTCCAGATCCATGATACAGGGTGTTTACAACGTAACAATATCTTTAATTTTATGTTACGTTTTATTTTATGTTACGTAGCTAATTATTTATTATTTACTGACCTTCATTTAGGTCACACAGTAATATTTTTTTGAAGCGATTCATCTAGTAAGAACAAAGTAAGTATAAGTATTTATCAAACGTAGCTGCAGAAACTTAAAGTCCACGGAATTAGCCATACTTTAAATGTAATGACAAAAAAAAAAAATAAAATACGAAATACGTCAAACCATATGTGTTGTAATGGTCCGAAACTGTTGAGTGCTGAGAAGTCCTCACTGTAAAAAGTTCTCGGACACGCTTCGACCAATCACATTACTAGTAAAAACAGAGAGAGAGAAAGAGATAGAGAGACAAAGAGAGAGAGAAAGAGAGAGCATTGCTGCATTTACCAATCTCCAGCCTTTGCGTTTTGAGGTTGCCGATATCAGAAATAGAAATGAAATATTTCAAGTGTTACAATATTTAAGCGTTTATTGATACTTATATGTTTACCTATTTAAAACTTACTTTTAATTTAAGAAATTTAATAATTCTGTTAAGGTTTGCTTGTTTAAGCAGAGAGAATTTTAAGTACAACAAATTATAAGTATAGTGCACAGTTTTGATTTTCCAAATGATTAACGTGTTGTTACTTTGTGATAGACTACCGTTTTGTTTTTCAATTATGGCTTTAAGAATAGCTCCATACAGCCAGTCACAATTTTAAAATCAGAACAATTTGATTACCGTATGTAAGCACATTTTTAGTTTATTTGTGTTTAACTTTTACACATGTAATAATTGATTTGGCTGTTTGGTAGGTACTCCTATTTAATTTTGATTGCGGCAGTGATAAATATTTTGTAATTGCGTTACTATAAGCAATTGAAAGCTGTGTTTAACTTGTCCCTAGCCTATATATTCCAGGCAGCCTTGACTTTGGAATTGGAAGTTGTCTACTTACGTGGTGTGATTATGTCATGTTTATATTATTATATTACTATATATATATATATATATATGTATATATATATATATATATATATATATATATATATATATATATATATATATATATATATATATAATACAATTGTTACAGTATATTTTCACATTTAGTAATTGCCGGAATTTTATGTACTAATTTTGCCTAATAGCGCTAACCGATGATTTTACGTCATGCCATTCCGCAACTGGAAAGGACCTGACTAGTCGGCCGTGTGAGACCCCTTCCTCACCAGTATATTGCAGAGGGGGGTACTGCACGTAAAACATTAAAATTTTGTTCAGGGCACAGGGTGACTACCCTACCCTGCGTTCGAGGTTTAGCAGCCTTTGGGGCTCCCTTTCATAAGTGGGCCTAGGCCCTGTAACACAATACTACAATTTACAAGTTACATTAACAATGTGTAATAAGCTAATGACAGCATTTACAGAAAAAATTTAAAACATTCTATTGTTATTCTATTTGTGTGTATCTTAACAAAGTGAATCATTAAATTGAATTTTGGTGATCACAATATGCAGTTTCAACAACTGATTTCTATACATCTGGAATGAGTGAAAATAATAAGCAGATGCTAAAAGTAATAGAGGGATGTAGTGAATGAGTAGAGAAACCTGTCCAAATGAAGAAATTCAAAGGCCTCATATTGATGAATCTAAAGCAGATATAGTTATGGTCCTGCGCGCCTAATCGAATGAACAATATAATTTTGAACTAAATACTAACATGCAACTATCTCAAGGACAGTGGAATCGGTTTCGACGCCTTCCCCTATATCTTCTAAGACCTCTATTAGTACCTTTTCTAAAACGGTAATGGACATCATCGAATGCCAATTATCAAAAAATCTCCAACAAAAGTCGACATTTATAAAAAACTGCTTTTGAAAATTATTTTACATTTTAAGTATGATTATCCTCATCTCACTTACGCTTATTATGTTATGTATTTCTGAAAAAATTTGTTTCGTCTGTAAACAATAACTGAGGTGGAAATTTGGAATCGACACTATTTTCTCTTATAATCATAGCTACCTGCTGAGACAAGCATCTAGGTAAAAGAGCCTGTATATATTGAATATCGTGGGATAAAGTTACTGGTCCTTAAAATTCTACATACCGTTGTATTGGTTATATTCAACAGAAGTTCAATTTTCCGTGTACTTGTTTAAGGATTTGTTTCAATAATTCAATTTCATTCAGTATAGCTACTTTTATTTGAATTGTTCTCAATGTTGCAGGTTTTTCTCTTCACGGATAGGCTGGGGATAATAAAAAACACAAGTCAGAGCTTTGGAAAGCATCTCGCATACGCCACGGATAGAGCAAGCATGGTAAGTAGAATAATTCAAAGAGTAGGAAGAGGCACTGGGGCCAAAATACATACTCTTCAATCACGTAAGCATCACCGATTTGGTGCAAAAAATATAAAGAACAAAAATATAAAAAAATTACAGACCGTGTCTAGAGGAAGATGACACTAAGAGTAAGTAGGGCGTAGAGGACAACATCGACAGAGACTCTGCAAGTAATCGTCAAAGAATTCTAATAGATCTGATGGTTGAATAAATGGCTGCAACGATGGACAAGCCTGAGGAACAGAAAAAGAACATACGTAAAAACACCATATTGAAGTAGTAAGACAGATGGCAGCCCAGCGACAAGGACGTATAGCTGCAATAATCTCTTGGTACTATAAACCTGGTGATATCCAACACCACCTAACACACAGACGTTACAAGGAAGATTTAATTATATAAGAGAATAGTGAGGTCAGACATGTTTTTACTACCGAGAGACGTCGAATGATGCATACCACACAGTGCACCAAATGGTAGGACTTAAGGAATAAAGCGCGGGAAATAATTGGTCACGATATCCGGTCAGATAGCCTAATAAATGAATTGCTGAATTGAAAAGAACCAAACCAAATAAGTGGTGAAAGATACGTGTAACAGGATGACAGCCGAGTGAATAAAAATGGATGCAGTGAGGTAACACACACACACACACACAAAAAAGGTTTTCCTATATGGGCTGTAGACGTTTTCAAAGTAATGTTTGGTTATCAGAAATACGACACCTCCATGTCGTTAACCATCTTTGGTAATAAGTAAATTACCATGAGCCATATAGCACACAAAGTCCATATCGCCCGTCTCAGTGTTGGAAAATTTGACCAATTTGAGTAAAATTAACAATAATCTAGCATTCATTTGATTAACAATCAACTAAATATTCTACAAAACAACAAGCAATACTATTGCAACTTCAATCTTATAATTGTGAAGTTGATAAATAATTAATAAAATTGTATTGATTAAATTCCATAAATTTGATATAATAGTAATTTAAATATCGTGGAATATGAATCAAGAAAATCAATGTAAAAACTGATACGAAATGCCTTTTCTTCTTCTTGTAACTTCCTTTAATTCTTTTAGTGATCAAAACATATGACCTATGCTTTCTCTTAATTCAATAAGACACCTCACAACACTGAAGCAGTTAAACCATTGGTATATAAAAGAGAGAATGTAAAGTCAATCATTGATTGATTTATCCTTTAGGAAATGCATATCACAGCTAATAACGAGGATTACAGTCACATAAGAATATAGCAATAATAGTATTACTCCGTGCTGGGCCTAAGGAAAAGCCCAATTTACCTGTGTCCTTTGTCGGAAACCACGCAATCAGACGTGTTGCTAATCCGCGTATCGGCTGACAGGATCGACGGGTCCACGGGGGCCCTCGTTAGTCAACTTCTTCACTTTAACGTCTTCCTGAGACTTCCTTGTGAGCGCTAATCAACTTGTGGAATGTTAAGATGACACGTTGCTTTACGTTTTTAAATTTTTAATACGTATATGTTTACCAGTCAATCTGGGCGGAGCTCTATCAATAACATATGGGTAAATAGGTGGAAAAAAGGTTTCAGACAGTAATAGGAATATAAAAAGTGCATAATATTACACACTTATGATCGATCAGACATATTTATAGATGTGAGAGGTAAATCAAACGTTAATAAAAATTAATGTAGTAATAATATTTTCCGTACTAGTCCATTAAACTGCCTATCAACTGTCTATTATCGATAAATTGTAGAAATCAAAACTAACAAAAGCTCGAAATCTCAACATTCATTTTGACATGTCAATTATCTCACGAAATATATTTTTACGAAAATATGATAACCCAGCCACTTTATACATAAAAAAGGCCAAACATACAAAAAAATCCAACCTAAGATTTTCCAATGGGATTCTCTTTAGTTTGGCGTTACAAATAATTTCTCACGAAATATATTTTTACGAAAATATGATAACCCAGTCACTTTATACATAAAAAAGGCCCAACCTATAAAAAAATCAAACCTAGAGGTTTTCCAACGGGATTCTCTTTATTTTGGCATCACGAATAGTTTCTCAGAAGTCCATAGAGCGAACTGGATGGCTGCAATAGTTACAGCAGGTCAAATTACAAGAAAATCGGTTTTTCTCAAATATCTCGCAAATTATCGGTTTTACGTTAATTTTGGTTATTATAGAATCTGTTCGCGAGATAAGTATGCATAAAAAAGGTTCTATACAAAATATACGTAGAACAAATAGTTATCGAGATATTGGTATGAGAAACTTCGGAGCAAAGTGCATACGACACTATTATATACGTAGAGTGTTGTATATAGATAACAAGACCTATGAATACAGAGGAACATCGTTTATGCATATATACCCGCATAATTTCTGTCTAAGATGTCCTTGAAATTGACACTTCTTCATAATAATAATAGTAAGGGCTTTTAGTAGTAGCTTTCTAACATTCCATTGCTTTACTTCGAAAAGGAAAAATAAATGCATTTAAAACATTACAAAAAAGACCAGATTTACAGGAAGCATTGGCGGCATTCAAAATAGAAAACAGTTTGAAAAAAATTTGCAAATAAATAAGCCTGTGCAATTGTCGTTACTTCCACCCACAGCAGCAGCTACTCAACAACATCTATTCAGGGTATATTACCAGGTTCAAACTTGGCTGGGAAAAGATTTAAACCCTCAGCAATGGGGTTGGACTTTAAAAAATAATTTATTAGAGCCAACAACTACTCTGATACCTCCTGCACCAGATGAACTTCTCAATTATATTTTCTGCAATTGCACAAAAGGTTGTGGCACCAATTGTGGATGCAGAAAAATAGGATTGCAATGTTCCATAGTGTGTGGCTCTTGTCGGGGCCAGTCGTGTCTCAATACGATATCCGAGGATGCAACCGTTGAATCTAAGTTCAACGATGATGAAGACGAACTCATTTCATTATTTTCCGCTGAGATGGTTGTTGATGAAGATGAAAATATTGAAGAAGTGGAAATAGAAGGAATAGACAGAGACGAAGAACAATAAGTCAGCAAAGCCGAACCATAATCAAGAAAATTATAATATAACTTGTAATCCTCGGTGGTGGGGAAACGAATGCAGCACAATGTCCGATTTTTAATAATAATCTCAAAAACTATTGGTTCTACGTAAATTTTGTATAGGACCTTTTTTATGCAGATTTATATCATGAACAAATTTTATAATAACCAAAATTAACGTAAAACTGATGGTTTACCAGATATTTGAGAAAAACCGATTTTCTTGACATTTGACCTGCTGTAACTATTGTAGCCATCCAGTTGGCTTTATGAACTTTTGAGAAATAATTTATGACACCAAAATAAAGAGAATCCCGTTGGCAAATTTTAGGTCGTATTTTTTGAGAGGTTCGTGTATAAAGTGACTGGGCTATGAGTGAGAATATCATTTAAAATGTTTAAGTTAAAAAGAAGCAATTCAGCAAAATGATATTTAAACGTTATTGATAATTTAGTTAAATATTGCACTTGACGTGACCGACTGTTAGTGATTTAAACCGATGTATGGTAAGAAAATACTGTTTTAACTGCCTGTCAAGAATTCTACAGTAGCTTTAATAAGCAATACTAAATCGTTCAGGTTACTTTAGGGATTTAGTATTGCTTATTAAAGCTTCTGTAGAATTCTTGACAAGCAGTTAGAAGGGTCCTAAAAACTTTTTCTAAAATGATAATATTTTGAAAGATTAGGGAAAGTTTTTTGCTAATTTCCAAATGTTTTAAGATTTTTAAATGAATTTTCTAATTCAGACTTTATTAATTATATTCTAAGAGCTTGTATACATTTGGTAAAGTAGTAGCTACCATCTTTTGCTCGGTAGCCTGAAAGTAAGTATAGACAAAATAAACACTTTTTTTTATTAAGCCCTTAGCCCTAAGGGCAGGGATCGATAGGAGGGATCGAAATGTTCGGTACCATCTACTATACGTAATTGACATAGCAAAAAAATTAATGGAAGACACCGCAGACTTGTGGCGCGTGCACGCGCGGAGTTGAAAAAAAGAACAAAAAAAATAAGCGAGCTCCTTGAACAAACTTGACGGAAATTGTTCATTTCTTTCTCCTTTTTTCAAAAACAAAATGACAGACAATTGTATGCAGCCATTCTAATGTTATTCGCATGAAAATTTCCAAATTTGAGTGCTTTAATTCAAAATGGCCAAAAATCCATAATTTCTGTCTTCCAATCTCCAATCCAATCCAATCTAATCCAATTCAATAAAATCTTCCGAATATGAGGTTTTAAGCATTGTATAAAATTTTAAAAGTTCAAATTCCTCAAGTATGGATAATATTAGCACGAATTTATTAAAAAAATATATTATTCCAATTTTGAAACCGTTAACAGAACTAATAAACTGTTCTTTAAGTGAAGGAATCTTCCAAGAAAATCTGATAATTGCCTCTTATTTAAGTCTGATTGTAATTCAAAGGTGGAGATTTACCAATATCCATATTAAGTTCCTTCTCCAAAATATGTGAAAAAACAATATTTCATTGCATATAAGCATTGTGTAAAATTTGAAAATTTCAAATCCCTCAAGTATGGATAATATTAGCACGAATTTATTAAAAAAATGAATTATTCCAGTTTTGAAACCGTTAACAGAACTAATAAAGTGTTTTTTAACTGTACATGAACTGTGTTAATGTTTTCTTATAAAGATTTTAATTAGCTTCAATTTATGTTATTAAAATAAAAAAATTAAAAAAATAAAAATTTTGCAATTTCCTATCGAGTACATTTTAATATAATTTCGTTTTTAAAAATATTTATTTCGTTTGTTTCTTCTTGCTGTTTTATTGCGTTGAATATTGTTTGTGATATGTCTTTTACATATAAGGCATAAAATTATTATTTACATTCTTTTCAAAGTTATTTTAAAAAAAATCAGTTTGGAATCGGAAAGTGTTTTTAATTTTTTTTCTAAAACCAAAAAAACTTCGAATATGACATAATAACATAAATTGAAGCTATTTAAAACCTTCATAAGAAAACATTAAGATTTCTTTCTTAACAATTTTTTCAAAAAATTTTTTTTTAAATCGCTCTGTATACATGTTTAAATGCCTTAAAAATATCTACAATTTGATGTGCCTGACATGGTCGTCGCTTAAAAAATAAGAAAGTTACAAGCCTGGGGAGTTTTAAGTGGCGCACCCTGTATACACATGCGCATAGCCCGTCCTATCAAACTCCTTTTAAACTGCAATAAAAGAAATTCTCTCCACTAAAAAACCTGATCCAATGAGCGCTTGTGATCTCACTAGAAAAAAAAACCGATGGTTTTGGACATGCAAGGGTAGTTTTTGAGGACTAAGAGAGAAACTGATGCAGCTATCGTATTCTCCACCCTTGAAAACGGGGGATACCTTATTCTATTTGAGGGACACTACAGGATTCAGGGAGGGGGTGGTTTCAACCACCCTGGGGTCGTTAGAACGTCTGGTTGCAAAATTTTACAAAACATATTGAGTCGAATGCCTGATAATAAAAAATGGGAAAAAGGAGTGGTTTTTAATGTATTTAGGGGTGGAGGGCTAAATAAAATCAGCATCGTATTCCCCGGCCTTGAGAACGCGTAGAAAACAATTTTCAGTACGTTTGGATGTTTTTTGTATGTCTTGGTATTGAGGGAGGGGGTGGTTTCAAGCCCCGTGGGTCGTTGGGATGTCTGGTTGCGAAATTTTACAGGACATATTGATATTCCTCAAAAGAAAATCCAACAAGTCCTCGCATGCCTGACAATGAAAAATCGAAAACGGGGGTGGTTTTTGCGTTTAGGGGAGTTCGAGGGTGGATAGGGACCGCGTGACTATCACCATCATGTTGGCTGTCCTCGAAAACGTGGTCGCTACCCCTGCACTTTTGGGGTTTTTACAACTTTGGCATGGACTAATAGCGAAATAGCATCATAGCGATATTGGTTTTAGGTATCTTAAATATATTTTAATTTACTTATATTTTACAAAACTTTATTTTTATCTCCAATGCAAAACTTTAATTATATTTTTAAATTCAGGTCCAGCATAAGTTTAGGTTTTTATAAATTTAAATCTTGTATTATTTTATAAATTCTCTTTTCTTTTCTATAAAAGAGAGTTGTGTTGTCAGCGATTTGTAGAACTTGTTAGAAGAAATATTACAAAGGGGATTGATGAATACTAAAAAGGAATTGAGTAAAGAATTAAACACTATTATAGTAGCACAGAACGTGTCAAATATATCACACCTTACTGCTGCTTCCCTAAACGTTACTGTAGACTCATTTACATCAAGCTTTGGCTATATCAAAAATAGTTATCTTGTGAAATCAAGATTTTACATAATTTGCTACTAAAAATGCATAAACTAATGCAACAATCACTAATTTTAATCAACATAGAGCAGAAAAGATTGTAAATAGTGATTTCAGTTTTCTTATCAACACTCAACAGTGAACATTACACACTTAATCATTTCTAGTAAAACACTAACAGTGGACAATTTTGTAACACAGATAATATATGATGCAGTATGTATGATGAAAATACAAATACTATTTTTTCTTTCTTATATAGGAATAAAACTGACATTCAAAACTTTTTGTGAGAATTTTGTGTCCCGCACATACTGCAAAGTTGAAAGGCTCTTTGAATGCACGATTATCTTAAATCGACCCACCTCTTTAGAAGCCGTATCACCTGCCTCAATATTGACTTTAATTCAATACAGTAACGCAACGCTTGTAACAACAATAACGTTGACAGTGCCCAGTGGCGTACAAATTAGGGTAACTTCAAATTATAGCAAAATTATTAATATACCAAATATGCTTTGTTATTGTTAATAATGAAACACAAATTTCGTGGTGGGATTGTCGGTACTCCACATAAAATAGATTTTTCATTTTAAAAATGCATATTCATTATAAAAAGTTATATTATTTCATGAATGCAAGCATCTTAGAATCGTATATTATATGCAATATTAGAAGATATAGGTGAATAAACTGTTCAAGACGTTCCTGCCTTTCTTTCTACAATTATTCTAACAATTAAAAAAGTTAATGATGGAAGTCAAAATTTTATATTATTCGAGGCAACGTTATATCTGGAGCTCGTAGTATTAAAGGAATTAGTCAATTTACTGGCGTTCTAAGAATACGGTTTTCCTTAGATATCTATTCACAATTTTCATTTATTTTTAAATATAGAACCGCCTGACAATTTTTATTTTCACACATAAACACTCTTACACAGTAGCACTACCCCACTCGAGAATATTGAAAGATATGTAAATATCGACTACAGCATAATATATGGTGATTAAACCTGTCTTGGTTAGAGTGAATTTCAACTGTAATATAGCAAAATAAGCTTTATTTAGTTAACTACCTACAAGTCTATATGTCTTCACCAGAAGAGCTTGGAGCCAAGACGAGACTCGTATAGGAAAAAACTGGATATGAAAGTAGTAATTCCCTAGGCAGCGATTTTTTTTTTTAATTTTATCATCATTCATATTACCGTCCTGATGGAGTTTTGACCACAGCTATTTCACCACTCAACCAGGAAACAGTCACACAGACAACAACACAGCAACCATTCTTTGCGACATGGCCATCTGCCGCAGCTGAGACTCGAACTCAAAAGAGATAACAGATAACATATTCTCTCGCAACAAAGCCCTATATCGGCAACACATTGAAGGTGCCACAAAAATGTCCTAGTCAGGATTAGAAACCGAGACTTTGTGGTTTCAAGCCGAATACGTAAACGCTGAGGTCAACGTCGGTTAACCATACATGGTAAAAGTTTTTTGTGATTAAAGTTTAAACAACGCTTGCAGGAGACACTTCTACGTAAAAGAGGTATACTTAATAGAATTTGATAATTTCAACCGTTTTCGAGAAAATTTCCGCAAAGATTTCAAGAATTTTTTGAAAACAAACCCAGTTTGAAAAGGACAAATTGTATTTATGAAAAGTTCTGTCATTTACATACAATTTCTTTAGTTTGACATTTTGACAGAACTGAAACGTCACCAAAGCACACTTTTCAATAAATACAATTTGTCTTTTTCAATTTGAGTTTGCTTTCAAAGAATTTTTTAAGTTCTATGCGGCAGATTTCTGAAAAATGGTTGGAATTATCATGTTCTATCAAGTGTACCTTTTTTACGTAGAAATGACTCTTGCATGAGATTTTCTAGTCAGCCCCACTACGTTTACTAAAAAAAAAACCGTTGCCCAAGGAATCCCTACTTCCACATCCAGATTTTCTATCCAAGTCACTCACAGCGAAAAAATTTTGTATGTGGAAATAATTGTTTATGGAACTTTAATAATATAATATTTGAAATACTCTACCACAAAAACCCATAAAACGATACCCCTCATCGGTAGAGGGGTGGGGATGGTGATAGGGGGTGGTAGTGGGGGTGGATGAAGTAAAAAATATTTTGAGGTTTCTGGTTCTTGTACACACACTAAATCACATTTTTTTTATCCCCTTTAATAATGGGGTGGGGGTGGTAATGGGGGTGGCTAATGCCAACATTTTTTTTGAGACCTTAGCTTCTTTTGTATATACTAAATACCAATTTTATGGACTCTTACCTGCTTGATTCACCTATTTACCCCAAATTTACCCCAATTTACCCCCCACCCTTCGACGGAACAAGATGAAAATATAATCTAGTTCTAGATCTCGTTAAAGTACATATGTGTACCAAATTTCAAGTCAATATCTCAAACGGTTCCAGAGTAAACGTGCGCACAAAAAAAAACGTTACAGACAGACAGACAAACAAAAATTTTTTTTCGCTCAAACTTAAAATCTCGACGTTTCACGACATTCTAAGCCTATTTGAACAATAAAAATTTTAAAAAATTTTTTTGTCGTTACTATACTTCCACTGGATGTGGAAGTAAAAAGAGAGAAAAAAATATTCATCATCAGATATAGCTCATGAGGCGCTCTCCACGGGCTAGCGCGATTTAATACATAAATTATTGTTTTTTACCTTAAAAAATGTTTACTTACCCAATTTGGGAGAAGATCGGTAGTTGAGATACAGCAAAGAAAAAAAAATACAATTTTGACCCTGTATCTTATTCCACAGCAACAATTTACTAAAGCATGCTTGGTTATATCCTCATATTTTGAACTAAAGGAACTATGGCCTATTATTAATGGTCCACCCTGTATATTATTATACGCTGCGCGAGATGGTGAATGGAGATAATTTCGAACAGTTACCATTACCGCCTGATAGACTACCACGGAACATGCCGTGAAACTGTCAGACGCACCATACAGCTAAGAGATGCCAACCGGAATAATATATGGATCACAAAACGACTGTCGGGATGTCTTGAATAAGTAGAAGGTTTAATTTAAACAATAAGTGTGTAAGTAGATTTGTGAATGTAGAAGAACGCACTACCGGGCGTCAAAATGACGCGACACTAATTTATTTCTCAGGGGGCGCCAGTCGCGTATTACCCCGTTCTTCTACCTTCCAGGCGGGTTCGAGATAAGATGTACTTCGATAGCCGGATAATGGACCAAGGCTGCACTACCACAGATCGGTAATGACGCTCTCTCTGGACCTGAATTCCCTCGTTAGGGGTATAGGTACCTCTTAATTTCCTGAATTTTTGCATAAAAAAATCCCAACCGAAGAATTTCTCTGCGGAGGGATTAATTTTTGTACGTGGAATCCACGTTTTGGTCTGTTAATAACGGACTCTGTTTCTCAAAAAAACGCATCAAAAAATCCCTATCAAACTTCCGTAGGGCAACCAGAAGGTCAAGTGTTAATGTGAGTTAACTCGACACATCCGGTTTTTGATACGAAAGTTCCAGGGATTATAGACCGTCAAAGGCCTCAAGATCAATTAAGAAACAATAGTTCAAATGAATGAATTTAGTTTCGATAGAGACTACCTAGCTTTAAAGTTCTTGTATCGTGGCGGTTCACGTACTCAAACACATTCGTGAGGAATTATAACTGCATAAGTTTAATGGCGTTCGATCAGTCCACGATTTACTTGCTCCTATGCAGTTGTTCAATATTATCGATATGGTAGCAACCCACCTTCGAGCGACTTTTAGGCAAAATTGAATTTTTGGTTTTTTATGCACAAGGCGTTTTCCTCTATTACTTTTTCATTTGGAAAGCCCCGCTATTGGCTTTCCTACCATCACTTTGTCGGGACCACTCAACGCGCTCGACCAAATTGCGAGCCGCTGAGTTAATCCAAACTCTTTCTATGCGAGAAACCGGCCTTGTGCATGTGCATTGATTTTTATAAATTTTTGCTTATCGGCACTACGCCGGCTTTGTCGAACTTCTATTTTGCCCTTTGGATGCAGTGCATCGCTAAAATGTTATGCTCATACTTTAGAATTGGGCTTTCAATGACCGTACATCAAAGGTCAATGTCTTTGGTGGAGGAATAAAATATATAAAATATTTCAAGTATATTTTCGTGGTACTTTTTAAACTGACTTTGTGGTACTTTTGAAAAATCTATTTTAAGATCAATTTCGGCGTACTTTTGAAAAATCAATTTTCAAGCCAAATTTCAACGTAGTTTTGAAAAATTAATCTGTGGGTGAAATTTTGGCGTACTTTTGATAAATCGATTCTCAAGCCAAATTTCTACGCAGTTTTGAAAAATTAGTCTGCAAGTGAAATTTTGGCATACTTTCGATAAATCGATTCTTAAGCCAAATTTCGACGCCCTTTCAAAAATATTATTTTTCAAAGTCCAATTTGTGGTACCTTTGAAAAAGTATATTATTCATAAATCTTTATCCTTATATACTTTTGCTCTCATATCCTGAACCAAAAACATTTTTCCTAAGTGAAAACTCGGTGTTTCTTCGATATTTCCAACGCCTTATAGAACCCAAAACGGTCCTTATGGACCGATCTGTGCCTCTGCAGACTCTTAAAAATGTCTTTAAATGACATTTTTGCCTAAGTCGAATTTTGATTCTGTCTTCAACTTAGGACGATTTTGGAGAGTTCTACAACATGAACACCGTATATTTATTTACACTTTATTTTCATAATTACTAGTGACTAAGTCATGTTTCTTCTAAAACAGCTTAACATTTATTTGTTTATGGTTTATTTCGCTTCTATTGTGAATCCGTACTAAAGAATTAATATTAATATTCGAAGAATACCAGTACGTCCAGTAGACGAAACATCCCGACAAAAACTCTGGCCTAGTTTGTGGAATTAATATATTACGGGAACGGTTAGTTGGCAGTCAATATATTCGTATTCATAATCGTTTCCATGCAGTCAACGCTGGTACTTAACAGTCGTTCAGAGGGACATGAGTATCAAATTCTTTTACTACGAGACCGTTTATTGAACGAGAAGAATGTACAGGAACCGAATTGTGCAGCGGATTATTGTATGTGGAACGATTATTACCAATATTTAATAAATATTTGTATAGCTTCTTCTCCCGCATTTGTCGCTGAGTGCTTTGAATTACATTCAAGTACGAGCCCAATCACAGGAAAACTTTTAAGAATATGGTAGTCTGCATAACTGCTTTTTATTCTGAATTTAATAGCGAAAATGTTTGTCCATTCATAATGTTTTCCTCCGACTAACCGTTCGGGAAGTAAATGCGAAAATCCAGGTCATAATCTACCAAACTTGACATTCATGACTTGTTTCATTATAAAACTACTGCATTCTCTACTGCACTTATTATCAACTGGTTACAGAATTCTACATTTTTAAAAATTATTATCTAATACAACATTATTTATAATTTTCTTCTTATTCACATCTTGGCAGCTCTTTCTTGTGATTCATGCATTATTTCAGTTGACGTCCTTTTGCTGTGTTATATGTATGACAGCATCAGGGTTTAGTTATCTGTTGGGAGTAAGGTTTTACCAAAACTATCTCCAAAAGTTCTTTGGTAACATGTGCATGTTAGTTCTCCGTTTGATGTGGCAAGAACTGCCACTAATAGGGAACGTGAGCTGGGTTTAGACCGTCGTGAGACAGGTTAGTTTTATCCTACTGATGACTCGTTGTTGCGACAGCAATCCTGTTCAGTACGAGTGGAAGCGCAGGTGCGGACATTTGGTTCATGCATTCACTCGAGTGGGCGGTGGTGCGAAGCTACCATCCGACGGATGTAGAACGGCCATAATCCCACGGATGGCATCCGTGGGATTATGGACGTTCTAGTCGAAGGGGCAACGATATCTCTTGGAGTCCCGAGAGTCGAACGGCTCAAAACACGATACTGGTGAGTAATTTTAGGAAGCGTATTTGATAAATGATTGAGTTGTTGGTTCGATAGGCAGTCTATATTTTTCGTCTAATGTCATATTCACAGTATTTGTTATTGTCAGTAGAGCTTTAAAGGTGTACCATGTTATTTATAACCTCACAATCATCAATCCTTAACGTACTTGAATGATTTCTATTTGCTCGCCCTACAATTATTTCCGTTTTGTTGTAATTTACATTTAAATAAAACTCAGCTTCATTTGTTGCAAAATAATTAAGAATTTTCAGTTCGGCTTTATGATTCATTGTTCAAAAGAATAAACTATTTATCAATCAGTATCCAAAATTATTACTGCACTTGATTGAAATTTAAAGGTAACTTGCCTCTACCAATGATATATCATCAGCTTTCGATACAATTAATTATTTTATTGGGAAAATTAGATTATTATGGTTGTAGAGGCACATCTAATAAACTTCAATTACATCTTATTGATAGATTTCAACCCACTGCTGCCACTCTTTCAAAAATGAACTACTTCAATTTCTTCTTCAAGAAAATTTCATGTATTGTAAGGAGTACCTTAAGGATCTATACTTGGACCCTTGTTATTTATCTTGTATACTAATGACTTAGAAGATCATATCACTATAGATACTTTATATCAATATACCGATGATAATTTCTCTATGACAACAAAAGAATCCGTTGTGGTTTCTGCAAGTCCACTTGCTATAGTATCTTAATATTTCTCAGATATCATTTTATTGTAGTAACTTGAAATCCTTCTTTACCCTGACAATGCTATCTTATTTGTAAGATCGTCAGCAATAAAAGTTCTTGTATTCTATTCAAAGTGGGTATCATCTAGTGGTCTCAAGTTCGAGGTATCAGTCATTCCTTCGAAATGCATTCGCTATAAACGTTAACGAAAATTATTGATAGAACATAGTTTGATGCCTTTGCCAACTTTATATTTGTCTGCGAATATGAAGACCAGATGTTTGGACATTTAATAGTACGGCGATTCTGCATTTTAATAGTATATTATTCAACGAGCGTGTAATGACAGCCATTACTCAAGAGGATGATGTTTATGTAACCTATTCGAGTGAGTAATACCTATTATTATACGCGAGTGGAATACTATATCTTTTCGTCGCTTAAAAGTATTTACTTACAACAAAAGTGTGCAAATTCGTAGAAAGAAACATGTTGGTAATTTTAAGATTTAAGGTAATCAACGCATCTAAGCGAAATTGACATTGGCATGACATACTGAATTTTGTTACGGCATACGCGATGTTTTTGAACTTCAAATCGTCATTTCTGATTGCTCCAAATGTTGAGTAATGACTATGAACTCTTGTCATTGGTAGCCCATTGAGCAATGAATTAATATCCACGGCCGTGAGTAATGAGCCCATTACTTGTTTAAAAACGTATCTATAATAAAGAATGGTTCTCATCAAATAAATTGTCACTAAACGAGCATTAAACTACGAATATGATTTTCAGTCTTAGGCCACTTCATAATTATAAAAACCCAGAAAAAGTTAAATTTCCAGGAATTTTTCTTGACACAAATCTCAACTGGTTCCACCATGTTGATTACAAAGCAAAAAAATATCAAAAAATATATTCTTGCTAAGAAACCTAAAAAATATTGTAACTTTTAAAATTTTATTATCTGCCTATTACTCGCTAACAGTGTCCCATATGACTTATGGTCTGATAAACTAGGCCCATGCCCCGCAAGCTAACAGAATTTTTGAATTACCGAGAAAAACTAAGTAATTATCAGGATAATTACAAATTGTGGATATAGAGAGGATGTAAGAGATAAACTTATTGAATTGGGAATTTTAACATTTCCATCACTATACATTTTTCATTGCCATATATTTATAAATATATACACCAATACAAAAAACATGAGGATATTCGCAATACAATATGAGGAGTTAACATAATTTAGTGATAGATTTTAATAGACTTAGTGATTGTGGCATTAATTGCTACGGCCCAAAATTTTTTAATAAAATTCCAAATTGAGTAAAAACCTTGCCAGAGGTGATATAAACAGAAATATAAACATTTTTAATAAAAGAATGTTTTTATAATATATATGAATTTTTAAATTTTAATGACAGTGGTAGCAAAATAATGGACAAAAATTTTACCTAAATTTGCAGTATATTTTAATGTGTATATTTCTGTACGTATATGTTTATGTATGCATGTTTTGAAATATTTTAAATTAGTTATGCTATTTTACAAATTATTTTTATTATTATATTTTATAATATGACATAATTTCACTATTTGACTTGTGTAAGAGTTTATTGTTAAAAGCAGCAATTTTGATATGGTTTGATTTGATAAATAAATTATTCAATAGTCGAAAAAGAAATTCTTATAGTAATCTATGAAAAAAATAGATAATATTTCCTTATCTTCTTGAAAAATTCAGTACTATTTACTTATTTTAAAGCAATTGATATAATTTAATATTGCAAAATATAAGGTCATCGTATTAGTTAGTGTCAAAATAAATATCCCTAAATTATTTAATTTCTGCACGCCTTTGCCATGTGGCACATGCGGATTTTTTATCCATATATTGTTACAAATCACGAAACCATGACACCATTGATCCCATTGACTTTAACGCTTCCCTCTCTTTGTTACCGAATTCAACAATACCTAAATACCGGACAAAATACTCAAATTTGGCTTTGTGTTGCGCTGATATATGACTTGTCAGATAATTTCACCTCAGCGTATTGATAAATAGACTCGAAGACACCACGTTTACGGTCACCCATAGGTTTTCACTTTTATGGCGTCATTGTAATCGCTTACCAAAAAGCTTTTGTTGTGACAACTGTTGGACATAAATGGTACAAAGAAAAATTCAGGAATTATGTAAGATTGAGGTTTCGTGAGAAGACCACCTGTGCTTTTTTATAAAATATGTAAAAGTCTGATTATGTACCACATGTACATTCTACACACATGAGATAGGACAGATTATATAGAATTCTTTGTTGAATGGAAATAAGGATAATCTAAATCAGTACTTATACTTATACAATCAAAGTAACAAAGAAATGAATATGGTATTCTTATATAAACAGTACAAGTAAGTTCAGGATATATGTAAATTACAATGCGTTGATTATCTTTGGAAAACATCAGGTATAGTTTAGCCCCAACTTTATTGTGTGACACTTTTACATTAATTTATGAGCAGAACTAAAAATTTGAAGTTTTCTGAACAAAAAAGTCTCTTGTGTTTTTTCTCTAAAATTATCAGTTTTTGAGTAAATCTTGTCTGAATTTTATTAAACTGTAACCATTATTACCAGCATTCCTGGTATGTATGGGTGCCATGACTGTAATGTTTGTAACAAATGAAAAATAATCTAGCATGCAATTCCAGAATGACAATAATGACATTGTTGTTTTTTGTGTTTTCTGTAGTTCATTGTTCTGTAGTTTTATTATTTCCTTTTGGAAAAAGTGTTCTATTGAAAAGTAAAAAATGTTCATGTTTAGTAATGTGGAGTACGCGGATATTCATTTTATTTATGGATATTGTAACGGAATCACGAATGCCGCGGTACGCGAATATCCCAGAAGATTTCCTAATAGAAGGAAACCATCTAAAGATGTTTTTACTCGAACCCACCTAGAATTTAGAAATGTTGGACTTAAAAGCGGTCCGAGAAATGAAGAACAGCGAAATGGGCGATTTAAAAACATAATTTTGGCCAAATTTAACAATAATAATAAATTAAGTATCAGAAGAGCGGTCCAACAGCTGCGTGCGCAAGCTGTGCATGTTTCCAAAAACAAAGATTTTCGGATTCTGAAAAAACACCACAGAAAAGCTTTTCGAATGCAGCCAGTCCAAAGCCTTCAACCAAGTGATCCCGAAAGGCGTATCAATTTTTGTAATTGGTTTATAAATGCCATGGAACAAGATCTCGATTTCGGAAGTAAAATTATTTGGACTGACCTTTAACCACAATGGATCGGTTAATTTTAATAATTTAAGAACCTGGGCTCATCGGAATCCTCATATAATTCGCCTTAGGACATTTCAACAAGAGTTTAGCGTTAATGTATGGTGTGGTGTTAAACTTTTTGTGGACCCCACATCCTTCCTCCCCGTTTAAATGGACCATTATTTAATGATTTTTAACCGTTTGTGGGTAAACAATAATTATCCTGAACGGTGGATCGGTCGATTAGGTGCAAGAGCCCGTTCACCGGATTTAACTCCAGTTGATTTTTTTGTCTGGGGCTATTTAAAGGACAAAGTTTACGCAAACCCTGTAAATACAAGAGAAGAGTTAATAGAAAGAATTCTCGAAGAATGTGAAAATTTGCGGGCTAATCCTGATTTCATTCGTAAAGCTACACACTCTGTACGGCGCAGATGTCAGAAATATGTTGATGCTGGCGGAATGTACTTTGAACAACTCTAGTAATTTGTAATTTACCTTACTTTAATCTAATTCATTGTTGTCTAATAAAAAATAATGTAATCAAATTTTGTTTTACTGTCATTGTTTTTCTGTTCTGCTAAAATATTTATAAAGAGTATTCCCGAATAAAGTTCAGATAAGATTTACTCAAAAACTGATAATTTCAGAGAAAAAATACAAGAGACTTTTTTTGTGTAGAAAACTTCAAATTTTTAAGTTCTGTTCATAAATTAATGTAAATGTGTCACACAATAAAGTTGGGGCTAAATTATACCTACCCCCCCCCCTGTCCTGTCCTGTCCTGTCCTGTCCCCCGCTCCTGAATGATTTTCGTACATAGTTGTCATTTTGTCTTAAAAAGCATAAAAAGTTAAATTCCTGTGTAAATTATTATTTGTTTATCTTTAGACGTTTCGAAAATATTCATAAAAAAACATTTTCAGGAGAATTACTTGAACACCCTGTTTCTCGGAAACTAAGCACTTCCCGACCCATGTTTATAGGAACTTTTCTTCTTATTTTGAAAAGTTGTATTACTTAATTAAGTTTGGCCTATGCCATTCGGGACACCCTGTATATAATATGTGGTTTTATATCCTATTAACACATACCAAAATTGAAAATAGTATCTAAAGTACTTTCTGAGATATTAACAACCAACGATTTAAAAAAAATACAAATCATCCAAAAAAATGATGAGGTGCTCATCAAAGGAGTTGAGACTATTCAGATCTTTAATGGCCCTGTTTATAGGGTCTCTATACCAGTGTTCACCTCTATATTATTTTTTTGGAACTCGCTGCGATATTTTCAAGTGTTACTAGAATAAAATTGTAACTAATGCAGAAGCTATCGCACTAAATCTAAAGCTCTTATGATATTACTTCAAATTAGAGCACTAATCTATAAATTATTAAACAATTTTATTAGTATTGAATGGATGTGAATCAATATTGCCACGAAATAAAAATAGTACTTGTATGATACATTCTCTGAAGCAGAACTTGCGTTGCATGTCATTCGGAGGTCTATCGTCTGGGGATTGTCTAGACGGTACATGTTAACATGGTTAGTATTTACTTCGTTTATTGCAACTCATAGGACTCTAACTGTTATACGGAATAGTTTATTTAATCTAATCAAGTTACATCGTCATGTTGAGCACAATAAATGTCAGCTTGGTGCTACGACTCACATTTAAAGCTCGCCGAAGAGCTAACTAGATAATAATTGCTGTTTTCCTTTGCTATCAACGAAATCGAATTAACAGCCGTTTTATTAACTATAAATTTAAACCAATCTAACAAATGCCACATAATGTAAACGTGGAGTTTGCATTTGTCCTTTGAAATGTAACTCTAACTACGGTGAATGAAGCAGTGGCGTTTCAATATATTTTTGGGGTCCGTAACTGTTCACGTACACATTATATAATTAGTCCAATCAACGGAGCGCTAAAATGACCAAAATCTCTAATTTGAGTGCTAATGAATGGATTTTGATGAAACCTTGTGCAATGTGTTTGTAATGACGTTAATAAAAAAGTTGAAAAAAGACTAGAGTAGGAAATGATTGGAAGGGGTAGAAAACACCCCTTTTATGACGGGTTCCGTAACTTGTAGAATTAGGTCAAAAATAAAAAGAAACAATATATTTACCTTTTTTGGCCCAAAATAACATGTTTTTACTCTTGTGATTTTTTTCAAAAAATGCATATTTTTCGAGATATGGCCACTCGAAAATTCCTGAAAATGGGGGAGGAAAAATGTAAAAGTTGAAAAAAATCTGAAAAAATTCAGGTGAATGTATCATCGAAATACGAAACTTTTCTTCATTTGCAACTTTTCTGTAAAGTGCGTTTTTACCGAGTTTTTCAAGAAAAACATGAAAAACTACCACTTTCTATGAAATTGTAGCACTTTAAAAATATGTAATTTAAACATTTTTAAAAATTCAGACGTATGCATTAAGGTCTTCTAAACATTTTCGTTTGTTGAAATTTTTTTGTAACTTGCTAATTTGCCGAGTCACAGGCAGCTTTTTAACAATAAATAATGTACACTTTTTTGTATAAATTTAAATCATTCTTGTATATAAGTAGAAAAAATAAAATAAGTGTTATATTTGTAACTATATAAACTTATTTCAACCCTTTGAATCAGTTCTCCTACTTTTATTGTTAACAAATAAAAATTGTGAAAAAAAATTTTTCCGGTAAACTTTTTCACATTTTCAGTTTAAAAATTATATTACACCTTTAAAAATGGTATAACTATATAGGTTTCATATTTTTTTATAATAATATATATAAATCACGCTCATTTTTCGAATTTTCATGTATTTTTTAATGTGCAAAAAATGTAGTACATTATTTATCCTGAAAAACTGCCTGTAACTCGGAAAATTAGCAAGTTACAAAAAAACTCTAAGAGACAAAAAATATTTAGAAGGCCTTAATGCATACGTCTGAATTTTTTCAAATTTTTAAATTACATATTTTTAAAGCGCTACAAAAAAGGGGAGTTTTTTATGTTTCTCTTGAATAACTCGGTAAAAACGCACTTTACAAAAAAGTTGCAAATAAAAAAAAGTTTTGTATTTCACAGATAGATTCACATACATTTTCAGATTTTTTCTCAACTTTTACATCCCCATCCCCCTCGCCCCCCCACTTTTAGGAATTTTCGAGTGGCTATATCTTGAAAAATATTAATTTTTCGAAAAAAATCACAAGAGTAAAAACATCTTACTTAGGGCAAAAAAGGTATATATACTGTTTTTTTTTTCATTTTTGACCTAATTCTACAAGTTACGGAACCCGTGATCCCTTCCTATGATTTCCTACTCTAATCTTTTTCAATTTTTTTCAATTTTTATATTAACGTCATTACAAACACAGTGTACAAGGTTTAATCTAAATCCATTCATTAGCACTCAAGTTAGAGGTGAAACGTTGACTGGACTAAATTTTTAATTAATTGTTAAAAATCGTCAAACTGTGGAAACATTTGAAGAATTACTTTTGAAATGAAAATTTAAGGGAATTACCATGTTGCTCATTTGCGTTGATTGCGATAGACCACCCCCGGAATTCTCTTGTAGGTAGGTGTGTATTTCAACTTATTCATGGTCTTATCAGACTTATCATATAGAAATAACTCAATTAAATTGGGGATTAGGCTGAAGAAGTGGGAATGGCTGGGCCACACGCTTCGCCGACCAACCGAGGGCACTTGACTGGAACCTCCAAGAAAACCGAGGAAGAGGCAGACCGAGGATAACTTGGGAAAGAACAATCAAGAAAGAGGCCAAAACCATGAAGAAGTAGAAAGACATCGAGTCAGATGGCACAACTTTATAAGGATCCCATGTTCCACAGAGGAATGACAGGAAAGTATATTATGTTTTTATCAGTACTGCTGCTGCCAAAAGATATTTCAACTATGCTTTTAGTATACATATACATTAGTATTTCTCAGCTGTCGCGCCATCTGGAAATACTTCATTGTAATAGTATTATTATAATTATATTCATTAGGTTAATGAGAGATGTTCAGTATTCTTTACTGGTAAGACTTGAAACGATTGGTGCTCTTCAGAACCGCTTCAATTATAGTATAGGAGAAGTTTATTACAGAGCTCGCAGAAGGTTGTAAGAAATCAACTCACAATTAGACCAGCAATCGAAGCATGACTTCTTGTATATTACCGCAAAGTAAGTCCAGATTAACAATTATTGGCAAAATATTCAGAAATTTATGAAATTGATCCAGAATATCTAAAAGTAATCTATCTAAATCTTTTATTTCTCCTCCCATAATTATTAAAATTTCAGTTAGAGTATTCAACTTTGAAAACCATTCATTATTTCTATATATTATTTATCCTAGTCTATTCAGGCTACTATACCAACAAGAAAGCTCCCCTACGAGACCTCTTATCAAATCTTTAATACACTTTATATATTATAACAATCAATATGAAATGGATGGTTTCTTTGAAAGTTATCTACTGAATACCCAAAATAAGATTTTTTCAATCATCCAGAATTAGCTTGTGATTTTAGGAAAAATTGTTTCAAGTCCAGCTGAAATAAAAATTAACCATCCCTCTACTAAACACAACTTTTTATTAAGGGTAATTTATTGTCATGAGCGTTCATGAAATTATACTTTGCAATCATTACCGATGAATGATTTCATTAATTAATCAGTCGTCGCACCATCAATTACTTCCAAAATTAGGGCTTTTTCATCCCCATCAATATGTCAAAACGCTATGGTCAAAACGCTATAGCTCAAAAAACAATAGCTGTAAATCATTGCAATTCACAGAACATGGAGTTTCAGACATTTCAGAATTTTACTTAGATATTTAGATTTTCATACCCTAAAAACAACCCCAATGTATCAATGGTATTTTTAAAATAATTTTTCCTAAGATCACAAGTTTATTCTGGATCAGTGTTTCATATTTTGACAGTGTCACGTGTCACGTATTTCTCTAATACAATATATATTAATTTAAACTGACTGTTGACGATTTTGCAGATGTCAAGATTCTTGGTGATAAAATTAATGGATAAGCACTTACATATTGCTTGATTATTTCAAAATATAAATGTTTTCATAAATTGCGCATATATTTATTTATGCAATTTTTCATCTTCAAAGCCCTACCAATAAGAAAATAATTGTTAATGTTTTTATGAAACCATCACTCTTATTTTATCCAGTTACACTAGGAGCGTCTAGGTGTAGGTATCTCCAAAGACAGTTTTGAGAGCCAAAGGAATTACTGGATCTACCCTGAAATGGACTGTTATTTTTAACGAGGAGCTCTTCTAGAAGATCCTACATGACGTCACGAACTTACAATGGGCCGACAGGTCTGGTTACTTCGGATCTTAGAATCTCCTCGCATTCCTAGTATAAAAATTATATTTTAACTATTTTCATTGCACTACAAAACGATATTAAAAGTCCTTAAATAATTTCAATAGACGACTGTTGGTCACTTTTGGGTGTCTACGAACATCGGATGGGTGGCCTGATAACCTAGGAATGATCAGGCAAGAGATATGAACATTTAACATTTCGTCGGAGGACAGGATTTAAGGCAGTTCTTTTAGAATGTAGACGGAAGAGTCACTTGAAGTTCGCTTTTCATGCTACCAGGAAATTGTGATGCATTATCGACGAGGTTTTTCGAACGTTTTTTCTGGTCTGCGGTAAGTCCAGATGTGAATCTAACGGAGCACTTATGGAATCAGTTATGCAAATGTGTGGAAAATCATTGTCAGCCTTCACAAAATCTTAATCGAGTAGCAGTTGCTCTTCTAGAAGGATATCAAGATATCTAAGAAAATATACGTAAAAAGATGTTAAGATACTCAGACATATTAATTAGAGTTAGCGGAAGTAATACTAGTTATTAAATGGCTTCAGTTGTGACTGTTTAAATGAAAACACATGTATCTCCTCCAGTATGCAGATATAAAACTGAATTAACGATTTAAATATGGGGAAGAGATGAGGCTATCATGTGACTACATTGGTTTTGTTGTTTTCACAAGTGCACTCTACAGATTGTTTCGAATATCATCGAAAAATATCAATTGCTACTTTGTTCTGTACTAATAGCGTTCTAATGTTCTTGAAGAACTGCTCTAAAAATCAAAAGGGTCATAAAAATCAATTCAACTTATTCAAAAGCACTAAACTTATGCAAAATTCCACATCCAGATTTGCTACCAAGCCTCTAACATCGAAAAAAGTGGAAATAATTGTTTATGGAACTTTAATAATACAATATTTGAAATCGTCTACCCCAAAAACCCATCAAATGATTTCCCACATCGGTAGTGGGATGGGGGTAGTGATGGGGGGGGGGGGGGTAATGAGGCCTTTGGTTGTTGTACACACACTAAATCACAATTCTTTTTCACCCCCTTTTATAATGGGGTGATGATAGTAATGGAGGTGTCTAATGCCAAAAATTTTTTTGAGATTATCTTCTCTTGTAAATACCAATTTTATGGACTCAATCCTGCTTGATTTATCTATTTACCCCCATTTACCCCAACCCTTCGACGGAACAAAATGAAAATATAATCTAGTTCCAGATCTCGTTAAAGTACATACATACCAAATTTCAAGTCAATATCTTAAACAGTTCCAGAGTAATCATGCCCACAAAAAAAGCTACGGATTTAAAATCTCGACGTTTCATTACATTCTAAGCCTATTTGAACAATCAAAATTTATAAAAAAAAATATCATTACTATACTTCCACTGGATGTGGAAGTAATTTGGGGTGTGCTATAATTACGATTCGCCGAAGATATTAATATAGACTATAAAGAACTTGAGTGTAAACACATATTTTTACCGAGTTGGTCCTAAAAGTCAGTTACAGAACCAATATCGATAAATTTCACCGATAGCGATTAGTTTATATCTACTCGATAAATAATGGGGTGCAGCAAATAGTATGTAAATAACGTAAACATATGAATGCTGGTTATAAATTAATGGAAAGGTTTGTGCCTAGCTACCTAACTAGCAAAGTAGAAGAAGAAATTAGGTTATCTTCTTTTTCTTCCATGGTTACAGTTAATACTAATTTCAAATTAAATCGATCTTGTATTGTAATTTTTCTGGTGTGTGTGCCCCTCTCAGAGGGAGACTGAGTTGCGATCCCGGCCAAGGTTTTCAGTAAAAGGAGAGCCCCAAAAACAAATGGTGAACATAAGATAAATTATAAAAAATAATAAGGGTCAATAATGAAAAAAATCATGAACACGAAAAATAGAATAATGTTGAAAGTGCATCAATGTAATTTTGCATTGCAAAGTGAACTTGTAATATACCTTGGTTCGTTGGGGTTCTATGATTTAAACTTGACTTGAGTTTTTACCATTTTATTTTTAAAGATACATCATGGTACTTAGGACTACTTGTACCCTCGATGAGAGTTGACTAGTTTCTATAAATTATACTTATTCTAATGCTAACCTAAATTACTTGTTGTGCTTACCTAGTATTTACATATATACAAATAATAATAACTAATACATAATATTGGGAGCTGTACTGGACTTGCCCTAGTAAACAATTTAAACAATTAATTTCACTAATTGTTTTTATTTCATCATCCAGCACACCTCCCCCGCGAATGTCAAAATAATAGTTTTTCCTAAAAGCTAATTATTTTGTTTCCCTATCATAATATAATTTTACTCTATTTTTATGTACGGTTACTAACTTATTATCTATATTAATTACAATATTTGGTGACTGTTCCTCTATTACCTGATATGGACCTTTATATAATGGTTCCAATTTAGTCCCCGATTCATTTTTTAAAAGTACTTGGTCACCTATCCTATAACTACTTTTATTCGTGGTTCTGTTATACGTTTGTTTTCTATTATTTTTCGCTGTTAATAAATTATTTCTCGCATTCTTACAAGCGACTTGTAACCTATATTTCAGTTCTAAAGGATACTCATCAAAGTTATACAAGGGGTCAATTCCCAGTGTGACATTTGTAGGTAGCCTACTAGACGTTCCAAAAACAAGTTCGTGTGGCGTGTAACGTGTCTCGGTATGTACTGTGTTGTTATATGCAAAACACCAGTAAGGAACCCATGAACTCCAATTATCCGTTCCTTTTGCTAATTGCATCCGTATGTACGCCCCCAAACTTTTGTGAGTATTTTCGAGTGCCCCTAGTGTTTCATGATGATACGCGGTGGAATTTAATTGCTTTATTTCTAACAACTTACAAGATTCTTTGAAAATTTCTGCTAAAAATTCTGTACCTTGATCCGTTACAATGTGTTGTGGCACACCATAACGCAGCACAAAATTTTCTACAAAAGCTCTAGCAACCGTGCCAGCTTCTTTATTTGGCAGCGGATATCCTTCCACAAATTTACTCAATTCACATTGCAAAGTCAAAATATACCGATTATTTTGCTCATCCATACTAATAGGACCTACCAAATCAAGAAAAACTTTCTGAAAAGCTGCGGTAGCTGTACTGGTTATTAGCAAGGGTTCTTTATTGGGTTTTGAATATTTAAATCTTTGGCAGTCACTACAGTGTTTTACAAATTTTTCTACGTCTGTCTTTAGTCCTGACCAAAAATAACGTCTCTTAATGTTGTTATACATGCGGTTCATACCAGCATGTCCCCCTGTTGGTAAAATATGATAGTCGTTTTGTATTAATTGTCTTACTTCTTTATTTGTTATATTTCGTGCGTTTTTTACAACACATATTTTTATCCCTTAATTTTACAAGTTCATTTAATATTTCTATAACTGCGCAGTTATCATTTTTAATTATACATAATTCCGTAATTTTATACTTCATGCATACATCTTTCAGATCTCTCAACGACGCACCTAATGCAGACGCTGATCGAGGATTCTGTTTTAAATAAATTACTTGTACTTTTATGTCATATAACAAATTGCTAAGTTCATAGCAGCTATCATTACGGCAATTTTTCCAAACTTTACTAAACTCTCCTTCATTTACTAGTTTCAACTCTACTGTTTGTACTGGTCGTTTCAACAATTCTACAACTCCAGGGTGATCAAGCCTTTCGTCAACAGAATTTGTTTTACTCTCTATTGTAGAAGTTGTAGGGGATATTTTCGCTTGCGCTCGCGTTGTGACAAACATGGTATTATTTATTTTAGAATTCATGTTCTTTAGCTCCTCTGAATCAATTTGGATTCGAGATAAAGCATCAGCTGTGACATTGTCAGAGCCTTTAATATAGTTTATAGTAAAGTCATACTCCTCTAAAATTAATCTAAACTTAGTTAATCTACTAGAAGGATTGGTCATACTGAATAAATATATTAGCGGTCTATGGTCTGTATAAATATGGAACTTTCTAGCGTAAAGGAAAGGGCGAAAATGACGTACGGCCCAAACTACCCCCAATAATTCTTTTTGCACTGTACAGTAGTTCTTTTCGGCTTTATTTAGTACGCGACTTGCGTATGCCACGGGACTATCGTTTGAATTAGATAAAATAGCCCCAAGAGCTCCACCTGACGCATCAGTCCTAAGAATGAATTGATTTCCCTCTGAAAAATCTGGATATTGTAATACCGGTGGTGACATGAGTGCCTGCCTTAATTTCTCAAACGAATTTTGACATTCCTCGCTCCAGTGAAACGTTACATTCTTCCTCGTAAGATTATTTAATGGTTGCGCAAGAGTTGCAAAATTTTTAATAAGTTTCCTGTAGTAGTTCGCAAAAGCTACAAACCGCTTCGTATCGCCTGAATTTTGTGGCGTAGGATATTTCTGAATTACTCGAATTTTCTCAGGATCAGAAGATATCAAATGCCCTAAGTAAAGGATTTCTTTTCTTAAAAATGTACATTTGCTTGGGTTTAGCTTTAGATTTACTTCCCTTAACCTGGATGATGAAATTTAAACAATTAATTTCACTAATTGTTTTCATTTCATCATCCAGCACAAACTGCTTCTACTGCCACTCCCATATCCCACTACACCATTAGTGGCGTGGTGGTGGAAACTGGTTCGACGACACGAGACATGAGACACGAGAAATTTTATTTTTTGTTTGTTTGATTACTCGGCTTTATAACGATTGACAATAACAGAAATAATGTTCGTTCAAAATTTTTTGTCATTACATTTCTTCTAATAAATGAATACGTACTATCGCCTTTCTGGACTTAGAAACTGACGCTTGTTTTTGAAGGCTGTGGTACCAAAATGGTATTTTTTTAAATTTAAAAATATCTAAGTAAATTATAAAATAGAAAAATAATCATATCTCGTCAGATTATTGATGGAAATTAATACTTATGTTTTTTTAACCATATTCGTAAGGGGGGGGGGGGGGGGGGGCAGATTTAAAACAGCCCCTGGCCCCTTTTCATAGATTAGTATTCTACCAGCTGTCAATTACTTTTTGATATTATTTGTTTTTATTTATTAGTTCATAAGTAAAAAAGAAAAGTCGAATAAATCATAAAGTATCACATATCTTAATAGTTAGTTTTAATAATAATAACAATAGTAATACGTCAAAAGTCACAGGTCGATAAATGCCTTATTTTTACCGATGCCATAAATTCCTAATAGTGTTTCTATAGTCGATAAAATGGGTTAAACACGGTCGATTATTTTATCTGCTGAAATGGTAATGGTGCTAAAATAAATATTATATTACCTAATATTAATGTAACTTTTGTCGGTAACGTAACTATCACCTATCAATATGTTTAAGAAAAAGTTTTGTAAAATTATATTCCGCAGCTAATGTGGCAATATGGGATATTAGAAAATTTTCGCTAGGAAATGGGATGGATGTTCAAATTATAATCTATGTTTTGATACTCATGGTCAATATTTATGGAGTGGAAATAAATCTTCAGAACGTACCATACGTGCCTGATTATATGAATCTGTACTATTACACATTCGGCCTCATCTTAGGCATCACTATTTAACTGGACCGTCATGTGGTGCCCCCACGGTGTGACGACATCATCTCCAACTAAAACATAAAAGAGGTGGAATTCGTGATTTGTTCTTCTTGAGATGACCATCGCTCCATTCTTGTGCCGATGCATGTTCGATTGATAGCCACGCCATTTGCTTGTAGCTCAGCTCTTCATATCTCTACCAGTTTCGTTACTAATGATTCGGTGAATTATTTCTGTTCTCATTTTATTATTCATTTAAGGAAGAGAACTATTTAGTTTCAGAAGGTGACAGTATACAGTGAAAACTTGACCTATAAGTAATGTTTATGTTTCTTAAACAGCATTTATTGCGAGCAAAATTGTATGCGTTTTTTTTATATTAACAAAAAAATTACCTACAGAAGCAAAATATCTATAAATGCAGTCTAATATTGAATTTAAATATCATTTTCATCTTTCCAGTGGCGGCTCGTGATATTGTCTGCAGAGAAGGCTTGATATTTTAAAAGACAATTAGAGAAATTTCTACAAGCAAAAGATATTAATTTGGAAGATTGGAAGATATGCTGCTTCTTCCAAAGGGAGGCTCAGCCTCCCCTGCCTCCCCTGACGAGCCGCCACTGCATCTTTCATAGCATTTAACAGAATAGTGTTAATTTCTATTTATAATTACAGTTAGAATATACTTATAATTTGATCATTCCTTTACCCAGAGCTGGGTGAGCACTATAAAAAGTGCTCGCGAGCATTAAGCACTAAGCAGTGTTAGTAGTAGAGTGCTCGTGATTACTAAGCACTCTGAAAAAGTGCTTTAAATTCAGAAGCACTAAGCAGTTTTTAAACATTTAAATAATGGAGTATCATTGATTGAGGCTAGAATTTCATTGAATTTATGTGTTATTTATAAAAAAGGTCAGCAAAAACAACCTAGAAAGAAATTGAGAGTTTTTTGAAAGGACATATGTTACAGGAAATAGTTGTTTTTAGTGCCAATGAAAGTTCAGATATGAAATTTGAACGTCGTAACTCAAAGTTGATATTCTTGCCAAAATTATGATTAAAATAATTAGATTGAGCCAAAGTGCATAATAATATGACAAGAAAACTATCAACTTTGAGATACGACGTTCAAATTTCATATCTGACCTTTTGTTGACATTAGAAACAACTTCTTCCTGTAACAATCTCCTCTCAAAATATTTATACTTTACTTTTGGCAGAAATTTACATTTCCTTATTTGTTAACCACCTTGTACGTTATTTCGAACTTCTGGCTATAGCTAAACTTTTCAGAGTAAGCAAAACATTTTATGAATAGTGACTTTTTCTCTAAAAATGCAAAATAAAAATGAAAAATAAGAAATGTTGCAAGTATAGTTAGGTTTTAGGTCCGTCCGGGGACACACTCTAATACTGAATACTATTCTCATTTTCACCTTGGTGGAGAATTATTTTCTATGGAAAGGGACAATTTATCACTATCACATCTCACATCATGCTTTTAGGTAGAGGAGGGTACACCATTTTGTATTCTGACTAGATCAGAATATAGATAGATAAATAATAAAGGTATCATTTTTACGTAAGTATGCTTATTGTGCTTGTAATGTAACATGTAACATAATATGGATTACTGATGATGTCTGAATGAATTTGATAATCCCAGCAGTTTTAGAATAAAATTGAAACAGGAAACCATCATTGGTTTGGCACACACCCAATTTAGAAAAAAATATTTGAGACTATTTTGAAAAGAGTAATGAATGAAAACAATTTATTATAAAGCATTTTCTTAAGAATTATTATTATTGCACGAGATGTGATGTAAATCAAATTTTGATGTAATTAATTATATGCACGGTGTGCTAGAACCAAATTTAAATCAAAGTTGTTGCTACTCGGGATTTCTTTTACACATTTTTGGATATATATAGAACCAATTTCCACGATATTTAAAGTAATTTATCCCAGAATTTTTTTTTAGAAGCACTTTACTTTTTTGTTTAATGACGGTCCGCAGGTCAGACTACTTTTTTTGTTTTGGGAGTGCTTTTTGGGGTTATGGGTGAAAAATGAGCGAATTTAACAAATTTGACTTCGGACTCTGCTTCGGATGAAATACATAAGGATACACTGGTGTGGTCCGCCGGACAGACAATTTTTTGGGGTTGGGGGTTAAAAACGAGCCAATTTAACAATTCTGACTTCGGATTCAGTTTCGGCGGGTCCAAATACATCAGGATTCACTGGTCTGGTCCGCAGGCCAGACCACTTTCTTTGTGTGGCTACGTCAAAAAAAGTAAAATACTTGTAAAAAAATTTCTGCCATGAATGATTTAAAATATCGTGAAAATTAATTCTATATACATCCAATAATGTGTAACAACTTTGATTTAAATTTGGTTGGAGCACATCGTGTATGTTTTTTCTTCGTCATAAAATAAATTTTTTTAGTCTAAAAATTTTTTTCTAAATTGGGTGTGAATTCCCAAATTTCATGCAGAAATGAATCTTTGCTTGTGAAAATTTTAAAGTGCTCACGAGTCATAAAGTGCTTGGAAGCTTTTCAGAGTGCTCGCAAGCATTTTAATGCTCGCGAGCTTACGAGCCTTTTCGAGTGTTTGCGAGCCTCCTCTCGCGAGTACTTTGCGGGATTACTAAGCACTAAACCCTTCCCGCAAAGTGCTCGAAGCCCTAAGCACTAAGCACCGATTTTAAGAAGTGCTCTTAAGCACAGTGCTTCCGATTACAAAAGTACTTAGAGTGCTTAAACAAGCATTAAGCACAGTGCTTAGGAACGGCTCTGCCTTTACCACACAAAAATAGAAACGGGACCCTTTAACTTTTGAAACAGTTGTTTTTTTATATCTGAACCGATCTAAGAATTTTTTGAAATCCCAGTTTGCTGGCATCTGATATATAAACCTTTTATTTCCACAGCGTGGAAGTATAGTAACGGTGAAAAAAAAAAATAGAAATTTTTTTTTATTCAAATCAGCTTAGAAATTTTACAATCTGCAATATTGATAATAGCTAACTAAGAGCAACGAGAACAGAGATAATTGCAAAAATCCGCAGCGAAGAACAAATTTTCACCATTTTGACAGCTGTAAATAGTAAAATATTAACAATAGAGAAAAATAGTTTAAATAAAAGTTATAGCTTATTCATTTTCTACAACGTTGGTAATATCTAATCTTAAGGTGGTACTAACAGTAAAGGGAATAATTGCGAAAAACCCTCAGGAAAACCTATTTTGACCGTCATTTTTTCAACATGGCGGCCGCAGCGGCAATGGTATATTTGTGGAATACATTAATTAATGACTGTGGCAAGAACCCCCCCCCCCCCCCCACACATTATACAAATACAGAATTTCCTGTAGAGTTTAATAATGATTTTCTTATAGAGACTGTATTAATAGCATCAATAATGTTTACAGAAAAAAATAAGGAAATGCCCTAAAGTAGATCGATAATTGTTAAAAAATATTATTTTGGGTATTCAGCAGATAACTTTCAAAGAAAACATTCGTTTCTTTCATATACCTTTGGTGCAAGTCTGACCAAAAAAGGAAGATCGACAAGACTCCCCCCTACGGTGACTTGTCGACATCTTTCATACACCTACCATATCAAGATTCAGCATGAAAAGCAATAAAACAACCACTCTTTCTATATATTGATGATTCAAGTCTGATCATGCTAATATATATAATATTAAGTATCTCTAGCCCTACCTAGAGGATACTACATCACAATCAAACGTTTATTACATTTCAAAGTCAAGAAAATACCAAAAAGCACAGAGAAAATAGTTATAAAATTTCGCTCACCGCATGCATGTCCAATAATTGAAGTATTTCATATAATATTTTCGATGGAATAATTCCTTTAAACATTGTACAATCTTTTTCGTTCTCTTTAGAACTCGTCAGAAGGACATAAATCCAATTCGAAATAAAAGTTAATATTGAAAATTAAAGGAATTATTCCATCGAAAATATTATATGAAATACTTCAATTATTGGACATGCATGCGGTGAGCGAAATTTTATAACTATTTTCTCTGTGCTTTTTGGTATTTTCTTGACTTTGAAATGTAATAAACGTTTGATTGTGATGTAGTATCCTCTAGGTAGGGCTAGAGATACTTAATATTATATATATTAGCATGATCAGACTTGAATCATCAATATATAGAAAGAGTGGTTGTTTTATTGCTTTTCATGCTGAATCTTGATATGGTAGGTGTATGAAAGATGTCGACAAGTCACCGTAGGGGGGGAGTCTTGTCGATCTTCCTTTTTTGGTCAGACTTGCACCAAAGGTATATGAAAGAAACGAATGTTTTCTTTGAAAGTTATCTGCTGAATACCCAAAATAATATTTTTTAACAATGATCTAAGCAGAAATAATAGGTATTTATTTATTAAACTAGATCGATAATTGTTCAGAATTTGGTATGTCTTTGTCTAACGTTCTGGTGTGTTAATAATGTTCAGTAGGCAATTAAAAATTGGATTTAACAATAATAGCCGTAATTGCTGCAATATACACTTCATAATTAAAAAACTTGTATAAAACAGAAACTTCAACTAAACTTCCAATAACGGCCGAATGCCCTAACAATGCTCCAGGAGTTTTAGGGAAAAAAGTGGAATAAGTCCAGCTCTACCAACAGAACATAAACGATATGTTTCCCTAGAAGCGCTTTTTATCGCCAAATGAAGAAAATTTGTTTGGGAAAGTTTTTCATGCTTAACTCATACTTGGCGAACTTTGGGTATTTTTTCTATTAGTACGACAAGTATTTTAAACCTTTTGTAACCTATTTTTATTAACTGCATTTAAAAAAGGATGATACATAGTAAGACAAAAGTAAAAAATTTGCAATACAATTAACGGGGACGGTAGCTCAGTGGTTTAGCGCGTCTAGCTTGCGGAGTTTCGACGTAGCAATTTGGTCAATTTGGTCTAGCTTACATACTGGCGTACCTAGCGACGCAGGTTCAATCCCTGCTCATCGCGAAATAATTTTAATTATAAAATTATCCCCAAGAACTGGTTCGGACTCCACTATAAGCTGTAGGGCCTCGTTTCTCTTTACCTAACACAAATTCATTCTAGATCTTCAAGGAGTTACTTCGGTGACTTGAGAAGCGGTGAAGAAAAACAAAAAAAAAATTGTTTCTCAAAGCTTATTAGTACCGTAACTAGAGGTTTTAACTTCGGAATAATGTCACACGAAACGGATTTCGTTTATTTTTGGCAACTTAATAGCAAATGCATCAAAGAAAAGTTCCTATATTATGTGACGGCTTGCTAATTTATAGAAGGCGAGTGCCAGCCCTTTTCAGGGGGTGGCAACTAAGAAAAAATTAAAAACACTGGAGCTGAAAGAAAACAAAATTTTAAGAAGAAAAGGCTCCTCATAAGAATTTGTAGTTTTTAAGTTATAACGACTTGAAAATGGGCATTTAAAAAAAAAAAGGTATTTAAAAGCAATATTCGTCAAATAACTCAAGAACTACTAAATTAAGGATGCATTTCGTAATTTTCTAATTTCTGTAGAGTTAATGCTTTCGGAGATCTAGAAGTATAAGGTGGCGTCCGAACGTCTATAAGACGACATATTTAGTTTAATGTTAAATATCTCAGAAACTACGACATGTACGTCAAAAGCGCTGACAACTAAAATGAAAAACTATAATTAGGTTTTCAAATGATTTTTTTACTATTTCTATAGCAAAAAAGTTGTGACAGATAAAATTTACTTTTTTAAATTTTTTTAATAAAAACGTTGCCATTTTATTAATCTATGTAGTCAGTAATTAAAAAAATATATTCCCATATACTGTTTTTCGTATGACCTAGATGTTCAAATTGTTTGGCCCACTTACAGCGCTTGCTTTAGACAGAAACACGCATTTTAAACTGTAAAGGAATTTTAGAAAAAACGTAACATTTTTGTTTCTCTGCAAATATCTCAATAAATATTAGTTTTAGAGAAAATATAGCGGACATCAAAAATGAAGCTTATAAACTGAAAATGATTTTGTTTCCTTTTTATATATTTGTAATGATCTATTATCTACGACTTTCAGAGATATTTAATTTTATAGGAGGAAGTATTTAGTATAAAATGTCGAATATCTTAGAAACTGTGACACTTTCATCAAAAATTCTAAGGGACAAAATTAAAGATAAAATTAATCAACCTTCAAAATGATTTTTTGCTTATTTCTACATCTCAAGAAATAAAGTTATGGCCGATTCATTGTACGTTTTCACATTTATCTTAACAAAATGTCACCTTCTTGTTATTGTAACTGCTCAGTAATTAATTTCTTTTTTCAAAAATGATGTTTTTTGTAACATATAGCATCACCTAGACACTCAATTTATTCTGTCCAATTAATACACTTGTTTTAGAAAAAAAATTTCATCCACCATATTAGAACCGCCATTTTGAACTTTAAATTTTGATTTCATAATCGTCCCAGAAACATAACTATCTTACATTTCAAGAATAAATTACTAACACTTTTTCGAATATTCAAATTTAGGGGTGGTTTTCACTCCTTGAGGGCGAAAGCATGAATCTGGGCCCTATATAAACTGAAGATGATACCTTTCGCTACAATAATAACCCATAAATAAAAACCGCTACCCAAGGAATCACTATTTCCACATCCAGATTCTCTATCCAAGTCACTCACAACGAAAAAACTTTGTATGTGAAAATAATTGTTTACGGAACTTTAATAATATAATATTTGAAATCCTCTACCCCAAAAACCCATAAAACGATACCCCACATCGGTAGTGGGGTGGAGGGTGGTGATAGTGGGGGGATGGATGAAGTAAAAGAATATTTTTAGGTTTCTGGTTACTGTACATACACTAAATCACAATTTTTTTTTCATCCCCTTTAATAAGGGGTGGAGGTGGTAATGGGGGTGGCTAATGCCAAACATTTATTTTATTCTCTAAATTGCATTATTTCGGTTTTTCAAATGATTGCATTAATTTCTTTAAATCTTACTTAACCAGCAGGGAACAATGTGTAGCTGTAGCAATAGACAATAAAACTATTAAATCCACATTTGCACCACTATATCAAGGGGTACCTCAAGGGTCCATTTTAGGGCCTCTGCTATTTTTAATATACGTAACAGACATGAATGGTGAAATCCAATATTCTAGTGTAATGCAATATGCAGATGATTCTCAGTTAACCCTCGGTGTTTGCCCAAGTAATAAAGTAGTTGCACAAGAAAATATTTCAACAGATTTAGAAAAAATTAAAACATTTTCCCTGGATCATAACTTAAAAATGAATGCATCGAAATCTGTTTTATTGATAGCAGGCTCAAAATCTTCCAGGCATAAACTGTCTGATTTTGTTGTTAAGATTGGTAATGATGAGATACCTAAATTAAGTGAAGCAAAAAATTTAGGTGTAGTCATGGATGATGCGCTTACTTTTCAATCGCATATTTCTAATAAAGTAAGATTGGCATTTAGTCGATTGAAAAGTTTGTACCCATATAAAACGTGCATGTCACCTACTGCTAAATATCGCTTATGCAACAGTCTTGTACTCTCAATCCTTGATTATGGCGATATAGTATATAACAATTTCATTAGTGCCACTACATGTCGTCTGATACAAACAGTTCAAAATGCTTGCATGCGCTATGCGTACAATATTCCCTTTAGAAATCACATTACTCCTATCTAAATCAAAATTCTATCCTAAATATGAAAAATAGACGTATATCACACATGTACGGACTCATTTATAAAGTGATGACTACTGGTGAGCCCCACTACCTACGAAACAAGTTCTTGGTCCATAATCATGATCAAAATACAAGGCATATGCAAGATTTAAGAATACCCAAACACAAATCCTCCGCTTACCAAAAGTCATTCACATATAATGCAATCCATATGTGGAACAGGCTGGATCCAAAAATTAAAAAGTTATCTACAAAAACATTTAATTGTAAAATAAAAAGTATGCTGCTTGCCGATCAAAATGTTGCCACCTAAAATCAGCGGTACCCATCCCTGCATGCACCATTTTAATAACGAAATTTCAACTTTAAATTGTTCTGATTGATCTCCCTCCCCTGCACCAGTGGCGCCACATCGTAGCACATTCTTATTCATTTTTATTCTATTATTGTATGTACTTAGTTTTAAGTTGTAGATTACCTCCTTCTTGTTAGGGCCATTGGAAGAGCACCATCTAAGTGAAATGGTACCTATTTACCAATTGTATATATTTTTTTATGGTAAATAAAGATATTATTATTATTATTTTTTTTTTGAGAGCTTAGCTTCTCTTGTATATACTAAATACCAATTTTATGGACTCTTACCTGCTTGATTGACCTATTTACCCCAATTTACCCCCCAACCTTTCGACGGAACAAGATGAAAATATAATCTAGTTCTAGATCTCGTTAAAGTACATATGTGTACCAAATTTCAAGTCAATATCTTAAACGGTTCCAGAGTAAACGTGCGCAGAAAAAAAGTTACAGACAGACAGACAGACCGACAGACAGACCGACAAACAGACAGAAATTTTTTTTTCGCTCAAACTTAAAATCTCGACGTTTCATATCATTTTAAGCCTATTTGGACAATAAAAATTTTTTGTCGTTACTATACTTCCACTGGACGTGGAAGTAAAATTCATATGAAATTATTCCGAAATTTTATATATTTTTTATCTTTAGGTACTGTCCTATATTTTACTTCCACATCCAGTGGAAGTATAGTAACGACAAAAAAATTTTAAAAAATTTTTATTGTTCAAATAGGCTTAGAATGTCATGAAACGTCGAGATTTCAAGTTTGAGCGAAAAAAAAATTTCTGTCTGTCGGTCTGTAACTTTTTTGTGCGCACGTTTACTCTGGAACCGTTTGAGATATTGACTTGAAATTTGGTACACATATGTACTTTAACGAGATCTAGAACTAGATTATATTTTCATCTTGTTCCGTTGAAGGGTTGGGGGGCAAATTGGGGTAAATTTGGATTAAATAGGTAAATCAAGCAGGTAAGAGTTCATAAAATTGATATTTAGTATAGACAAGAGAAGCTAAGGTCTCAAAAAAAATTTTGGCATTAGCCACCCCCATTACCAACCCCACCCCATTATTAAAGGGGATGAAAAAAATGTGATTTAGTGTGTGTACAAGAACCAGAAACCTCAAAATATTTTTTTATTCCTGAACTATATAAGAATTTACAATTGACGTGTGCAAATTTCAATTTTTCCTTTATAACTTAAACGAGTCGGAAACTCTTCCTCTTCCCTTTCATTTTTAATTTAGTAATTTTAATTTAAGACTCGTAAAAGTTGGCTGTGTGTTTTCGTTGTTTAATTATTCCATTGTTTTAGCAATTTTCTTAATTGGTTTGGAAGTGAAATTCTGTGTTTTTGCGTTCATTTAGTTCCGCCATATGGCATAGTTGGTGGTTTTTACAGGCTACTGGCTTTAACATCTGTGCCCTGTTCAAATATCGGAAAGGTTATAGTCATTCCTTAAATGACCAATAATAATTGATTTTTGCTTTATACCTTCATATTTCCAGAGGGTTAATAAGGGATGATGTATTATCTATGACCGGATGATATAGTCAACTATAAGGGACATGCATTAGTGCGTGACTTTTGCTTATAAAACATGTAGCTATTGGAAATTTCCGCAGTTGGTATTGTAATGGTTTCATTAAATATTTAACTTCAAAGGATTGTGTTAAGCATAATCACTTACCCGTTGTAGTAGAATATAACATACAGATGCTACAGCATTTTTAAAAAAAGGAAGAGAATGAAAAACGTAATCTTTCTCGCACACAGATTTTTTATTTTGTATTAACAAGCTTTGATTTCGTTCTGAACTATTGTGAAGTGGTGGAAGTGGAATGAGGACTTGACGGTTAAATCTAAAAATGTGTATATATCTTCAAATATATTCTTAAAGCTGTGTATTTAATATACACAGCACACAAACATTTATAATACGCTTTGAGAAAGGAAACAGATTCGTTTTCCGAAATGCCAGCAAAATACGTCATTTTTATATTGTTCTTATTCATTATTTGTCAAAAACCACCCTCTAACTGATCCCTTGACGTAAAAGTCACAGGCGTAGAGGTTATTTTCCAGTAAATACTGGTTAATTGTATTATTTAGTAGATTTCACGACATTGTTAAGAAGAAAATACATGTGGCAGAGCATCCCAATAAAAAACAGAGAAAAATATTCAGTTTGTGGTTGGAAAACAGGTAAAATAGTTAAAATGCTCTAATTGGTTAGGTGGTGAATTTGAGGGGACAAGCCTAAAATACATATACAAAGAGCAGAGTTGGAACCTAGAAGTTCTTATGAAATGTACGACGAGAAAAACAGTAAAAATAAATATAAAAATGCAGCAGTCTTCCAGGGATATATCACAGTTAACACACAGTGTATAATACGCCGTTTTAAACTCAATTTTCTCTTAAAATATTGATTTCAAATAGTAATAGACATTTTAATAATACAGTTTGGCAATGTTTTGTATCTTTTAGTTAACTTTACTATTTTATCCCAGTTTTTGAAACTGCAAACAAAGACATTGGTACGCATTGGTGGCGTTCTCTCTTTCATTAACCGACTTCATAAAATTTAAAAAAGGAGGAGGAGGTTCTCAATTCGACCCGTATGTATCTTCTTTTTTTTTTAGTTTGTTCAATGACTACTCTGGCGTAACTTAAGCGATTGTTGTCAAACCTACTGCAAACTGTAGGCTATGATTCGACTGTGGTGCGACACTAAATTTATCAAGCTACATCTGCCGTTGATAATAATTAAAAATTTAGTTCTCGATTTATTATAATGATAATTTTTCACAAACAACAGGGCATTATTATAACTTCCTATCATGTCATATACCATTTCGCAAAGAAAGCGAGCCTTGCATGGAGGCGAATCATCTGAAGAATGTTTTCTACGACAACAGTATTAACTGAAACTGTTACTGAGAAACGCGTCCGTTGAACAATTCGCTTTTACAAACAAATTATACAGCATTCTCTCGCTCATGACGTTGCTTTCAATGCTGTTAATGATGACTAATTCATTGCATGATGGTTTTTAATTGAGGTACGATAATGCCAGCAAATTTTTTGTAGATTTACTTGAAACCTGGTACAATAACGGAAACCGAAAAGTAAACGGCTATTTGATATTATGTACTGTGGACGTGTGAGTATATTATTAATAGGAACCAAAGTGATGTTATGATGTATTATTTGTTTATTCTCCAGGCAGGTACCTTGAAATATGTGAAGCTACTGAAAAGGTTGACACAATTTTTTTAAATCGAACCGCCTTCAAAAAATCTTTAAAGAGTAAGAGATAAAATTTCTCTCAGTTTTACAAATACCTGTATATCTATTAGTGGAAAGTAGCAAGGAACTGTACCTTGTTACCGAGTATCAATTTGAAGTCGGTACAAAACGTATTTTAGAAATTAGTTATTTTTTTGTCCTGACTTCAAACTGATATTTAGTAATAAGGTACAGTTCCCTGCTACTTTCCCCTAATAGGTAGACAGGTATTTGTAAAACTGAGTGAAATTTTATTTTTTACTTTTTAGAGATATTTTTTTAAAAGCTATAGTTCAGAAGTAGTTTGATTAAGAAAAATAGGATAAGAACAGGCACTTGAATTTTATGTAGTTATACCGAATATATCTCGTAGCTAATTTAAAAAAAAACATCAGTAATGAGTACTAGTGTTTACAGGTCCAATTTTTTTTTTAAATAGTAGACCAATAGGGGAACTGTAACTGGCCAAACTCTATGAATTAAATGTCAAATATTTATCAGATTGTTCCCTTAGAGTAAAATTGATGCCGGCTTTTCTCCCGCTCAATCTCTCACTAGTGGTGTCCCACAGGGATCAGTTCTGGGCCCCATTTCATTTTTGTTGTATTCGCCCAAAATTACTAGATCACTATACTGCTGACTTATTCCTCTAAATATGGCTAAATGCACCATGGTTTCTTTATATAGGAAAAAATAACCTCAAATTGAAGTATAATTTAATGGTGCGATCAAAACTGCAATCAAACACTCCGATCTAGATAATCTCTATTGAATAGACCCTCGCCAGACATTGCAAATGCTTCATATAAAACTTATTTAAGAGCTGTCCAAGAGTTCGGGTCCTCAATTTAGTCGCCGTGGTTGATGCGAGGTAACCCAACTAGCAGCAAAGTAATAGTAACTGAGATAAGAACCTCTAATGAGTAAGCAATACGCAACCATCACTATCTTTTTAAAGTTGTGAAATTTGTAAGTTATATTTATTAGCATTGATGACGTTACTGGTATCTGCGGAATTGAACTGCACTGTATGTGCCCGGCTACTTTAAAATGCCTGTTACCTTCTAAATTTATATTGTGTAAAATCTAGAAAGATAGTAGGTGTATGTGTATTTATCACCTTACACCTACTATCTTTCTAGATTTTATAAAAAACTGTATATACAACAAATCAAAATACAGCATGCGACTAGTGATAGATCTGTCAATGTGAACTTAGTTACATACTAGACAAAAGTTAAAATTAGAGGTTCAGAATCAACGTCGGGAAAATATAACTATGAAATATGACAGTGGGTACGGTGAACAGAAAATTTGCCACAGTCACAACTTTGCTGTGACTTTTGGGTCCCTAACAATAGTCGTCGTTACATTTCAGAACTAATTTTGTTACTTGAGAAAGAAGTAATTGAATGTGTTCAACATAGAGTCATATATCTTTATTATTGTATACAGAGCACAAAGTGTTAAATGGCACAGTTTCCTTGAACAGGAAAGAACTTTTTCCTTTAAACAATGCTAATAGAAATAAATGCCAGCCCCTAACGTATATTTTAGGTTCCTGCTTCAAATCATAAATTCATTAACGTGCTTAAAAGTATTTCTTACAGTCACATTTTATAAAAATGATAAGTTTCACGCCTGTATGCGAATTTTAAAAGCCTCATCAACACTGAGTCCAGTTTGCTCCTGCTAATCCTTTTAAATATACTTTCCTTAGAGGATATTATTTAGGTATTAAGCAAATCACAACATACACACATTATTATTTATTATGAAATTGTCTACTTTCTGTATATTGTTGCCCTAATCTGGGCACGCTAATATACTAGTTAGGTAAATACTTTAAAATACACATTATTGCAGAACCAATCAAAACAACTATTCTTCTAGCTAATACTGACGAAGCATTGAATTACATGATGGGATTCTTAGCATTTTAAAGCAAAAAAAATATTTAAAACACTTGAATCGTTTACTTAAATTCAGCCATTCACACTTTTTTTTTTCATTTAATATGAAATTATCTACTTTCTGTATATTCCTTGTTATTACCACCACTGATATATCCAAAATTCGATAATTTTGTGTAGCCTTTTCTGTTTCACTATAATCCGCATTGCTCGGCATGGATCGGATTCAATATTAGCTTTATTTTTATTTATATTACATAACTGTTCCCAATTCTTGGACTTCATGTTTAAAAGAAAATTTATGTGATAAAAAATTCCACAAAGAAAAAAATATATTTTAAAAACAATTTATCACAATATTTTCGTTTGATATTATTTAAGAGATTGTAACCATGATTCCATTACACGTTCTTTGAAGTATATTAGTTTAAGAAAATAAAGTATCTTTCTAGAATAGAATTATATATCTCAAATGCGTTTTTGCTTGCAAAATGAAAAATTAAACGAATAAATGTTTAATACTCTCTCAGTCCAACAAAGGGTAATTTTATATATGCTTCAGGTCACCATATAAGTCTTAATAAAAATCTCTGCATATTTTGTCTTCTTGTATATTACTCTTTAAATTTTATTACACGAGGTTCACTTATTCAAACCTGAAAAAGGAAAGACAGTAAATAAATTATCTACGAGAAACGTGACATTCCAGGATGATCAATAATTTTGCAAGATCACTATGCCATGTACAGTACGGGTACATTTTTCCTTCCGAAATATATGACATTATGTGGGAGTTAACAAGAGGTACTGACGTATTTTACTGGATAAGTATAATATACGCATGGGTCATAAATCGATATTTTAAGTGTATGCCATCCTACCAGGTGTATAGTCGATTTATGACAAGAATTTTTGAAAATGGATATTTAGTGATTGTAGCAAAATATTACATTTTTCGAATATAAAAATTCAGGTCAACATCAAAAACGGGACATTATTTTAATACGAGGTCTCAACAAAATATTGTAATTGACTATATATGATAGCGAAGTGAAGCAATTGTGATTTTAGTTATTATAGCCCCAATTTTTTTATAAACTCTAGTCATGCGAAAAATCTTCCAGAGGTGAAATTTGAACAAGTAATAAGAAATGTCTTAATAAAAATTTGAAAAGTATTTACACAAAAATTTGATTAATCATAGAGCCATAATTGTCATTTAATAAACGATCTCTTGGCTCATAAAGTGTTGATTAATAAGAAGTCTGCGTAGTTTGTACGATTAATTTAATGTCAACAGAAATACCTGTCACAAACCATTTCATATGCGACATCGATATTTAATTACTCCCAGAGCATCTGATGTAATATACTTCAAAAAATTGATATACACATAGAAACTGAGTTCAAAAATTAACACGTTTAAACTATACGAGAGTCACCTAGTTTCGTATACGATTGAACTCGAGAATAGCAGTGCCTACCCATACCAATGAACAAATTTGAGACGGTATTAAATTTTAAAAATGCTCGTCATTTTTAAAATTTGGTACATATGTAAAATAGCATGGTAAAATGTATGTATGTATGTATGGGTCAAATTTAGTGATTGAAATTTCACCGACTTCCAGTTAACCGATTGAACTGAAATTTTGCACACAGCTTAGGTTCTGAGGACAATACAATGCAATATCGTTCTAAATCCAATATGGCGGATGCTCCAAAATGGCGGCTTACCTGTTTTTTACAGCCCCCTTGGCATGGGTATAAAATGAAAGGGTTTGACGAGTAGAATACGATAAGTTACGTGACGCCATTTTAAACCCGATATGGCTTACGCTCTAAGATGGCGGATTATCTTTTTCTTCACAACCCCCTTGACATGGATATCAAATGAAAGGATTTGATGAGTAGAATATAATAAGTTACTTGATTTCATTCAAAACCCAAGATGACGGCTTACCTTTCTTTCGGTACATAGGTATCAAATGAAAGGGTTTGATAAGTAGAACACGATAAGCTACATGACGTTATTCTAAATCCAAGCTGGCGGCTTACCTTTTTTTCTCTTCATAACACCACTGATATGGATATTAAATGAAAGGTAGAATACGATAAGCTACGCGACGAAGACTAAAAAGTTAAAAATAAATAAATAATAAAACTTTTTAAAAAGAATGGTTTTCTTATAACGCCAAATTGCATTAAAAAGTAGAAAATAATTTCAACTTTGCAAAAAGAAAACCATTGGGTGCTCATACAGTGTAAACGTAAATTGAAACGATTAGACTAAATAATATTTTATGAGCGCTCAATGGCTTTCTATTTACAAAGTTGAAATTATTTTCTACTTTTTGTTGTAATTTGGTTTTTTAAAAAAAACTACTAAGTTTCCTTTAAATTTATTTATACATGAACTATGTCTTATTATAACTGTAGAGCAAAATATTACTATGGTTTTTAATTAAGTGCATAAAACTAAAAGGAAGTACAATATATCGCATGTGATACTCAAACTGTCTCTGACTTTTACGTAGATGGTGGTATATCAATTTTACTTTAAATTGTTATGTCTGAATGATAGTAAATTGTATAGTATTCTAGCAAGTTGTTAATTAAACAGGTATTCGCAGTCTAAACTTCTACTCGTTAGAATTATATCAGAATAAATATAATAATTTAAGCTGGCACAAAAACCAACCAAAATAGATTTTTTGCTGCCTCCACGCTCCGTCTGTTACTTTTCATTCGATATATTACAAAAACTCCTTTATCTCTGATTGAGGAATTTTTCTTGCGACTCGGCCAACCCAAGGGTTAACTACATCTATTTAAAGGTCAACGAAATGCATGAATTAAACTTTAGATGTAGAAAACGTCATGGTCTTAATTGAGATTGAGCTTCGGGATTTCGATAACATTAGATTTCTGTGCGAGTACAAGCGAAAACAATTGACGCCAACACAATAATTTGTTGAATTTTCAGGAAGATAAGTACTTATTAAAAGTGTAAATAAATAAATTATATAATAATGAAATGATGGTTTTTTAATTAATTAATCATATTTTTCCCAAATTTTTTAAAAATATAAAACTTGTCAAGAATAAAGTTTTAACTTTTTTTTCATTCGTGCCAATTAAAAGAGGTACATCAAATATGAATTCCATTTTATTCTTTATCAAACCCGTATTTTCAAAAATAAATTATCCAAATTTGTCTAGACAGCCTAGATTTTGGACTTTGGCACTATATGTGGTGTGTTTATATTCGTGTTTAATTCCTTTGTGTTCATTAAATTTTTCTCTGAATCAGTTACTTTGATCATGTCGTTTGAGTACAAATAATTTACGTACGTAAATCAGCTCAACGTAATATTAAGAATAAATAATTTGTTTCATATTTTCATTCATATACATGTTGGCCTTTTTCTTTTTCGTATATATTTTAAATCAAAATTAAAGCACCCCCACTACCACCCCCCTATCACCACCCCCACCCCACTACCGTGTGGGATATCGTTTTATGAGTTTTTGGGATAGATGATTTCAAACATTATATTATTAAAGTTCTATAAACAATTATTTCCAAATACAAAATTTTTCGTTACGAGATTTGGATAGAAAATCTGGATGTGGAAGTAGTGATTCTATGGGCAGCGGTTTTTATTAAGTTTTAAATTAGAAAAATGGCAGCTGTGTTAGATATTTTCAATACTCCTAAGACTTGCGTCAGTGAATTTCTGTTTATGTTTAGAGATAATGTTACAAAGAGTTAAAAAAAACGGCTGGTCCCTGCTAAAACGGTCCCCATATACATGCACCCAGAAGTATTTTCAATACTAAAATATAGAGCTAAGAGACTGGCGCGCCCCTAGGCCAATCATGTATTTGCGCTCTCTTATTCATAGGCAAAACGAAGTTTTTGATGAGCGGGGGAAGAATCTGAAAAAAAAATGTTTTTTTCAAAAACGAAAATTGATTAGCAGGGAGGGGGAAATAATTTTTTTGCAATAATCAGAAGGCGCAAAGAGCTCGTGGCGCCCCTCATGCCCTAGCATGCGCCCCATCACGCATTGGCGCCCCTAGACTATAGCCTAATTAGCCTTATGGATAATCCGGCCCTGTATATAGCGTGATACAGAAAAACAATAAATCAAAGTTGTCTAATAGCTTTACAGATTTATTATAAAACTATTATATTTTTATATCACATTATTTCTTTAGTGCACATACATATACTGACTTTTCTCATATTTTGGAATAGTCAGGTATGTTGTACTACAATCCAAATTTTTGTATGTAAATTGTTTACTCATTGTTTCATAGCATAAGCTAAATTCAGCTGCAACAGGGAGCTTTTTGCAATAAACATTTCATGGATAGCGGTAACATGGCGTTTTGAATGAAACCTATGAGGAATAGTAATGTCCCAAGCCAAAGTGGACCACTACAATACGCACGCAGCACAATAATATTGTTCAAAGCCGATGCAGTTTACTCATTTTATTGCATCAACAATTCAATAATGATCCTGTTCTAAATAACTAAAGCATTATATTCGTACATGTCTACCAATTCTAAATGCGCCAGTATAGAAATATGATTACATTATTGACTCTGCTATTGTGTTATTCAAGTCTTGTTTAGTGTTAGATGGGTAGATGTTTTGATTGCACTCAAAGAAAATGATAGGTAAATTCAACCAAAAAGAGCATATGAAATCGCGCCTATCTAGTTTCATAGTTAAATCAATCAGAAAAGAATAGTCATACAACTTTATTTGTTTTCGTAAACAAATAATAGTTTAATAATCATATCTCCTTGTAACAAATTAACTAGTACAATGACATTTTTTTATGTTCACTAACCATTTTCAATTTGGTCTACAATTAGATAGTACGACTTTGTTTTTTGCTGCTACCAAGATGGTAGCAGTGGGCTAGACTGCGGTTGTATGAGAGACAACACGGTCTAGTCGCTCTCCTCTCCCGAGTTCGAGTCTCAGCTGCGGCAGATGGCAATGTCGCAGGGAATGGGTGTTGTGATGTTGTCTATGTGTGAGTGTCTGTCCTGGTAGAGTGGAAGATCAGCCTACGGCTGAATTCCGCCAGGACATTAATATAAATAAGGCTAATAATAATAATAATAATAATAATAATTGTTCACCAACTAATTTTTAGGTTGATCTACACTTTATTGTATAATGAAGTTTTTTTTGGTTAGCCAAAATCTCAGTATTGAGACATCAGACCACCCAAACCAAAGATTAGAGATCGTTTATAAGATCCATCCAAATATATCGATGATCCCTGAGAGAATTTGAACATTGCAATCATGTTATTAATTTTCTATAAATTCATAAGAGTATAAGATAATGCATGATTGATTATTGTCAGTGATTTGTATGTGGCGTCATCTAGGAATAATTTCTGTAATAGACTACATGGTAAGCAAGTAAATTTTATGGTAATTCTTTTAGAACTTCTAGAAGACGACAATAAAATTGGTTTGTCTACCAAGTACAATAATAATACAGCGAACTAATACTGGGTTAGAATTACAATTCGATAATACTTAAAAATAAAGTCTACTATTTATCTAGTTTCATTTGACAAAATTCAACAAATTATTACTAAGATGAATAAATTATAGTCTTATGCACCTATTTTTTAAGTTAATGTTTATTTTGTTGTGTGACAATCACCTTTTGTTTAAAAATACTATTAAATATACTTCAATTTAACAAAATGAACAATATATATACTATTTTTTTGATTGATTTAACCCATACTATTTGCAAACAAAAGCGCTGATGCGACGTCTTAATTCATCAAAGTGGATGGCAGAACGATGTTATGTTTATATAAACAGAACTGCGGGTTAACTCTACAATAATATTGGTTTATCCGTCAACTATAATAGTAGAGCAAACTGCTACTGGGTTTACAATTACAATTCGACAATAGTTAAAAATAAAATATACTACAATCTAGTTTAATTTGACAGAATTCAACAAAATAATAGTCAGACGAAAAAAATAATAGTCTTATTCATCTATTTTTTAAGTTAATGTTTGTTTTGTTGTACGACAACTTTTTATTAATTAAAATAACAATCTCCTCTTATTTGAAAATACCATCAATATAATTTAGTATAACAAAATTAACGATATTGTTAGTTAACCATTTTTTTTTGTTGAATTTACCCATACTATTTCTTTGAGTGTGATTACCGAATAATATATATTTTACACTCAAGTAAATCACCCACCTATGGGATATAGAAGATAGAAAAAAATAGTGGCGTCAGTGCGTTGCTTACATCCCAACAAGCAAATTTTAAAAGTTATACAACTATTTTGTTTTATTGCAATTTTATAAATGTAATAAAATGGCAATAAAACAAAATTGTTGTAGAAATGACAATTATAAAACAAATTTGTTTACTGGGGTAGTTTCTTAAAGCTTTAGAAATTGTTTTAAATTTGTTTTTCCATCACTTACCAAAGGGTATTGTAATCATAAAAAATCACGCTCACGTTTCAGATTAAAGCCATTTAATTCCGACAGTCTGTGTGTCTGTCTGTTGGCGCTATATCGCCATGTGACGTAGAACAATAATATTTGGTGGGTAGTTGACGCTACTGTCAACGAAGAACTGGGATGTTCTTTCGTTCAATTCTTTACAGAGTGGACTCCATAACAAATGGAATAAAGAAACAAAATGTAACGGAACACACTAAAATTTGGCATGTAGTTAACACAAATATGAAAATATATAGGGTGGTCACCATAAAAAATAATTAAAAAATGTAACTGAGGACGGTAATATTTCGCATACAGCTAACACAACAACTGTCAACGAGGGAAAATGTGAAAAATATACAGGGTGGTCACCCTAAAATTTTAAAAAAAGTGATGGAGGACGATGATATTTCGCATGTAGCTAGCACAACTGTCAAGTAGGAAAATATGAAAAATATACAGGGTGGTCACTCCAGAAAATATTAATAAAAAATATGATGGAGGATGATAATATTTCGCCTGCAGTTTATAAGAAAGAAAAATAGGACAAAATATACAGGGTGGTCATCCTAAACAAATATTTAAAAAAATGTGACGAAGGACGATAATATTTCGCATACGGTTAACGCAACTCTAAACGAAGAAAAATATGAAAAATATGTAGGATGGTCACCCTAAAAAATCTAATAAAGAAATGTGATAGACGATAATATTTCGCATGTAGCTAGCACAGCTGCCAAGGAAAAATATTTAAATAATGTAGAAGATAGTCAGCCAAGAAAAAGTTAAAAAATGTGACTGAGCATGATAATATTTCGCATACAGTGGACACGTGGACACAAACAATTACTAATGAAGAAAATATGAAAAATATACAGGGTGGTCACTGTAAAGAAAAATGTAAAAAAATGTGATGGAGGACGATAATATTTCGCATGTAGTTAGCAAAACTGATAAGGAAGAAAAATATAAAAAATATACAGGGCGGTCACTCCAAAAAAGAAATTAATAGAAAAATTGATGAAGGACGATAATATATTTTTTATGCAGTTAACACAACTGTCAAGAATGAAAAATATACAGGGTGGTCATCCTAGAAAAATATTGAAAAAATAATGTGACGAAGGACGATAATATTTCTCATGCAGTTAACTCAACTCTTAACGAAGAAAAATATGAAAAATATACAGGGTGATCATTGAAAATTTATACATGCAGTTAACACAACTGTCAAAGAAAAATATGAAAAAATTATCGTCATTCGTCACCTTAAAAAAGAAAAAATGAAAACATGTGATGGATGATAATATCTTAACATCTAGTTAACACAACTGCCAGGAAAAAAATTGAAAATCATACAGGTGGTCACTATGAAAAATGATTACGGTGAAAATAATATTTGGACTGTAGTTATAGTCGAGTCAACTCTAAGCTGGCGTGTCCAAAGGTCGCTTCGTCGTCTTAACAAAATAAATAAGAATGTATTCGAAATGGTGTTGTCATGTTCACAATGATCATGTGTTTGATAATGTCCGTTTGTCGGACGAATATCCACTATTTATCACCAAAAATAACTTAAATATTTCATATAAAGACGAATTTACTTCTAGTATGAGACAGCTGTTAACCCAAATAAATAATTCACAGTAACGATTGACAAATCTTCAGAGTGAGAATCGCTGAACTTATTGAAAACATAGACTATTTATCTCTCTCTCTCTCTCTCTCTGCAGTGCATATTTCATATTTCCGTCTCAAAATAGGTGAGAGAGAAACTCGGCAGACATACGTGAACAATGTTCTTGGATTATTGTTTTAACTTTGTGTGAAGAGGAAATGAAATCGTACGCGTAGTATCAACACATACACACGCCACCTCAGAGGTGACCAGACTATAACACAATTACGGAAGATGAAAAATGACATACTTTTAGTGAAAAATATACGGAGTGGTCACTCTAAAAAAAACTCATTAAGAAACGACAGAGGAAAATAATAATTTGAATGTAATTATCACTATTGCGAGGAAGAAAACCTGATATACTTTCAGTTAAAAAATCCTATAGGAAAAGGGAAGAATATATGAGTCGTCCAGAATCAAAACTCACATTATCCAAAATCTGACTTTTTGGCTAGCGCAGAAAAACTAGTTTGGAAGCAACCTTTTTTTTATCTGGGAAATATTCTATTGGTATATGCTTAAATGAATTTACAATAAAATAAGTCGATATTGTGAAAAACAACAATAAATGATTCCATAAACTTAGAATAAAATACTAAAGTTTGGATAATGTGAGTTTTGACTCTTATTTATGGATAATGTGAGTTTTGACAATTTAATAAGTGGATTTTGTGAGTTTTGATACTGTGGTATGGCTCATCAGAGATTAAGACTATCATATATTCTATAGGAGATTAAGACAGAAGCAAGGTTACCTTACCCTACTTCGGTAACTGAAAAATGTTGAAATAATTTTTAAGCTGTAAAAGGTAATAAAACAATCAGTTTAAATAAATGGCTTTATTTTGAAGTAATTGTTTACAAACAATTGTTTGTAAAACTGATTAAAGTTAAATTTGTTGTTTGTTTGTTTCAAAACTAACATTCTCCAAAGGATGATGTGAGTTTTGACTCCAACATCAATCTTTGTAAATTTTTTACGCAGGGATAGTGGCAGTTTTGACCTTAATAAATATATGGCGTTATAAAGTTCAGGCAGCGTTGATAGATGGCACTTTTACGTAAAAATTCGCGATTTTGGAGAATGTGAGTTTTGATTCTAGACGACTCATATGAAAAGTGCCAAATAGAGAGAGTTTTGCGTAAATACTTTTACAGATTTTTTTTTTATTAAATTGTGAATATTGAACATTTTTCCATGAATACGTCATTGGGCATAAATGTCAATTTTGACCACGGTTTCCTAATTTGGTCTAACAGCCTTCAATTTAAAAAACCGCTGCCCAAGGAATCACTACTTCCACATTCAGATTTTTTATCCAAGTCCTCACAACGAAAAAATTTTGTATGTGGAAATAATTGTTTATGGAACTTTAATAAATAATATAATATTTGAAATCTTCTACCCCAAAAACCCATAAAACGATACCCCACATCGGTAGTAGGGTGGGAGTGGTGGTAAGGGGTGGTAGTGGGGGTGGATAAAGTAAAAAAATATTTTGAGGTTTCTGGTTCTTGTACACACACTAAATCACATTTTTTTTTCATCCCCTTTAATAATGGGATGGGGGTGGCTAATGCCAAAAATTTTTTTGAGAGCTTCTCTTGTATATACTAAATACCAATTTTATGAACTCTTACCTGCTTGATTTACCTATTTACCCCAAATTTACCCCAACCCTTCGACGGAACAAGATGAAAATATAATCTAGTTCTAGATCTCGTCAAAGTAGATATGTGTACCAAATTTCAAGTCAATATATCAAATGGTTCCAGAGTAAACGTGCGCTTAAAAAAAAGTTACAGACCGACAGACAGACAGACCGACAGAAATTTTTTTTTTCGCTCAAACTTAAAATCTCGACGTTTCATGACATTCTAAGCCAATTTGAACAATAAAAATTTTAAAATTTTTTTTGTCGTTCCACTGGATGTGGAAGTAAAATTAAGAATATGTAGGTCCCTTTAAGATTCAATGAAAATATATAAAAATTTATTTATTTAAACAACGATTCTTAAACAAATTGTTGCAAATTTAGCAATTTTTCATAAAAAAGTGAAATTTTTTTTTCATTGAAAGTAATTCACTAATAAATATAAATATAAATACATATACAATTAAACTCGCGATTTAAATAACCAGACGTAGATTTTGAATTTCCAGTTTATAAAATATTTTATTATTTCGCTATTCAGTTAGTGCGACATGATTAGAAATTTCTTATCATAAAACAGGTAGTTCTTATCTTAAAGAACAACAAATCAAAGCAAATTGAGAAGAACCAGAAAGTAGACAGTAATATTTCTTGATAAGAGAGTATTAGTGATTTTCAACTACAACTTCTTCTCTAAAATAACAAAATTATAAAACATCAAATTAAATAACTATCTCGATCAATTTTAATCAGAGACAGACAAAAGAAAACCTAATTAATAATAATTTTATTATCTACAAAAAGTAATAAATATTTATATTTCTTGCGAAAATTAATATTCAAAGAGATATTTATTAAAAAAAAACAACCCGGAACGTACTGCCACTCCTATTCCTTCTACCTCCTACATTCGACAGATAGTTTTTTTTCGTAAAATACGCGTCAGTATCTGCAAAATTTCAAAATTTTAGCGAGTCATGTATTTAATGCAATTGAACATTATTATTACCGTATATACTATTGCCTAATTTTTAGATTAAAATGATTATTATTATTAAGTTATGAAAATATTTTACGTTTAATTATATTTTCTACTCAATATGGAATTGTTTCCCTTTTTCTTTTTTACTTTATTATTTGTAATGTTTTTCTACTTTATTTAAATTAATACAGCGCATCGCCAGTCATTTTAAAAGAAACATATACTAAATAGAACAATTAGCAGTCGAATTTAAAACCATTTGGTCGATAACCTACATTAGCCAATGTGAAACAACGCTAAAAGCGATACCCTACCGAGTTACAAAGCATTACAACTTTAAATATTTACGTTCCTTTGTTCGTTCATAGACTATGACTGCATTTATCCATGCAATAACTAAATGAATTTAAATATGGCATTTCTGCTTTTACAGGTACCTCTCTGTATGTACACGCTTTGCAACAAACGTAACATAAAAAGAACCATGGCGCTGTTATGACTTTAAATAATAAATAAAGAGAAAGAGCTTACAAGTCAGCAATTCCACAACCATACAGTCAGCACAGTATGCAAAATGCACACGATTTTGCAAATTTATTTCAGCCAAAATGTCGTGAAAGGCTAGTAAGACATTAAGGTAGTTAGGAGAGTATGTACGGCTGGCTTCTGAACAGGCCATAAAAAGGATATGGTAACACAGTGTCGTTATTTTATTATACACATTATCAATTTTCTTTTTGAACTAAATGCTTATTCTATATCTCTATTAAATAAAATTAGATATACGCTGTGTTTCGTAAACGGTTTACTAGTTAATATATTCTTGCACATCTATGAGTGGTTTCTTTTACTTCCACATCCAGTGGAAGTATAGTAACGACAAAAAAATTTTTAAAATTTTAATTGTTCAAATAGGCTTAAAATGTCACGAAACGTCGAGATTTTTAGTTTGAGCGAAAAAAAATTTCTGTCTGTCTGTCGGTCTGTCTGTCTGTCTGTAACTTTTTTTTTGTGCGCACGTTTACTCTGGAACCGTTTAAGATATTGACTTGAAATTTGGTACACATATGTACTTTAACGAGATCTGGAACTAGATTATATTTTCATGTTGTTCCCACGAAGGGTTGGGGGGTAAATTGTGGTAAATTTGGGGTAAATGGGTAAATAAAGCAGGTAAGAGTCCATAAAATTGGTATTTAGTATATAAAAGGAAGCTAAGGTCTCAAAAAAATTTTTAGCATTAGCCACCCCCATTACCACCCCCCACCCCCTTACTAAAGGGGATGGAAAAAAATTTTGATTTAGTGTATGTACAAGAATCAGAAACCTCAAAATATTTTTTTACTTCATCCACCCGCACTACCACCCCCCCTGTCACCACCCCCACCCCACTACCGACGTGGGGTATCGTTTTATGGGTTTCAAAGGATTTCAAATATTATATTATTAAAGTTCCATAAACAATTATTTTCACATACAAAGTTTTTTCGTTGTGAGTGACTTGGATAGAGAATCTGGATGTGGAAGTAGTGCAGCGGTTTTAATAACGTAGTCCAAGTTATGCTACTAGTAAAAACTACTTCTACTAACTAATTTAGATTTGTATAAAAAGATTATTATCTAATAGTCATTTATGGAAATACAGATGCTGGCATTAATCAAATCGAATCAATTTATTGATGCTAGTAACAAATTTGTTTTATACAAGTCAATCAATGGAAAAATTTAAAATGTAAGTAATGTAAATATGGTACATAGAATAAAAGGTTTATAATTTAAAATACACATATGCACATGTAAATTCATACAAATACACATAGATTAACACATATACACATATACAAAAACATACATAATAAGATGACGATACATTCATTATACCTATCACATGTAGACATAATGGTAATATACATGGTTAAATTATTTTATCAACGTCATATTTACAGAATTCATCTATACTGCAGAAGGCTTATTAAAAATTGCTTCAAGCAGCTGCTTATATCTCACCTCCGGTAAGACTTTTACCAGCCGGGAATTTTATTATAAAATTTGGGGCCGTAACAATTAAAACCACAGTCACTAAATTTTAATCTCTTAAAATCAATTGTAATGTTATCTAGATTCCTTGTATTGTTGTTATGAATTTGCTCTTGTATCTTATAAGAGTGTATGTTTTTATAGATATATACTAAGCAATGTAATATGTAAAGTGAGAGGAATGTTAGAATTTCCAGTTCAATAAATTTTTGTTTTACATCATCTCTATATCCCAAGTTTGTGATTATTCTAACCGCTTTCCTTTGCAATCCAAAAATTCGGGTAGTTTACGGTACATGCCCCCAGTTCATCAAGCCATAAGTCATGTGCGGTACTATTAGAGAATAATAAGCTGTCAACATTATTTTGAGTGATACCTGACCTTTTAAGTTCCTAATGACAAACATGTTTTTGGATATTTTGTTCGCTATATAATCAACATGATGAAACCAGTTTAACTTTAGGTGTAGGATTAATCCAAGGAATTTTGCTTCTTCGGGATTTTTAAAGTTATTGGGTGACCTGTAAGTGAAAATCATATTTAGTATTTTGTTTCCATTTAGTGACAGGTTGTTTGATGAGAACCACTCCATCGAATTTGACCTTGTCTCGCCCATGCGCCTTTCTAGGACATCTATTTTGCTGCCGGATGTCAAGAGTGTTGTATCGTCGGCAAATAGTACTAGATCAGCCTTAGGTATGGCATTGTTTAGGTCATTTAGATAGATTAAGAATAGAGTTGGTCCTAAAACGGAGCCTTGGAGTACCCCACTCTTGATATACCGAGTTGTTGAGTCGATATTATTTAAACTTGTGTATTGTTGCCTATTTGTTAAGAACGATCTTAATAAATTACAGCTGGTTATATCAAAATTATAGTATTCGAATTTATGCAAAAGACCATGGTACGAGACACAGTCAAATGCCTTTTGAAGGTCACAAAAACTAACTCCAACATATTCTTTATTTTAGTTCCCCTCAACTATTTTGTTTATTAGATGTGTAATTGCATCGTTTGTAGTAAGATTTTTCCTGAACCCGAATTGTTTAGGATAAAACAATTTGTTATTTTCAAAATGTTTTGTGATTTGGTTCTTTAAATAGGCTTCAAAAATTTTTGATATAATTTGGTACAGGATAGGTAGGTCTGAAGTTACTGATATTTATAGGGTCGCCCTTATGAACTGGTATCACTTTTGCTATTTTTAGGATGTCTAAATAAATACCAGATCTTACGGACTGATTTAGTAAACTAATATTACACTACATGCTATTTACAAAGTTTGAAAATACTGTCAATTCTCCAACCAGCACAACTTCCTCATATACTCCGACTCCGATAGTAGCCTTATCGACATTAAAAACAGATGCACCTCGGACCCACTAGCCTCTTTAATATTATGTCTTTTACATGTGATAGAAACAACCGGCAAAACCATTAACTTTTTGTGGACCCCAAGTTACGACAGGGGATGGAAAACAGATCAATTGGCGCTACAGACGACCGAGGGAGACTGGTCCCCAGACATAAAAATTTGCCTGGAAGATTTTACAAATGCATGGAAGAAGAGAAAAATTGATGAATAGCAAACCATGTGATGAAAAGAAGAGATTGCGCTTAAACAAATACAGCTATCAGTTCCTCCCTGGATACAACCACAAAACATTGACAGACAGACCACATAGGGGTATTTGACGGTGAAAGTTGATCAAAATTATTTATCTTTGTTTTTTCATTCCTAACCCCTTTCTTAACTAATTTCAGTTGTTATTTATTATTTTCAGTGTGTTTTAATTAAAAAAAAAATAAGAAAAACAATGTAGATAAGAAGTATAATTTAATTTTATCTACTTATTTTGTGTTGTTTTTTTCTGAAATTTGGCGACCTAGAGATTTTTTTATTAGGTCGTTGTGTAATGACCATCTTCGATATCTTAAACGATTCTGAAAAGAAATAAACATTTACATTGAACTACTAAGAATCGTAGAAATTTGATATTTCGGACCTATTTTTATAAAAAAATATATTAAGAAACAATTTGTATGTTTTGGAGACAGTTCTGCATAGATCTTATTTCAAAAACAAATGAAAATTGTGCCTTGGAAAGCTTTGGAAGTTAGTTAAAAGTTTATAAAAATTTCTATTTTTAATTTGTTTGCGTTTTAATTAAAATAAAGTAATCAAAGGGTTTACTGACTTAAAAAAACAAATTTTTAAACGGTACATACCTTTTATATTAGAATTCAGAACAGAAAATTCTACAATCGCACACAAAATCGTCTAAAATTTGCTGCTCGTTGTTTTGTGTTGGCTAAATGACGTCATATTTTATGTACGATTTTCGACTTTTGATCAACTTTCACCGTCAAATACCCCTGTGTGAGACGGTCGAAAACAGAAACGTTATTAATTGTGCATCAAACTTGATCTCAATGGAGCCTGCTTGCTCAGGAGGCATTTGGTAAGACAGATAATGCTGAAATCTAGATTGAAGAATGTATAGAATTATTTTGATAGCATGTGGTATTAATTCCGGACTTAAGTCACTCTCTTCTATATGTAGAGGTAGAAGATTGAGGTTTTTTAACCATCTGATTGGTTTCCTGTCTCTTATATTTTTTGATACATTTCATATGGTATGTGTAAAAACCGACAAATAATCTTTTACTAAACGTAATTTTGACAGGTATTTATTAAACTGAAAAATCATTTCATAATTTTTAGTGACCTTCATTTTGTTCAACAAAGGTCATAACTAAGGTGATCTGTAGGCATTTGGAGAGGATTACGAACTGTTCTCTATCTCTCATATAAATAGAATAATTAGTTCGTACAAAGTACTACTCTTTTTTCTGCATCATCTGGATGATTTCTAAAAAGCCCAACTGGTATTATGTAGAATTTAAATTAGTATATGTGGGATATATATTAAGAAATTTCATAGAAGTGAAGTATTAATAACGACACATAGACATCAAAGGGACTTGAACAATTATTGTACTATTTTCATTTCAGATTTTTAGTAAATTGTAGTGTGTCGTTCAAGTTCATGCTTTGCATTGCCATTCCTCTGTCAAATTTTTAAAATTCACTAATCGTACATAATATGGTAGTTACTGAAAGGAGAGCACATTTGATGTGACTTCATTTATACTTTTATTTTTAAAACTAGTGCCATATTTAATAAGTAATAGTGAACGTTACAGAAAATCGCGGAAAGTCACACTTGAAAAATATCATTCCTCTGGTGTGCATTTTAGACATATTTTATGTAAAATTAATGTTAAAATATTATCAACAGATTCATTTTAGCAACAGGTATAGCTGACTACACAATTCTTATGCGTGTAAAGAATGTCGGCATCTTTGATCTTTAACGCACCACCATAGACAATTTTTTATACACACATAAGAATTGTATCTCTTTACAAATTGTGATGTTATTAAATTTTAGTTCAATACTATATTTCACGAAAACTATTAGCAATTGTCATTCCTCTGGTTTCTTGTAGACCAGAAGAATAACTAGTATCCAGAGGAATAAAATTTCTATTACCATTGTTCTTGTACTTATGAGAAATTGTTAAGTGGAATAACTTCATTTTATATTCTTAATTCATTTTGTGAATTATTTCCATATTTGATTAATTGAATGGATTAATAGCACAAAAAAAGTGATCTGTTCGGCGGACTATACCAGTGCATTATTATGTATTTTGACCTGCTGAAACAGAATCCGACGTCAGAATTGCCAGATTGGCTCGTTTTTCACCCCTAACCCTAAAGAACACTCCAAAAATAAAAAAAGTGGTCTGTCCGGTGGACTATACCAGTGTATCCTTATGTATTTGGTGAGGATACACTGGTATGGTTCGCTGAGCAGACCACTTTTTTGTTTGTTTTTGAGGTGTTTTTTAGGGTTAAAGGTGAAAACCGAGCTAATCTTACAATTCTGACTTCGGATTCAGATTAAGCGAGTCAAAATACATACTTAAAGATACACTGGTCTGGTCCGCCGGACAGACCATTTTTGGATGGGAAGGTGTCCCTGTTGTAGAACTCTCCAAAATCGTCCTAAGTTGAAGACATAATCAAAATTCGACTTAGGCAAAAATTTCATTTAAAGACATTTTTGGGAGTCTGCAGAGGCGCAGATCAGTCCACAAGGACCGTTTTGGGTTCTATAAGGCGTTGGAAATGACCAGGCGAAAATTCGAAGAAACACCGAATTTTCACTTAGGAAAAATGTTTTTGGTTCAGAATATCAGAGTAGAAGTATATAATGACAAAGATTTATGAATAGTATACTTTTTCAAAGGTACCATAAATTGGACTTTGAAAAATAATATTTTTGGAAGGGCGTCAAAATTTGGCCCAGGAATCGATTTATCGAAAGTACGCCAAAGTTTCACTTGCAGACTAATTTTTCAAAACTGCGTTGAAATTTGGCTTGAAGATCGATTTTTCAAAAGTACGCCAAAATTTCACCCGCAGATTAACTTTTCAAAAGTACCTTGAAATTTGGCTTGAAAATCAATTTTTCAAAAGTACGCCAAAATTTCACCCGCGGATTAACTTTTCAAAAGTACCTTGAAATTTGGCTTTAAAATCGATTTTTCAAAAGTACGCCAAAATTTCACCCGCAGATTAGTTTTTCAAAAGTACCTTGAAATTTGGCTCGAAAATCGATTTTTCAAAAGTACGCTAAAATTGGTCTTAAACTGGATTTTTCAAAAGTACCACGAAGTCAGTTTAAAAAGTACCACGAAAATATACTTTAAATTATTTTTTATTTTTTATTCCTCAACCAAAGACATTGACCTTTGAGGTACGATCATTGAAAGCACAATTCTAAAGTATGAGTATAAAATTTTAACGATGCACTGCATCCAAAAGGCAAAATAGAAGATTTTGTCAAAGCCGGCGTAGTGCCGATAAGCAAAAATTGATAAAAATCAATGCACATGTACAAGGCCGGTTTCTCGCATGGAAAGAGTTTGGATTGACCCAGCGGCTCGCAATTTGGTCGAGCGCGTTGAGTAGTCCAGACAAAGCGATGGTAGAAAAGCCAATAACGGGGCTTTTCAAATGACAAAGTTATAGAGGAAAACGCCTTGTGCATAAAAATCAAAAAATTCAATTTTGCCTAATAGTCGCTCGAAGGTGAGACGCTGCCAAATCGATATTATTAATCGACTGTGATAAGGGTTAGTAAGTCGTGGACTGATCGAACGCCACTCAACTTATGCAGTAATAAGTCCTCTGAATGTGTTTGAGTACGTGAATCTCCACGATACAAGAACTTTAAAGCTAAGTAGTCTCTAGCGAAACTAAATTCATTTAGTAAAACTTTTTTAAGTTAATTTCAGTCAGCCTTAATTATTCATTTACCCAGAGTCTGAAATGATTCTAAAAGCTCACATTTTGATTCTGAGAAGGTACGTATGAATCTTTTCTACCTAATCGATCGTTAGCGTGAGCGCTCTCGCTTGTATGGTCTGAAAGTCACTACCTTGATTGGGGAAGGCACGATTCTTTCTTGAGAATTTTGTATAACCAATTCTGTTAAATAAACGGATTCCTTGAACTAATATTTCTTAATTGATCTTGAGGCCTGTTGACGGTCTATAATCCCTGGAACTTTCGTATAGAAAGCCGGATGTGTCGAGTTAATTCGCATTAACGTTCGACCTTCTGGTTGCTTTACGAAGGTTTGATAGGGATTTTTTTATGCGTTTTTTGAGAAATATATTCCGTTATTAATGGACCAAAACGTGATTTTCGCGTACCAAAACTAATCCCTCCGCAGAGAAATTCTTCGGTTGGGATTTTTTTATGCAAAAATTCAGGAAATTAAGAGGTGCCTAAACCCCTAACGAGGGAATTCGGGTCCAGAGAGAGCGTAATTTCCGATCTGTGGTAGTGCCGCCTTGGTCCCATTACTCGGCTACCGAAGTGCATCTTATCTCGAACCCGCCTGGGAGGTAGAAGAACGGGGTAATACGCGACTGGCGCCCCCTGAGAAATAAATTGGTGTCGCGTCATTTTGACGCCCGGTAGTGCGTTCTTCTACATCCCCTGGGGTTGGGGGTGAAAAACGAACCAATCTGACAATTCTGACTTCAGATTCGCATTAAGTGGGTCAAAATACATAAAGATACACTGGTATAGTCCTCCGGGCAGACCACGTTTTTTTTGTCTTGAGGGTGTTTTTTGGGGTTGGGGGTGAACAACGAACCAATCTTACAATTCTGACTTCGGATTCGGTTTCAGCGGATCCAAATACATAAGGATACACTGATTTGGTCCGCCGGACAGACCACTTTTTTTGTGGGGCCGTGCGGTCTTAAATAGCACACACTGTATATACATTTTCCTTTTGGTTACGATTACTTTGAATACTTAAAATGTTTATTACAGTTGTCTTTTCATAAAGAACGTTGTATTTTTTAAAATATAGAATTTGAAAATCTATTCAATAATATCATTTCTCTATTTATAATCAAAAATTAAGTTTGATTCCTTACATGATTTCTGTAAATTAACATTAACTGACTAAAACTACTCAACAATTATCTCACAGGACAATTTTTAATATTAAAAATGTTCATATTTCAAGTAAAAGAGTTTGGAAACTTTCGTCCATTACACACATCCAAATGAATCTTAACAATTTTACACACTGGACGAGTTCATTACCGCTTGCAACATGACACAAAACGTGTGAAAACTTATGTGGTGATCTCCTGTATTATCTGTTGGTTATCATTATATGTTTTTTTATGTTTGTGTATATACAGTGTATCCCAGGATAGATGTAACAAGAGGTGTAATGGACCAAAAATTTTGGAATTTTGGAATAGTATTTGGGGATTGAGTCCTGCTTGTTGTAAAACTAAAGTATACCAAAAATGACTTGATTTTGTGTTCTACAGGGTGCTTTATAAGCAAAGTTGTAAAAATCACCACTAATAAAGTACCTTTATTTTTCAAAGTATGAAAAAATTCCACTAAGAAAAGTTATTTAGAATGCAATTTTATATCTCTATACCAAATTTCAGGAATATAAAATTATTTTTTTGAACCTTCCCATTTTTTGCGAATTAAGAGTTGAATTCATATTTAAAGTTGTGTAGGAGCAAATGTTAATCATCTCAAAAAGTAGGCTATTGGTAAATAAAAAATTGAATATACGAGATGTAAGAAGGTATAATGTTAATCGAACTAATTGTAAAACAAGAAACAATTACTAACAGAAAATTAATGAGGTTTAAAAATTATAACAAGTAATAAATGTCAAAAACATAACAGATTCACAAACAAATTAATTATTGACCAATACAAAACAATGTTTACAATTTTTTTATTATTCGACGTAGCTACCACCCACATCCACACACATTTCGATCCTTCGCCTGAAGTCCTTAAAACTGTTTCGAATATGATCTAACGGTATGGAGTTTACGGCATTTGTAATTCTCTGCTTCAATACTGCTACATCGTTAGGAAGTGGTTCAGCGTAAACCAACTGCTTGAAAAGAAATCCAATATTGATAGGTCTGGGGATCTCGCCGTCCACTTGATCGGTCCATTCCTGTCAATCCAATTTTCTCCAAAATTTAAATTCAACCACAGATTAACCATATCTGTGGAGTGGCCAGGGCAACCATCATGTTGAAAATGAACTATAGGCATATCTCTTAAAATATTTAAATGTTCTTCAGAAAATCTTTCAAGAAGCTGTAAATAAGTGTGCTAGTTTAACCTTCCCTCAATGAAATAAAGTCCAATAACTCCAACGTGATAAGAAACGGCACACCACACATTCATTTTTTTTATAATATCGTCTTCTATAATGAATTCTAAAATTTGGATTTTCAGAAGCCCAAAACCGACAATTCTGAGATGAAACAACACCATTGGTTGTGAATGTGGATTCATCTGAGAAAATTATGAAATGATGAAAAAATCTCTCTTCCACGATTTTTTCTCCAATGGCCAAACAAAAATCCAACCTACGGCCGTCATCCCCCTCTTCAAGTGTATGTTTTTAATTTGCTTTATATGTCCTAATTTTCTTTGCCTTGTAAATTCTTTGGAGTTCAGACTTGCTAATATTAATAAGAGATGATCTCTTTCTTAGTGGCATCCTAGGATTTTCTATAACAGAGGCATGAGCTCTAATAGCCCCAACATTGTCTTCATCATAAGCTTTTATTTTTCTTTTCATGTTAAGAACACTACCAGTAGCCAGAAACTTTTTAATTATTCTCATAGCCTGAGTACGTGACAAAGCAGTGTTTGGAAATTTCAAATTAAATTGGCTTACCACTTCTCTTAGCGAGTTTTCACCGCCAATTCCGCAGCATTGCACAATATACATTTTTTCGCGCACTGTGAGTACCATTTTGACTTAATTTTTTATGCTTGGTTCTTAATTTGAAACAGAAGTTAAGGATAATATTGACTACGTTTGACAGATATGTCAATAATAAATGATAAATGTGTATCCACTTCTATTCTGATAGCCTACTTTTAGCTTCTACATAACTTTAAATATTAATTCACAAAAAATAATTTCTATGCAGTTTTAATTGAATGGTTCGAAATAAAATACTAATTTATTGAAAAAATGGAAAGTTTCAAAAAAATAATTTTATATTCCTGAAATTTGGTATAGAGGTATAAAATTGCATTCTAAATAACTTTTCTTAGTGGAATTTTTTCATATTTTGAAAAATAAAGGTACTTTATTAGTGGTGATTTTTACAACTTTGCTTATAAAACACCCCGTAGAACACCAAATCAAGTCATTTTTGGTATACTTTAGTTTTATAACAAGCAGAACTCAATACCCAAATACCATTCCAAAACTCCAAAATTGTTAGTCCATTACACCTCTTGTTACATCTATCCTGGGACACACTGTATTTTGCGTATAGATATTTTGTGTTTTTTTACCAAATGTTTTGTGTTATGTTCTAATTTGTTTGTTTTTTACTATAATTTGTTTTTATATATTCATGTATTTTTTATCAAAATAATTACTGACTTATCCATTCTATTGCATGGGAGAAAAGGTTAATACATATATTATTATTATTATTATATTATTATAATGCAATGATAAATAACATGGTTACTTAGTCTGTATTTTTTGCGATCTAGTACCATAAAACAAGACCGTTCCTTCTATGCTTCGGCCTGAAAGAAACGAAAGCCACGAGTAGCAAAGTAACCGATGGGACAGCCTGAATGTACGTAGTGATTTACTCAGGTGGGTGGTCCGTGTAATTGAATGTTTGGTCGCGGTGTGCCATGCCAGCCCGGTATTAAACCTGATAATTACAGGTTCCTGTTTACCTGCGCATTTATTACCGGGAACATGTCGGTCTGAAATTATACGTTTATTATAAGTCACTTCTAAATTAATATATTATCAGAAATCAGCTTAACGTACAATGAAACAATCGGCGCGGCGGCGGTCGGTGTATGATTGATTTATACCAATATAAATACACGTTTTTGAATTTTTTGTTTTCAGAGAAATTACTTGACTTTCGAGAAGAGGTACAATGTTAATCATGTGGTTGTAAAATATATAGTCCCATAAAATTGATTAAATACGAGGAGTATGGGTAGAAAGATATTAAATACAATGTATGCAGTAGGATATCTGTTCATTTTCTTTTGAAAAAGTTGATCATATATTTCATTTTTACGACGTAGAAGTATATTAAACAAATTGGATTTTTCGAGCGATGATTCCTAAATTTACGGTTAAAACGCACTCTAGAGTTTAAGTTCTTACATAAAGGTATGTGATGTTTGTTTTTGTATCCGCAGAAAACACACAAAAAGTGTTGTTATAAAATGAAATTGCTTTTGTAGAACCATGACTTTGTATTTACATGAATGGAAACTAAGCTGCTCCAGAATAGTGCAAAGTATTGATAAATGTATATCTATATTAAGCGTAAAAAAAATTACATGCCAGTTTTCTTTAGTTTACAATAAATGATTTTTATAATTCTTCTTACCATTTAATATTTATAGATTTATTGCACTTTTTTTATTTACTTGCTATTTACTTGCTAAATCAAGCATTAGAGAGGAAGAACCTTAGCCCAAGGTGTCAAAACTACTTTAAAAGCGGTCTGGAATAAAATATTAACGAGAAAAAATCAAACATCTTGTCAAGGAGGTAAAATGTATTACCTACAAGACATTTGTAAAAAACTGAATTCATATGCTTATCACAATAATAGCATGTATCTTTTCATAACACTACGAGTAATTACCAGAGCTCGGGAATTCTATCTCGGCGCCAGAGACGGCTTTCATGAAGACATAATACTATATTGCAAACACCTACTGAAACATTCAGAAAAACGACGATATGGTGAAATATTCATCATTGCCAGCAACAATGTATTTTTGGTAATAAATTTAACCAAAAATACATGTGTGTGTTTGTGTGTGTGTTAGTTCAATGTTACATCCCCAATAGCTCCTCTTCGAGTGAGTATTTATAATAAACCGACCATATTAACTTTGGATAATACGGAATTCCCTAAAAAAAAAAAAATACAAAGTAAAATTATTGGGTCATACTTGCATAGAAATCTTTCCGCGCTGACCTAGAGCTACCCTGATTTTGACGTCACCGAAGCTCTGGTAATTACATGTAAATTTTAATCCGAAACGATTCCAATTAAGGACTCCACCGATACTCAGAGAACTGAGAGGGATGCGATTGTTGACATTTGGCCTGATTATTGTCAAAAATTTCTTGAAAGAGCAACCATTCAAGGTTGATGATAACTGACAGCAGAACTACAAACGGGAACCTTCAGTACCGAAATTGGAAGCAGAGACAGCGATTCAAAAACTAAGAACTGACAAGAAATCTACAATCGACGATATCGTGGCCGAGGTGCTTTAGTTAGTTGGTGAAGATGGAGTGAAAATCCTTTACAGGGTATGCTAAATGATATGGAAATCAAGAATCTCTCCTGATTAGTAGATAATCAATCAGAGAAAATCAAAGAGATGTTTTTTTTGCTGACATTAGTAACAAGTCAGTAAAATAATGCTGTATAGTCTTCAGTTCAGACTTCAGCATCTAGCTTGTAAAATATGCCCTGAAAAGCGCAACACTAGGAAACAAATGCTTAATTTCATAGAAGTTTATTTTTCTACATCTCGCAATAGATATATAGAGATAGTGGTTAAAACGAAACCTGGTGATAGTAGGCATCACTACCAACCCCTGAACATGGTATAGAGTTATCCGAAAGGGTCATCATTATTCAAGAAAAGTTTTAAATTTTTAAATGTTGCAGAAATATATAATCACCATCATCATGAAAAAATATTTTTCATTCAGATGCCTGCCGGTTTTCCTTTACTTGATATTTTCCTACTGCAATTTTTCTTTGCAAATCTGGTTCGGTGTTTACCTTAAAAAAATTAATAAAAATTGTGACTGAGAACGATAAAAGTCGCATGCAGTTAACACTATTGTCAAGGAAGAAAAATATGAAAAACATACAGAGTGTTCACCCTAAAAAAATCATCTATATTTTTCATATATATCTTCCTTAGAGTTATGTTAACTTCATGTGAAATATTATCGTCCCCCGTCACATTTTTCATCTTTTTTTCCTTAAAATGACTACCCTGTGTATTTTTTTCTGATTTTACCTCTTTAACAGTTGTGTTAATTACATGCGAAATATTATTGCCCTGCGTCACATTTTTTATTCTTTTTTTTTAATGACCACCTTTCCTTAATTATATTTTTTATAAAATCTACCCTGTATATTTTTCGAAAGTATATCTCAGTCCTTAGTTGGCAGTAGCGTCAACTAGTTACCAAATATTATGTTTCTCCGTCAGGTGGTTTTGTAGTTATAACGTCAACAGACAGACAGACAGACAGACTGACGGAATTAAACGGCTTTAGTTTTCGTAATCTACATACTCCGAAACGTGGAGAGAATACAATAGTTCCCTTGGGTAAGCGAGGGAAGTAAAAATTTAGGTGATTGGGGATGGGGTGTGTAAAACTAAAAATTATGCATTTCACCAATAGTTACGTAATTAAAATAAAAGTAGACGCGTCCAAAGGTTTTTGTGCAATCAATATTTTAAAAGCTATAGTCATATTTCAGTACTTTTTACACACACTGTGCAGAGGTTAAAAAATATTTCATTTATGGGCAAAACCTATTTGATACGCATGCAGGTAATGCCCTCAAAATAAAAAGGATAATTCAAGTCCTTTATTATTTTAGCCTCAAGGTGAGACGCAACAATGGAAAAATATTTCTTTTTCTGGCAAATTCAAATTTGACACAGATAGATAACGCTTTTAAAACCCAAAACTTTTAAAATTTTACCCAGGAGGTGAGATAGAGGGTTGATGAACATTTTTCACGGGTAACGTCTCGTTATTCAGTGTAGTCGAAAATATGTAGTTACAAAGTGATCATCTTTCAGTTAATATAGTAGTTTGTACAACAAGAGTGGATATGATGTCCATATCGCATGATAAAGAAGTTTGAGCACGACGCCGTAGGCGGAGTGCTTCAAATCTTTTGAGTGCGATATGGATAATCCACTCGAGTTGTACAGTATACTTTTTCTGCGACCAGCTTAAAAAAACTACAAAATTTATTAAACATTAATATATTACACAAATACACACTGACAGTACACACTGACAGTTATTTTGACAGCTTACGCACTAATTTGATTTTAAAATGAATAGTTGTCTATGTACTTAATAGACGAACTGTGATTGGTCGGTTTCACTTCATATCCATCCTAGAACTGATATGAGATATATCAGTTCAGTTAACTGGAATTGCCTACTTATCCATTCTATAGATTGCTCAGTAAACAGCAAATTTACATAAGGGAGTAGAAAAAAATAATATAAGTATTAGTCGGGGAGCCCTCCCTAGCTGTACGTGCATCCCCCGCCCGATCCTTGGGGACAATGTTTTCCATAAAGATTAAAGCCTAAGGAACAATTTAAGACATGTCCTAAAAAAAAACTGGCTGTACTTTCAAAATGGCGACCATATATTAAAAAAAACCGGTTGCCAATGTTGTTTTTGTCATTTAACACAAAAACTAAAAAAGATGGACAAAAACTTTTTTCACAAAAAACAACGTGCATAAAATTTTCTTCAATTTTGTTCCTTTACAATATTTCGATAGGAGTTACCATTTTCCAGATAAATGAGTCCAAAATTAAGAAAACATGGAAATTCATAAATCGCTAATCAGTTAGAGGAAATAACTGTAACAATTATTGTAAGGCGTATCATATAACTTTATATTATTAACATAACAAAAAATAACATAAATTGAAAAAAATGGATAATAATAATAATATCATAATTTGCAGACATCTCGAAAACGGTAACAATGGTATCTGGAAAATTGTAACTCCTATCCAAATATTGTATAGGAACAAAATTGTAGAAAATTTTATGCACTTTGTTTTTTTGTGCAGAAAGTTTATATTATTAACATAACAAAAAAAAACATAAATTGAAAAAAATGGATAATAATAATAATATCATAATTTGCAGACATCTCGAAAACGGTAACAATGGTATCTGGAAAATTGTAACTCCTATCCAAATATTGTATAGAAACAAAATTGTAGAAAATTTTATGAACTTTGTTTTTTTTGTGCAGAAAGTTTTTCTTCATCTTTTTTAGTTTTTGTGTTAAATGACAAAAACACTGTTTGCAATTTTTTTTAAACGGACGCCATTTTGAAAGTACAGCCAGTTTTTTTTTGGGACATGTCTTAAATTGTTCCTTAGGCTTTAATCTTTATGAAAAATATTGTCCCCAAGGATCGGACAGTTAGGGTGGGCTCCCGTAGTATTACGTTTTATATTGAATTTTATATTTTATTTTAAGAGCTAAATCATTTATCTGGAGAATGGTAACTCCTATCCAAATATTGTATAGGAACAAAATTGTAGAAAATTTTATGCACTTTGTTTTTTGTGCAGAAAGTTTTTCTCCATCTTTTTTAGTTTTTGTGTTAAATGACAAGAACAATATTTGCATTTTTTTTTTAAACGGACGCCATTTTGAAAGTGCAACCAATTTTTTTTGTGGGACATGTCTAAAATTGTTCCTTAGGCTTTAATCTTTATGAAAAACTTTGTCCCCAAGGATCGGGGGGGGGGGGGGGGGGGTGTACGGACACTTAGGGCGGGTTCCCGTAGTATATATGTTTCAAGTAAAGGATTCATTTCATAATTGCAATTTTTATTTTAACTTCAACTATATATTAATTGCTGTCAGTAAATATTCTCGGGCAAACTCTCAAACTCTAGAAACTCCACTCTGATTCTATAGTAAGAGGTAACTTAATGGTTACCATCTTCATTGTGTTTAATCTAAGGACGTCATCAATTAACAAAGCCGATCATTATGTCTGTTAGTCTGTTTACTTTAATACAATGGTGGCATTGCATGACAGAGTTGATCTACGATAATATCGTCTGCGTATGGTGAAACAATAACACATCGTACTGTCAATATTCGCTTTTCTCCTGCTATACATATTAGTTAAAAGCTATTTGTGTAATATAAAATACAACTAAATGGGAGATGTGATAGAGCAACAGTAATCTTTAACTATTAATGAGATTTCGAACAATAAATTCATTACTTTGCTTAAATTCATAGGAAATGAGTATTTTAATAAATCAAAATAAATCAAATCAAATCAAAATTGATGCTTTTGACAATAAAGTTTTACACAAGTCAAATAGAGAAATTGTATCATAATATTATGAAATGTCACATTATAGATAACGTACTCTTCGCCTGTTCACTGAACTTTTTATATAATTGTTACACATTCTATAAGATACTCTTCGCAGTTTTTTGTAAATGTTAGTTTTAGAAATTTTTAATTTTATAGTACAAACTTAGTTGGTAAAAGACTAGTAAAATAAAGTAAAAATAAAAAAAAAAACTATACCATACCCCATTTGGGTTTCGAACCCGGGACCTTTGGATTCCGAGTCAAAAGTGTAAGAACTACACCACCACCTCACACGTAAAAAAATGTAAATTTTTCCATTATAAGACACGAGCTAAAATCATATTTTCACGATTGTATATTAGATTATGAAATGTATATTTGTAAAATATATAAATATTTAGACATTAAAATGAAATATCATTTCACCAGATTTCTATTCAATTACAAAAACATAAAAATCAAAAAAAAAAAATTTCTAAATTTAAATCATTAATAACATTTTTATTTACCCATCGATTTTATTCAATAGGGTTCCTCCTCTAGCTAACACTAACTTACTGACCAAATTTCAGTACAATCGGATTTTTCTATCTTCAGTTATCGTACTTACAAGAAACGTGACGGACGGACAAACGAACAGACGGACAGACGGACAGACGGACATTTTGAAAGTTGTTCAAAATTCGTCCACTAACACAATGATATGAAAATTTTTTGTCTGCGAGCGATATTTACGGTTTTAGAAATGTGCCGATCAAATGCAATATACTCTTCGTTTTCGCGTATTTGCGAAGAGTATTGTCGCGTGTTTCCACCCTTAGGAAACTACCCCTTGCAAATTCCGTGGGTTCCAAAAATTATAACAAGAGATGTCCACTAACACACTTTATTAAATATTTACTGGATACTTCACAATACTATTTATTATTAATTTAAATACACTTTACTGACTAAAATCACAATTTGTTTCTCTTTCAAGTCTTAACCTCACTTTCTATACTTTCTGAACTTCTGAACTACTCGCTGAGGATGCGGTCGGTCTTTTATACCTAAAAATGACAGATCTCGATTTTTCTGTGATGACGCCACCATTCTCTAGATAATTCCAGATGTCACCAGAACTAACTTCTGGTAGGTTTCTCGAGTAGGTGCAAATACACTACATTCAGATATTCGATCTGTTGAAGTCTGTGTCTTCTTTTTAGTAACCAACATAACCTTAAATTTTAAGGGGTTGCAACATATTACACTGCCCCCTCCTTAAGCCTGAACGTCCCGGTCAGGCAATTCAGCCTCTTTCACATACTTCGCCAGTCTATCCAAGTGTACGATCTTCATCTTGGACTTTTTGTTTCGTTGAATACGATAGACGACATCATTAATTCGGGTAATAACAGTATAAGGTCCTTCCCAAGGAGGTTGAAGTTTCGGTGACTTCCCTTTCTTCCGCTGTGGGTTGTACAGCCAAACCAAATCTCCTGCCTTGAACCCTTCTGAACTACCCTTACGGTCGTATCGAGCCTTCATTCGGTCACTGGCTATGGTGATTTGGTCTCTAACCAGCTCATGAACATTTCTTAGCCGTTCACTCATTTCATCCACATAGCTGTTCACAGGAAGCTGTTCTCCGCCTGGTGTTCCGAAAATCAAATCACACGGCAGTCTGATCTCATGTCCAAATACTACACGGGCTGGTGTTTGTTTCGTAGACTCGTGGATAGCAGCTCTGTATGCCATGAGGAAGAACGGTATGTGGAGATCCCAATCGCGTTGATTCTTATGAACCACTTTAGAGAGATGTTCTTTCATGGTCTTGTTATGTCGTTCCACCATTCCATCTGATTGCGGGTGAAGGGCTGTTGTCCGTGTTTTGTGTATCCCCAATAACTTGCAGATTTGCTGACTCAAAGTTCCTCCCTTGATCTGAGTGCAGCTCCAGGGGTACACCAAACCGACATATCAAATTATCTACCAAGACTTTGGCGACAGTGACTGCTTCTTGGTTTGGAATTGCATAGGCCTCTGGCCACTTACTAAAATAGTCCATGGCAACCAGTATGTACTTGTTCCCATCCTTGGTTACTGGGAATGGGCCGGCTATATCGATCGCGATCCTCTCGAAAGGAGCTCCGACGTTATATTGCTTCATTGCACCCTTACTTCTAGTCTGTGGTCCCTTACTGGCTGCACAAATTTTGCAATTGCGACACCAAGCTTCCACATCTTGACGACTATTTACCCAATAAAATCGTTCTCGTACTTTATTCAGGGTCTTATTAACGCCGAAGTGCCCACCGGATGCTCCATTATGCACTTCCTGAAGTACTTTCGGTACTCGACACCTGGGAATCACTAGACGCATAACAACATCCCTGCCATCCGGGCTTTCCCAAGCTCTCTTTAGCAGCCCGTTCATGACTTTAAGTGAATCCCATTGGGCCCACAAAGCCTTCAATCCAACTGCCTTATCCGAAACATCCTTCCACGCTGGTCGAATTCCTTTCTCCTTTGCTCTCAATATAGCCCCAATTTCTGTGTCATTCAGTTGTTCTTGTCTCAGGGCTTCGGTTGTCCAATCGTCCGGAACCTCTATTTTAATAGTGTTGACGGCCACCGTACCCTGCAATTTCTCAACGTGGCGGCAGTGCTTGCAATCTTCCTTGCATGGTCTTCTAGATAAAGCGTCTGCGTTCTTATGAGATCTTCCAGGTCGATGTTCTATTTTGAAATCATACTGTTGCAACCGTTCTATCCAACGAGCCAGTTGACCTTCAGGGGTTTTCAACTGCAACAGCCATTTTAATGCAGCATGGTCGGTCCGAATCTTGAAATATCTTCCATAAAGATATTTATGAAAATGGTCCACTGATTTTACGATGGCCAGTAACTCTTTCCGGGTTACACAATAATTTCTTTCTGGTTTGGACAGCACCTTGCTGAAGTACTCGATCACTCTTTCCTGCCCATTCTGGATTTGAGACAGCACAGATCCGACCGAAGAATTGCTGGCATCAGTGTCTAAAATAAAAAGTCCTTCCCGTTGTGGGTATGCTAGCACAGGACCAGTGCATAGAGCTGCCTTCAATTTTCTCCATGCCGTTTCACATTCCGGTGTCCATTGGTACTGCACTTTCTCTTCTGTCAGCCGGTGTAATGGCTTCGCAATTTCTGCAAACCCTTCCACAAAGCGCCTATAATAAGTGCAGAGGCCAAGGAAGCTCCGTACTTCATGAACATTAGATGGTCTTGGCCAATCTCGTACAGCAGAAATTTTGTCGGGGTCTGTTTGTATTCCATCCGAAGACACCACGTGACCAAGAAATTTGACTTCTTTCTGGAATAGCAGGTACTTCTTCGGGTTCAACTTCAGATGGGCATTCCTGACTCGCTCAAATACTTCTTGAAGATTTTTCAAATGTTCTGTAAAGTCCTGTCCCATAACAAGCACGTCGTCAAGGTAAACCAGGCACGTCCTCCAGGTTAGCCCTCGCAGTACGAATTCCATCAATCTTTCAAAGGTAGCTGGCGCATTGCAAAGTCCAAAAGGCATCACGGTAAATTGATAAAGACCACTGCCTGCTGAAAACGCTGTCTTCTCCTTATCATCAGGATGAAGCCCCACTTGCCAGTATTCCACTCCTAAGGTCTAACGTAGAAAACCATTGTGAGCCTGCCAACGTGCTTAACGTGTCATCAATTCGTGGTAATGGGTAACTGTCTTTCTTCGTGACATCGTTTAATTTTCGATAATCGACACAAAATCTTAATGTTCCATCCTTCTTGGCAACCAAAACTACTGGCGATGACCAGGGACTCGTCGACTCCTCAATGACTCCATCTTGTAGCATCTTGTCTATCATTGCCGAGGCATCTTCTTGTTTTGCTAATGGAAGCCTCCTAGGTGGTTGTCGAATAGCGGGTGAGTCGCCAGTATTTATCCGATGCTGGACTATGTCTGTTTTTGTAAGGGCCTCTGTATTCTTGGCAAATACTGAACTTTCCTTTTCCAGGAACTTGATTGCCTCCCTTCGTTCATCCTCAGATAAATGCTCCAACTGGGTACTCAACAAGGTCAAAACTTCCTGGTCTATTTTCATAGATGAACTTCCCTCTGTTTGTTCCTCGCACCTCGCTACCCATGTGACCGGTTCATAGGAGCCAATCGGTTTGCCTTCCTTAATTGTCACCGAGTGGGAATTTAAATTAACGACTCTAATCGGGATTTTGTCTTTAGTCCGGGTTAAAGTTCTCGCCACAATAATATTGGCTAGGGACTTAATCGATTCGTCTTCTTCAACTAGGCCAACACGGTACCCTCCAGGATTTCCTTCTAAGGCAGCATCGATCATTTGTTCTGAATGAGCAGGAATCTTGATCGTCTGTGTTGTTAACAATCTCGCTTTATGGAATTGGTCATCTGCGGTTGCCAGAATAAATTCCTCATTTCCAATTTTTAAGACTCGCTCACCTACGTCAACAATAAATCCCTGCTCTCCCATGATGTCTAGACCCAAAATGAAATCATCCATAATGTCAGCCACAATGACCTTGTAATTTAATCTCAACCGTCCAACCTGCAGTTCCAATTTAACCTCTCCCTGTCCCCCGTGGCTGTCCGAATGATTACTCCATTTTGCTTCTTGTCAATCTGCAAGCCTGATATAAACCCTGGCCGCACTATTGATGACGTAGCACCGGTGTCAATCGTAAACACGCATTTTCTTCCATTCACATATCCTTGCAACAACAGACTACTTGGTATTCTTTGGAGCTGGGAAATCTTTATTTCTCTGGGGGCACCGCATTCCCTAGCCAGCACAGCCCCCTTGGTGCTGGCTATCTCTAGTTTTCCTGCTTCTCTTCAACATTCACAGCATTTACTCGACTCTCCGAGTTCTGCTGTTGACAGTCTCGTTTCATATGTCCCACCTTACCGCAGTTGAAACATTTAATACCTCCACTCGGCTTTCCTTTATTTTGTTGTTTTTCTTGCTTTCCGAGGCCATCCAATTTATCGCATAATTTGGTGAATATTTTCTGCATCTCAGTCAGCAAGGGGTTCTGGTTCATTTCTGGTTGCGATTCTTCGAGAATCACAGCTCGCACTCTCGACCTTGGAGTATCCCTGTAAGCGGCTTCTACTTCGAGTGCACGCACCAAAGCTTCGCTACTACTTTGGTGTCTCGTCAGCCTCAGAACTCGCCTGACCTCTTCGTCCCTTATACCATCTAAAAAGGCCCCCACGGCTAATTGTTCCTGGAATTCTTTAGGTGCACTCGGATACGCCAGGTGTGTCAGTCTCTCTATCGCAGCTTCAAATTCTTGTAAACTTTCCCCAGCTTTTTGCATCCGGGATTTCAGCTGAGCCTGGTATAATTGGGCAAGGTGTTGATCGCCATATCTCAAGTCTAATGCAGCTTCCAAGACTTTGAAGTCCCTTTGTTTCTCAACTGGGATGGTTTGGAGTAACTCTGAAGCTTGGCCCCTTAGCGCTAGAACTAATGCCATGGCCTTTTCCTCATTATCCCAGTTGTTGGCACACGCTGCTGCCTCAAACTGCCTCTTGTACGTCGTCCAGGAACTTTGGCCATCAAAGGAGGTAGATTTTAATCGAGGGCCTGATGATGTTACTAGCTGGCCTCCTTTTTCTCTCAGTTGTCGTTTAAGTCTCTCCATTTCTCCTTCGAACTCGCTCATTTTTCCTCTGATTTGACTAACTTCTGTCTCGACCACAACTACTTTGTCTTCGACCTTGTTTATCTCTTCTTTGACCTCACTCTTTAATTCTTCGTTGGCAGAAATGATAGCGTCCTGCTGTATTTTCATTTGTTCATTCAGAATTTTCCTTAATTCTTCTTGCCGTCTTTCTTGTTCCTCTTTTTCTTGTTGGCGTCCTATTTCCAGATTTTCCATCATTTTCTTTAATTCATCTCTTTCTTCTTGACGTCTTGTTTCTTGCTCTTCTTTTTCTTCTTGACGTCGCTTTTCTTGTTCCTCTTTCTCCTCTTGACGTCGTCTTTCTTGCTCTTCTTTCTCCTTTTCATGTTCTTCTTTTTCTTTTTGGCGTCTTATTTCCAGATTTTCCATAATTTTCTTTAATTCATCCCTTTCTTCTTGACGTCTTCTTTCTTGCTCTTCTTTTTCTACTTGACGTTTTTTCTCCTGTTCTTCTTTGTCTTCCTGCCGTTGTTGCGCCACCATTTTTTGGAATTGTTCGAATAAGTCCTGTTTTTGTTTATCGGATGCCATACTTCTTGTTGTTACGGGCATACGATGAAAATAAAATAAATTTAACTGTCACGTCACTATCGGTAATGGAACTTTTCCAGACAAATCTCGAAATAGCACGAAAAAGTCTTATTCAGAGTCTTTTGTCACTATCCAGTTCAGAGAATTTAATAATCTCCACTAATGTCCAAATAGAAAAGTTCTAGAAATTTTTCACGCACTAACACAAATAAATGAGTCTTTTTCAGTGTCTCTATCACTTCTCAGTTCAAAGGATTTAATTATCACACTAATGTCCTAATAAAATGTTCTACAATGTCTCAAAAATGCACTTAACACTATTTTCCTGTTCGAAAATAACCCTCGAACAATGTCCAGTAAATGAGTCCTCCATGTTAGCACTAACCCTCGAGAATACTTCTCGAACACTCCAGCACAACTTCAGAACTCCTCTTGTCATAAAATTCCGTTTTCTGACACCAATTTGTCGCGTGTTTCCACCCTTAGGAAACTACCCCTTGCAAATTCCGTGGGTTCCAAAAATTATAACAAGAGATGTCCACTAACACACTTTATTAAATATTTACTGGATACTTCACAATACTATTTATTATTAATTTAAATACACTTTACTGACTAAAATCACAATGTTTATCCCTTTGTTTCTCTTTCAAGTCTTAACCTCACTTTCTATACTTTCTGAACTTCTGAACTACTCGCTGAGGATGCGGTCGGTCTTTTATACCTAAAAATGACAGATCTCGATTTTTCTGTGATGACGCCACCATTCTCTAGATAATTCCAGATTGTCACCAGAACTAACTTCTGGTAGGTTTCTCGAGTAGGTGCAAATACACAACATTCATATATTCGATCTGTTGAAGTCTGTGCCTTCTTTTTAGTAACCAACATAACCTTAAATTTTAAGGGGTTGCAACATATTACAGTATAATAATAAAACATGATTTATAAAACAGCATAACTAATTTAAAAATATTTCAAAATATATTGACATGTGTTTTTATCGCAAGCTTAAAAGAGAAAGCTTAAAAATCAAAAAAGTAATTTATTTTACACAAAAATACAGTAGAAAACGAGGTAGAAAATAAGAATTTTAGTACATAAGTTGCTTTAACTAGTTTCATTGCGAAAAACCGCTGCCCAAGGAATCACTACTTCCACATCCAGATTCTCTATCCAAGTCACTCACAACGAAAAAACTTTGTACGTGGAAATAATTGTTTATGGAAGTTTAATAATATAATATTTGAAATCCTCTACCCCAAAAACCCATAAAACGATACCCCACATCGGTAGTGGTGATGGTGATAGGGGGGTGGTAGTGAGGGTAGTGAAGTAAAAAACATATTTTGAGGTTTCCGGTTCTTCTACATACACAAAATCACAATTTTTTTCCTCCCCTTTAATAATGGGGTGGGGGTGGTAATGGGGGTGGCTAATGCCAAAAATTTTTTGAGATCTTTGATTCCCTTGTATATACTAAATACCAATTTTATGGACTCTTACCTGCTTGATTTACTCATTTACCCCAAATTTACCCCAATTTACCCCCCAACCCTTCGACGGAACAAGATGAACATATAATCTAGTTCCAGATCTCGTTAAAGTACATAAGTGTTCCAAATTTCAAGTCAATATCTTAAACAGTTCCAGAGTAAACGTGCGCACAAAAAAAAAAGTTACAGACAGACCGACAGACAGACAGAAATTTTGTTTTCGCTCAAACTTAAAATCTCGACGTTTCATGACATTTTAAGCCTATTTGAACAATAAAAATTAAAAAAAAAATTTTTGTCGTTACTATACTTCCACTGGATGTGGAAGTAAAGCTAAACAAAACTGAAAAAAATAAGGGAAAAACTAAAACCAGCGTTTACCTTTGAGATTTATTCAAAATTAATGGAGGACTGAATCGCATATTTATGACTGATAATTAATGTATGGCAGCCATATTGGATATATTTGAAAATTTCAGAAAATTTGTTTCTTTTTAAATTTTTTAATAATTCTTAGGAATAGCCTAATTAATGCATTTAATTTATTTTTAAGTTAGTTTTATCATCTTATTGCCGCCATATTGGATCCGTCAGAGTGCATGAAATTAACATTTAACGATAGCGGTGGTAGCTCAATCAGTGAACTCACAGAGTACAAAGTCAAAACCGAAAAATTTTACAATAACTAATTGTAGAAACACAAAACTAGATCCAGGGACAATTCAACTTCATCTGCTGCAAAGAATCCAAATCCATGGACAAAACACTCTGAAAAAGACAAAAAGTTATCATTAGAATTTTCACTAGGCTAATTAGCAAGTAAAAAAATATCAAAATTAGTTTACTTAATTAGATTAAGAAAAGACTAACAAAGACTTCCAAAGAAGCAGCTTGTATTAGATTTAAGTTAAAGTTAAAACAGTGTTTTAAGACCTAGTACAAGTAAACGAAGTGCGACGACAGTGCCTGCGGTTATGAACTAAAACTAAACATACAGCGAGAAGTCTTACAGCAAAATGTTCCTGGGAAATCTAGCAACAGCATCCAACAATGAAATCGCAGCCAAGAACACCAGGAAAAATAAGAAAATTTCACATTTTTAAAAAATTCATCAACAAAATTCATCAAGAAGGCCAATGATCCTGGTGACATGTCAGAGCCCGCATCGGAGGATGACTTCCTGGTTCTTCCACCATTCAGACTTGTCCAGGGCTTTGAAAAGTAAGCTGTACAAAGTTTTCACCGTAGCAACGAGCTGAAGAACAAAAAGAGATAGTGAAATAAATAACCAGAAAGGAAACGTCGTTTTGTGCAAAAGCACAGATCTGGAGCTAGATTATATTTTGATCTTATTCCGTTGAAGAATTGGAAGATAAATGGGAGTAAAGAGATTTTTAGTAAGACAAAACAAGTACCGACAGCGAAAACCTATTTGAACAATAAAAATAAAAGATAATGGTTGTGTACTCGATTTCAGTGATATGTCGTTATGTCATTAACTTGAACTGAATAGGCCTTTTCATCATAAGCGCGCTCATGTGCTGCCGCTATGTTTGTTTGCGGGAACTATGAAATGTTCGGATACTTGGTTGTCAAAATGGCGGGACCGGTATCATTTTTTTACATTAATTTAGACGAAAGTGTGATTGACGGTGCAAAATTAGTACATAACATTGTGGAAAAACACACTTGTGCTCAGTTAAGGCGCTAATTCAAGTATCCTAGCCGTAAAATGACTGGAAGCAAGAATAAAGAACTGGTTGCAAGGTTAGAATTCAACTATCAACTTATCAATTTATATACAAGTGCATTAAAAGAAAACAAATGTGTTTAGTCTACAATATGCTTAATAACATTCTTCGTGTAGTAATTGATAATGCAATAAAAATATTTTCTGTTTTTTTACGAAAATCTAGGGTCAAAAATGCAATTGAAAATGAGGTTTTTTGTTGATCCTTCTGTGGATAAAGCTGGCTCCTTTTTCTCCAATTTTTTCAAATAGGTAAACTATACGATATGGCACTACCTATTTTCAAAAAATTGGTAACAGCATCATTATTTGTTTAAAAAACGTCGAGTTCCGCCATGTTTGTTCGGACAGTTTTCGCATGTCAATATTGGATTTGACATAACCACTACGTTTTTTAAACAAATAATGATGAATCTGTTAGCAATTTTCTGAAAATAGGTAGTGCCATATCGTATAGTTAACCTATTTGAAAAAATTAGAAAAAACGGAGCCAGCTTTATCCACAGAAGGATCGACAAAAAACCTCATTTTCAATTGCGTTTTTGACCCTACATTTTCGCAAATAAACAGAAAATACTTTTACTGCATTATCAATTACTGCACGAAGAATGTTATTAAGTATATTGTAGACTAAGCACATTTGTTTTCTTTTAATGCACTTGTATATTGAATTCTAACCTTGCAACCAGTTCTTTAATCTTGCTTCCAGTCATTTTACGGCCAGGATACTTGAGCCAGCGCCTTAATTGAGCGCAAGTGTGTTCTTCCACAATGTTGTGTATTAATTTTGCACCGTCAATCACACTTTCGTCTAAATTAATGTAAAAAAATGATACCGGTCCAGTCATTTTGACAATCAAGTGTCCAAACATTTTATAGTTGCCGCAAACAAACATAGCGGCAGCACATGCTCGCTTCTATGCTGAAAAGGCCTATTGAGAGGTATTCGAGAAAAATGTCAGTCAACTAGATGTTCGTCCGGTGTTGCACTTCTACCCGTTGAATGAATAAACCTATGCATTAGAACTGTCATCATGACAATTTTATTTGGGTTAAACGTCACCGTCAGAAACCAATTCAACGAGTAAACCATCTTATTCCTCATTTATCTTCTTTGAATATCCACCATGCATGTAAGCTAGCTTCCATTACCTTTACGTATAGATGTTGCTTACAGTTGCTGAATGCATAAATTGAACATAAACACCATTAGGTAAAGCACAATAAATACTAGATACTTGCTCTCATCTCTAAAGTTGGAGATAAATTCAGCTTTCTCATGAGAACATGGGTACGATTATTTGTTAGCTTAAGTTAACAAGCAGTAATTATAAATATGTCTTGTAATGTAGAATGTAATAGTCGTAACGATCAATTTACGCAAATTACCAAGGTAATTAGAAGCGTGTTTAGAATAAGACACATTCTCATAAATCGATAGTATGAGCGATTAATGACATAATGAAAATTAATAATTTGATGCGCAGAGAGAAACCTTTAACATTTTTTTTTTTAATCAGCCCTGTAACTTTTTTCATCGTCATTGTACTTGATATCCTAATAGCAGAACTATAATACAGGCAAAATTCGCCTCGACAAGGAACAGCAGAGCAGTCCATTTTTTTGGAAATGGCTATAAGAATACTAACCTTTGAAGAAATTGATGAGTCCCTAGTTGCATGTTCATTGGAACTTACTTAAAAAAGTTCATAGAGGGATTACCTTTTTCCTCTTCTACTTGAAAAATACGTACTAAATCAAAAAATGTTAGGACAAAAGTACACAAAATTTCCTTTGATTTACTGTTTTTGGTTGTATGATAGAAACTGGCCACACTACAGCAATGTAAAATTTTTTATCATGGGCGGAGTTACGGTTTTTGGCGTTTTACTTTAAATAAATGGGAAATATCAACTATTTTACATAAATAATTTGTTAATATTAAAAATTACATCTTATTGTGAATATGGATTTAACACCACTAATACTATATTCGGCAAAGGAAAGAGCAAATCTTAAAGCTTGTAGAGCAAGAACCATGCTTGAAAATGTCAATTGCAAGTTTTTTTTTAACTACTTATTTAACGTCGGCCTATTTCCGCTACCAGGGCCTATCACCGACGCCAGAAGACGAGCTACCCCCAACCTGGAAATTTTGCCGAACCTCTTCTCGTAAGAAGAGTAGGGATCTTTTACTTGCCTAACAAGGGACCGCCTGCTTTACATGATATAAATATGATGGCAAATTTTTGTTTGACGAGAAGTCAAAAAAAAGGAGCCAAACGAGCGCGAAATCCACCGCATAGAACTTTTCATAGTAAAAGGGCTCGTTACCACAAAAAGGAACATCTTTAACTCTTCAACACCCAAACTCTCTCAACGCTTTTAAAAACTTTAAAAGTTATCTTGAATTACTACTTTAAGATGTGGTCGTTTGCACAAGACTCCTTTTATTTTTTTGACAATATTGTGGATTTAAAGCTATTATTTTGAGGTTAGAAAATGCGAGTTTCTTTATTAACTTGCCACACAAGTGACAGTGAACTGATTGCGTTGAAAAACACTGATTTATTAGTCAGAAAGGGAGATAAATGATAAATCAAACACAAGCCAATAATAATAACATCCACGAAAATGACAAACATCAGATGGGAACAGTGACTAGCACATCGGAAATTAGTTTTGATAATGTATGTAGAATAGACATAAATTTTGATAATTTTAGTGACTTTTCCGTGTGACGTCACGTTCAGTCTTTCTCGATCTCTCGGTACATGGGTATACTATATTTTAGACGTTTTCATAAGTATTTATTTTCTTTTTTTGACAATAATATTGCAGATTTTAAAAAATTCTGGTAATTTTTTAGTGTAATTCCGACATTGATTTCATATTCAGCGCTTCAAAATTCATAGGAATACAATATTTTAGTCATTTACATAAGTGTTTCTTTTCTTTTTTTCAAAATAAGCGGTTTCTTGAGGTTAGAAAATGCTGGTGATTTGCTGGGGGAATTTTAGCATCGGATTCATATTCAGCTGCTCAAAATATACCGGGTGTAAACGAATAGTGGGCCACCAAAATTATTTTTGTTCCAATGTAATTCAAATAAAAAATACGATAACGTCAATATGTCCAATAATATACCATACAGGGTGCTGTAAACTCATTAAAATCACATTTTTCAAAATGACTCATTTGTTTTAAATATTATGATATGGGCCACCCGGATATTCAGAAAGCTCTATTTAGTAGGGGTTAAATGGTACCAAAAGTTCCGTAATATGTAATCGTTACCGACAGAAATGACAATTTTTCTAAGAAATTTATGATTTATATCTAACTTCAATTAAATTTTGATCAACCCTGTATATTTTTGTTAATATTTTATGATGTGCCACCCTCTTCAAGAGACAAAATGGGCCTCTGGTTCATTCTTGTTGCATATCATATCATGACAATTTTTCTTAAGAAATTTATGATGTATATCTAACTTTAATTAAATTTTGATCAACCTGTATATTTTTGTTAATATTTTATGATATGCCACCCTCCGCAGGAGACAGAGTGGGCCTCTGGCTCATTCTTGTTGCATATCATAAAATATTAACACAAATATACAGGGTTGATAAAAATTTAATTGAAGTTAGATATAAATCATAAATTTCTTAAGAAAAATTGTCATTCCTGCCGGTAACGATTACACATTACGGAACTTTTGGTACCATTTAACCTACTAAATAGAGCTTTCTGAATATCCGGGTGGCCCATATCATAATATTTAAAACAAATGAGTCATTTTGAAAAATGTTATTTTAATGAGTTTACAGCACCCTGTATGGTGTATTATTGGACATATTGACGTTTTCGTATTTTTTATATGAATTACATTGGAACAAAAATAATTTTAACATATTCGCAGCCATCTAGATTGACAACTAAAATTCGAATTATTTTTCGTGCAACACTATATAAATTGTTCAAAATAGTATAAATGTATCCAAAATGTGATCTTTATTTGAAAAATGTAAAAACATACAGGGTGGTCCATTTAGAAAAGACTATCGGGGCCATTTCCGGTGAAACCGGAAATGATAAATATGGCGGATAGGTCTGAAAAAGTTGAAAATCTTACCTAATTTTACCATACAAAATTTCATCCCGATATCTTTAAAAACAAGGAAGTTACAGGGGTGGCCCACTATTCGTTTACACCCGGTATAGGGATGTCATATTTTGGTCGTTTGCACAGCACTTTTTTTTCTTTCATGTGGCTGTGTTATTATTTGAGGTTTGCAAGTAGTCACAGCGTTTATTTACATGGCCTATCAAGTGAATTTTGACAGTTAGTATCTCGGAATGCAATTGAAATATTTTGTTCAAATTTAGTGTAAGGGGGCTTTTGATGATGCTGAATAAGAATATAAAGTCAAAAGTTCTCTTAAACAATCGCTGATATATTTTTAATAAACTTATTTTTTTATCATAAGAAAGCTATCAACTAACAAAGTTAGGAGGGTTATTTCTTGAACACCATGTATAAGCGTACGTTCTAGTTGGAAACTTTGTTTACATGTGATTAAAGACCTGCACTTATTACCTAATTATATACTTAACTCAGATTTACGACTTCTCTCAGCTGTTTACATCATAGTCGCATAAAAACAAAATCTTTAACCAGCAGTGTTGGCTGGTGTAGCAATTTTTGTTCGGCATTTTCGCGGAAATGTATCAGTGAAAGTAGAAGCATCTTAGTTGCTTTACTACGTAACATGGTTATTACTTTCCAACCCTTTAGCATGAAATTTAAGTCACTTATCAGACGTCCATTCCACAAAGAAGAAAATGAAAATGGCTTGATTGCCATTTATAATCTCCTCTCCGTCTTTAAGATCAAAGTGAATCCAATCCTTTAAAAGTTTTAAACAACATTTTCAGGAAATGAGACTGACATCGGTTTCATCAAAGTAGGCCAAGTGAAATTTTACAGGAGTAGGAGGAAGAGAAAAAAATTGATTTTTCTTTGCAGCCAAGACCGACTTAATTTGGCCTGAAAACATACACTGGAGATTTTAGAGGCCGTTAATTAAGAACTTGGTGTTTAAAAAATTAATGAATAAGATGACGGTAGAAAACAGTCGATGTAATATCAAAATCACGTAAAATTCTGTAAGTGTAAATAAACATTTCATATCAAAGTACAAGTATTGTAAATCGGGTGCTAGTTAGTTTTGGTTGAGCCATTTTATTAAAGTTGTAAAGCTTTGACAATGCCTTTTAATTGGGGTCAGTCAACTTGCCCCCCCCCCCGTTACTTTTTCTTCTCCAATTTGCTAGCACAACCATTTTTAAACCTAGCACACCCCCGAGCAAATAATAAATAGGGGTTGTTTTGGGGGGGAGGATCAAGTTGACGCTAGCCCCCCCACAGTTATTTTTTCTTCTTCAGTTTGCTAGGGCACAATGTTTAAACCTAGCACACCCTAGCACAACCATTTTCAAAGCTAGCACACCTACAGGGGCGGTAATATACATGGTGTAAATTTTTTCCTCAGCCCCCCCCCCCCAGTTATTTCTTTTGTCTTGAATTGGCTAACACGAAATACTTATACCTAGCACACCCTAGCACAATCACTTTCCAAGGTAACGCTCCTACAGGGTCGATAATATACAGGGTAGAAATTTTGTCCCGCCCAGAGGTATATTATATTTTCTATTATAACTCAAATTACTTTACCAAAAATGATTACATATGTAATAGAGGAATTTATTTTTTAGCCCCCATGTACTTTTTTCTGAAATCTAACAGCACACAATGTTTGCACTTAGCACAACAATTAAATAATTAAATAAATATATAAATAAAACTTTATTTCATGAATAACTTTTACAATCATTTTAATAAATATAATAACATACCACAAAAATAATAATGACATACTTAAAATATAATATAAAGTGTCTTTTAAAAATCTCTCATCATGGTGGGAAAATTTTTATTATTGTTTCTGTGGAAAATTAAATGGACAATCAATATCTCCTCAACTGTTTAAAATTAGAAAAAATGTCCAATATAAAAATTGTATTAAGATCTAAAGTGATATATTTTAAAATTATTCTGACATCTACCGGATGTTTGACACAGCGGTGGCAAGCATTTACTTGGATTTTTCGATGTAATACTCAGTAGTAATTTATATATTTATATTTGACTCCTAGTTCTCTATACTGGCATATATCATTTTTGAATTTTCAATGCAGGGTTGCCACGTTATTCCATTTTTTTTTCGATAAAAAAAATACATTAACAACAGTCAAGAATAAAATCTCCAAAGAAATGCATTTTCATAAAAGACACCGCATCTTTTAAATGCAATTTGGCTTTCACTCCTGGGAGCTGAAATTTTGCACAGAGGTAGTTCATAACATGCGGATTAAAAAATTTTAATGACAGGATTTCGAGATATTGGCCGAAGAAAGTCGTAACTTAGTCGATAATAAGACCTTTTTCTGCCAATATCTCCAAATCCTATAACTAAAATTTTTTGCGACTGTGGAGAGTTTTGACCAGCACATCATGAATTACCTCTGTGCAAAGTTTCAGCTCCCGGGAATGAAACCAAAACTGTATTTAAAAAGTGCGGAATCCTTGGGTTCCACACTTTTCTTTGACAATGCATTTTTCAGTCATGGGAGACATTGCTGAAATGGTTAAAAAAAGAATTCCGTATTTCTTATGATAAAGCAAATATAAATTTATAAAAAAAAATAGGGTATTCGATTTAAGAAATCCTTGCCACCACTATGTGAAACACTCTCTAGATTTACAAATAATTTTAAAATATGTTACTTTTGAGGGCCTACAATTGTTATATGAGGCATTTTTTCAAATTTCAATTGGTTGAGGCGATGTCCGCGTCATTAGTGCGACTGACCCTGTATTTTCTTAGGGTCCGAACGGCTTGGTTCATTTTTTGGTGGAATTTTGAATTTTTTCATTGTTAATTCAAAATTAAATCCTAGTTCTTAAACTATTCGGTCCAGTTATGTAAAAAATTGTTTTTGGGAATTACTGCATTTATAACAAATTATGACTCCATTTTTTGGTGGACTCTGTATTCAACTCTCAATATGATCGTACATTATCAAGAACGTTTACTACCAAAAATTGAAAATTAAATAATTATGTTTTGGAAAATACAACTTTTATGTTCTGTAATAGAAATTAAGACAAAGGTTAACTATATAAGAAATGTCAATCTATAAATGCATATTTTCGATGATTTCTAAAGAAAAAAAAAATTAAAAACACTTGCAATAAAAATAGAGCCAGCCCTGGCGTTTTACGCAATGTGATTACGTCGGTACCCGGTCGCCGTACTTGCGAGAGATTCAATTTTACGTACAAATAGGTATAAACATTGGCCTTAATCTGAGTAATAACAGAAAATGTAATATATCTGTGGGCGGGACAAAATTTCTACCCTGTATATTATCGACCCTGTAGGAGCGTTAGCTTGGAAAGTGGTTGTTCTAGGATGTGCTAGGCATAAGCATTGCGTGTTAGCAAATTCCAGACAAACAAATAACTGGGGGGGGGGGGGGAGAGGAAAAAATTTACACCTCGTATATTACCGCCCCTGTAGGTGTGCTAGCTTTGAAAACGGTTGTGCTAGGTCTAAACATTGTGTACTAGCAAATTGGAGAATAAAAAGTAATTGGGGGGGGGGGCAAGTTGACTGACGCTTTTAATTGTTAATAACGAGTCTGCCATACCAGTAGCGCGACAATGCTGGACAGGAGTATCTCAACCATGTACCATGATAAATAATTATTTTTACTATTTAAGGAACAGAAATATTAGAACAATGTTAAAAAATATGTTAATGATATTGGCCTATTTCTTTAGGAATCAACGTTGATTCTTATTATGTTCAAATTAATATTTTTTAAAAAGCCTTAAACGCAAAGGCAAATATAACATACATACATAATTTTCACTATAACTAAGTTATAAAATGAAAACCTCATATCATCATCGGTTCTATTGAAAAAAACACAAATTAATTTTCTTTTGCTATTTGTTAATATGTTGAGAACAATTTTATAAAAGAAAAGTTTGAACTACTTCATGCTTTTTACTTTTGTGTCAAAATACCTACCTGGACATTTCAATAAAAGAATAAAACACTATTTATTATCCATCATTTCATTGTGGCGTGGATCATCACAACTTGATATATTTATAAGAATATTTTCTCCACTTTCCACCTTCCTCGCTAAAAAATCTCTCTTAGACCTTTTACGACAAATAATGATGAAATTGACATCGATGAAGGGCACATGTCTGACATGTTATATTGTCATTTATCTTCCATACACCCAACCGTTCTTATATTTCCCTAGAGATAGATGAAATCACGCAGTTCTATCAAAATGTCACTTGCTGACCGGGGAATCAAATATGGATACGTTAGGCTAAATTATTGATGAAAAATTCAAATCTACCTGAGGAATTGCTGGGACAGCATTTTTATTAATACCAACTTGGAAACTATTATTACTTCCACATCCAGTGGAAGTATAGTAACGACAAAAATTTTTAAAAATTTTTATTGTTCGAATAGGCTTAGAATGTCACGAAACGTCGAGATTTTAAGTTTGAGCAAAAAAAAATTTCTGTCTGTCGGTCTGTCGGTCTGTCGGTCTGTCGGTCTGTCGGTCTGTCGGTCTGTCGGTCTGTCGGTCTGTCGGTCTGTCTGTCTGTCGGTCTGTCTGTCGGTCTGTCTGTAACCTCTTTTTGTGCGCACGTTTACTCTGGAACCGTTTGAGATATTGACTTGAAATTTGGTACACATATGTACTTTAACGAGATCTAGAACTAGATTATATTTTCGTCTTGTTCCGTCGAAGGGTTGGGGGGTAAATTGGGGTAAATTTGGGGAAAATAGGTAAATCAAGCAGATAAGAGTCCATAAAATTGGTATTTAGTATATACAAGAGAAGCTGAGGTCTCAAAAAAAAATTTCGGCATTAGCCACCTCCATTGCCACCCCCACCCCATTATTAAAGGGGATGAAAAAAAATGTGATTTAGGATGTGTACAAGAACCAGAAACCTCAAAATATTTTTTTACTTCATCCACCCCCACTACCACCCCCTATCACCACCCCCACCCCGCTACCGATGTGGGGTATCGTTTTATGGGTTTTTGGGGTAGAGGATTTCAAATATTATATTATTAAAGTTCCATAAACAATTATTTTCACATACAAAATTTTTTCGTTGTGAATGACTTAGATAAAAAATTTGGATGTGGAAGTAGTGATTCCTTTGGCAGCGGTTTTTTTATTTGCTTTATCTAACAATATAACGCAGAATAAAAAGATATACGACGTTTGTCGCATTATCCACGGGTATTAATTTATTTCGCATTAGTTCCGTTTTTCCAACCTTTTTATATTTTCATATTCATTTTATTTTTTAAATTTATTTCTGGTAGGGAAGTATTGTTATCGCGAAAAAATCACCCTCCGAGATTACTTCGGATTTTCACGTTTCAGACCATGTAGATTCCGTCTGTCTGTCTCTGAGTCTATTGGTCTGATGGCCGTCTGACTGCTGGCGCTATATCTACGAAACCGTTTGACGAAGAAAAATAATCTTTGGGTGGGTGGTTGATATCACGGTTATTAAACCAGACGGTTGTCTCAATCAGCAGCTTGACGGCGAGAGAGACGCGGGGGGAGGGAAATAGAATAAAAGAGACAGACATATCTGATTTCCGTGCAAAAGACAGAGACAAAGATGCTTGTAGTGTCTACAGGTGACGTAGGCTGTAGACCCTACAGGAATCTCTGTCTCTGTCTTCTGCACGGAAATCAGATATGTCTCTCTCTTTCATTCGATTTCCCGCCCCCCGCGTCTCTCTCGTCCTAAAGCTGCTGATTGATGTAACCGTATCGTTTATTGACCGTGGGTTGATATAACCAACGAAGAACTGGAACACACTTTTAGTGAAATACATACAGGATGAACAACAATAAGAAATTATTAATGGAGAAAATATAATGGAGACAATAATATTTGGCATGTAGTCAACACTTTGCCTAGCAAAAAACCTGCTAAATTTTCAGTGAAAGATATACGAGGCGGGTTAAAAAATGATTAAATAGGAAACGATTGTTAAATAATATTTCGAACGTATTGACATTATTAATATATTGTTTTTCGTTATCATATAGTATGGCGTAGACGCTCAATTTTTTTCGTCACTTTACAGTACTTGCTTTCAGAGATGGGTGAAGAAGACTTTCCAATGAAAGTTTGCAGGAAAGTTTCGAGAGTTTCCGGAACGAAGTTTTAATGAAAATGAAAGTTTCCAATAAAATATTTGAATATTCCGAAAGTTTCCAAGGGAAACTTTCCTGGAATTTTAGAAACTTTCAAATATTCAAATATTGAAATACTTTATTGAAGACTTTCATTTTTATCAAGATTTCGTTCAGGAAAATTTCAAATGGAAAATTTTCTTTATCCATCTCTGCTTGCTTTAAAAAAAAATGCATTTTAAGCAAAGAAATTTTCGAAAAAAAACGTAAAATTTTTTTTTCTTTGAAAATATCTCAATAAATATTAGTTTTAGCGAAAAAACAGTGAATATCAAAAATAAAACTCTTCGATCTCAAGAGTCCACAGACTTTGCGGTGTCGTGGGAGACATAACCGTGGAACGGATGATTTAGGATGCAAACTCCTATAGAGATGTATCTTTTTTCGGGTTCCTACATCGAGTTGTTGCAGCTCCTCTTGACTCCATTTGATTACTTCAAAGGAGTAGAGGAGGATCGGAACGGCAAGCATATTGGTAGCAGACACCTTGTTCTTCCCCGACAGTACTCAAGATCAGAGCTGTCGGAGTTGGTGCGGAGAGCGTTTTTCATTACACTTATTCTTGGGTGGAGCATTACTCGGACCAAGTAAGTGTACGTCTCTCCAGCTTCTATATGGTGCAAGAGGCTTCCGCCCTCAAGCTGCGCATCCTCTCCGTAATCCCCGCATCGTCCTCTCTTGAGGTGGACTAGTGCACACTTGTTCAAATTTCATGCCTACAGCCTGCGTGTACTCCTGTACCACCCTGAGGAACTGGCCTAAATCCCCCTCTTCGGAGATGCATAAAGTTTAAGGTCATCTACGTAACACAGATGGGTGACCTTATGCCTCCTGTCGCCAGGGTACCGCAGATGCATCCACCTGTATTTCGAAGCGAAACGGATAATAGCAGTAGTGAGAGGCAGAATAGAAGGGGGCTTAGGGAATCTCCCTGAAATACTCCCCTTCTGAACAATACCGGCTGTGTCTGCACTCTGCCATTACCCGATGGTAAAGCGAGTCCTTCAGCAAGTTATCGAAGAACTGAGTTCTTCGACACATCTCACTATGGGACCGGGCACCGCAAGATATTGGAGCAAGTGAACAATAAGCTCATGGAATGTCATGTTAAATGCCTCGCGGTAGTCTATCCAGGCCATAGAGAGGTTACGCTTATACTGCACGGTCCTGCGTGATACATCTATTGATCACCAGGTTCTCCTTATAGCCAGCAACACCTATCTTTAACTCTCGTTGCTCATATATCCGTTCGTAAACACGTTCAACTGCTTGGAGCACCCGCATGTACAAGATGCGTGTAAACAACTTGTAGCATGCGATGAAGCAAGTTATCGGCCGGTAGTTCTTTGGGTTAGACAAATCTCCGTTCTTCGGGATCAGGACTGTCCACCTCTCGGCAACTCAAGAATGAATTTGCGAATTTGCTGCTTCCTATTTAGAATTGAAAATTCAGGCCAAATGGTGGTGGGAACTGAATAGCTTTTTCCACCAAAAGTTATTTACCCTATCGGAGCCTGGAGCAGCAAAGTTCTTAGAGCCTTCAAGGGCCCTTCGAAATCTCTTCTAGGGGTTATCGGCTGGCACACCTCGTTCTGTTCTTGAGGCCTTTGGCAAAAGTGTGCCATGGCTGCAGTGTCTCTGTTGAATGAGAGCTTCTGTCCGTAGAGAGTTTTTCAGTAGTTTTGCACCTGATCTACAGCAGGCGGCGTTCTCTACAACATGCTGAGGTGGTTCGAAAAGGCGCGATGGCTTTTTGTGGAATAAATTATTTTCCGAAAGCTCCTTCGCCCGCCTCACTAGTGACTTTTTACAAGCCACTAGCATCCGTATCCAGTCAAGGCAGTGCTGGTTAGTGGTTCGCAGCACTTCCTCATTCAGTGTGTGATGGATGCGTCTTAAATTGGCGGCTATACGCCTAACTTTAGGAGTGAATGTCTTATTGGCTGCCATATAGTCCATCACACATTGGATACGGGATGCGTGTTGCCTCGCCGACCGGATCCTGGCCTCCATCTTTTGTATATGCCGCTTCGCTCTCTTCTGTAGGGAGGCTGTATTCCGCATCTCCCCCGAAGTCAAGCGCTGAGTAGCAGCGTGTACGTCACAGTTTATGTGCTAGATGTCAGCCTCTGCTGGTTTCGCTTCACGAAGTTCAGCATCCACTTTGACTAGGTCTTCTGACCTGGGGGTGTGATGTAGTGCAACCCCCTTCTGGTGTTGAGGCCCTCTGGTGTTGGTGGAACATCTAGAACTGCCTCCTCAACCGGTTTTTTCGGCAGCTCTCCGACCGCCTCATTTACCGACTAAGGAACAGCTCTCACGTAGCCCCTGCTACGATTATTATTTTTATTATTATTGGGGAAAACTAAGAAGAAGGGTAGATAAGATTAAGCTTCAGTGCAATAGACCTTTTGTACCGCAAACCATAAGAAATTAATAATAATGTTATAGATATATGTCTTCTTCTGTCATTATTAATATTGTTAATGTTATACGGTCAGTATTGTTTAGTTAATATGAATTAAATAAAAAGTTATTAATTTCTAAAATTTTATTTCAGTTTTACTTATACACAGTACTTCACCAGGTTTTAAAATATTAAAGTTATCTCGTAATATCTAAAATAATTTTTATCTTAGACAGTAAAACTGTGTTCACGTTAAAAAGCAATACTACTGGCATGCAACAGATGCTAGATAAGGGTTAATTTATTGATTTGCTACCTTTCTTTTGGGGCGGAATAACAGATCAACACACTGTCTTACCCTAACGTGGGTGTATCTGTAATTAATATTGCAAATATTTGTGTTTAGATTAGGGCCATCTGTCGTTTCATATTTTAAATGTAGATTTGAGTTTATGGGAAGGCCGCTACAGTTAGCTTTATGACATCGTAAATAAAATTTATGAAAATAATATACAGATTACACTTAATAATTTATAGAACCATAATCTTCAGTTTAATAACATGCGCTAACGGAGATTTATATATATTTTAGAAATAAATAATTAATGAAGAGGATTAAGTAAAAGTGAGACAGTAATCTTTCTTTAGTCATGTTGTTAGTAATAATTCATACTGCAAATATGTTAATACAGAATGCTGCTTTATCAATTAACATTCATGTTTTGTCAAAATATTAATTTTGTTTAGAAATTTATTAATAGTGGAGTAAAAATAAAGCTAAAAATTGAAACAAAAACAGTGTGACGGGAATCTTTTGTTTCAGATCTCGTGCAAAGTCTGGAAACTGACACTCATATCTTTATAAGTGTACCTCAAATTCCAGGAAAAAAAAATCCCTTCCTCAGGGATAAAAAAACTACTCCCCTATTAGTGTAAACAGATTCCCAAACATTCTAACTTGCTGTCCTTCCCTAATAGCACAACATTTTCCTATGGATATCTGAAGGACGTCCTCGACGGACATACAGGTCATCCAATGGACGTTCGTTTTTGGTTCAAAGTACATCCAACGGGCAGCCGAAGGACGTCCAAATGTCACAACTTTGAACAATATTTGTACATCCTCCGAGGGATGTCCATAAAGTACGATATATGGACATCCTGCTTTTTTAATATAGATATATTATTCAAGGTACTTTTCGAAGAAGTACAACTTTGACATGTAAGTAAGAAATCCGTAAAAAAAATTTTCTTCATCTAAAATTTGATAAGCGGTGGGGGGGGGGGGGGGAATCGGGAGTCAACTAGTCAATAATATCATCATCTTCAATATAAATAAAATATTTAATGGTCTAAAACAGACCTAGAATTGCAAAAGGTACATTTGTATATCAGTTTTATAAGCAATTATTACCTTTAAAAAAAAACACGGAGAAATCAGACGTTTTTAAGATATCTTTATAAGGAATTAAGACGTTTAGACCTAAATAAGATATAATACAGACGTCTTAAAGACATCTTGTGCTATCTGGGTAGTAAATAGACGTCCTGCTGTTATCCCTATAGGGACCTAGAATACGTGTACATAAATTGGTCATCCAGAGGACGTCCGTTGCGGCACATATGTTGGACGTTCAGTGTGGTATTGGCTGGTATGTATACATATCTTGGAAACGTGTTAAAGAGAAAGCGGTATGGAGATATTATCATTTATTGCAAAAATGTAATATTTAAATCAACAGACGTCCATCTCCTCTCCCTATATGGACACAAAATGTACGTGTACTTCCTGTACATAAAATGGACATTCAGAGGACGTTCACTCCGTACAATTTCAAATTAAATCCGATAATAGACGTCCAGTCGACGTCCAATTTATCTCCATGGACGTCAGTATATTAAATGGCCATAAAATGGACGTCCGGCGGACATCGTGTACTATTAGAGTTAATCATCTATTTATTTAGCTACAAGCATCTAACAGGTAACCAATTACAGGGTGGGAACATTACAGTGAAGTAATATAAAACATTATAACAGATCTACAACAGAATTACAATAGAATAATACAAAAAAACACGTGCGTGAAAATTCAGTTGCTGCAAAATATAAGGGCAATTAAATATGTTATACATAATTTTGCAAACGAAAATTATTGAGTGTATTCTTCTATTTTCCAGATATCACATATTAAATCTTTAGAACAAAATATCTTCGGAATATCCAGTTATCGATTAGGCTCCATCGTCAATGGTATCAAACATAACATTACAAAACGATGCTGAGCGTTCTCAACATTGTTTATGTAAGTAGCGTATCCTAGAGCGTATACAAACAAATAGCGCATCGAATTCATCATATCAATATTGCCAAACCTTTTGCAGTTTCTTATTACAAAACCTAGGCTTTTGATAGCTGAAGCTGAAATGGTGAAATTAATATACTGTTTAAAACGGAGACATGCATCAAAGATAACTCCAAGATCCTTTACTGTGACAGGTCTCTGCAATATTTGGCCTTTCATACGATACTCGATGGGGTTACGCATTTTGAAAAATGTGAACGAGTTAAATATAAATGTGATGAGAGGCAAGTGATTAGATGAGCACCGGTCATTCACTATGTTAAGTTATTCTGAAGTTTTTTGCAACCTTGTTCGCTTTCTATTACAAAATGAATCTTCAAGACATCGAGTAATCTATATTGAGATCCACACAATATCATTTATATAAGCAGCAAATATAAGCTGGCTTAGTACAGATCCCCGAAGAACACCAGACGTAGACAGAACATCAAACAACCTGAAACCATAGTATTCCACATACTGACGCCTGTCCTCTAGATATCAAGAGGAAAAATAATAATTGTACCACTATCTATCCAAATTTACTCAATTTCTCTAATAAAATAAATCCATCCAGGCAATCCAATGCCTTAGAAAAATCTGTGTAAATGGCGTTAATTTGCTTGTTTGCATCCAATTCTTTAGAAATGATTTCTGTGACACGTGCAAGGTTAGCCTCAGTAGATCTACCGATCAATTTGGTAATTTACAATTTAGCCCTCTACGTCATTAGATAATGATGTAATTAAGGTGATTTAGAAAACTTTAGCGAAACTGCAGATAATTGTAATGGGCCCAGATCTTGGTGTAATTTTTAAAAACACGATCAGGAAATATGCGCGTTCTTAATAAAAATTAAATATAATTATTATGAGTGTACGGGCGGCACAATGTTTGAAGAGAAATGCAGGAATGCGCTCTGGTCTCTAAACTTAAAAAATATATATCCCCGTGCTAATCAGTTGCAAGTAAATGTATTTTAGTTTTCAATTGTTATTCAAACCGTCACTATTACAAAGATATTTTGTTGTCGCGTATCCTTTACAATCTGTATGAGATATCATAAACGTGTCACTCGCGTGTTTTGCCCAAAAAGACAATAACCTTTTTTATATAAAACTAACGCAACAATTTCCTTTCTAGTCATGTACTGCGGTAACAGCTGCATATTACTAGCCTATAAACATATAGGGGATTTCTTTCAAAACATAATTTTATATAGGCTGAGCACAAGAATTTGGATGTCATTGAACTTTTTATTATGCTTGGTGCGTCTTATTTTGGGGAAAAAGAGGAGTTTCAGAAACTCAACAATAAATCGGTGTTAAGTTATGAATACCTACATATTTTATTTTACGATTCATGTTTAAATATATTTTCTTTCGATACATAAGTATAGATAAAAGGTGTTAAAAGGTGTGAAAAATGCATGTGCTGATACCCTAGATAAAAATAAAGAGAAATATTCTTATTAATAAAGGTTTGGAAATGGTTAAGTAGGGAAATATTAGCGCTTAAATAGAAGAGTCAAATTCTTATTTTGCTAATAAAAAATATATCAAAAGATTTGAATTCATAAAACTAGAAGGATGGCATACGAGAATAACAGCGAATATTGCTTTCTTTTGTTGTAGAGTTATACAATATTTCTATTCTTCTTCCTCATCTTGTTCTTATTCACAACGTCTTGGCGAACGATTTGCGATCTATAAATATTCTAGTTGGCCCCACTTTGCTGTATGGTACGTCTGATAGCAACATGTCGTTGCTTGCTAGCACAACCTCACTGAAACAACTCTTTCCTATTGGCTCTTTGGTGATATCTGTACAACGCTTTGGAGAGCGTCTTCTTCGAGCATACAAACATCTGTATTTATTGACAGATTTCAATAATTTTGTACTGGAAACGTAGAACAGGAAAAAATCTCTTGGCGATATTATTTTGGTCATATTGCCATACATGGCCTCCTGCAATACGTTTTTTATCATTGAAAATCAGTAATTCATATAGTAACTTTCCGTATATTCTGTACATGTTTTATTATAGCATACCTTCCTTGACAGTTGTATTAACTACATGGGAAATATTGTTCTGCGTCATGTTTTTTACGTCATTATTCTTGTTAAATCTGTCCACACTGTTTCGCTAACAATATAACAGGTTTCTTCCTTGATAATGTTGTAGAAACTCAAAAAATCGACCTAGGTCGAAACATAGACAAAAAATTTCATTTAAGAAAAATTTATTAAAAAGGCACTTTGAGAGTATAATCAGTGGCGTCCTGGCAAATTTTAGTTGGGTCCGCGATTTGGGCTTAGAGGGGCCCAATTTTTTCTTTGCAGTGAGGAGAATTTTAAAATTGTAACACAATATCGCCGTTATAGCACAGTCAGCGCGCGACAGCGTTGTTGCCTAGCAAAGACGCAAAGGTAAGGTTCATATTCTGTAGCATGTAGCGACAAATTATAGACGATGTTGGAGAAATATATAAGAGACAAATTACAAATTTTTCGATTCTTCATTGTCGAGTTCATTGTTAATGTTTTATTGATCGGCGCCGATGAAAACCCAAAGACTTAAACACGTTCGCAGAGACATAAGATACAAAAAAGTGAAAATTGGAAAGCACTTAGAATAGTACATTGTGTGTCTAGTAGTAAAAGCAGTAGATTCCCGGACGATGATGCCAATTGCATTGAAGTCCGGGAATGTGCTTTTACTACGAGGTATACATACTATTTGTTCTAAAATCACAGTCAATATTATTATAAATACATAAAAATAAAAAAAAAAATATATATTAAAATATATAAAAAAAAAACAGGCCGGGAATAGTATATTGTGTATTTAGGTGTGAAGTTCGGGAATGTGCTTTCACATCGAAGTACACATACTATTTTTTCTGAAATCACAATCAATATTATTATAAATTAAGGAATTTGTATTAATGCATAACATTTCTTCATTACAATCTAACTGCTTACTAATAAATGCAATTTTAATATGAGTTGGCTTGTCTGCGTGTATTTATTTACTGTCTAAAATATACATAAAAGACCGTACGGGAATATTACTTTTCCAGCCTAGGCCAGGAAAGTAACATTCCCGTAGGGTTTTGTTGATCGTTGCTTGGCAACGGGTCTTTTCCGGTCTGTTTTCTGATAGTTTCTTAGCAACGGACTAAAATACTGGAATTGTGCATTTTTAGAACTGAAATCGCACCGAAAATGTAGACATTGCGGATAGATTTCAGAAAAAGTAACTTTCCCGGACTGTTTTCTGATAGTTGCTTGGCAACGGACTAAAATACTAGAATAGATATCAAATTGCGCCGAGAAAGTAGACACTCTTGATCGATTTCAGAAAAAATATTTGTACGTCGAGGACCACCTCCTTTTATCTCCTACAGGTGGCAGAGGGAAACTGACACGATAGAATTTTTCTTGTCAAAAATTGGCTTCAATGCATCAAAATACTTCAGGAAAGTTAGATCAGGACCTTAGGACAAGACCTTTTTTTGCCCTTTTAGGGGATAGAAGGGATCGTAGGGAAAAACTGACAAGATGGAAGATTTTTCTTCGTCCAAAATTGCCTTCAGCGAGTCAAAATACTTCAGAAAAGGTAGATCAGAACCTCAGGACAAACAACACTTTTTCCCCTTTTTACGGGATGATAAATGAAAACTGACACGATATAATTTTTTTTTCCAAAATTGGTTTCGGCGTGTCGAAAACTTTAGAAAATTAGTTAAGGACCTTACAAGACCTTTTTTCTTTATAAATCTTTGTATTGGTATTACCTATATATCAAATATTGTCCTCCATCACATTTTTCTTCAATCATTTTTTTAGATTGTCGAATGTCCACCCTGTATATTTTTCACTAGAAATATATCCCAGTTCTTCTTAGCCAGTAGACTGACGGAATTAAATGGCTTTCATTTTAATAATTTACATACTCTGAAACCTAAAAATCTCAGAGGGTGACTTTTACAGGTCCCTTTGGACAGCTATGGAAGTACAAAAATGAAAGTAATATAAACATAAAAAAATTTTTTGAGGAAATTACAAATTTAAAAAAATATGTATGAACTATATATTTTCGACATTAAAAAAATATTCGTGCGATATGAAAAAAATCCTTTTCCAGAAATGAAACGTTAGCAAAATGTCGTTTTTTTAGTCTTTGGTTATATTTGCAAAAAGTACTATCAAGGTCACAATGTTTATTCTTCATCAGTATTATTATAGTTTTAAGGCACTTTTTTGGGGCGAGCGTAGATGCGTCTTCACTGTGTATGTATAAAAACTATTAATAAATTGTTATTGATTGATTGATCGATACTCCAAGTGAAGCAACGTGCAGCGCGGTTAGTACTTGGATGGGTGACCCACTCATCTTGGGAAACACAGCGATCTCGTCCCACCTTCTAGCGGCTTGTATATCAGTGTATACGCGGAAGCTATGTAATTTCAGACGAGGATTACGTAGTGGATATACCATCCTTCAGAGGGGATGTAAAGCAGGCGGTCCCTTGTCTATTAAGGCTAGGATTTTGCAGAGTGAGAGGGAAATATGCGTTTATTTTCGATTTATTGTAAATATTTAAAAAACTACACACAGTATAATCTTAAAACTGCTTTAGATACTTGCTATTGTTCTAACGAATACAACTATAGATATTTTTTATTATAAATTTCTGTTATATTTAAATATCGTAGTTTGTCAATGAAAATAGTGCCTAATTTCATTATTAAAGTATGGCATTTGCCTATATACAAAATTAATGATAAAAACGATATATGGTTGTATTCCTTAGAGCAATGGGAAGTATCTGAAATTATTTTAAAGATTACACCATTTATGATTTTTTAAATATTTATAATAAACCGAAAATAAACGCTTATTTCCCTCTCACTCTGCAAAATCCTAGCCTTAAATGTTAGGCAAGCAAAAGATTCCTACTCTTCTTACGAGAAGAGGTTCGGCAAAATTTCCAAGTTGGGGGTAGCTCGTCTCCTAGCGTTGGCGATAGGCCCTGGTAGCGGAGATAGGCCGACGCGACGTTAAATAAATAGATAAAAAAAGGCACTTTTTTCAATTTTTGTTAAAAATTCACAAAATTCAAGTCAAAACTATAATCCAAGAATATCAGTTTCATATTCATATTGTTATTACCAACGAAACTACTAATAACTACTATATAATATTTTTTTTTATCTGGAATGTGCGATGGTACGCAAGATACATAATATTTTTTTGCCATAAAAACAGAATTTGAAATAATAGCGTTAAAACCAGAACTACCAATTAGCTTTAAATAAAATTGTCACCTTCTAGTTAGGGAACTAAACTACACTTACCACTATTGGAGCTGTCTTTTGTATCATAACATCGGCAATATCTGAGTATTGTCCGATGAGACTAATACAAATTGTTTTCGTCGTCGTCTTGAATGTTTTGTAACTCTCTGCTTCTTCCACGTCCCAAAAGTCGATATGAGATGTAGATCAGGCAGTAATAAAATTATATTTGTGGTTAGCATCTCAAATAACGGGTATCGTTAGCGGTAATTGTAGTTGTTATCGGGGCGTGGTGAGTCCCATACTACATCCACAGGAGATTCATTTCAACTAAGCGGCTCTCGAAAAAACCCGTGATGGATTTATGTCTTAAGAAAAGCACAAATTGCCCTAATTTTTCACGATAATTTATTTGTTGTGATTCTCACACGTCAAAAAATTCCGGAAAACTTTCAGACTTTTGATAAAGATAATACAACAGACTGTTATCAGTAATTGTGTTTCGGGAACTCATTAGTTTTCTATATAAATGACATGGAAAGAAAGTTTTTATGTATTAACTAAGTACGGATGATCAATCAGTCTGCATAGATCAGTGAACGTCATATCTGTCTTCTCCCTTAAATGAAATCAAATTTATTAAACTTGTTTTGTTAAGTTTGTATTCTAATATATTTCTGTGCATGTACTTTATCATCTAAGTTAGATGACTACGATGCAAATACAATAATGTACTACTGTCTAGATCCCATATAATAATTATTGTACAGGTAAATATGAAACAATGTTCACATGCTTGGACAGCTATTACTTTTATTTGCATTCTTCTGTTTAATACTAATAGTAACATAAAAATAAATTTTCCTTAAATTTGTATACAGGGTGTTCCGAAACTCCCGCCTTCCCCTTTAGGTGTTAATTCTCCATGCAAAAATAGTAAGAAAAGTTCCTATAAACATGTGTCCGGAAACGCTTCCTAAGGGAGCTACGGCCCTCTAAGGGTGGCGCAAAAGTAGGTATTTTTACTAATTATCTCGGAAATGATTTGGGACAACTTTACGAAACTTGGTTAACTTTTTTCGATTATTAAAGGTTATTGTTTTAAAGTATTAGCTAAAATTAATTTTATCCAGGGGCGGAGAAACGAGGGCTCGGTGTTCTTTGTTTCCACATATTAATTTTTCCATTTGACATTTTTAGTATTTTAATCCCTGATTATGATTCCCTGGTTATTTCTGCATAAAAAAGGGCCTCTTTACAATTAGCCAAATGGCAAGCCGTTTTCGAGTAAAAGCGGTCTAAACGAAATATTGCGTATTCGTTTGCTAAATGCGCATTATTTATTTTTCAAAGTAAGCGTAAAACAATAACCTTTATTAATTGAAAAAAGATAACCAAATTTCATAAAGTTGTCCCAAATCATTTCCGAGATAATTAGTAAAAACACCTATTTTTGCGCCATCCTTAGATGGCCGTAGCTCCCTTAGGAAGCATTTCCGGACATATGTTTATAGGAACTTTTCTTACTATTTCTGCGTGGAGAATTAGCACCTAAAGGGAGTGAGTTTCGGGACACCCTGTATAAATAAGCTATATTTTGCTTACTTACTTAGTATGTCAATTTTTATAAAATTATCTTAAAGTATAAATAATAACAATATTGATTGATTGATTGATTTACCAGAGTGCGGTAGGCATTGCTGCCACTCCCAAGGTTATACAGCTGGGCCTGATACGTCCACGCTTGGTTGGACTAAGGTCATGCTTGTTGCCGCATTATGTCGTGAGGGAGCGTTTAAGCATTATATTTTTCTTCTGACAGTAAACAGGGGTGGTTATAAAATATACAAACTAAAACATACACAAGAAATCAGATGTAGAATAAATACATTTGACTAGCAAACATTCTTTTAGTTTAGTTTTAAATAACTCTTCATTCATAATATAATTCATCCGGCAAAAATTTTGATCCTAAACGGCAAGGAGATTCAGAAGTTATTTTAATTTAGCAAAAGGAATATGTTATGTCGTACTTATACTGACTATTTACTATAAAATATTTTTGATTTCCGAAAATATATGTGAACACTTCAAAAACGTATAGATCTGGTAAAGTTAAAGTCGTACAATTTTAAAAATCACCCTTGCAAGAATAAGTATCTGAAGCATCATCAATACACATTAATAGTATATTATTCAACGGACGGTAATGTTGGTAATAACTCACGTAGATGAAGATAACAGCACGAGCCGCAGCCGAGTGCTGTAATTCATCAAGTGAGTTATTACCATTATCGCAAGTTGAATACTATATTATAATTAACTGTAAAATATAATTTTTGTACACACTTTTATATTTATTCTGCGATTTTTCGGGTAAAAAATTATGTATTGTATCATTAGCTACTTACCTTAATTCTGGTGGTGTACATAATAGTTCATCTCCACTAACCACACATTTTTCTCACAATTATTACTTAACTTGATCTGAAAACGTCGAAACCATTCAAACATGTTAAATCACCTTCCTCCCCTCAACAATAATGGACCGTTCTCTTCCACCGTATCGGAAAAGAATTGTTCTCGGACAGAGCCACCTTCGCGTCGCATGTTACATCGATTGGACAGGCTAGGTATGGAGGTAAAGGAGATTGGCACTGTACCTAGTGATTTATAATAACTCATAAGTGAATTATTATAACTCACGTTATTTGTTTATGGATAGTATTAATTGTTCAAAAGCAGTTCATTAATTAGTATGTAATCTAATAAGAGTAGATAAAACATGTTTCTAGGCTGTAAAAATATAAGATGCAAAAATGAAATTCCGCGAAAAACAGACTCTATCTCTAAATAAATATGTAATGGAGGTAAGCATTGAACTTTCCGGTTAAGATTTTTATCTACATGTAAATCTAAAAATTTAACTGTTTCTATTTCAGTACATAAAGGAGTATAATTTACACTAAAATTTAACAGTTTACTCTGTTTTAACCATTAAGAAATCCGAAGACGTAGCTTTTCTAAAATACAATACATTTTGGGATACCATCTGTTAAGCTCATTAAGTTCTAAACTTAAGAAGAACGGTGATGGAAAGAAATTATCAAAAAGAATGAATAGAAAAAAATGCCACCTTCAAAACTGAACGATATAAAAAGAAATTCAAAATCTGTTGTGTTGGTGAATGGCAATTATATCTTCAGTCAAATTAATCTCATAAAGAGTGTTGACTGTTTCTTACTGTTCTCCTTATCCACGCCAGAAGTTTTGTGATCCATAAATTATTATAGCTGTCCATTATCAGAGGTTATGAAAACATTTAATCAGGACTGCAACTCCAGGCTTGATCGAAGTTTAGGTCAAATTGATCCATTTTGAAACAATTTTTCCCCATGGAATATGCGGGGTCCTCTCTAGGAGAGTATTTCTATCACTTGATTTCAGAATCTGCATTAACTATATTTTGTAAAGATGAATCTGAAGACCATAGGCATAAACTTGTTAAATATTCAAGGCATGAGACTGTTGCCTGGCAGAGAGTCATGAGGTAGCAGAGTTGGCATATTAACGAGAAAAAATTATTCACATTTTACTTTTAGCTATATTTTTATTGAGAAGTAAGTATACTTTTGTTTAAAATATGTTATTTTAGTTGAATATTTTATAAAATAGTTAGATACTAATATTTTGAGTAACACACCTATATTTCTCAATCGAGTCTTTATTTCTTAATAAGACAATCGAGCAGGTATTTAGTCTATTTAGGATATGATGCATACAAAATACATATATACTTATTTACTACATCATTATCATCTTCTGTATTTTTTTGCATTTCAGGATTTTAAAGAAGAGATGTTACTTATTCTACTAGAGATCCACTCTTTTTCTTTAGCAAAAGCGAGTGCGAAATAGTCTTATTGCAATTTTTAATATTGTATATTGTAATATTTTTTCGTATTCTGAAATATTCTGAATTGGTTTTCTGCAGTTTTCACAATGAACGTTTCAAAATCTAGAGGAATTTAGATCCATCCAATAGTATGTTGTTCTTTGAAAAGATAATAAACATTGTGGAATGAACTATAATGCTTGATGGTATATAATTAACCAAGATCTCGTTCTACGTCAGTTTTCTGAGATCTCAGTATTCAAACAAATGATACACTTGTTATACGCAGATCATCATATCTTTATAATAGCTTCGTTTTGTATTTTAAAAACATTAGATGAACTAAAGGTGCATCTACTTAATAAGAGTGAAGCATATGGAAGGTTTTGAATTAGTATGAAGTTAAATATTGGATGCTGAATGCTGTGGAATTTGCATATGAATGGACAAGGCGTATGTAATAATAAATGACAATCACGACCGGTCTTCCGTATGAACGACATTAGTTTAGTTTACGGCCACTGTCTTACATCCATTCTGTTTTTGAAATCTTTATTTTACAGATAAAGACTCCTACATGCAACGGATCTATGTGATGAAAACGAATCCTGTTCGGAATAGATATCCAATTTAAAGGATTATAATAACTTGTCCAGTAAAATTTTTATATCTACTCTCTAGTAGATATAAAAATCATTCAGACCTCTTTACGATTCTATAGAAAATCATAAACCGTGAGTCAATAAAATGAGTTGTTTCTGGTTAAAAGAGATGTATTCTTTTTTTATTCGAAAGAGGGAATTACTACTGCCACATCCAGATTCCAATCGAAGTCTCTTACAACGTTAAAAAAAGTTGATAATAAATTTGTACTCCACTATGTGATATTTCCATATAGAACTTTAAAAATATAATATTTTGAAATAGTCTACTCCATAAAACGATAAGGGAACGTGGAGGCGGTGGTGGGGGTGGTTGATGCAAAAATAATTTTGAGGCCTTTAGTTCTTCTGCACACACCATATCACAATTTTATTTTTTACCCCCTTTGATAATGTAGTTAAAATTATACACAAATTAATAATGGAATTAAGGAACACGTTTTATTAGTTAAACTATAATTTAGCGAATCACTATAAATACTTCCTGATTTCCATCAGGTGTCAACACATTCTAAGCTGTGCTGCCAACTTCTAATTCTTAATGATACATCTCCTTCATTAACAAGGTAATAAAGAAGCTAATTTAAACTAAACATTTCAACTAAATTCAACAAATATGGCCACCACAATATTAACCTAAAATAAATTTAATACAACACATAATTTTTAAATTTTTTCGGAAACATAATACCAGCTTTTGTATACATTAGCGAAATATCATGATTGACATTATTATGTTAATTCTCACAACTGTGATAATTTCCATCTATTAAGTCATTATCAGTTACATTCAGAATTGTGAATAACATTTGCATAATTTTCTACTTCAGGATTGTTTGCCATTGGGTCATGAATTCTACTTTATTTGAGATTCAACATCAGGTCTTAAGTGAGAAATATTTCTCCGAAGTATTTGATTGTTATGTCTTTTACAATGAATTATCGAGGAGCTTCATGACTAGTTATTATTTTTCTTTGTTTCCAATATTTATCACCTTTGATAACTAACTTTGCCCTTCACTAAACTTCCATCAAATTGACTGCCTGACATTATATTTCTACTGTTCCGACATTATAAATTCCTGTACAAATTCATCATCAGATGAGGTCGAATCCTTGTAAAAATCTACATCCGCCAGCAAAGTGGTTTGGTCCTTTACATTTTCTACAGAGTTTCCCATATACATTTTCAAATGTCTAAAGATTTAGTTTAGTTATTATTCTGTTGTAAGGGTTTTTATATTTTCTCCGCTTCTCTCTTTTCTTCAATGTTTCTTTTAGTTTTACTTCCACATCCAGTGGAAGTATAGTAACGACAAAAAAATTTTTAAAAATTTTTATTGTTCAAATAGGCTTAGAATGTCGTGAAACGTCGAGATTTCAAGTTTGAGCGAAAAAAAAATTTCTGTCTGTCGGTCTGTCGGTCTGTAACTTTTTTTGTGCGCACGTTTACTCTGGAACCGTTTTGAGATATTGACTTGAAATTTGGTACACATATGTACTTTAACGAGATCTAGAACTAGATTATATTTTCATCTTGTTCCGTCGAAGGGTTGGGGGGTAAATTGGGGTAAATTTGGAGTAAATAGGTAAATCAAGCAGGTAAGAGTTCATAAAATTGATATTTAGTATAGACAAGAGAAGTTAAAGTCTCAAAAAATATTTTGGCATTAGCCACCCCCATTACCACCCCCATTATTAAAGGGGATGAAAAAAAATGTGATTTAGTGTGTGTACAAGAACCAGAAACCTCAAAATATTTTTTTACTTTATCCACGCCCCACTCCCACCCCCTGTCACCACCCCCACCCCACTACCGATGTGGGGTATCGTTTTATGGGTTTTTGGGGTAGAGGATTTCAAATATTATATTATTAAAGTTCCATAAACAATTATTTCCACATACAAAATGTTTTCGTTGTGTGACTTGGATAGAAAATCCGGATGTGGAAGTAGTGATTCCTTGGGCAGCGGTTTTTCGGTTACATCCCTCTTCCGGTGTTGTTTGCCTGTGGCCTTTATCTTCTTTACCCGTTCATATTTGTTATTTTTTCCTTTCTAATTGGGCTCGTAGATGACTTCTCCCTTTTTAATATTTTCCTTGCCGCAAGTTTTATTTTTGAACTCATTAATGATCAGTTTACTTCATCTTTTGTCAGTTGCTCTTCTGTTTGTACCTTTTTTTGTGCGCACGTTTACTCTGGAACCGTTTAAGATATTGACTTGAAATTTGGTACACGTATGTATTTTAACGAGATCTGGAACTAGATTATATTTTCATCTTGTTCCGTCGAAGGGTTGGGGGTAAATTGGGGTAAATGGGGGTAAATAGGTAAATGAAGCAGGTAAGAGTCCATAAAATTGGTTATTAGTATATAGAAGAGAAGCTGAGGTCTCAAAAATGTTTTGGCATTAGCCACCCCTATTACCTACCCCACCCCATTATTAAAGGGGATGAGGAAAAATTGTGATTTAGTGTGAGTACTGTGTACAAGAACCAAAAACCTCAAAATATTTTTTTAACTTCATCCACCCCCCACTATCCCCTATCACCACCCCCACCCCACTACCGATGTGGGGTATCGTTTTATGGGTTTTTGGGGTAGAGGATTTCAAATTATATTATTAAAGTTCCGTAAACAATTATTTCCACATACAAAATTTTTTCGTTGTGAGAGACTTGGATAGAAAATCTGGATGTGGAAGTAGTGATTCCTTGGGCAGCGGTTTTACTATAATTGTTTAAGTTATATAGTAATTATAATTTCAAAAACAAGCCTATGCAAATACATCATAATAATATAATGCATTTTCTTTCTTCCTTTTTTTCATAAATTATTACTATTACCATGAGTATGCTTAATAAATTTCGTTATCAAATTAGTGGAGTTTCATTTTGTATTATATTTTTGAAGCTATACGAGACTTTCTTTAGCATATTTCATTTTGCTTCGATGAAAATTGGATGAAAAAAAGAAGAGTTAGGAAAATGCATTTTTGAAAATTGTAAAAAATGCACTTTTTTGAAAATTAAAAAAAAAATTAACTTTCTCCCTAAAGAATTTTATTTCGTCCGCCATCTTTGACCGTTCTATTTGACTTAGAGCATCCGAGTGTAGGGCATTATATTTGACCATAGATGAGTTTTATTTTTGCCAACTTTGGTGAAATTGCTCCTTTTTATCGAAAAGATATTCTATTTTGAGTGTTTCAGCAATTTTTTGTGTTTTTTATTTTTCCAAGATGGCAGATTGACCTTTACATATCGGACAGGTCTATATTTTTACATTTCAACATCAGATTTAAAATATACACCCTCAAAAACCCGTGTAAATGATTTCTTTAGGGATTGTTCCGAAAATTAGAATTATTGCCACTTTTTCGAATACCTGCACCACTGTGCGACGGTGCAATTTTATTTCCTAATTTTTAGCGCCTCTTTTTGAGTGCCATTCAATTTTTTCTTCAAGATACCCTTAAAATAAATGTAATATCTCTATCGAATGTAGCTAGACTGAACTATAAGAACGAATACTTTTTATTAGTAGTTATATTATTCTGCTATGTTTTAGATGGACACCGTGGGATACTGTAAAATAAACAACTTTTTCTAATTAGAAGTGCACAACTAGGAATTACCTAATTATATAAAACGGCTCGTTAACCTTTATTACCCATCGTGATCAATTACGCTTGGGCATTGGATACTATAATTTAATAAAAAAATGCAGAATCAAGTCTTAGACCTATTAACAATTTCTGTGGTATTTTTCGAATTAACGTTATGCAACACACAGCTTTGATTATACTAGAGGAGAGTTCTTAATGATGTTATCATTAAGAACTCAAATAATAATTTTTCAACCGATTATAATAAGTTTAATAATCGTCATAATTTTCGGGAATTTGATGGTCTCTATCTTACGAAAAATTCAAGTCTGTTTGCTGAAGGAAATTTTCATGTAATAGAAAATACTCTTATCGGTTCAATGGCAACTTCGTTTTAAAAAACATCGTGTATAATAGGACAGTTACAGATGAACTAATAATATACAAATGTAGGTATTCCGGTTCACCGAAACTGTTGAAACATTAGAAAATATAAAAAAAAACAGAATTCCACCCATTTTAGTGACGAAAACGTAATATCAAACATTTCAGTGAATATACACTTAAAACTCCCGGTGCCATTTTCTCGATAAATAAGAGACATTTGAATTCTGTAGAATATATAAATGATATCAGTTTTGAGTAAAAACGGTCACTTTACAAATTGAGGTAAAGATGGCGTTGCAACGCAAAGAAATTATTTGATCCTAGGAAGATTGAAATGAGGTGTAAATGATGGAACATTACATTCTGAGCAACTTTTATGATGCGAACAATTTTCGAAAAGTCACTGGTTTACGAGATATATATGAACTTCAATCTAATTTTTTTTAAATATAAAAATAGTCATAACTTTTTTAAAATACATTTTAGACGATAAGTCCTTTGGGACATTTTTCATAGTCAATCAGGCTGATTTAAATGGTAATGAAACATTTATTTCAAAACACAAAATAACTTTTTTTTAAGTAAAAAAGGTGGGGCTGCAACTGCTATTTATAAATTAAAGATTTTGACATTTCTGTTTATTGCGTATTGTCTAATTTTTGCGGCATGTTTATGTTGTATGTCCGACAAAATTTTACACTGTAAATTGTAGACATATAAAAAAAATGCGATTTTTGTTACTTGAAAAATTACATTGAAGTTCAAATATCTCGAAAACCAAAAGTTGCTTAAAATATAATTCTCTATCTCATGCACCTCATTTCATCGTTCCTAGAATCAAACAATTTCATTGCATCGTAACGCCATCTCAGTGTGTAAAATAACTATTTTTACTCAAAACTGAAGTCATTTATATTCTAGTGGATGCCTTCTAACCAAATATCGCATTTGGTTATCGAGAAAATGGCACCAGGAGTTTTAAGTGGGATACCCTGTATATTAACTCCTCATGTAGTAGTTTTTTTGCAAATAAAATGGGTGGAAATGTTTTTTTAACATTGCATTTATGTAGATATCTTTCTTACAACTATATAGGTATCTAGAGTTATGGTATTAAATTAGTATTTATTTAGTTTATGTAGGTATGAAATTTTCTTACCGAATTCCCCGCGTGCATGAATTAATTGCAAGAAATTTTTCTCGTACATGAATTTTTAGGAAAATTGCCCTCGTCGCTACGCGACTCGGGAAAATTTAAAAAAAATTCATGTACTCAAAAAATTTCCAGCAATTCAAGCACTTGGGAGATTGCAAAGATTAATCCCAAAGAATGTTTTCCATCCGTTGACGTACATTGTGTGAGGTGCACCTAAATTTGAATCTTTTTCAGCCCACCACATAAAATTTTGATGAAATCTCAAATAGCTATAATAACTGGCAAAGTTTGATGAAAAACTAATATTAAGTATATTTTTACGCACTTGCAGAAAGTTACCTTCTTTTCAATGCGATGTCAAAGTGATAAAATGGACTTATAACTATTACTTATTACTATAAGAATAACATTAGAATAACATTAACTTAAATGTATATAGTTGCTTCAACACCAATTACACTACCTGATTGACAACTACCTGTATGTTCTTCAAGTTTTGGTGCTAATACCCAATACAACATAAAACTGCGATTACGATGACGTTAATAAAATAAAAAAGCCTTCTCCATTGAAAACGTAATTGACACTTTCCACGTTCTTTGTAATGCTAAGTAAAAAATTAGTTCAATTAAGATTTGAACTGATATAAACTCAACAAAGAGAACAGAAATTGCTTGTAAACTGCTTTATTGTTACGTTTCGATTCGAATTAGATAAAACACAATACTCGGTAGGTTATTTTATTCAGCAGTGCTTGCTCATTGTTTTTAAATCACTGATTTTATTCAAACCATAAATATTTACAAGTAAAATAAACCATATAAACATGATGATTTTATAAACAGCTAAAGTTTCACAAGTGCATTGAAAATTATGGAGTTTTCAAGTACTGAACTTGCAGATGGTTTTTGGTATATCGAGAATCAACTTTAGAATTTCCCCACGTATTGAAATTTATTGAATCGGTTTTGTTGTCTGTAATATAACGCCTTCTTCAAGAAATGCCTTTTTGTTTTGTTTTTTTACACTAAAGTATATTAGCTCAATCATAAATAACAGTTGAAATGAAAATCAGCGATTATGCTACAAGATGGAAGTATTCATATAGCCCAGACGACAGAGAACATTTTATAGTGAAATTCACAAAAATTTGCAATATTCGTAAATATGAACTGGTCTAATACAAAACTAAATATTTAATCTCAGCTATTGCCCAGCTTATAACATTTTATGGAAAATATTGGAATGTGATGGATTTACGTAACATAAATTGAGCTCAGCCCTATATTGAAAATAACGATTATTTGCCGATAAAATGACCTCGTAATGTTAAATATAGTACTAAAATAGTTCATCAATGTTTTTAGTATGTTATACATTTCAAATAGAGACATTCTCAGAAGCACATTGTGCATTTATACAATGCGTTAATTTCCTGAATTAAATTTGAAACAGAATTATGATTTATAACATGACATATTCTTAGTACTGTTCAATTTTTTGCACTTTATTATGGGATACCCTGTGTGTAAGGAATATGTCACTACGACCTTTGCAAAACCCACATGTAAAATCATTTATCAGGTCAATTTTATATAAATTAATATTCCAAATTTCTTTCACAAATGTTAAATTCTTTGTCAATCATTTTTATAATTATTTGTCTTTAAAATAGTATGATTGAAGAATATACTGTAACGCAAAATAAAATTTGAAAATAAATAGAAAATGTTTGTACGTATGATTTTTGTCATAGAATAGAATAGGACGAAATACGTTTATTAATCGAAGTGGTTATAAATTATGACATAGAACAAGTCAATAAACAAACACCATACAATTATTATACATTACTATTTATTTATATACACTGCGTGTAATTGCGGACTGGGCATGTACTTCCACGTAGCGCGAGAGATATGACAACATAGATTAAAGAGTCGGCGCTAGACCTCTGAAGCATCTCCGTTCTCATTTCAGCCAGCTGACACACGTGATGTTGCAATTCTAACTCCCTATGCCCATCCCGCCACTACACACACTGTATAACAGTCTACACACAGACGCCTATCACATTCTCACACCCATCCACCAAACGTACCAAATAGCTGAAAGTAAATAATTTCATTCTTATTACGCTGTTCATTAACAAATTACACAGAAACCAGGGATTAAATAATATAATTTGGAAAATCTTCTACAAAGTAAAAATATATATAATATAGATTATTTTTAGCGCCGACAAATTTTTGTTACATCTATGATACTTTTTATATGTTCACTTAATTTATTGTATAGTACTGATCCCACGGTACGGATTAGATTTGTATAACTCTAAATTATGCATATTGTACTGCAAATCAGAGCATGACGTGTGAAATAATTATAAAATAAATATTGTGTATTATATTTTTTCATATATTTCTTTTTTTACTTTTGATATTTCAATATTGTACAGACTCTTGGGGATCTCAATTTTATTTTGGGCAACTGATGTTCTGGAAGATTTTCAAATATTATTCCCAACATTGAATGAATGGCCCTTTGCAATACAAATACTGTGCTTGCAGATGCTGAATATCTCCAAGGAATAACACTGTATCGAATTCGATTCGAAATTACAAAAATAGTATTAGTGAAGTCAAATTAAGCATCAAAAATCGCTGCATAAGGAATCACTACTTGCACATCCAGATTCTCTATCCAAATCACTCACAAGGAAAAAATGTTGTATGTGGAAATAATTATAACCAAAAGCTGCAAAATATTTTTTTACTTCATCTATCCCCACTGCCACTCCCTATCACCACCCACTGCCGATGTGGGATATCGTTTTATGGGTTTCTGGATATCAAATATTGTATTATTAAAGTTCAATAAACAATTATTTCCACATACAAAATTTTTTCGTTGAGAGAGAGACTTGGATGGAAAATCTGGATGTGAAAATTGTGATTCCTTGGGCAGCGGTTTTTTATTGTTTTAATTTGTTGTAGGTATAATAACAAGCGCTATGAGGAGTTTTGGACTAAATCGGTTGATTGCTTCTTGTAAAAATTTTTTTCTACACTGAATTTTCCGCTATTTTCCTTATTGTCTCCGGTCCTAGTAATCGTAACGCAAAAATGAAAATAAATGGTTCGCAATAACATTTCAAAAAATAATTTGTTAATTTGTAAAGAAATAAAAACTACCAAAAATTGCATTGTTTGACAATTTAAGAAATACAACGTAATAATGAATCAATTTTAACGAAAGTTGGTGAAACCAGTAATAACAAAATTTCCATTGCTTATAGTTTAAGTGCATCGACTTGTAGGACAATTTTTTTCAAAATTTTGGTTTTTACATGTATTTTACAATTGTATTAAGGAAAAAAAATGTATCTTCATTTAAACTATTTTTTTGAAATTTCGAGTTTATAATTTTCAAAGTTATAGTTATAAACAAATTCAGATAGCTATGGGTTTTTTATCAAACCAAAAACGGCAAACGAATTGTGAAAGTAGATGAAACATCTAAGATTTTTCTAAAGAAATTAATGATCTACTAACATTTGGGGCCGAAATGCGTCATATTGATGTGGTACTCGCCTAAACTGTCAGTTCTTTATGCAGAGTATAAAAACCGCTGTCCAAGGAATCACTGCTTCCACATCCAGATTCTCTATCCAAGTCACTCACAACGAAAAAATTTTGTATGTGGCAATAATTGTTTATGGAACTTTAATATTATAATATTTGAAATCCTCTACTCCAAAAACCCATAAAATGATACTCCACATCGGTAGTGGGGTGGGGGTGGTGATGGGGGTTGGTAGGGGGGTTGATGAAGTAAAAAATATTTTGAGGTTTCTGGTTTTTGTACACACTCTAAATCACAATTTTTTTTAACCCTTTTAATAATTGGGTGGGGGTGATAATGGGGGTGGCTAATGCCAAACTTTTTTTGAGATCTTAGCTTCTCTTGTATATACTAAATACCAATTTCATGGACTCTTACCTGCTTGATTTACCTATTTACCCCAAATTTACCTCAATTTACCCCCTAAACAATAAAAATTTAAAGAAAATTTTTTGTCGTTACTATACTTCCACTGGATGTGGAAGTAATTGTAGTTAAAGGTATGAAGATGAAAAGGGGAAAAAATAAGTAGGTACACAAATTTCACAGACGTCAATGAGCAATAGAAATTACTTTGGTTCTGTCTGTTTGCCTTGTTTGCCTCTCTTTATGATTGAATCAAGCAACACCTGTAGGGTTTGTGAAATATCCTCCTCACAGTTTTCCAGAAAGCGTTGGGATCTGGGTAATTGTCAAGGCGATATACTTTTGAACGGATATCTTCCCGAATTATGTCAGCCGCTGCTCTAACAACTCGGAGGCGTTCTTCCTCTTCATTTGCCTGTTTAGATTTACACCATTATTGCTGGGAAAAGATTTTGTAACCAGTATTGTGGAAGTAGAGTACTGTCTGTCGGTATTGACCAACTGATATGATGATGTCACTCCCATAATGGTCTTCCAACCTTCTCCTCAGAGATTTCTCACTTACTTTTGGGCCAGGGAAATCTTTCAAAGAAAACTAGCACTCATCTTCCATGCCCTCAGTGTAGTTGCAAACATTTTGTAAAGCAGTAATAATATCTTCATCCTGGGGTCTACCTTTGCTGTTTGTTGAACGTATAGGTACGAAAAATTTTCTCATGCAGTTCTGATGGTATCTCCCCTCATCGGCAATCAAATCATTCCCCAATCGGGATGTGACTTCTTTCGCCCACTGGTCTCCCCGAACAGCTGCAGTTTCCAAGACACTGTCTCCAAATTCTCTAGTGGTTACGGTACTGACAGCAACCCGCCGACGGACATTCAGTCTTAGCTGTTGGAAATGAAATCATCACTTTCATCCTTGTTACAAAAAAACATGTTGTTTTAAAATTGAACGCTGGCTGAGCTGATCGGACTCGACGTGTAACTCCACTTTAGCTAGCTTTCTCTGCAGCAGCCACATTTTTCTCCCTGGTGTAAGATTTATTACACGAGACATGAAGTTGAAGTTTTACGGTATCACGTGTCTTAAAGAGAGCATCCTTTCCATCAGGTCTTTTCTTACTGCACTCCAACAAATTTCTGATTCCTCTTGCTTCTTGTTTCCAACCTGCAACAAAATAAATTGTGAATTTCAAATTTTAGTTAAAAATAACATACACAATCAATGTGAGTTGGTCAAACTTTAAGGTGGAACTTTACGGAAACGGGTGGTCCAAGAAATTCACCTTTGATCTCATCGAGCGCGGAATTTATTCCTCTATAACTTTTGTATGGACCAATTTATTGATAGACGGGTTAGTTTAGATGATATTACCAAAAAGCAGAAGTTAGAACGAAAATTTTTCATAAATATGTAAAATTTGTCCAACTTTGATGAGCACTAGTATGGAAACAGGTGGTCCAATATGCGTCTGGTCTCACTAAATGCAGAATTTAATGCCTTACAACTTTTAATACGACTATGTTTTCGATATTGTAAGTCCTTTACGAGATATAACCGTAAAACTGCAAAAATACCCCTTTTACAGTTTTACCCTCTACCTTAAACACAAGTCCGCGGGGGGGGGGCTAGGATAGCCCTATTAGGCAACAAATTAAGCCATTAAAACAATAAAACCTTTTGTAGCAATTAGTTTCGATTCGTCTAATTTTTTGGTTTTAAACTACTGGTCCAATGAAGAATTTGTGCATAAAGAAATTTCAGAAATACATATTGTTTAAGGTCGTGAGGAAGCGCCCTGTGTTTGAAGAAAATAACGGTATTTACTTAACCTGTAACATTTTATCACGGTAATCTATATTTCCTTAAAATATGCACAATAGAAGTGATGAAGTAAAAAGTAATGGTACCGGACGAGTTTAATATATTGAAAGTCATACCAAGTCAGCATAATACGAATGAATTTAATTAAATTTGTTAACATCTCTACGAGTTGTACGTTGGCGTTTGGAACAACGATTATTATCAAACAATTAAAACTGTAATTTGGTTTCGTTATTAATTTGATATATCAAACTATTAACACGTACTTTATCTGCATATCTTAATTAATTGAACTACTTGACAACTAAACAAAAGGAATCAATTTGTCGACTCGGTATAAGTTTCAATTTGTGTGTCATTTTTCTATTAATTAATATATATGCTAATATTTCAACTGTTATGCTTTCTATATGTAAATGGTATGTGATCATGGGCGCAGCCAGGGGGGGAGCCATGGGGCCCGCCCCCCCCCCAAGCCGTCTTCCATGAGTCAAAAAAATAAAGAAGCAGTACAAAGCAGTATCTAAATTATCCCTTGAAGTAAACATTTTGTAATTAATGCCAATATTATCTAATAGAGGAATCTACATACACATCCGTTTTCAACCATTTTCTGAAAAATCTTCCTCATCCTCTGGGGAGGCCGGTTCTATTGGCCCCCCCCAGATGAATTTTCTGGCTGCGCCACTGTATGTGATAGATTATGGGATAGTATGAGGAAATGATGGATAATAAACTGAAGCAATGTTTTTTAAACACCATTTTCACATATTTGTCTAGTAGTAAGAATGTCAGTTCAGAGAAATCTTAAGTAATACAAAAGGTCTAGCAGGATATGATAGGATCAGCAGCCCCAGAGAGATATTTTGAAAATAATTTGTGTTATGACTTCGGTGAGTAATAAAGTTACCATTGACACGCATTCAGCCTCTGATCTTCCTGCGTTTTCGAGATAATTGATCATATATAGGCTAGAGCGGGTATTATTTAAAATTATTTTATTCAAAAACTATTGCAGCTGAACTAATAAAATGAAAACTCATTGTTAGATAATACACTGTTCTATATTATGTATTTTTTGTAGATTTTTTCAACTATATTTGCTGCGACTGTCCCAATAGCATAAGAAGGATGCTGTTCACATATAGCCGCAGCCGTATATTACTTGTTTCATGCCCGATATCTTTCCCGCATAGTACGTTCAGCAGGTTTTATCTAATATATTTACATTAGAAAATATTCATGTAGTTATTCATGAGGACAGCGACGAAGGTTAATTTTACTGTAATAATTAATAATTTGTATCATAATAAATAATATTTTCTCGGACTCTACTTTTATCTATACTTATACTTATACTTCTTTCTTATTCTTAACGTAAATAAAAACCGTAATTCAGAGCATTTACTTTACAAACAGATAACTACTTGTTTATACATTTATGTGCAAGTTTATATTAAAGAGAGATATAAGACAGTAAGTACTCCAGCGCAGTCATAACGAGTTTTAATTTTTTTAAGAAATGTTGCACCCATTTTATTTAAATGAATACGTTTTTGGTGATAATACTAGACATAGTAAGCTCCATTATATATGTTTTTTGTGATTGTACCTCTGTGTGAACTGTGAAAAAAAAATGAATGTTTTTTATTTTTTATTTTTTTAAATAATAAATATAATTGAAAAATTCTACAAAAAATATATAATATAGAACATTGTATTATCTAACAAAGAATTTTCGTTCTATTAGTTTAGCTGCAATAGTTTTTGAATAAAATAATTTTCAATAATACCCGCTCTAGTCCATATTTGGTCAATTATCTCAAGAACCCAGGAAGAACAGAGGCTGAATGTATGTCAATGGTAACCTTATTAGTCACCGATGTCATAACATAAGTTATTTTAAGAGGCTGCTAACCTTAGCTTATCCTGCTAGATCCTTTATATTTCTTTATAATATAATAATAAATGTCTTTCATTAGACGAAGTTTAGTTACTAAACTATTCTTAGTTATGTCTCTTGTTTAAGTGACTAAAGTTGAGGGGTATAAAGCTCATCAAAGTGCCGTGCTTCTTTGTGGCGGCGAGGACATAGTCGGTAATCATACCACTTTTTATGACTTTTTAAAAGTAAGTAAGAAACTTCTATGATTCATTCTGGGTCCATTGATCCAGAAAAGCATTGGTTCCCAAATGTCTCTTACCTTAAAATTCTAATTCTTGATCTAGATCAGTGTTTTCAAAGTGCCTCTAGAGGAAAAATTCATATAGGTTTTTTGTTTCCGTAGTTTTTTATTGTAACATTACACAGTAGACCACGGGAAGGGAGTATCCCTTCCCTGGTCTACATGATAGGATCTCACAATAGGAAAAACAATTAAACGATACCATGCTAACCTAATTAAATCAACAGTTTACCAGTGTCAAAAAATTAACAAATACGTTTTAAATTTGCTTTTTTTTAAGGGCCAATTGATAATGAAGAAGGTGACGTAATTTTTCTCTCTTCTTTACACGATCAGATATCACAACATATTTAATACATGTTATATAGGAATTAATATTGAAGTGGGTTTAAAAATGATTAAAAAACTTAAAATTTGAAATTACATTTTTTAATCACGAAGCATTCTACTCTCGTTCGAATATCAATGTAAAACTATTTTTATGAGCAACACTTCACCGTTGAAGTAATTAGATACATGTTTTAATCTTCAAATGTCACACGAGTTCGTCAGTATTACTTCAGAGGTAAAACATCTCATAAAGTCACGCACCATTACCGGTGACTCATAAAATTAGTATAAATTAAAACCAAAACACAAACTGTGGAGACGTCAGGTCTGAAGACATTCGAGCGTAAAAGGGCGCGTTTTTCGACCACTATATCACCAGAGAAGTAAATAAAAGCAAAATAATTGAATTTGCCACTTTGGGGAAAAACGTTAATTGAAATTTTTTCTGTATACAGTAATATTTACGTTTAAATTTACTGAGCATATTGCTTGACAGGATAATATAAATTATGTGAAAAAAGCATTATGGTGACGAATAGCTACGTAACACAAATACGGGGTGTTATTAAGGGTTCTTCCTTATATAACTCAGATAAAAATGGCGATTTCTTTCTGAAAAATTGTGGATTGATTACTTCAGAGATTTAAAACAAGTTTAAAAATAATTAAATATCGTTCATGGATCAGCATGGCTCTTAGGGATTCTTCCAACGAGGCTTCTCCTGAACCTATTTAAGGTGTCTGGGCAGACATTCTGGTACCTAGAAGCCTTCTTTTGGAGTTCAGGTGGACACTGCCCATCCTCATTTACTTCTCTCTTTAAGTACACGAGATAAATAGTGCGTCAGCATTTTTTAAGTGCAGGCAAGGTCGATGTTTATTGGTTTTACACTTTTACGTTTGCTGCACACGTGTGTTTATAAACATGAAAATGTTATCAAAAAGAATTGATTCAAAATAATAATTTTTAATGTAAAATATTGAAAATACTGATATGCAATTTAAATATGACTTGCTTCCATTTTTACGATAGTGTTTAACGAAGTAAGTGAGGCTTTAGTTCTGACACCATCGTTTCACTTCTAATTTATAAGTACTCTGAATTGGATACTTGGCTAATACTTTTTGGTAGCATACATTAGAATTGATCGATTTTGTCGATAACCCATAAACACTGCTCTAGAATTTTATTCTGTCATCGATAAGGCGGATGTCTCAAAGTTTCTGATAGAGAATCATTTAAACTGCCTTATTGGGGGCAGCTTTTGAAAAATGATTCGAAGAGGACGCTCTCCAAAGCGGAGGCCAACTAGTATAATGCATGAATAAGAAGAACAAGAAGAAAAGGGAAAAGAAGAAGTTTTTGTAAAGTCGTCCCATAAGTGGTTTACGGAAAGGACTCCGTACATTTTAAATAAAATTTGGATTTACGTGCAGAGCAGCGTTCTGAAATTTCAATGTATGATAATGCTTATGTTTCAAATGAAAAGTCTGAAAGGGAAAGTTTTTTGAGATAAACCTTGTCAAAACTTCTCATAAAATTTGTATTTATTGTACAATTTTAACTTTTTGAATTTTAGAGTGCCAATATCTTTTTTATAAAAACCACTACTCTTACGACTACGACTTCTGGATGTGTCAATTCAAGAATATTATTAACTAGCGCCCACTAGGATGTATGTATGTACCTAATTTCATAAAAAGATATAGCATATCAATAATCCAGTGGCCAAATTAAAAATTACATTGTTCCCATCATTCTATTTCTTCTAATCAAATAACCCATGGAATAAGAAACCGTTGCACAATGAATCACTACTTCCACATCCAGATTTGCTACCCAAGTCTCTCACAACGAAAAAATGTGGAAATAATTGTTTATGGGACTTTAATAATATAATATTTGAAATCGTCCGCCTCAAAAACACTTAAAACGATATCCCACGTCGGTAGTGGGGTGGGGGTAGTAATAGGGGGATGGATGAAGTAAAAAAAATATATTTTGAGGCCTTTGGTTCTTTGGTTCTAAATAACATTTTTTTTTCACCCCCTTTTATATGGGGTGGGGTAGTAATGGGGGTGGTTAATGCCAAAAATTTTTTTGAGACATTAGCTTCCCTTGTATATACTAAATACCAATTCTATTAACTCTTACCTGCTTAATTTACCTTAATTTCCTCCCCAACCTTTAACGGAATAAGATGAGATGAGATCTCGTTAAAATACATACGTGTACCAAATTTCAAGTCAATAACTTAAGCGGTTCCAGAGTAATCGTGCGCACAAAAAAGTTACATGCAGACAGACAGATTTTTTTTGCTTAAACTTAAAATCTCGACGTTTCATGGCATTCTTAGCCTAGTTGAACAATAAAAATGTTTTAAAGTTTTTTTTATCGTTACCATACTTCCACTGCATGTGGAAGTAATAACACAAAACAACTCCTTTTATTGATAACAACATTCAACAAGATTATTAGAATGCTAAAAAAGATAATTAATGGTAATCAAATTTTTGTTCCTTTCACTAATCTCGATTGTTCTGGAGTAACATCCACACAATTGCACATGCTTGTTAGTCTAGTGCGTGGTTACTCAATTGACTGAAACCGTGACTTGTAAATTATTTGCTTAAGTGTAACGCAAAGGAAAAAGTCGAGTGGTGTTAAGTCCAGTGATCTTGACCGCCACTCAATAAGAGGATGGTTTCGACCTATTCACCAATTTTCAATATTATTATTCAGCCATTCTCTTACCCTTACTGCTTTATGCATTAGAGATAAAAATCAAGCAAGATACAGGATTAGAGAATATCATTTAGGTCATAAAATGTGTGTAAGTTGTGATTTGCTTAATACCTGAATATTATTTTCTAATCATGACGTAACAAATAAAATAAAAAATAATTAATTATAAAAACAAACAAGATACCTACTAAATAACTTTAGTAAGCATCCATATATTAAATTATAATTCAGTGATTTGTCTTAGGGCAGAAGTTAACTGGTTCTTTTTTGGTGACACAGCCAATGCCATATTATGAATGAAATATCAGATATCGTCAGCACGTAGCTTTTTCAATCGAAACTATAATAAGATTCTTCATGTCGTTTTTAATTTTTTACTTAATTTTGGTCATTAATTATGGAGATTGGTAGCTTAGTAGTTAGCGCGTCTAGCTTCCACACTTGACGTACATAGCGAAGTGAATTTGAACGCCATAGAGCGAAATATTTTTTATAGTAAATTATCCCCCAAAAAGTTTACTATAAACTGTAGAGCCCCATCTCCTTTATTCAGATAAATATAGGTCTCCTAGACTTAGGGGGTCATCGAAGTAACATGGAAGGCGGTTAAAACACAATTTAAACTTTTTTAACAGTTTAATTCAAAACAGAAAAGAGTCTTATTTGTGAAAGTTTCAATAAAATCCTTCTCCAGATATTGATTTTTGGCAGAATCAGCATATAATGTAATGTAATGTTCACTTCCAATGCCGTACCTATTTCAAAAAAGACAAAATAGTAAAAATATGCTTGAGTTTGAATTGAAATATTTATGTTGACAATTTATAAATTGAAATTTTAGTTGGTGCTATTGCAATATCTACACTACAGCCACCAAAGGATATAAATCTGCGTCAGATATTAATGTAAATATTACAGAACAATATTTATTTTAATAAACAGTTTAATACTGTTATGCAGCATTCATTAGCTAGATATTTATTTTGTTAAATGATAACTATGAAATATATGGCATATATTTCAGGTATTTAATGTTTTAAACAGATTAGTCAGTATTAATTTTGCGTATTAATCACGAAAAATCATGGATGTATAAATTAGAGGGATGTAGTATTGCGAGTCTTCTCTATCCAAAGTTTTAGGACCGTTTAACTGTGAGGTCGGCGAAAGAGTGGAGAAGTTCTTGTCAAAACTTTCTACAACGAATTAGGTGGGACAAAAAAATAGTTCTACAGTTTTAATAATTAAAACTAATAAATCAATAATTGAATATTGTGCATAGACTGTTATTGTGGCCATCAACTCTGGAACGGTTCATGATATTGACTTGAAATCTGGTATACGTATACGTATGCATTATAACGAGATCTGGAACTAAACCTTACAAAATTATATGAAAAAAGTATTTTTAAGAAAAAGCTTTTATCTGAAAAAACTACTAAAAAGTAAAAATAATTTTTTTTAAATTCATACACATGGAAACCAAAAGCTTTGGGGGTGGTCATATAGTGATATTGCATAGTTACTTTGCTCAATTGACCACCCCCAAAGCTTTTGGTTTCCAAGTGTATGAATATAAAAAAAATATTTTTACTTTTTAGTAGTTTTTTCAGATAAAAGCTTTTTCTTAAAAATACTTTTTTTATATAATTTTATTTTTTACCTTTTAGTCCACTTATTTTACAAACAGACAGACAAAACCCTTTCATTTGCCACCGCCATCCACCCCTCCCCTCTCCCGTCTTCTCACCCCCTCTAACACTACTTCCCACTTCTTCCCTCTTTCCACCACTTCCCCTGCCCTTCCCCATCTCTCTCCACTTCTTTCCACCCTATTCCCACCTTTTCCCACCTCTTCCCGCCCCTTCCCACCTCTTCCCACCCTTTTCCTACCTCGTCCCATCCCTTCCTCATCTCTTCCCACCCCTTCCCCACCTCTTCCCACCCCTTCCTCACCTCTTCCCACCGCTTCCCCACCGCTTCCCCACCGCTTCCCCACCTCTTCCCACCCCTTTCCCACCTCTTCCCACCCCTTTCCCACCCTTCCCTCCCTTCCCAACTCTTCCCACCCATTCCCCACCTCTTTCCACCCCTTCCCCACCTCTTCCCACCCCTTTCCCACTTCTTCCCACCTCTTCCCCACTTCTTCCCACCTCTTCCCACCCTTTTCCCACCCTTCCCACCTCTTTCCCACCTCTTCCCACCCCTTCCCTACCTGTTTTATTTTTTGGTACAAAATAGCTTTAGTTAATTACTTCAACATTCACGTAGAAGAGCGGAAGCATAGTAACGGTAAAAAAATAAATTGATGTTTTTTTGTTCAGATAGGCTTAGAATGTCATAAGACGTCGAGGTTTTAAGTTTCAGCAAATAAAAACTATGTCTGTCTGTCTGCCTGTAATTTATTTATGCGCATGAACTCTAGAACTGTTTGTGATATTGGGAGTTTATTACCAATCAATCAATCAACAAGACTTTATTTAAAATTAAAAAACCGCTGCCCAAGGAATCACTACTTCCACATCCAGATTCTCTATCCAAGTCACTCACAACGAAAAAACTTTGTATGTGAAAATAAGTGTTTATGGAACTTTAATAATATAATATTTGAAATCCCAAGGACCCATAAAACGATACCCCATATCGGTAGTGGGGTGGGGGTGGTGATAGGGGGGTGGTAGTGGGGGTGGATGAAGTAAAAAATATTTTGAGGTTTCTGGTTCCTGTACATAAACTAAATCACATTTTTTTTTCATCCCCTTTAATAAGGAGGTGGGGGTGGTAATGGGGGTGGCTAATGCCAAAAATTTTTTTGAGACCTTAGCTTCTCTTGTATATACTAAATACCAATTTCATGGACTCTTACCTGCTTGATTTACCCATTTACCCCAAATTTACCCCAATTTACCCCCCAACCCTTCGACGGAACAAGATGAAAATATAATCTAGTTCTAGATCTTGTTAAAGTACATATGTGTACCAAATTTCAAGTCAATATCTTAAACGATTCCAGAGTAAACGTGCGCACAAAAGAAAGTTACAGACAGACCGACAGACCGACAGACCGACAGACAGATAGAAATTTTTTTTTCGCTCAAACTTAAAATCTCGACGTTTCATGACATTTTAAGCCTATTTGGACAATAAAAATTTTAAAAAATTTTTTTGTCGTTACTATACTTCCACTGGACGTGGAAGTAAAATACAGGTGCGCCTAGTCGAAACCTGATCCGGCGCAGCACCGTGGTAGGTGTAAGGTTGGGCGGGGCAGGTCCGGTTCGGCTAAGAACGGTAATTCAGGTGGAGAGTTGTAACTCCTATTCGTCGAACGAATTTAAAAACAACAATGCCTTAAAACTATGCTGCCCATAAGAGCCTAAAACTAATTAATGTATATTTTAAAAATTGTCGCACTGTGCACGCACAAAAAACACTAAAGAAATTTTGTTTGCTGTCACGGGAAAACAAAACACAACGAAAAAACCCGTTCGAAATAATTCTCCACCCTGGTGGTCTTCCTGCCTCCAAGAAAGTAGAGTTGTGGGTTTTAAATGTTCAAGAAAGTTATCGGTCGAGAGATGGATTTTGGAACGAAAAAGGACAAAGAGAACAAAAAGGATAAAACAATGAACAAACAGAAAAAGAATACAGAGGGGATTAAGATTATAAAGTTGATAGGTGGGGATAAAGATAGAGTAAAGGTAGATTATAGTAGTGAAGAAGTTGGCTAAGGTGGAAGTTGCCTGAAAATGGGCAACGTCTGGTATGGTAATGGTGTTTCAAATTAAACATAATTGCATTATGCTGTCTGATGTGTGTTATGTTGCGGATTAGCGGACTATCGCCCAGTTTGAATTCGTAGAATTTTTGTGAAATCTGTTGAACATAGTCAGCTAGTGGAGTTATGTCGTTACAGCGGGCGTACAGATCTCTGAGTTTATTACCGCGAGCATTACTACCTTGTTGTTTTATGTACCTTGACATAATTAAATATTTTTATTAGAATTACATTGTCTTCATTTGACAAACCAGTATCCCCTGTCGGAACCCACCCCCCAAGGATGTTACTAGTCGGCCCGTTTCCCCACTTGTATATTGCAGAAGTGGTACTGCATGTTAGATACCTATTAAAATTTTGTTTGTTGCTACAGGGTGCTATGGCTAGCGATTTTGACGTGTTGATCTCCTCCCTCCATTTATAATATATAAAGCAAGCAAGTAAGAGTTTATAACCCTTTATAATATATAAAGGAAGCAATTAAGAGTTTATAAAATTGTGATTTAGTTTGCGAGAAGCCAAGATTTCTCTTTTTTTGGTATCAGCTACTACCCAACTATCACCCTCATTTCCACCCTTACCACATTATTCAAGAGGATTAAAAATATAAATGCGATTTGGTGTATATGCAAGAACCAAACACCTCAAACTTTTTTTTGGCATCAGCCACCTTCACTGTCACCTCCCACTACCACCCCTACCCTCACCTTCACCACTGATGTGGCACATCGTTTTATGGGTTTTTGGGGTTAACGATTTCAAATATGGTATTAAAGTTCGATGAACAATTATTTCCGCATAGTGTAGAGCAAATATAGTGTCAAACTTTTTTTCACTGTGAGAAACTGGTATAAGAAATCTTGACGTGGAAGTGGTAATTCTTTAGGCAGCGAATTTTACTACTTACCCTCATTTGCGTCTGATATTTTAGAACAATTATAATAAATTTTTTACTTTCAACCGTATTATACCATCTATAAATCTTTTTTCTACTTTTCGAAAAATTGCAAAAGGAATGATGTTTTCTCTTAAAAAATTCTACATTCTACATCCCGTACTAATACTTTGTTTGCTCACTTTGACCTAATAGTGCCTTCCGCAAATCATAGACGTTTGTTATGTTTCCAGTTCTGAATACTTTTCCACAAGGAAGGGAAAGATAAATTTTAACCGCAAATAAAACTTAAATTCAATGGTCTATGTAAACTTTAAGATTCACCCTCGAACATACAATCTTTCCGACTAAGTTAACGCGAAATCGGCGGTGAAAATGGTCGTATTTCTTTGAGTCATCTTGCCTTCCACATAATCGTTTTATTTTTAAATTTCTTTATTGTTTCCTCCGCCATTGCTTTTATTTGCGTGTTTTACTTTTAACGCTTTACAGCGATTTTATGTTTGTATTTGGGAGTGTAAACACATTAACTTTTTTTATAACATTGCTATTTTTGGAATAACTTTCTTTGGCGAGCGACAAAAAGAAAATAGAGTCGATTGGAAATATAAAGTGGTCTCTATAAGTTTAACACCAATATCCCTTTGCAAACACAATTTGCCAAATTTAGCTATCAGATTTGCTGGATAATAATGAGAAAGAAAGAGGCATTTAAAAAGATTATTAGTTATAATACCATAGAGGCAGGATGTCGAGGGATAATGGGGAAGTACCAATTTTTGTTCATTTGATGATAAACGTGCCATCTTTTGTTTCAGATGGAATACTTCATTTCAGTGCTAGTGCAAAGGTATCACGATGAGTTCGATATAGCCACAAGATAAAAAAACGTACTTAAACTTAGTACGAAAAAGAATTATGAAAGGAAAAAACTTCGATTTTTCTAAATTAAGTTTTCCTTAAGAAATTTTGCTCATCAAAAGTGAGTTGATATGAGTCCAAAAATATGTACTAGGTGCTCAAAACATAGAAAATGTAAGAGTAGCCCGAGAGAAACTGTTTATTATTTTACTTCCCTCGCTTACCGAAGAGAATTATTGTAATCGGGAAAAAATCAACCTACGATATATCTCAGGATTTTCATGTTTCAAACTATATACATTAAGAAAATTAAAGTATTCTAACCCCGTCTGTCTGTCCGGTTATTGGCGCTATATCTACAGCGCCAATAACGGAAAGAATAATATTTGGTAGTTGGTTGAGGCCAACGAAAAACTTGAATGTACTTCCGATGAAAAATATATAAGGTGGAAAAATATATGAAGGAAGATTGCGCATCAAGTTAACACAACTGTCAACGAGAAAAATGTGAAAAATATACAGAATTTCTACCCTAAAAAAAAAAAGACGAAAACAACGCAAATACGTATTCCTCATGTAGTTAACACAACTCTCAAAGAAAAATATGAAATTTAAAGGAATATATAGAAGGTCAACGTAAAAAATTTATTGAAAAAATGTGGTGGAGACCGATAATGTTTCGCATGCAGTTAGCGCCTCTCCCAAGGAAGCAAAAATGTAGAAAATATACAGAGTGGTCACCATTAAAAAAATTTAAAAATTGCTACGGAGAACAATAATATTTCGCACGTGGTTAACACAACTGTTAAAGAGGAAAAAAAATATATAAAATACACAGGGTGGTCATCAAAAAAAAAGAATAATGAAAAAAATGTGTCAAGAGGACGATAATATTTTAAAATAAAAAAATATGACGGAGGACAATAATATTTCGCACGTAGTTAACGCAACTGTCAATGAAGAAAAATATGAAAAATATACAGCGTGGTCACACCAAAAAATACGTAATTAAGAAAATACGGTGAAAATAATGTTTGGGCTGTAGTTGACACAATTATCGAAGAGAAAACCTGACATATTTTCAATGAGAAATATAATAATAATAATAAATCGACTTTATTGTGAGATAAATACACTCTATATAAAAGAATACAAGTATTGAGGACACAAAGACAGAAAAGTGAAGAAGAAATCACAACACCAAACATGGCGAAGTCTAGCTAAAAGCTACTCATACTTAACCATGAAGGAGAGTATAATTTAAATGACATTAGATGGTTTTTTTTCTAGACATATTATATTTATAAGTGCAATTCAAAAAGAGTTTTGGAAGAAATTGGTAGACGGACAACGAAACATAATCACTGCCCACAAAGTAAATTAAATTTTGAAAATACACTTAAAAAAAGAAAACTTATAAAAGAAAACTTATATTTATATCTGTTAGGTAACAATATGTATACTCATTGCTTGTTGAAAAGGTAAATTTTGTATTTATATTTAAATTTATTGTTGTTATATAACTTGAATTCTTGTGGAAGTGAATTATAAGAATAAATTGCGTTATATGCAAAACCTCTTTTAAACATAGCTGTCCGATGGTGTGGTATTGTAAAATTATTTTTTCTCTAATGTTTTTCGAATGAATAGTTGATCTGGTGACGAACTTACTTTTAATGAGAGGAGGTGAGTAAGTTATGAGAATAATTACCCAAATAGAGCTTACGGCGATTCTCCATATTAAGCCACTTACATTCTTCTATTTTGTGAGAAATATGATCATATTTTCTAATTTCATAAAGCATTCTACAACATGCATTTCGAACCTTTTGTATACTATATTTCTCATTATGATTGAGTTATGGCCCATAAATAAAATCACAATAACTGAAATAAGAAAGAACGAGTGAATCGAGTAACATTTTTTTAAAATTAAAATTTAATATTTCTCGATTAGCATACATTAATTTAAGAGTTGCATATGATTTTTGCAACAACATTTTAACATGTTCTCTAAAACGTAGATCAGAATCAAGGATCACCACCAAATTTCTTGCATGATTAACTATAGGCAAGCGAACCTTATCAATTCTAATATTTAAATGTTCTTTTACAAATGACCTTTTCTCTTTATTGCCGAAAATTAATAAATTACATTTTTTTGAATTTAATATTAAGTCATGCTCATAAGAAAGCTGTTTAATATTTTCCAGCTCCACATTAATACTGTCAGATGCCTGAACTAATTCTTTAATGGTAAAATGCATATATAATTGCGTGTCATCGGCATATGTCTCTACTTTACAGAAACTTACTGAAGACAAAATATCGGCAGTGTATATTATGAATAATAGAGGGCCTAAAATAGATCCCTGTGAAGCCCCAGATCTTATATTTATACTGGAAGAAAATTGACTGTCAATACATATTTCTTGCGACCTGTCGTTTAAACATGAAGTGATAAGTGAAAGTGAAAGTAAGTCATATCCGTATTATTTAAGTTTAGCGCACAGTAGCTGATGGTTAATTTTATCGAACGCCTTAGAAAAATCTGGCAGCACCAGCACACTAACCAGCCCATTACCACATGCTTCGATTAAGTCATTAGTAACTTTTGCCAAAGCTGTGGCTGTACTGAAGCCTTTTCTAAAACCACATTGAGTATGTGGCAGTAGATTATTAAACGTGATATATAAATAAATTTGATTGTACAGGATTTTATCAAAAATTTTAGACATTACAGGTAAGATGCTAATAATTCTTAGATCGGAAAAAGTAGTGGGTATTTTTAGGTAATGGTCTACCAATTGCAATTTTCCACATGCGTGGAAAGTATCTTTGCTCAATGCAGCAGTTGATTATATGAGTGACAATATTATCAATAAACGGGCTACTGTATTTCAACATAGAGGAAGAAATATTATCTATACCAAGAGCATCACTTTGTATACTATTTAGAATATTATGTAATTTTTCAACTGATGTTAACCTAAAAGTAAATTTATTGTTCTCATTAAAAATATTATTGTTGTAAAAATATTTTTTTCCATTACAATTATCTAAAACATTTTGTAAAAAGATGCAAAGTGTGTGTTGACTTCATTCGGATTTGACAGTTCCTTAGGAAGAGAAAAATCTTCTTTTGCGCAAATATTAAAATCACTAAGCGCAGACCAGATTTTTTTGATATTTTTTTGAGTCGCAATATCACTTAAATTTCTTTTCTCTTCTGACCATAGATAAGGCATAATTATGCAAACTTTTGTAAGAATTCCAGTCATCATCAGAATTTGTGCGTTTAAATTTCTGTAAAGCTTTATCCCTTTCTCTCATAATTAATTTTAAATTGGGTGGTTACTTTAAAAAATAAGTAACGACGGTATTTTTTTCTTGAAAAATAACAAAAACATTTATTTTTCAAGTCAGGCCTTGGAATTTGTTCTTGTATCATACATGTCCTTATTCACGATCATTCGTGTATTATATGTTCCAAATATAAACTCATTATTCCATTCCTTCAAAAAGTACTACCAAAAGAAATTTTGGCAAAAATACACAAAACACTCTGTATTTCAGCATCGAGGGCGCATCTACCTTTTTTTTACAGGTGATTCTGATTACCCTCGATGTCCTCTATCTGCCATTAACAATGTATGTTTCCTTATGAAACACCCTGTATAGTACAGACTAATTTCTGGCTTTTACTTAACACCGATTGACGCAATTGGAAAATTTAGATGGACGAAACGTATTTTTGATATTGACAACTTCCCTTGATAACCCGGAAATAGCATCAATTATAGAAATGGACATAGGGTAAACAAAATTTTATATTTAAATTATGTGAAACGGAACGATTTTCCGCTAGGTAAAACAGATCGGACTTGATCAGGCGTAAATGGAAATACCAATTTTGTTATTCTATTCATGAATGTATATTTTTTGCAAAATTAAAAAATTAAAATCTGTAAATTATTTTGCATATTCTGTTATCTACATTCCAGACCAGGTCCACGGGCAGTGTTATTTTAAAATTTAGCTACGTTTAGACATAAACACCGACGGTGAAACTAATAATGCGAAGCAGTTTACCGAAATTAAAACTCTCCCGTGCAAATTAGGGGAAAATGGAAAATTTAAACAAACAGGTTAGACAGCTGTGCATCAGCTGTCGAAGCACATTATTTTGGTTATAAACTGCGTAAGTCAAGTATGCCACTTGTGCTCAGGGGATAAATAAAATTCCGACAGTGATATACCTACGCTTAATGGCATCATTGTGCACAAAGCTATAAACCGCTATTTGGTTTAATATTACCTTCTAATTATGACAATATTACACTAATTTTATGTTATGAAAGAGTAATCGAGTAAGAGAATAATCCACATGGAATATGAATACCCGTAAAGGATGAAGCACTTATGGATGATTTCAAGGATTGACTTTGTGCGCTTTTGCCTTAAAACTATAAGAGGCGGGGCTTACAGGATCCTTCAGGGGCTTCCATTTATGATAAGGATTTTAGAAAGGATTCGTTTTAAGAAAACTATCAATTATACAGCGCGCAGTAATCTGGTGAATCGCCAAAATGTTTTTCTATTTTCTCCAATCTTTTATTTACTCCAACACCATCCCATCACTTAGTTATTAGCATGAAGTTACACACTCAGTCCCGAGTCAAAACGCTTCCATTGGTTCGTCCTTGCCATGATTGGGGAGGCGAATATTTACAAATATTAGATAGGATATTGTATATTAACTGTACAATTTTGGATTAATCCAATAAATGATATTATTTGAAATGTTGCATTTTACTGATTGAATGATTGAATTTAAGTCTAACCTATCTTCTTTTGTGTGTTGGGTCGGCACTGAATAACGAACTCACACGTCTGAAGTTTAGAACATCGATAATATCGCGAAAGCTTAATAAAGGATTCTGAAAAAGTAATTAAGAACACTAGAAGTGAAAAGATCTATTAAAGTGTTATAATTTAAGCTCAGTGCATCATAGGAGAAGCCAGTCTTGGAGAGATAACACGGTAAGTACACTTGCTTTTACCTATTTTTCGCTGTATTAAATCAGGGTTGTACTTAATCAACTCTGACATTTGAACTTATAAAAAGTCAAATTGTCTCGACTGACAGCAAGACAAAGTTTTGACGCTTTTGGATAATTTAGGGGAAAACCCTTTCAAACGGTTTTTGAGACCAACTTTCCAGGATCGTGGGTGACAGCGTGCCGTCGTGTGAAAAAATCAGAGATTATAAATTTCGCAAGTGCAAAGAAAAATATATTAACAGAAGAAAATAAGCAGTCCCGGATAATATTTTGCCTGAATAAAAATTTTTGGAACACTGTAACCTGAAAGCGGAAGTAAGCACAAACAGTCAAAGGGGGGGGGGGGGGGGGTTGGCTGGCGCTCTTAATAAATAAATCAGTGTCATGTTCTTCAAATGAATGTGGTGAAATTTTCTACATTAGCAAGTCTTATCTATGTAAGTTTCGTGATATTTCTATCACGCCAAATTTTGTTTGCTCAACTGGCAAGTTGCCAATCTTGCTATCTGCATTCATTACCGAATCTTGCAGTCGTCAGTATTGCCCACAAAAATTCCAAGATATGACATTTTGTTCATTACCTCAGTCACCAATCCTTAACGTCTTTTTGTTATCACTTGCTCGGTCTAAAATCATAATTTTCAGTTTGTTGTAATTTAGACTTATACCATAATTAGAGTTAATTTTCTGAGGTTGATTCAGCAGGTGTGTAAACTCATCTGCGCTTGCTGCAATTAAGATGGTATCATCTGCAAACGTCAAATAAGAAATATTGACCTATCCTGCTAGCTACTCTTCCCTACCAGTCCTTCAGGATACGTCGCATCTCGTATTTACTATAGATGTTAGATGGTTGGTGACGAAATCAATTAATGCAACCCGCTGTATGTTCCATTTCCTATTATCAAAACCCATGCTGTGGTCTTACATAGGCGGAATATTATCTTACCTTCTCGATAATTTGTTGCAAACTCAGTATTTGCTGTCTAATATCGCGTTCTTTAACAAAGCCTGCTTGCTGAGGAGGTATTTTCAAGGACAGATAAGGTTGATGTCTGTATTGAAGAATATACAGCATTATTTTGCTGGAGTGTGATATTAATGTCACCAGCCTGTGGTTATATACTGTCACTCCACTTCATCTAACTTAAGAGCTTTTGCTATGATATTGGCGGCCCCAGCTGCTTTGCCAGTCTTTAGTACTTCTTTTAAAATCATTTGCATAAGTAAGATTGAGTAAAGTTTCTATTTCCAAACTGATGATACAAACGAAATATGAATATGATAAACAAATCTACTCTTCTATGTAAACCTTCTTCGCCATTACGAAATATATTCCACCTCAGGTGCAACACAATGTCGTACCTCCTTACAAGATTTGCCAGCTTATTATAGACAAGAGAAAAATAGAAATTTGCGTCATTGAAATTCACATTTGACCAATTTTGTTGAACCACAGAGAAAGCTTTCCTTGAAGATCAAATTTTGTTATTGCAAACCATTGTTTTCCGTTAAAATCTGCATATATTTGTTTTCTTTGTGGTAGTTCAAAATGTCATCGTAAATAGTCAATGGCGGTAATACACAAGAAAATTGACGGAAAGTCAACGTACTTTTTCTACTAAAATGATAAAATCAAGCAAAATTAAGCAACATCAAATAGCCCCCAATTTTTTAATATCCTCCTTGTTGAGATGTCCTGAACAAACACATTCATGTGTAATGAAAATAAACGGCTATCTTCTGATAGGTATCAACCACTCATTGGTCGCAGTTTTGGAAAATTTGAAATCTCCTGGTAAACACACTCTAACCCAACTAACTACTAGCAACAAAATGTTAAAAGAGAAAAGAAGATACCAAAACTTACCTCCTGTGAATTTTTTTTTGAGCCATTACCGTATTCAACCAAAGTCTTGTGTTTTTATAACCTCGAAATGCTTTTGAGAGCGATTCAAAACAAAGTATGAATTTTCTACTATCAGATTTCATCTAATATTATCCAGTTAGCTGTAGATAAGTAAATGATTGTCTGCTTCCATAAACAATTTAATTAGTACCAAAGCAATAATGAGTACTCCTAATGATAACTTGCCATTAATAATTTAATATTGTCACATTGTGAATGAATTAGTTATTATTGTTGTTCGAGGGATTAGGCAGCATTTCAGACTAAAGTTTATCGAACATACAGTACCTCTTGCAACATGCTGCAAAATAGCAAGTGTATCTGCATAGCTAACATTCCAGCAGTTGGAAATTTTTAGGGATTTTGCGAATCTCAAAAAGTTGAGAGTTTATCACGGAGATCATAGTAGGAGGTGCCAAAATATTTGCTCGAGAAGCGTGCGTTTATTATAAGATGTTCGTATACTACTACTACTGCCACTCCTGCTCCTTCTCCTTCTTTTCTTATAAAACATCAAATTAAAAACAAAATAGGATAACAATAATAACCATTTCCAGTATTTAACATATTTAACTTCAAATATTTTTTGTCCATGTAAAAGTTATTCAAATTAATATAAAGATGCATTCGCTTTACTCTCCCTTTTGCTTAGTTCTTATTCTTCCCACTTTACTTTTCCTCCCTAAGGGACTATAAGAAAATTGAATGTATGATAAATTTATAAAAAGACATGTCTGTCATATAATAATTTAAAACACACTTAAAACTAAACGTGAAGCATCAAATAAGTAGCCACCAAATATCTAATTTTTAAATCATTAATTAACAACTGCTCAGAGAGGTTTCGAAGGTCCAGCGAGCAGTTGTGCGCCTAAAACGCTCCCACTTAAAACTCGAAAATACCGGATACCTCCGTTAAATTTGATAAAACTTAGGTGAATTTGTAGCTCAAAAAATCCCGCGTAAATCGATGTATCATAAGAAAAGAACAAAGTTGAATTAGAATTAGAATTAGAATATAATTTTGTGAGGTGAGGTACGGTACCAGTTTCAGTGAGTGGACTCGATCGGCGAAGTTAGGCACGCCGGGGCGAGTCCATCATTTGGATTGGTGACCATATCTGATTTCGCCGTCATGGTTAAGTGGTAGAGTAGCATTAGCTAAACTTCTTCAGGACGTTAATATAAATAAGGTATTAAAAAAATAATAATATTTGAAAATAACTAATACAGAATTATTTAGAGGCAAAACCGATCAGTGCTGTGCATAAAGACGCGAGCGTAACAACCTGTGACCTAACAGGCAAAAGCAATAAATAATGGGGATAATATAAGAGCTAAGTACCTTTTTTCATTTCTAAGTACCTATGAATTTCAACCTTGCCAGTTAAGCTTATTTGTGTCTTAATAACTTATAAGTGTCTGCCGCATAAAACCATTGAAGTGTTTAATCAAACCTTTGAAAAGTTGACATCTGTCGACAAATTTATGGCAGGGCAATAAACTGTTGAAGTGTTGTCATAATATCCCAGTGTAAACCTTCAAGCAAATTTTTTTAACCATTGCAAAATATTCAACCCAGCGTGGACGTAGCAAGCCCAGGTGTATAACCCTGGGTGTGGCAGCAATGCCTACCGCACACTGGTAAATCAATCAATCAATCAATCAATTAACAACTTCTAATTGCTTGTTTATTACCAATAATTAAAATTAACTTATGTATTATATATCTTCTGCTTAACTATGAAAGAATATTACACAATTTATGAAATACCTATACATAACCATTGACTGAACATACATTGAGTACGCCTAGGAATTGCAGATATTATTAGGAGTAAAGCTGCTTTATTTTACAACATATATGTGTATGTACATACGTAATAGAAAGCACACAAAGCAAAGGTTTATCTTGCACTACTCGAAACGTATTTCGCCTTCCTCTATTTCAGTTTATCTGCTTTCACTCATATTTCTTTCGATGATATGATTTTCTCGTAATGAAATAAGGATACAAAATACTACCAAGAGTAGCACATTTCATGTTTACACTCCGCAGTAATCAGTTCATCAGATCTGAAGGATCAAAATAGCATGATATAAAAATGCGCTGTGAGAAGTCGGTGCTTTTTTCATTTGTTTGCTAGACTTTAAAGAAAATCCTCGGATTTATTTGATGCTTTCTAAAAATAAGATTTTCTGTCGCCACTGCTGACAATGTCAAAAGTCACTCAGGGGTTTTATGCAAATCTTAATATTTCATGGATTTTACATAAACACAAGCGCCACCAAGAATATGTTTATAAGTTTGTACAACAAAAAATAAAAGTAGATAGTTTTGTAGTCTGAGAACTTCAAATTACCTAAGTTCAGCAGATTCGACGTGTCATAACAATGATTATTTTTTATGTAATTATTTATTTATTTAAAGGTACAACTGCCCAGGCAGAAAAATCCAATTAAAGCGCCGGAAGATACAAATGATAAAAACAACAATATATCTCTATCTCAAATACAATCCTATTATATAACTCAATTACCTAAAATGCATTTCCTAATATTACAAATTTATAGTTAAAAAGAGAATTTTAATAAATTAGTACGAGGAATCGGTAAATACAATAATGAATACGTTCGAGTTTAAAAAGAGGTTATTTGAAGAAAATTTCATCAGGATAGTCAATTTTGTTGGTTAAAAGTTTATGTAAAAAGAGTACAGCAAAGTGTGCTCGTCTAACGCTAGTTCATTTAAGTTAAATCTAACCAATAATTCAGATTGCAATGTACCAACAGCTGGATAAACACCATCAGACTTATAAGAAAGGTATTTAGCATGCTGATCTTTTTATAAGTTAGAAAATATAAGTTTCATAGTTTGGGCTCCAGGTAATTGAAGCGTGTTCTAGTTTAGACCTGACAAAGGCATTAAACAGCAATTGTTGAAACATCTTTAATATGCCTCGAGTTTCTCATAATAAAATCAGATTAATATGGAATGAGCTATAATGTAATTAATATGAGGAATAAAAGTTAGTGTAAAATCAAAGATAACACCAAAGTCCTTGAATTCGGAACATCTGGTAATGGCTTCACTACGAAAAAGTTATTGAATTCATTTTCCTTGTGAAGGACATGACATTATATTTCGATATATTTAACGGTAACTTATTAGTATTACACCAATTATTAATTTTTGTGAGATCTTGCTGTAATTTATCACAATCACTTATTGACCTAATTGAGGTAAATAACTTGAGGTCATCGGCTAATAGGAGAGTATTAAATGTCTCAATGTCCTGATAAATATCATTAATGAACAAGCTAAAAACGTACTCTTCGCCAATTTACTCAGCTTTTTATATATAATTGTTACACATTCTATAGGATACTCTTCGCAGTTTTCTTGTAAATAATGTTAGTTTTTGGGCATCCTAAATTTTCTGATACCATCTTTGTTGTGAAAAAAATTATATGAAAAAAAAAAATGAAAAAAAATATCCAACCGTGGGATTCGAACACGGGACCTTTGCATTGTAAACGCAAAGCTTTAGCCGCTGCGCCACCACATGTTGCTACGAAAATTGATTGTCTGTCATATACCTGTCAACTCGTACTTCTATGAAATATATATTAGTAAAATTCATAAACAAAAAAAATGTATTATGGAAATAATATTTCGCAAGATTTCCATTTTAGTACAAGCGGAAAAAATTAAGAGAATATTTTTTTTTTTAATTAAATAATTAATAACTTTTTTATTTACCGATCGATTTTCTTCAAAAACAATAGGGTTCTTCCTCTAGCTAACACTAACTTACTTACAATCGGATTTTTCTTTCTTAAGTTATCGTGCTTACAAGAAACGTGACGGACGGACAGACGGATATTTTGAAAGTTGTTCAGAATTCGTTCACTAACACAATGATATAAAAATGTTTTCTCTACTAGCGATATTTACGATTTTAGAAATGTGCCGATCAAATACAATATACTCTTCGTTTTTGCGAAGAGTATAATAATATGAAGAGTAAGGGTCCAAAAACTGAGCCCTGCGGTACTCCTAATGCTGCCGACACTTGAACAGATGTGAAACTATGACAATGTACATTTAATAGCTCTTTAGACAGATATGAACAGAAAAAACGATAATGTGCGTGGTTAGTCCAAAGGTTGCTAATTTTTTCAATAAGACACCATGATCTAGCCTATCAAAAGCTTTGGACTCTCCAAAGACAGTATCAACCTGACCACCTTGATCAAGTGATGTAGCAAGATAATTATTGGTAATACTTATAAGATTAGTGGTTGTTGATTTACCAGCTAAGAAACCATGCTGATGAACTGATATTTGAGATTTCATATAGATTAAATTTCTGTACTTGTAAACTGTAATCATGTGCAAAATCCCAAACCACTAAGTTGGGTTAGAATATTGTGACGTGAAGAAATTTGGTATAAATATTCTCTCTGCTTAAAGATAAAGATGCTGAAAATTATAAAAATATGATATACATTTATCAGAATGGCTTTAGTTATTTTCAATTTTAAGTTACGCGGTGACAACAAATAATAATAGTATTAATTTCTCTTAGTGGTTAATGGTCTATTTTAATGTTAATGGTAAAGATTGAATCAATAGATTTAAAAAAATACCTTTTTTTATATACGAAATTCGACACAATTTATTGGCGTCTTCAGGTTCATTAATGTATGTTCTCTTTTGCTTATATGTATTCAAATTTGAAAAATACGTAGACTGTCAGTCATTAATTTCGATGTAACGTCGAGTATTTAAAAAAGTTTTTTCTTTACACCTATTGATTCATACACGTCAACTGCTACTATCAGAATAATAATACTAATAATAATAATGTGTGGCCTAGCAGAAGAACGTACCAGTCACGTGGTGGTGTGATGTACTACGTTGGCACCATCCCAGTACACTCGCCGACGCAACAGAGTGGCCAGATGTCTACAAAGACCTCCAAAAAGGATTGTGAAATGCAAGAGCCCTCAAACCGAATTATACATAAGGCTAACTAGGCTAAAGCCGGGAAGCGCGCTAGAGCATGAGGGGCGTTGCAAGCTCTTTGCACTCTCTGCGCTCTCTGCTCATTAAAAAAAATATATTTTGTCCCCCCCCCTGCTAATCAATTTTCGTTTTCGAGAAAATAATTTTATTTTAGATTTCTCTTTTTTTTTCATATTTCTCCTCCCCAGCTCATTGTTTTTTTTTTCACTATGAATAAGAGAGCGCAAATACATGATTAGCTTAGGGGCGCGCCAATCCTTAATCTGGCTCTGCTCAAAACTGTTAAGAAGGACCATTACTGGAGTCTCCAATAACTTCCAGGTCAATCAAGCCCTCAAAAAGTACAGAAAATCGCACTATTGGAGACCACCCACATTTTAAGTAAAGTTTTAAAGTCTGTGTGGTTCCTTGGTGAGGTCTGGGCTCTAAGCTGTTGCAGCAGACTTCAATGACATCGCCCAACGGACCCAAAACCTGGGACGGATTCCAACAGAGCCGAATTTTGGATAGTTTTCAGCTACGTGTATCAAAGTATGTCGCTTGCTAAGTGTATGATTATAATAATTACAATTTCCTGGGTGTTTCCCAAAGAGCCTTCATGTTCCTCATTATAGACACAAAGCACTAGTTAAACGCATATAGAAGTTGCAACTCTCCGAGAAGAACAAAGTTTCTGCGGCAAATATACTGGCCGTCTCCATTCCATTGTACTCATTTGATGTCTTTCGTTGGACTGTAAATAAGATACAGGCGCCAGTCAGAAACGACAGGAACATTATAAATAGGTGTCAAAGCCTGCACCTAAGATCTTCCATAGAATGTATCTACCTCTCTCGCGATCTAGGCGGGAGAGGTCTTATTAGTTTGGTAGTGTTTGTATGATAGAATAATACTGGATACAGCTATTCAAATACTTGGAAGTAACGATTCACTAGTACAATTGATTAGACGATGAAAAAGTGACCAAAGTAGCGTTCTAAGAGCCACTCATAAACTTGGACTGGCGGAGCGTGTGATCTTATTCAAGCAAGAAGAAATATACGAAATTTAGACCTAAAATCGCAAAGGCAGACTATGAAAACTCGCTGAGACGGCACGTGGACAAGCAGAGGTACTTTATCTTGTATAGACATCTACGAGATCAGGGTATGGCTAATGACTTGGCATTTTCTTTCCTCAAGTCGGCAGACTTCATGTCGGAAACAGAGGATTTTGTATCAGCGCGTGCGTGTCAGGATGGAATAATAAATGTCTGGGTATAGCGGAGTGTTATTCTAAAGGAAAATGTCCAAACTGCATTCAGCGCCTGTAATTCACATCCTGAGATCCTAACACAGATACTTTTGGCATGTCTCGTTCATGCAGTGTCATCCCATATCGCTGGGCACAACACAGCTCTCAGGGTGCTCTACTACTGCTGCCGCATTAGGTCTACTTATGGCATCGATCATGATCCCATCGTGCGGCAGGTGCTTCAGGATATCGAGAAAATCAGAGAGAACAGCAAGTGTAGGATATAATGGAATTACTCCTTCCTAACAACCCGAAAGGTGGATGCTACCAATGAGGACATAGTACTTCTGGATTTAATTGAAAATAGAATGTATGTTATGGATTGAGTACTCTTGTCCAACAGAGGAAAGGTTACAAGGAAAAGAGATCCAGAAATAAGATAAATACCAAAGACTCATTCCAATTCAGTAAAATGTACCTAAACTTTATATGCGAAAAGCAAAGATCTACTGAGTTTAGGATGAGGTTGAAAATTAAAATGCACTCACTACACTTTGGACTGATTAAAATACAGTTACTCATATAAATATGCCACTTTACCAGTACTTTTCTTAGACGGCCATCATTATGCTTAGAATAAAATAAATCTGTCTCATTTAGGCGGTCGTGAAGATGTTTGAATAGTTTGTGGTTAGTCTGTTTTCGATTTGAATACAATTCGGAATATCTCCTTGCTGCTGCGTGTCCACAAGAATATTCTAAGGCCTAAACATAAACCATGTCTCTCATTTCTGAATTAGAAAATGTCGTGGAATTTTAGTTATTCACTTTACAATAAACAATACAAAAATAATAATGAACCATTAGCTTCTTGCCAAAACTATATCTTGTCGAGTATGCTGCAAGCCTACTTAATGCGAAAAATGGGAACACTGTGTAGTATTCAATTAAGTTATTTTTATCTTTAAATATCTCGAAAAAGATTCATTTTAGCGACTCAAGAGAAGTATATTTATTTAGAATCATAATTTAAAAGAAAAATGGCCGTATAAACTGTCTCGCTCTTTATGGATGGAAAGTTCATTTGATTTTAGTTAGCTTCTTGCCTGCAAGACTGCGAAAATAAATGCATCGCACCTCTTAAATAAGCTGCTGACTTTTAGGTACTTCTCGTGACGTCATGCATGTTATTGTCGCATATAGAGTAGTGATCCATCATTGTTATCCATGGCTACCTAAGTGAGATTTGTGCTTGTCTGGACCCTTGGGAGGAGACCCCTCAAGCTTTATATTTCTCATTCTATTTAGAATAAATAATTGATGGCCTCAGAAATTCACAGAAACCGATTCATTTTCATCATTTATTTAAGGACTTGATGTTTACATTAAACGTTATTTTATGTATCACTTTTATGGAAGAATTTTCAAATTATGTAAATTTAAATTTCCATATTTATTTTCTATATTATGTTTTAAATTATATACCGTACAGAAATTTCCCATTTTATGATCTATAAAATATATACTGTTAAATCAAGGTTTCAAAGAATGTTTTGTTATTTAAATCAGTAGGGGCTTCCAGCCAGACAGACTCATTTGGGGCATTATTCACGATGAACATTGTAATTTAACCTTTTTATTCATTTATGTTTTGTGTTTATACGAAGTTCAGTTTATTATAAACAGGCAGCAATGGGTTTAAATATTAAATGATTTCTATTTAACCTTTTGTTTGTGTAGACATCATAAATGAATTTGTGGTATTAAGCTAGATTTACTTTTTTGCAGATTTTTCATAATAAGGATCGTTCTAAATTCCTGTAACTGTTGGTGTCAATATTCACATTATTATATTTTATCATGTGATAATTACACAAACTAGACCGAGTAAAACGATTAGACTGAGTAATAGAGTAAATTAAAACTACATATTTTGCTGTTTAAGATGCGTTCTCTTTTTATTTTACAAAAACCAGTAGTGGGAGTGGCTGATACCAAAAATAAATTGATTTTAGGCCCTTGGTTCTTGTACATTAATATACACACACTAAATCACAATTTAATTTGTTTACCCCCTTTAATAATGGGGTGGGGATGGTAATGGGGCCGGCTGATGCAAACAAAAATTTTGAGACCTAATAAGCTTCTCGTGTATATACTAAATCCCAATATTATGGACCTTACTTGCTTCACCTATTTACCTCTCATTTATCCCACAACCCTTCAATAGACTATGATCAAAATACAATCTAGTTCCAGACCTCATTATAATACATACGTGTATCAAATTTCAAGTCAATATCATAAACGAGTCCCGAGTAATCATGAGCGTAAAGAAAAAGTTACGCACATATTACTTCCACATCCAGTGGAAGTATAAACGACAAAAAAATTTAAAAAATTTTTTATTGTAATATAGGCTTAGAATCTCATGAAACATCGATATTTTAAGTTTGAGCGAAAAAAAAATTTTCTGTCTGTCGGTCTGTCTGTCGGTATGTTTGTAACTTTTTTGTGCGAAAGTTTACTCTGGAACCGTTTAAGATATTGGCTTGAAATTTGGTACACTTATGTACTTTAACGAGATCTAGAACTTAAAGGGGATGAAAAATTTTTTTGATTTAGTGTATGTAAAAAAACCAGAAACCCCAAAATATTTTTTTTACTTTATCCACCCCCACTACCAACCCCCTCTATCACCACCCCCACCCCACTAACGCTGTGGGGTATCATTTTATGGGTTTTTAGGGTAGAGGATTCAAATATTATATTATTAAAGTTCCATAAACAATTATTTCCACATACATTTTTTTTTCGTTGTGAGTGACTTGGATAGAAAATCTGGATGTGGAAGTAGTGATTCCTTGGGCAGCGGTTTTTTTTTTGTTCAAACTTAAAATCTCGACGTTTCATGGCATTCTAAGCCTATTTGAGCACACTCCACTACATGGATGTGGAAATAGGTAATACGTTATATACCTGAGGTGTCTTAAAAGTAGCTTTTTATTATAAAATAGGTATATTTCATTTAAAAACCATTTATTAGCTTAACTGAAAACAGTCGTATTTTTTTCTTAAAATTCCTAGTTTTTACAAAATCTTAAAATTGTTAATTATTAAATAGACTCTGTTATGATATTTCTTTATTTTAGAATTTGAAATATCATATTCGTCGAGACTTTAAGTTCAGTAAAAAATTCTGTCTGTCTGTAACTCTTTTTGTGAGCACGACTACTCTCTAACGTTTAATTTATTCAATCACTTTTCTTACATTTTGAGTTGTATGAGCGTCATTTCAAAATTTTTGTAGCGTTTCTTAAAAAATATCCGTCGTTTTATTAACGTTCCAACTCTTATCTTCATACAACTCAAAATTTATGAAGAATGAATACTTTCGTAAAAAACGTCAGCGAAAAAGGGTATAAAAACACTACCTATTACACTGTAATTATTATACGAGGGCCAATTTGGGCGGCATGATAGATATCTCGTCCTGAATGGATTTTCGATAACATTTTAGAGCCTATTTTTGATATATAATTAGACACCTAATACAGAATAATACTTCATTCAAACTTGGTACATCTACGTATTATAACAAGAACTGGAATTAGAGTATATTATTGGTTATTCCGTTGAAGGGTTGGACGGTAAATGGGAGTAGATAGGTAAAGCAAGCAAGTTAGTGTCCATAAAATTGAGATATACTGCATATACGAAAAGCCAAGGACTCAAAATTTTTTGGCATCAGCCCACATTACCAACCCCACCCCCATTATTAAATGTGGTAAAAAAGTAAAATTGTGATTTAGTGTGTGTACAAGAACCAAAGGCTCCTAGACATTTTTTTTGTATCAGCCACCACCACCACCACCTTTATTGGAAATCTGAATGTGGAAAGTAGGATTCTTTAGGCAATGGTTTTGTTGATAGTAACGTACAGATTTTTTCACACATTTTAGGCATGAACATTATCTGACTATGTATGTGTGTTCTGATATATTTTTCATGAAAATGTACAGGGTGCATCATAATGAAGATCCTTCAGCAGTATATCAAAGAATATTTCATTAAAATTGAAAAATTTGGAATTTATCTGATATAATTTAATGATAATTATCATTCGCCATTAGTTATAAACGTATTTAAATTTGACTTAACATACATTAAATTTTCCAAGATATATATGCAAGGTAATGTTAATAATCGTAATTTTTTAAAATATGGCCTGCATGATCTGCACATCTTATGGCTTATGGCTTATGGCTTATGGCTTTTTTGTTATTTAAATAGATACCTTGTCTAAGTGGCTTGATGAATCCCAGAATAAGATGCCGTAGCGTAGGCGTGAAACAAATTGAGCATGGTAGATGGAGTGAAAAATACTTTTGCTGGTGATATTTTTTAATCTAAAGAGAGCGAAACATAAAGACGAAAGTTTATTACAGAGAATATCTGTGTGCATTTCCCATTTTGACGCATTCTCTATATAATGTCCAAGAAATTCTGTATTGTTGACTTGTGCGATTGATTTTTTCTCTATTTTTAATAAATGAGTTTCGTTAATGTTGCTATTTCTAGGTGTAAAATGTATAAAAACTAGATGTGTTAAGAGGCAACTTGAACCAATCTATAAATTTATTTATCATTATCTGTAATTTAGAAGCAGTATCTACCAGAGTTATATCACAAGTAAGTATTGTTATCTGCAAACATAATGAAGTTACTTACAGATATTGTTATTTCTTGGAGGTCGTTAACAAAAATCAAAAATAAGATAGGACCTAAAATGGAACCCTGGGGGACACCGGCAGTAACATATGACCCGTTAGAATAGATAACCATTAATATCTACAATTTGTTTTCTATTATATAAGTGGGATGTCAACCAATCGTTTATTTTTCCTCGGAGTCTATAAGTATTTAATTTCTCCTTAAGCAAGACGTGGTTGACTAGGTCAAATGCATTGCTTAAGTCCAAGATTAAGACTTAAAGTTTTTTTGTTACCATCTAAAGACTCATATAATTGACAGGCAAATTGTGTTATTGCAGTTGTCGTACTTTTGTTTTTTTCTAAATCCATGCTGCGCACTAGTTAATACATTAAAAGTTAAAAAATTATTTATTTCATCAAACACAATTCTCTCAAGAACTTTAGAAATAGAACTAAGCAACGAAATGGGTCTATAATTCTCAATATTAACTTTTTCGACTTTTTTATATAAGGGAACGGAGCTATTTTAAATATTTCAGGAAAAATTTCTTGTTCTAACGATATATTTACGAGAAAAGTTAACGGATAAGTAATATACTTAATTCACAATCAACTTTAGTAAATGTGACGAAATTGAGCAACTCCTCCCGAATAAGTTTTCTTAAGATTTATTATAGCACACGACATTTTTATTGACTGGTCTTACAAACATAGTATAAAAAATCTTGAAACTGAAAGGTTATCATTTTTACCAGTATCTTTACTTCTTTCATTAGACAGTTTGTGAGGTAATCAATAATAATTAACAACAAAAAAAACCTCATTTATCTTCCACATCCAGTGGAAGTAAAAGTAACGACAAAAAAATTTTAAAAAATTTTTATTGTTCAAATAGGCTTAGAATGTTATGAAACGTCGAGATTTTAAGTTTGAGCGAAAAAAAATTTCTGTCGGTCTGTCTGTAACTTTTTTTTGTGCGCACGTTTACTCTGGAACCGTTTGAGATATTGACTTGAAATTTGGTACACATATGTACTTTAACGAGATCTGGAACTAGATTATATTTTCATCTGGTTCCGTCGAAGGGTTGGGGGATAAATTGGGGTAAATTTGGGTAAATAGGTAAATCAAGCAGGTAAGAGTCCATAAAATTGGTATTAATATATACAAGAGAAGCTAAGGGCTCAAAAAAATTTTTGGCATTAGCTACCCCCACCTCATTTTTAAAGGGGATGAAAAGAAAATGTGATTTAGTGTGTGTACAAGAACCAGAAACCTCAAAATATTTTTTTACTTCATCCACCCCCACTACCACCCCCCTATCACCACCCCCATCCCACTACCGATGTGGGGCATCGTTTTACGGGTTTTTGGGGTAGAGGATTTCAAATATTATATTATTGAAGTTCCATAAACAATTATTTCCACGTACAAAATTTTTTCGTTGTGAGTGACTTGGATAGAAAATCTGGATGAAGTAGTGATTCCTTGGGCAGCGGTTTTTAATATTTCGTTAATTTTATTAACAATAATTTGATTAAACTAATGAGGCAATATTACTCCTTTTTAACGGGTAAATATTTTTATAAATGTCATTGAGAATCCACTAAAAAAAAAAAATTCATTAAAATCGGTCTTGGTTAACCGTTTTCCGAGGCTTCAGTTTTTTACATCTAACGTGGTATTGTTAGAGATAATGTGCTATGAAAATAATGTAATAATGTGCCTATAAATAGAAAGTAAATTTCACTTAATGGACCCATTGCGCCATTCTTATAAAAAAAAATTATGATAATGAAAATATTTATGTTCAACTAAAGTTTAAGCTAAAATGCATATTCTCTACAGCCATATTCTCTAAAAGCCTATATATTGTAAGCTTTTGTGTAAAGTTTTCTCAAAATAATAACAAAATAGAAAATATTAGGAAAACACTGTTATATCGCTAACACTTTTATTACACATTCCTGTTCCAAAGCTAGTACGTTACTTTATTACAATTTATGAACAAACTTTAGAGGCTGAGAATGGTTGTAATCTTTCTTCCTATTCCATTAACTAACGCTCAACAATATTTGCCTTACCTTAGCCATTATCTTCCATTTTCAAAACTGCTAATATGCAAACTTTCACAACAAACAATATAACGTGTATCGGTACTTTTAAAACATTTGACATAAACTTTGTTACAAAATGCTTTACTTTCCCGAGATAAAAGTTTCCCCCAAAGTAAAAAAGTCCGAAGAGCCATTACCGACCCCTAATGTTCCGACAGACACAGATAATGCAGAGCACGGCGCATCTTCTTTTTTTTTAATATGTGCAACACATATAACGACACCCCCGGTTTCAGATAAATCAAAATTTGTTCAATATCAGTGAGAGAAAATTGCCCATAAATATTGCAGGTGCATCACCGCAATCATTTTTTATTAATAATATATTAGGCGCCCTAAACACTTTGCCAATGCTGTTATAGGGGGTGTTTATTATGATTTGAAATAAATTATTCAGTGAAAAGGACATGATATTGAACTTATGAGTAGTGGATCTCATATGTGACGAATACGAATTTAAACGAATTTCCGTGTTACTTCCCTGTTTTAGATAATACATTTTATTAGTCACTGCAGGGAAGTTAGAAGATGATGTCACTACGAAAATGTATGATCATCATTAAAAACGGCTGATTGGATCATTTTTAGCCAAAAAATATTAGCCTGGGAATTTTTTCTACAAATGAACTTATACTGAGTGTTTCGGAAAGGGATGGAAACACTTCTTGGTGCGTACATTCGTTGGCAAAAATTAAGTGTTACTTTTCATGCAATAGTATATTGTGTAACAAGAAAAGCGATATATTCCCGAACGATGATAAAAATTGTAGAACGAGGTGTCAGCTGAATTCAGCAACCACAGGAGTTCGGGACATTCACTTTTTCTTCGCTTTACATATGTTATTTCTACGACCAGATAAAACCCAAAAATGAATTATGTCATTGTTTACAATCAGATTTAATCTAACAATCATATTTTTTATTGAATCTATAACCGCTAACCTAACATAATAACTCTATTATTATTGGACATGGATACATATTTCACATCAAGACGACTTTACTTAATACACATATATAGTTAAAGTAATCTTAATAGTAAGCCGTTATGAGAGGCGAGAGGAATGGATAGGCGGCAACTAGATATCCCGTCTTTATTTCAATTTTACATTAAGTGAGAGAGAAGATACTGGCCATTCGATGTCGGCTATCTGACGTAGCGTGTGGGAGTATACATTATGAGTGTGTTGTTTAATCCAGGACTGCAGTCGATAAAGTAAAAAAAAAATCGAGGCCTTTGGTTCTTGTACACACACTAGATGACAATTCAATTTTTTTCACCCCCTGTAATAATGGAGTGGGGGTTGTAAATTTGTTAATGGGGGTGGCTAATACCAAAAAAATTTTTAAAGATCTTAGCTTCTCTTATATGTACTAAATACCAATTTTATGGACTATTTGATTTACCTATTTACCCTCATTTACTCCAGCCCTTCAACGAAATAAGATGAAAATATAATCTAGTTCCAGACCTCGTTAAAATACACACGTGTATCAAATTTCAAGTCAATATATTGAACTGTTCCAGAGTAATCGTGCGCACAAAAAAGTTACAGACCGACAGATAGAATTTTTGTTCTCTCAAACTCGAAATTTCAACGTTTCATGACATTCTAAGCCTATTTGAACAATAAAAAATTTTCAAAAATTTTTTTTTCGTTGCTCTACTTCCACTGGATGTGGAAGTAAAAAGGATCATTAGACTTATCTTCAATAAGAATTCAAGAGACACTTGTGAACCAAAATTCATTGAAAATAAATAACTTTTTCCCCCTCCTATATTTTTCTTTACAAGTGTTAATATACGCCAATTGTAATTTTAAGAAATTTCGTACACTGGTAGATTTTCAATCTCGGAGAGTGAGTTTTCATGATTGCAATACTTCTCCTCGCTACGCGACCTTACGACAACCCTCTTTAACGTGTTCAAAAGAAGAACTTTCGTTATTTACGACGAAATTTTCTTTACGATTTTTATTTCCACATCGTGAAATTATCGTAAAAAAAATAGAATTTTTTTTTGTTCAAATAGGCTTATAGAATGTCATGAAACATCGACATTTTAAATTTGAACGAAAAGAAAATATGTTGTGGATCTGTTGGTCTGTCTGTAACATTTTTTGTGAACACGATTACTCTGGAACGGTTTTAGATATTGACGCGAGATCTAATTGCAATATATTGCAAACATTTTTTTCATGCCAAAGGGTCGTAAGCCCCCCCCAATTTGTTTCCAAATCCGAAAAAAGTAAGTTCTTACGTATTTTTTGGTTTTTAAAAATTTTGATTTTAAATGAACTTTTCCATGTAAATTGCATGGGAAAAAATCGCTTTTTGGGATTTTTTGAAAAATTGTACAGGGTTAGAGAAAATTTTGCATTAAAATTACAGGATTTGGAGAGGACTATCCAATGAAGAATTTGACTTAATATACATACGGGTTTGTCGCCCCTAACGCACCTCCACTCTACCCCGAAAACTACCTTTAAATAAAAAAATGTAAATTCTTCAGAACACTTTATTCTCGTTTTTTATCCAAAAATTATTACCTACCATTGGTGTAATGGAATATTTATCAACATTTCTTTTTAGTCGATTTTCATTCATTTAAACAATTCCATTTGTTGAGAAATGCAAGATGTCATTATTTGAACAAATTCCATTAGTTTAAATATTTTATTCTCGAAAATTATTAAGATTATATTCCTGTGAAGAGTTGGGGGTAAATGGGGGGGCAAATAAGTAAAGCAAGTCAGTAAGAGTCCATAAAACTAGGAAATAGTGTACAAGAAGCCAAGGTCTCAAAATTATTTTGGCATCAGCCACCGCCATTACCAGAACCCATGATCACCCCCACCACATTATGAAAGATGGTGAAAAAAATGCTATTGAATTATTAATTAGTTACTTGTCACAGTGGGCTAGAACCACCTTTAAATGAAATACACATGCACTCTCCCAATTTCTACGGGAAATGGTAGCTTTATCTGTCCCGAAACAATTCCCGTAAAATCTGAAATCATTCCCTTGGCCGTTTTCTAGAAAATTCACTTTTATTTATTTTTTTTTGAAAACTGATTTTTTGCATTGTTAAAAACAAGAATCTACTACATTTTTGAAGCCTCTGAATACCCGGACATATTTCAAACAACCTATCAGTTAAGTATCAGTTATCTTCTTCAATCCGTGATTCTTACGTTTATAAAATAGACACAGACAATATCTATTTTCATCGTGCGTTCTTGCATGATTTGCATTGCATTTGCACTTTGCATAATTTCTTTGATTTTAATCATGGTCACAGAAAATTTTCACTCTTGTTTGCCTAGTGAAGTCCAAAGAGTAACTGACCCAGCGACGCCAATATTCTTTGGCAGTAATGACGGTCTCAGTTATTTTAGGTCGAGCAGGACTACTACTGCTCTTTACCCTAGTACATCGCTGTAGACCTGGACCGACCTCGTAAGGGGTGGGCGAGCTTACTTTACATTAACCCCACTCACAAATGTGAGCGGTGTGGATGATTTCGGCCCACCTCCCCAGGTCCTGGCCTTTTGGACCTTGCTGGCTAAGGCCTTTATCTTCTGGCGCTCTTCTGTCTTGATGATCTTTCTTCGCCAGCTTGTCACCCCCTGGGTAGTCATCTGTCTGTTCGGAAACTTTGGGGTATTTTTGGCTGGGATTTTCTGGGGTATGCAGAATGTCAATTGACATCCTGCCATCCGGATCATCGGTTAGGTAGGAATGAGCTATGTAGCTCGAGGAAGTGCAGACCTAAGTGCTTTGGTAGCACTTTAGATCTGCACGGAGCTAGGTGACTACGGGTACTGGATGGCATTTCGTCCGATACCTGCAGGGTAGTGGGTGGGTGGTTGGGTTATCGTCATGTCTCTTCTGTGGGTTGTCTTCATCGGCTGTGGTATAGTTTTCATTCTCACTCGTTATCTGACTGAGCGAATGGAAAGTCTACTCAGATGGCTAATAGAAGCGCTCGGATTTCCCTATAGTAAATCCAGTTACGCAAATAGTAATGTTATTCATTCTTTACGGATATATTGGTAGACAAAAATTGCTGTCATTCAAAATAACATAGGAATAGATCTAATGATTTTGTCAAAATTGACTACTTGGAAAGTTTATATAACCCGATTATTATCAAAACGTCTGGAGTTGTCGAGCATGAAGATTTCTTGTATGTTATTTCCCCAAACTTGGCTTAAGTTGAAATTTGTATTGGAATGTTCAATTTTACTTTCTTGATTGACATTTAAACAAGCTTATCAATGCAAAAAATGAGTTTTCAAAAAAAAAAAAAAAATTAAAAGTGAATTTTCTAAAAAACGGCCAAGGGAATGATTTTAGATTTTACGGCAATTGTTTCAGGACAGATAAAGCTACCATTTCCCGTAGGAATTGAGAGAGTGTATGCATATTTCATTTAAAGGTGGTTCTAGCCTACTGTGTTGTACACCTATTTATATACACATACTGAGAAATGCAAAATGTCATTTTCGACCAAATAGTTTTTGACAATATCAGATGCATTTTACTTAAGCTATTTTTTAGTTATGTGTATCAAACAAATATTTTTTTCCTGAAGTAGTCGAGTCATTAAACACACTCCATCAATTTGATAATTAGGGATGTTAATCAAACCTGTCAATCCGAGAACTAATAAAATAATGTAATGACAAAAAAATGGTAGCAATAACTGGCACGCCATGTTCGATTTAAGATACCCTTCTTTAATAAATAATTTCTGACATTATCTGAATCTGGGTGTCGTATGCATCCGTGTTGAATCTGAATTTTAAATTGCCAAACAACAGTCTCAATAACGAACATTATTGAGTAATCAATCAAGTTGGCCGTCAAATTTTATAATGGAACAAAATAGAGTCAATTAAAATTAATTTATTCAACAGAGCCCTTTTGTCACACAACGGACATGTGAAGATATTCAATCTAAAGCTAAAGTTCGTGGCATAGTAAATAAGATTACAAGATAAAACACATTCGAGGTGGAATTGATACAAGAGAAGGTTTTTACAACTTTTCTATAGCTATCATAAACCTACCCAGTTTTCTTAGGTTACGATTTTGACAGTGGCCAAGTTGATTAAATTCGTTTTTATCTTTTCACGGCTATTTAACTCACAATATCTTTAAATGCTTGGCTTTCATCATGTTAATGCTTACAATTAAATATTCTTCTGCAAGAGTCATATGCTTAAAAATTCAGTGCGGATCCTATGTCTTTTAAAAACTACCTCTTGCGGCACGTTCTTGAAGTGCCAATACGGAATAGCAGAGTACGACAAATACATCTTGTTCCTGCCGGTCAAGAGGGCTACAGCGCCATTTGAATTCACTTTTCTCCACGTACATCATGCTGAGAAAACATCCACCTGCTAAATAACTCTCCAGAGAAATCTAAAATGACCGCAACAAGACTTACGAGTCTAGGAAAACATATAGGGACGAAAGCTTATATTAAATTTTAATCCCTTCGGCTTAGTATATTCTTATTTAATGCCAAAACAAAATTATTTTCGAGGAGGCAGATATTAAAAAAAGGATATATAGAAGTTGGTGATTTTTTAAATTTCATAATAATAATAATAATAATTTTATCCGTCCTTTCGATCACAATACAACGAAATACGACATGCCAATAAATAAGGTAAAATATAAAACGTGACTATACTTACATATACACAAGAATATACAGTAAAACAGGTAGCACATTTTTTAAATGACATGAAATGTATAATTATGATTAAAAAATTCATCGACTGAATAATAACAGTTACTTATTAAATGGTTTCGTAATTTCTTCTTAAAGGAAGCACAATGTGCTACAACCAAATTTAAATAAAAGTTGATGCCACTCGGAATTTTTTTTACCATTTACCAATTTTCACGATATTTAAAGTCATCCATGGCAAACATTTTTTTTACAGGTATTTTACTTTTTATGTTTAATGACAGAGTCTCACAAAAAAGTGGTCTGGCCTGCGAACCACACCAGTCTTTTCTTATGTCTTTGGACCCTCTGAAATAGAATGCGAAATCAGAATTGTCAGATTCGCTCGTTTTTCACCTCTGACTCCAAAAAACACCCCCAAACAAAAAAAGCGGTTTGGCCTACGGACCAGACCAGTATTTGGACTTCTGGACTTCTGTATTTGGACCTGATGAAACCGAATCCGAAGTCAGAATTGTCAGATTGGCTAGTTTTTCTGTTTTTCAGATCAGTGTATCCTTACCAAAAATATAAGGATACACTGGTATGGTCCGCCGGATAGACCATTTTTTTTGGGGGGGGGGGGGTATTTTTTTGGAGTCAGAGGTGAAAAAGGAGCCAATCTGACAAATCTGACTTCAGATTCGGTTTTAGCGGGTTCAAATACATGAGGATACACTGGTCTGGTCCGCAGACAAGAGCACTTTTTTTGTCTTGGCGGTGTTTTTTGGGGTTAGTGGTGAAAACCGAGTTAATCTGACAATTCTGAGTGTCCTAGTACATAAGGATACCCTGTTATAGTTCGCCGGACAGACAATTTTTTTGGGGGGTGTTTTTTTGGGGTTAAAGGTGAAAAACGAGCCAATCTCATAATTCTTACTTCGAATTCGGTTTCAGCGGATCCAGATACGTACGGATACACAGGCCTGCATGCCAGATTACTTTTTTGTGTAGCTGTGTCATTAAACAAAAAAGTAAAAACTGGTTCTATGTACGTCCAAGAATGTGTAAACAAAATTCCGAGTGGCATCAACTTTGATTTAAATTTGATTGTAGCACACCGTGAAATATAATAAAAAATACTCGGATAATCCGAGTACCAAAATACTCGCTTGATTCCGAAAATTCTCTTATTATAGAACATAAATAATAAAATAATACTAATAATACTCGTCCAATAGACATAAAAAAACATAACAAATATTTTTCTCTATTCTTATTGGGATGCTCTGCCACATGTATTCTTCTAAACAATGTCTGAAATCTACAAAATAATACAATTAACCAGTATTTTACTGGAAAATAACCTCTACGCCTGTGACTTTTACGTCAAAGGATCAGTTAGAGGGTGGTTTTTGACAAATAATGAATAAGAACAAAAATATAAAAATGACGTATTTTGCTGACGTTTCGGAAAACGAATCTGTTTCCTTTCTCAAAGCGTATTATAATGTTTGTGGGCTGTGTATTTAATATACACAGCCCACAAACATTATAATACGCTTTGAGAAAGGAAACAGATTCGTTTTCCGAAACGTCAGCAAAATATGTCATTTTTATATTTTTGTTCTTATTCATTATTTGTCAAAAACCACCCTCTAACTGTTCCTTTGACATAAAAGTCACAGGCGTAGAGGTTATTTTCCAGTAAAATACTGGTTAATTGTGTTATTTTTTAGATTTCAGACATTGTTTAGAAGAATAAATGTGGCAGGCATCCCAATAAGAATAGAGAAAAATTAAGAAAATGTCACAACCAACGTTTAGACAATAACAAATATTTCTTTTAGACAAAAGAAAAATAACAAAATATCAATATATAAAAAACCTCAGGTAAAAATAAATACACTGCTATATTAATCTAAAACAAAATGTTAACACAAATGAAATATTATTTTAATAAATATAAAAACAAACAAAAAAGTATTTCATGTAAGACTAAAGAAAAATAACAAGACTTCCACACAAAAAACTTCAGGTACAAATAAATAATACAATAATATTAATCTAAAAAAATTCTTTCAATAAATATAAAAAAAATCAGTTACAAATAAATAATGCACAGCTACTTATTTAATCAAAAACACTATTTAAAACAAAATCATGTTTGAATTTTTTGACAAGAGTCTATTCCTACGCATACTGGCTAGTTGACCCGAATTGGAAAATAGTCTGTCACTTGAAACCGACGTTGCAGGTACACATAAACATTTTAAATGGAATCGATACAGTTCGGGCAACTTTATACTTTTCCCAAAATTCCGAAAGATTCTCATGTCTTTCATTGTGAGAAAGTTCTAGGTACTGTCGTGAGCAAAAAAAAAATAGGACAACTATTTTTTTCTAATGTAAATCTGTCTCTATTTGCACACTTGCAATGAATTTTGACAAATAACTGACAATGTCACAAAAATTAAAGTTAGATGTACACAACTAGATTTTAGCAAAAATACGTCAGAAGACTTGTCCCATTACTTTAGCTTTTGGTCGAAATGCGTCCAAAGTGATTTTTATTATGCCTAGGCACAGAATTACTAATAACGTCGATGTTTTCTTCTATTTCTTCGTTTGCTTCAATGTTATTATTGGCATTATTTTCAAGAATATCAGTAATATGTGCATATTCCATAAAATAATTGGTATTATTTATATCTATAATGAAAATTAATTCGACTATGTGATTAATCCGGATATTCTTGTCATCCGATTCCGTGCATTCCGAGTACCGAAATCATCCGAATAACTGCATCACTAGAATATAAGCTCTTCCTTTAATTTCGGTAGGTAGACAAATAAAGAATTTTATACCAGCCAGTAGTGGGATTTTTCATAGAGCGCAGTTCTATCTTTTGGAATTTTTAGTAGATTACCATGTCTGGTAGGATCCTTACTGGCAATATAAAAGTGGGCTGCTGTTCACACGTAGCAGCCGTGTTATGTTATCTATCATGCTATCATGCTGGAACAATTAAGCCAGCATAAATTTTGTCAAAAATATTCGAAAAAGACAGTGTTGTCTATTGTAATATATCATGACAACGATAATTAATAAAAAATATAATTAAAGCTAGTATTTATTATTTGAGCTAAATAATTATAACCTGTAGAGTGGGCGAAACCGTGGACCACTTATTTATTTTTCACTATGTTTCGGCAGTCTGATTTTGATGAAATTCTTACCAGTTTATCTAGATATATATTGCTATATATAGGAATTTAAGGTGGCCACTCTGATAAAAATATAAAAATCACCTTTGAAAACTTTTCTTGTTAAATAAAAATATTAATAGTTAAGAGAGACAACTGAAAAAAAAATATTTAGTTTCTTTCATAGCACTCCCCACAATAACGTTTTTGGTTAATCACTCTATCTTTATTAGATTCATTCTTAAAATACATTCTTCTCAACGTTACTCTGTAAAGTTATGAGATAGGTGAATAAAAACTATACAAATAAGAGTATAAAACTAGACCCTTTTACCAAAACCCAGAAAGAACTATAGTTAATCTATAAATTGGAGGAAATGCTGTATTTGGTTTTCTAAAGAATGTTTTAAAAATTTTAGAGTCTTCTATGCCTGCACCATGGTATTTCGCAATCAAGAACACAGTAGACGCATATATCATAATTATCAGATTTGATTAATGAGGATTTAGTTGAGCATTGGGTTTTGAACAGAGATAAAACACTTCGGTAATGCCTTTACTGTTGAATTTTAAAATAGAGAAAAAATAACAAGAATATAAAAAATAAGCATGAGCCTATGTTCGTCGATTGCGAGATTTACCTACTTTAGTATCTCATCTGGATAGTCTTGTCTTCTTGTCCTGTCAACTGCTGTCAAGTATACACCATGGGGTACGTCACTTTAGGTATTCTGTGATTACGAAGCTGTTCTTGTAAAGTGTTCAATCACGAGGAATGTTTTTACTGTAAGAAGTTGCTTAATGAAGAAAGTGTGATGAGTAAAGACATAAAAGACCTAATCAAAGCAACCGAGCACCATAATGATGGATTGGACAAATGTAGCCAGAGTCTGTAACTCTTCCGTTCTGCGTGTCTACGCACATGTGGTTTAAGATCAAAGGTAAACCATAAAATATGCCCTGAAGATCAAGGGGAAACCATAAAATATGCCAAGAAGCATCTCTGGCGTGCCGTTTTATCCGGACAACTGAGAGTCGATCTCATGAGATAAAGTGATTCAAGATATTCATATTTTCTCACCTTGAACATCTTTTTCTAACAATGCTTTGTGACAACTGAAATCATGTACGTCAGCATGCTGCCAAATTAATTATTAGAGCGAGAATTTAAAAAAAAAAGCACCAAACAAAGGTTTCGGGCTCGGACAATTCAATTTGATTTGTTGGCAGGAGTGCAAAGTAATAGAGCCTAATGATCCTGATATGAAGTTCTACCTAGATGTTTGCTGAAATCTTTTACGACACTCACGTGCGTTTCAAGAAAAATGTAAGGCAAAACAAATAAAAACTCGTACATCAGGCCTTTATCTTGAAACCCTTATAGTTACTATGCACCTATAAAATTACCCCAATTAAATGCCTATAATAACTGCTCGTCAGCTATTAAATATTAAAATAGATAATTACGATTCGTCAAGAACGGCTCCTATTAATAAGTTTTATGGCATATATCGAACAAATCATCAAACCTCCACGAGAAAAAATTGTCATAAAATCAATGACATACATAAATCTGTAAATTATTCACAGGTGTTGATTTTGTTGTAAAAGAAACGAATGGTCACGCTTTATCAGTCACCAAATAAAATTGATTGTTTCACATCACTGAAAGGAAAGCTTTAATTTTTTTTTAATTCCTCATTAAAAGTAGCTTGCCGGTGATGTACCCTCCATGAAATGACGTTAACAGATCATTAGCATTAACTTCGATTTAATCGAATTAATAATTTAAACGATAAATTGAAAAATGTATAATCAATTTATTAAAGAATGAACGGAAATTTGTTACGGGTTTACTCTAGGGAAATACGTCGTGTTTGCGTGGAAATAAATACCAGCTACGGCATACAGGGTGGTTCAAATTAAAATATACTGCAGCAAATCAGATCAATTATGGAGAGCAATGGAAATGGGAATTCCAGGGGGCTGTCATGGAAAAAACTATTAATACATTTATAACTGGCCTTTTTCCACGGCTCTTAGATCTAATACAGTCACCTTCATCTTTACAACATCATCTTGCTACTACCTACCTCTATTTACACACAACCATTCCCCACCTTTCCATACTTTCCCTCCACTTTTGATATAAATTAGCCTATTCTCCACGTTGGACAGATATGTCTACACATTGAATCGTTCGAGTTGTGATAGAACATACACACATATAGACAAAAAAATCTGAATATAATGAATATAACATGAATATAATATAATGAATATAACTCCTTCTTTTCGTCGATACCAAAGACAAAAATATCTGAAATTCTAACAAAAAACAAAATTGTAAAAATACTAACTTTGCAGATTAATTTATAGAGATTATTTCACTCATTAACGGTATAGCCAATGAGAGCCCGTTTTTTCACAACATTGCACCAATCAAATGTCATTATTAGTGGTAATTCAAGCTAGATCGGCTTTTGACAGTACCAACATGCAAAATTTATCGCTCTATTTTTTTATGTCGCTGCAGCGGCAAATACTGCGATAATGTTTTGACGTTTTGTTTCGTGAAATATTTTCGGCAAATAGAGCACCTCACGTTTTTAAATTTTATCTATAAATATCTTCTCTAGCTTATTACTAATTGTTAACTTACCTTGTAAATTGTAATATTGTATTATGTACTAGCAAACATAAACACACCACATATATAGTAAACAATCGTCAGTTCCAAAGAGAAGCCTGTCTGAAATATATAGGCTATAACTCTTGCCTATCTGTAACTATTTCAATTTGCCTACTTTTCAATCAGGTAACAGTAATATACAAAGATTGTACTTAATATACCTAGCTCATAATACAGGAACAAGTCAAGCACAGCTTTCAATAGCTCAATAACGTAGTTACAAAGTTAAGCAAATAATTTATTATAAATGTCAAGTAAACACATTCGCTCTGGAAACAAACTAAAAATGTACCTAGGTACCTACTTACATACGGTAATCTATCAAAAAGTAACTAGTTGAATCAAAGCTGTGCAATATTTTAATTTGTTGTATTTAAAATTCACTCTGCCTGACGAAGCAAACCTCAACATAATTTGTAAACTTCGTAAGTTAAAAATAAGGATTAAATACGTAAATATGAATCAATGAACAATTTATTATGGAATATAACTCTAGTAGCGGTAGCGCTAGATGGCGGTCTCTATGTCAATCTCGGAACCATGAGTATATAGTAATAAATAGGCGGGACATCAGGAATAAAGTAGTGCTCGCAGATTAAAGATGTAATGCTCTCTCTATCGTTCCCGTCATATTGCACCTCAGAAACGCCTGAAAGGTGTTAAGCCAGCTATTATAATATCTAAGGTTTCAACTCGTTTTATTTACTAGTTGCCATAGAAACGTCTCTAGATTATCCATTGTTTCTACTGCGTTTGTTTCAGATTTGCTGTTTTGACAATATGAGTCGGTTTGGAAATATTTCTGTATATCAAATTAATGAGAAAACATAATATTGAAGATGTACTTAATGAATTATTTATTCGTGAAATATTCTCCTCAAATACCACTCGTGCTTTAAATTTTATCTAAAAATTTTTTCTCAAGCTAAGTTGCCCCTAGTTAATATAACTCGTGCAAATTGGCAGTTTATTATCAAAGATTAAATCCCTCCCGCTAAAGCGGTCGGGATTTAATCAGATAATAAACTGCCAATTTGCACTCTTTATATTACCAGGCAACACGCTTTCGAAAAAATTTTCGATAAAATTTTAAGCACTAGTGATATTACATACGATAATTCATAGTAAAATATTAGGTATTTTCATTATCATTTTCTGTTAGCATAAGATGAACAATCGCCAATATTGCAGCTATTCATAATCGGTTGAGGTTGACAGGATTCTAATTATGCAGAAGAGATGTATAAGAGGCATTTTCAAAATGTCACAAAGAGAAAGCTGTCGTAACATATTCATTAAAGAAAAAATGTTAACGATAATTAGTCTGTATATTTATGAGGCTGTGGTGTTCATACTTGATAATAAGGAAGTTTTTTCAGAGTGTACAAAACATTTCAAATATAACACAAGAAACAAGACACAATGGCAGATGGATCGAAATACACATATATACAAAAAAATGTGCACTTCAGTATTATTAAAATCTGGAATAAATTACCCAGCGAATTTAGAGTACTCCCAAAAAGAATTTTAAAAAATGAACTCAAAACCTGTCTTCTCAATAAACCATATTACACCATACATGAATTTTTTAATGAAAATGAGTTGAGATTATAGGTGTCTGTTTGCTTGTATTATTTTTAGGTTTTATTTCTCTTTTATATTATGCAAGTGTTTTTTTTGTATTCGTGTTTTTGTATTTATATTTTATACTGTAAGTCTTTTTAGATATTTATAGTTTAATGTTTTTAATTATCTGTACTATTTTTAAGTAAATGTGCAAAGGTACTTTTTGACACGTTCCACGTTAATGGGTAATGTATATCGTTATGATTTTATGGAACAAATAAAGAAATATCCATCTATCTATCTATGTAATCACATTCTTTTTAGGATATCATATTCAAAAGTAATTAATACAAAACTGAATAACAGATTTACCAGTATTTTTGTTGAATTCTAGTCTCTTAGATAAAAAACAACAATACACAAAAATTAATGTGGTTAAGCATGGTGTGCTCCAGGGTACTGTCTTGCTCTTTAATATTTGTATTAAAGATTTTATAAATTTGATATCGACAATAAAAGGTGTATACTGAATATGTACTGTTGATACCGCTCTAATTCATGATAACTTTTATCTTAGAAAGAACATTAGATCTGGTTCACCGTGAATTTAAAGATTAAACTTAAATTAAATGATAATAAGACTCAAAATCTTTTCTTTCCTTCCAATAACAATTCATCTGAAACAAGAAATGTCAAATAGCTAGGGGTAGTTATATATATAAAAAATTAAATTGGTCATGTTAACCATATTAGTGAAAATAGCTGCCTATGAAATCACTACATCCATATCCAGTTTGCCTATCCAAATTTCTTACAACGATACTATACTATGTGGAAATAATTGATCATAAAACTTTAATCATATAGTATTTGAAATTGTCTAACTCTAAAACTCATAAAACGATAAGCCACCTAGTGAGTCGGCTGATGTCAAAAAAGATTTCGAGGTCTTTGGTTCATATACACACAACAGTTTTTTTTACTCCCTTTGGTAATGGGGTGAGGGTAGTAATGGAAGTGATAGTGAGGGTAAATATCATTTTCTTCTCGTGCATACACCAAACCTCAATTTTATGGAATCTCCTTCAACCGAACAAGATCAAGATATAACTTAGTTACAGATCTCATTATAGTACATGGATATATCATAAGTGGTTCCAGAATAATCGTGCACACAGAAAAGTTACCGACAGACAGACTGATAGACAGAAATTGCTCAATTTTAAGCCTATTTGAACAAAAAAAAATTGTTTTAGCCTTACTATACTTTTACTCCATTACATGGATGTGGATGTAAAAATTATAAAAACAACAGAACAAAATACAAAATACAGCCTCCAATGAAGTCAAAACTATATTTGTAATCTATGTATACTATACTATTATTTTTGTTCTTTTTTAATAGACAGCTAGGGGTGAGCGTAGTGGCGACTTCAATGTGAATATCAGTCGATATTTCGTTGAAGCAACGTCGAGCGCGGTTAGTACTTGGATGGGTGACCCACCTATCTTGGGAAATACAGCGTTCTCGCCCCACCTTCTAGAGGCTTGTATATCAGTGTATACTCGGAAGTTACGTAATTTCAGACGAGGATTACGTAGTGAATATACCATCCTTCGGAGGGGATGTAAAGCAGGCGGTCCCTTGTCTATTAAATGTTAGGCAAGTAAAAGATCCCTACTCTTCTCAAGGGAAGAGGTTCGGCAAAATTTCCAGGTTGGAGGTAGCTCGTCTCCTGGCATCGGTGATAGGCCCTGGTAGCGGAAATAGGCCGACGTTAAATAGTTAATAAAAAAAAAAAAAAAATAGACAGCTAAAACTAATTTTAAGCCTGGATATACTGCAATCTGTATATCATTCCTTGTTTCACTGACACTTGATCTACTGGATAAATTCATCACACTATAAAAGTTTTTCGACAACGGCCGTGTCAACGTTTATTTATATCAAATAGTATTATGTACTTACCATCTCTATATACTTATTCTAGTTTTCTAGAGATATATAATTAAAAAAATGGTCTTGACACTTACTTAAATTTTCACGATTGTAATAATAGAGCTTGTATTTCAGACTCAAAATCAATGCAAGGCAAGTATTGTAATCGTGACAAAAGCACTCTCCTAAACTTCGAATTTTCACGTTTCAGAGTATGTAGATTACGAAAATTAAAGTCTATCAATTTCATCAGTGTGTGTGTGTGTCTATCTGACTGTAGGTCAGTCTGGTGTCTGTCAGTCCGTCAGCCTGTTGGCGCTATATCTACAAAACTATTTGATGAAGATATATTTTTAGACGAAAGTTTAGAGGGTGAATATAAAAAGTAATAAAAACAGTGAGACGGGGGACAATAACATTTGGCATGTAGATAACAAAATTTCCAAGGAAAAAACCTGCTATACGTTTAGTGAGTCACCACCCCAGAAAAGTAGTCAATTAAGAAAACGATGGAAAAAAATAATATTTAGAGTTAGTAGACAATATTATCAAGGAAGGAAACCATATATACTGTTTGTGAATAGAAAAATATTCACTTGATTAAAATTTGTTTTTAACCATCTCTAGATGAGGCCAACTTGGCTGGCGAAATTCCCGTCGAGAGATAGTATTCGAATGTAGTGTTCAATCGCTTCAGTCACAAATTGAATAACGTTAATATTTTTCAAGCGACGCACGCTTTCGAAGTACATGCTATCGAGAACATACCTGCTTATAAGAATGATTATACACAAAAATGACAACATATTCTTAAGAGACTTTGTTATATTTAGAATCGTTGTGAGACTCTCATAACTGACCTTTTGCTGTCACAGAGATTATTGGTGAAGCTGTGTAGGGTTTTGTTCTATTATCGAATATAAAAATGTCGATAATGTCTTATCACATAGCATTCGTGATATTATTTCGTACAGAAAAAATATTCAATACAAGCAATTTACTAACTTAAATAAACTATAAAACAGCTAACTTATAAATCAAATAATAGTGATTTATATGTAAGAAGACGCAAATATCATTTGTTTTTCACTGTCTTGTATAGAAAATAATTCAAATAAAATAAGTAAGCATGGTATCAATATATTCTTTAAAATTCCTTCAAAAGTATAAAAATATAAATAATAATTTAATTAGCACTGAAAATAACATTATATAATAAAAGACAATTTCGCTAAAAATAAATTAATTTATAATATAAAAAACTTCTCTCAAGTTGGCAGAAAGCGGTATGGTGCCCAGGATTGACGCGACATTCTCTCTCTGAATCGCGAAACTGATTCTCTGGATTAGGAAGGAAGTACTTTTCTTTTCTTTTGAAATGCCACGAATTTTCTTACCCATGCAGTTAATAAACTATTTAGCCTCATCGCCCCAAGGACCCAAGGTTTCAATAGAGAACGGCAAAAAAAAAAGAAACGGGATTCCAATTCTTTGTATTTATTTCTCTTAGTATCTTCTCCGATGCGGGCAGCTTCTCCAAGTATTGAAGGAATTTTTGCCGAAACCAGAGCTCTGTTGATGATGTCGTTGAGAATTCCATGACGAGACCACCTCCCTGTACTTTTGCGGCATGATAGGTCATGTATGACCAACAATATCTACGGGTCTATGGGTCTACGGGTTCACCGCAAGCACAGTTGTGGGGTTCGCAAAGGGGTTGACCAGTTCGTAAGGCAACGGCGATATGAAAGGACAGTTCCTAACGAAGACGATGGTACAGTAATCAACCAGGTACCAGACTCAGTATGTTGCTGAGTGTACGTAAACATATTTGCTTATTCCAATCTCTCTGATAAATTCTGGTAATTGGATCCATGCAAATTAGAGTAGACCAATTAGCTAGAGCTTCATCAAAGGCTTTTCCAGGACACTGAGAGATGTGCAAGGGAAGCATCGAAAGTCGTTATGGTTCCCAAAAAAGTGGACTAACATAATGTAGTTATGTCCACCTAATTTAATTAATTTTAAAGATCATATCATACTGCAGTGCTATTGGCATTGATAGAACTTGTAAAAATCTAAAAATTCATGTCAATCATGGACATAAAAAATACCAGAGCCTTTCATCTCCAGTCATCACCTGAAATCTGATAATCATAATTATAATCCAAGTAGAAATAGTAAAATATTACATCAATTAAGTAAAAATTACTTGAAATTAGAACTTTCCGAAGATTTGAAGATTTGCAAAGCTAAGAAAGATATCAACAGAATTCGTCTCAATCCACAAGCATACTTAAATAACTATTTTCCCCTCGGTTCTTAAGTTAGTGTCTATTTGAGATCAACTTTAAAAAGATGCATTTCTACCTTTGATTGTTTCAATAACGATCGTACACTTGATTTGAAAAAAAAGTAGTACAACTCTTAGATAAAGAAATGGCCTTTTTTTAGTTGTCTAAATTGTTCTTTTGACAGCAAATTATTGAAATTAACTTAATAATGGAAATATACACGTCAGTTAGTTGTAACTACGTAAGTTGATACTGATATATTGATAAAAATTTTTAAAAATTCTGGAAATAGACTAAAAATAGAACCGATATAAGTTCAATGATATCAAAAGGACATTATATGAGATTACTAAATTAATCAGTAATATTGGTTGTTTTATATCAAACAATAACTGTATAAATAAACAGTCTTATTTTTAATAGAGTTATTTTTTAAATATAACATTTTGAATAAAAATTTAAAACGCAAATCAACTAATAACAAGTTAAATAATGGCAATTATGTTTAAGTTAAAAAATAAGACGGTAAAAATGGATATTACAATTTCCTAGAGACAAAATAAATAATACCTTCCTTGCAAGGCAACTTTTTAATTACTCAAAATTTTTATAATGTATTTGTTTATTTTCTTACATGTTTAGTTTTACAATTTATTGATGTATAGGTGGTATGTGCATGTGAAATATTATAGTATATAAGTAAATATTTTATATAGACAGATATTAGATAGTGTAAAAATGAAATGTTCACATCTCAAAATCGCAAAGAAACCTGAGTGTTTATTTGATAAACATCTTTATTGTTACATTTTGTAATCTTTTAGTTCCAAATAAACATTATTATATTATTATTATTATTATTTACAAAAGTCATGTTCATTGCTAGAATAAAGTGTACTATTTTTTTTGAAATCAAGTGTATCAACTATGGTTACCACAAATCTTGCAGTTGAGCTTTATAAACTAAACGAATTGTTGATAATTAAATGCAATGAGATATTTATTCGTATCGATCGGATTTTGGTGTTAAAATTCTATACAGTTCGACTGATTGTGAGTAGTCGAGAGTGACCAGTTCACTAATTGAGATAATTAGAGAAACGTGTCGAACGGACCCTCTGTTTCATTTGACAACTTCACATGTGCTACAAATTTATGATTTTAATAGCTGCAATAAATTCTGTTTATACACTTTAGTTAACAAATGTAATATTATGCTCTGCATACCGTGAAACTACTGTTCGCATTGTTTCAATGCTAATATCCTCTATTTAATGTGAACAATACACCTACCTACCAAAGTTGAAAACAGTGTTATAAAATATTCCACTAAATTTCATGTGTTGAAATAAAATAGAATAAATTAGTATTATTTACTGACCACGTTATTAAAACAAGTATTTAAATTATGCCTGGACATGAATGCATGCATGCAATTTTTCATCAGTTAATGTAGAATCAAGTGGCTATGGCTTACGCGGCATGAAATAGGGGCTTTTTCTTCAAGATACTGCATTGTGGGAAAATGTATACAATTGGCATGTCATTATGTTGCGACGGTTTAAGTTTACAGGTTGACTCCTTGTTTCTATGGCATATAAAGAGCTGCTTATAAGCTCAAATGAAAGTAAAATTGTGACTTCAAAAGTTCGACTCATATTTGTTGTGCAATAAAATAATTGAAGACGCCTCTCCTCCTTACATTTATGTCTACCCATGTCCTTAGTGGGTGCGAAAGCACACGCAATTTATTTAAAAAGAAAAAGAAGACAACATTTGAAATGGTAAATGAAAATTTTATAACACTCAATCCTTTGGCACAATATATAAATGATGTGGATGATTGCAATGTGATGGAATTTACTAGCACTGTCTCCATATTCTTTAAATGTGGTCTATGTGGTCACTCAGATTTTCAAGGATGTCTTAACTAACTAAAGGTTCATTTGTTTCTAAACTGCAAGAGTGGCATTAGGGTTTTACCAGCTACTGAAGACGCATTTTATGAACATGCCAGATGTTCTTCAGACTTTATCAGAATATACACTGACTACTGCCATGTCTAAAAAACAATCAAAGCCAGTCACTTCTAACGTAGTCGTTTGCAAGTGTAAGAATAATATTTGCAACAAGAGATGTTACTGTAACAAAACTGGAGTGCCTAGCATTATTGGCTGTATTTGTTTAGGTAAATGTACTGATGAAAACTTATATTAATTATAATCATTTCTAATTACTAATTGTAACAATTTCATTGACGCAAGGATCATTTTAAGAGTTTCTAAAGCAAAAAACCAAAAATAAAAATGGTGTTTACAAAATTTGTCAATCGATGGTTTATGAAAAACCTATTAATTTTAAAACCAAAAAACCAAACCATTAGACCTGAGTACCTTACCAAGTGGGTGAAGGCAGAATTACAATTTGAAGCGTCAAGTGGCAATAAATTTAACTTGAAAAAGCACGCTACAATCCAAAATAAAAAGTGTAATAAAATTTTATATGTGATTATAAGCCACCCTAACTTTCACCTGACTTTTAATATTCTAGCCCTTCTTGGTGAGGTAATTGCCGTCTCTACCCACCCCCCCCCCCCCCGCCTTTATCTACGCCCTTGTAGCAGTGTGGCTGATACCAAACAAAATTGAAATCTTGGCTTTTCGTACATACACTAAATTCCAATTTTATGAATTCTTACTTATTCATCCTCATTTACCCCCAATCCTTTCCTGGAATAAGATCAAAATAGATCTCGCCATAATATGCAGGTGTATCAAACTTCAAATTAATATCATAAACCCTTCCACAGTAATTGTGGACAAAAAAGTTACAGACAGTCCCAAATTGTACTAAGGAGCAGTGATCATGAGACTTATTGAGATTCGGAGCAACAATCGAGGTTTTCTTACAAAAATTGTGAATGAAGTAATTTATACGTGATTATATTAACTGTAGGTATCGGTGAATCAAATTAATAATTTCGTCGTTGCTGACTCGTGCTGCGTGACGTCATGATGGGGAGATTGTCTCATGTCAGGCATAATTCTCGTTGGACTCTATTGCATTTGTCGCCCTCGTGATATTTTAAACAATTTTGAAGACAAATTTTTAGTGTGTTTTTACTTTTTCTGTTTGTTGACATGTAAGCAAATGGTAATATTGCCATTTTATTTAACAATTTAATAAGAACAATAGCTTTATAAATATTTGAGTAGGAATAGGAACGGATTTTGCTAAACATTTATCATAGATAGATAGATCTTAAGTCAACTTCAACATGGGTTTATTAAAGGCAGATCCACTGTCACAAATCTCTTTTGTATCACACAATTCATAGCCGAATCTATAGACGTTGGCCTTCAAACTGATGTTGTATATACTGATTTCTTTAAGGCCTTCGATAGGCTAGACCACAGCATTCTTATTGCAAAACTTCGGACCCATGGTTTTTCAACGAGTATATTAGAATTTTTTAGATCGTTCCTTACACATCGTAGGCAATATGTTGAATTCTCTGGCTATCGGTCTGTCGAAGTCTTAGCAACATCCGGTGTACCTCATGGGTCCAACCTAGGCCCACTACTCTTCAATATCTTTATCAACGACATCATCTGTAACTTAACTGTAAACTGTTTACTGTATGCGGATGACATGAAACTGTACTATAACATAGGAAGCATAGATGACTGTATAACATTGCAAAATAACCTATTAAAAGTAAATAATTGGTGTGTTGCAAATAAACTACCCTTAAATGTAGAAACATGTAATGTTATGACCTATAGTACTAGGACGAGTATGATCACCTTCAATTATGCCATAAACGACACTAACATAAATAGACCAGTCACCTTCCGAGATTTAGGAGTAACGTTTGATCAGAAACTCTCGTTTGTTGATCACATCAACAGTATCACATCGGATATCCTTAGAACACTGGGGTTTATTTTAAGAAATGCTGGTGACCTCAACAATATCAGCACTTTAAAGCTGCTTCTTTGCACATTTGTAAGATCGCTATTAGAGTATGCCTCAAACATTTGGTGCCCCTCATAAAATATCCACATTCAGAATCTAGAAATAGTTCAAAGATGGTTTCTAAAATATTGTTATTACAAAGAGGATGGGATATATCCCAACATTAGCATCTGGCAGTCCTCAATGCTAGACAGATTCTCCCTAGATAGTCTGCAAGATAAGAGAGAAAAATCGCAGCTTATATTCTTGCACAAGCTATTACATAATACCGTAGATTGTACTGAAATACTTGGGATGTTGAACTTTCATGTGCCTAGACAATCCGCTCGCGAACATTCGACTTTCCAATTAAGCAGAGCTAGAACCAACATAAAACAATTCTCACCACTACATAGAATATGTACTGCATACAATGATAAGCAAAACTCCATTGATATATTTCACTGCAGTGTAGCCTCTATAAAGAAAATGTAATTTAACAGCATGTAATCACTTAATTATTGATGTTATATTTTACCTCATATTATATGTTTATTATATCCTTCTTTGTAAATATAGATGGTAAGTTAGTTAGTAGTAGTAGTTTGCAATTATTAAAATGTCTTATCTTATTTTGTATTATTTAAATACCATCATGTATACCCATTCTGTAAATGGATTTTTATCTGTTGAATGGTTGTAAGTATAAATAAATAAATAAATAAATAAATAAATAAATAAATAAATAAATAAATAAATAAATAAATAAATAAATAAATAAATAAATAAATAAATAAATAAATAAATAAATAAATAAATAAATAAATAAATAAATAAATAAATAAATAAATAAATAAATAAATAAATAAATAAATAAATAAATAAATAAATAAATAAATAAATAAATAAATAAATAAATAAATAAATAAATAAATAAATAAATAAATAAATAAATAAATAAATAAATAAATAAATAAATAAATAAATAAATAAATAAATAAATAAATAAATAAATAAATAAATAAATAAATAAATAAATAAATAAATAAATAAATAAATAAATAAATAAATAAATAAATAAATAAATAAATAAATAAATAAATAAATAAATAAATAAATAAATAAATAAATAAATAAATAAATAAATAAATAAATAAATAAATAAATAAATAAATAAATAAATAAATAAATAAATAAATAAATAAATAAATAAATAAATAAATAAATAAATAAATAAATAAATAAATAAATAAATAAATAAATAAATAAATAAATAAATAAATAAATAAATAAATAAATAAATAAATAAATAAATAAATAAATAAATAAATAAATAAATAAATAAATAAATAAATAAATAAATAAATAAATAAATAAATAAATAAATAAATAAATAAATAAATAAATAAATAAATAAATAAATAAATAAATAAATAAATAAATAAATAAATAAATAAATAAATAAATAAATAAATAAATAAATAAATAAATAAATAAATAAATAAATAAATAAATAAATAAATAAATAAATAAATAAATAAATAAATAAATAAATAAATAAATAAATAAATAAATAAATAAATAAATAAATAAATAAATAAATAAATAAATAAATAAATAAATAAATAAATAAATAAATAAATAAATAAATAAATAAATAAATAAATAAATAAATAAATAAATAAATAAATAAATAAATAAATAAATAAATAAATAAATAAATAAATAAATAAATAAATAAATAAATAAATAAATAAATAAATAAATAAATAAATAAATAAATAAATAAATAAATAAATAAATAAATAAATAAATAAATAAATAAATAAATAAATAAATAAATAAATAAATAAATAAATAAATAAATAAATAAATAAATAAATAAATAAATAAATAAATAAATAAATAAATAAATAAATAAATAAATAAATAAATAAATAAATAAATAAATATCGCACGATAAAGAAGTTTGAGCACGACGCCGTAGGCAGAGTGCTTCAAATCTTTTGAGTGCGATATATGGATAATCCACTCGAGTTGTACAGTATACTTTTTCTACGACCAGCTTAAAAAAACTACAAAATTTATTAAACATTAATATATTACACAAATACACACTGACAGTACACACTGACAATTACTTTGACAGCTTACGCACTAATTTGATTTTATAACGAATAGTTGTCTATGTACTTAATACACGAACTGTGATTGGTCGGTTTCATTTCATATATCCATCCTAGAACTGGTATGAAATATATCCGTTCAGTTAACTGGAATTGCCTACTTATCCATTCCACAGACTGTACAGAAAACAGCAAATTTACATAAGGGAGTAGAAAAAGTACTTTGACCTCCGTTGTTAATGGTAACGCATAGCCGTCTGAAACGTCAAACTTTAATGTCATGAAATGAGTTATGAAATGTCATGTTTTTCTGACGTTTGAAGAAAAAATGTTTTTGTAAGAAATATGAAAAAATGTCCATAACACATTAATTCGAAAACACATAAAGTCCTTATAGTATATATGCTTAATGGATTTTTAATCACAATGAACATTTATTTTATTAAGAGAAAATTCTCGACTTTAATATTAATTCTCATAAATTATGAATATATTTCCTAAAATGTTCGTTAGTCTGTGCAATTAGGAAAGTTTTACTGCGTAAATGAGGTATTTCCCACGGGGATGGACACAGAAACACCCTGCAGCTACGCCTCTATTCCAAATAATATACCGGGCGATCCAAGAAAACCTATTTTACATTGCTTATAACTTTCTTAATATCAGTATAATATAAAGTTATCACCAAATAATAATAAAGATATTTGAATGTTTATTAATAATCTGGATGATATTGGTAAATAAGTATAAACCTTCTTTAAAATCAGTTGAATTTTTAATACATAATAAATAAAATCTCTAAATTTTATAACACTACACATATTTTTTTTTAATTTTTTTTTCATATTGTTCCGTCGAAGGGTTGGGGGTTAAATTGGGATAAATAGGTAAATAAATAGGTAAATGAAACAGGTAAGAGGGAAGCTAAGGTCTCAAAAAATTTTTTGGCATTAGCCACCCCCATTACCACCCCCACCCCATTATTAAAGGCTATGGGAAAAGATTATGATTCAGTGTGTGTACTGTGTCCAAGAACCAAAAACCTCAAAATATTTTTTTAATTCACCCACTGCCCACCACCCCCCCTATCACCACCCCCCATCCCACTACCGATGTGGGGTATCGTTTTATGCGTTTTTGGGGTAGAGAATTTCAAATATTATATTATTAAAGTTCCATAAACAATTATTTCCATATACAAAATTTTTTCGTTGTGAGAGACTTGGATAGAAAATCTGGATGTGGAAGTAGTGATTTCTTGGGCAGCGGTTTTTCTAGCAGTTTCCAGAAGAAAACTCCGTCGGTAAAAAAAATGATAACAATTTATCCCTATTCTCTGCGTATTTGTCGCCCTATAATTGAGTATGGCAATAGTCAAACGCATAAATCCGTTCCGCGCTGTCAAGGTCGTAACATGTAAATGGAGAACAAAATCAACCAAATCAGGCACTGAACACATTATTAAAATATTTTTTTCATAAAAAATGTGACCTTTTATTACAACTGTAAAAAATTACACTCCAAATTAGTAATATATTTTTAGAGTAATAATTTTTTGCAGTTCTTAAACAACTGTGCTCAAAAAAATGCAGTTTTAAAAAAATTGTATTTTCCATAACGGTGTGCAAAGCAAAATTTTCTTTGTGCACATAATAGTATAGTCGAATTGACTTCATTCAATTTTTTTCTTGATTACGAAAAAAACATTTGCGCCCAAAAATTCCTGGTGCATCAAAAGATATATGCACTTTTTGATGCACGGGTTTGGTGCATAATATTTAACCATAGATGAGTTTTATTTTTGCCAGTTTTCGTGAAATTACTCCTTCTTATCGAAATTATGACTTTTTCGACCATTTTTGGAGTTTTTATTTTTTTCAAGATGGCGGATTATATTTTTTAAGAATTTTATTTCAAATAAGCCAGTATTTTAAACATTCTCATTCGATTACTAGTACAAGATATATTAAGCAGATAAGTAGAAAATCCGTGAAAGCGCGTCAAAAAGTGCATATAGCTTTTGAGGCACCAGGAATTTTTGGGAGCAAATATTTTTTCTTAGTCATAATCCATAAGAAGCAACAATAAAATTTATAGTGGAATTTTGTCGCTGAAAATAATTAATTCAATTGTACTATATAGCCAACGCATCAACATTTCCATAAAATGTTCAATTTCGACTGCCCTTGTTTATTAAAATAGGAACATAGGTATTCGATAATATATACCAAAAAGAAAATCAAACAGTCTAAACAAATTTTAATAATAAAAAAAAAACAGTAAAAAGTGTGTACCTAAAGCGATTTCCAAAAATATTCAGCTTCGTCGGGCCTATTACAAATAATCTTTACTTATACTATAATTTCACTTTAATCTGTATTTTCAAAAATATTTGAAAAAGTATTATATAAACGAATTATTTCATTTCCTAAAAAAATAACATTTTATCACCACGGTTTTAGGAAAAAAAAGTCTACAATATCGACTCTGATACAAATTTTTGACACCATATATAAACAATTGGACGAAAATAATAAAGTTATAGCTCTTTTTGTGGACCTTTCTAAGGCGTTTGATTGCGTCAATCATGAAATTCTTTTGGAGACTATTTGAACAACAGAAAACAATTTGTAGACTATTTTGGTGAAACTTCAAATAAAATAGATGTGAGTTTAGGTGTTCCACAAGGAAGTGTTCTAGGTCCTCTATTATTTTTATTTTATTGTAATGATATAGACAATTATATATCTATATTTCACACTGCTTTTGCAGATGGCACCACACTATTATCATTTCATAAAACCAACAAGAAATGACATCTCTAATGAATAATAATATTAAACATATAAATGAATACTTCCGTTCAAATCACTTAGTAATGAATCCAACTAAAACAGACACTTTACAATTTCATCCACATGCAGCAAATTATTTATATAGTCCATTAATTAAACTAAATAATAAATCCATGGTACAAGTAACAAACTTCAAATTACTAGGTGTGTATATAGATTTATCCTTAAATTGGAAGTGCCATGTAGATTACTTCAAAACAATGCGCTAAAAATTGTTTTGCACCGAAAAGATTACACGAGATAACTAGTAAAGAAACATCGAAAATATTTTATCATTCAAGTTTTGAATCTATTATTTCGTACGGCATAATTGTTTGGGGAAACTTAACTGCAGCAAACAGAATATTCATATTGCAAAAGAGCACTTAGATGTATGTTTGGATAAAATTTCGAGAAACACGTAAAACGAAATTTATTGAGGAAATAATACCAACGTTACCATGTATCTATATATTAGATGTATTGAAATTTGTTAAGCATAATATTATGAATTTTAATTTTCAAAATGAATTTCACAATTATCCAACTAGACATGGAAATGATTTACAATATAAGTCAAATCCTTATTACATAGGTGTAACCCTGTACAACAAATTACCTGAAAATATTAAACTTGCAAGTACAACAAAGTTTGCTGCATGTGTCAAAAATATTTTATTTGTAAATGTTTTCTACTCTATAGACGAATATTTATCCCACGTATTTTCGTAATAATTTTTTTTGGTATTTTGTCCTACTGACCTATTATATATTTTGTTTATGTTTATAAAATTATCATGAAACTGTCCTTTTTGTATTTCATTTTGGGTTTTTCTGTATTTTTTGTGTTTTTGAATTTTTGTATTTTTATATTTTTTGTAATTTTGTATTTTTGCAGTTGTGTCTTTTTGTATTTTACATTTGCGTTTTTGTATTTTTTTATATTCTTACTTTTAATCATATTTTGAAAGCATGTGCTTTTTTTGCTGACTTGTCCTATATCCTTTTATGTGATCATTTGGATAAATAAAGATATATTATATTATTATATTATTATTAATTAAAAGTAGAAGGTAAGATGGACAAGATGGATACAAGGCGATAAAATATAGCTAATATTTCGTTATTTCGCTATTTTTAGATCGTTTGAGAATGATTTATTAGATGCTTACAATACAACATTGTATCTTCGCAAAAGTCGTCTCTGGAATTTATCACTGTGATCCGGACTCTAGTTATAATTCAGTTTTTGAAATCTGGAGAGCGGAAAAAAATAGGAAAGTTATAAGTAATATAAAAAAATCTGTTTGAAAATTTTCTCTTCCGAGAATTAGGATTTTTAGCAAAATAATAATTTGATCAAGTCTGCTATAGCTTCCCAGTGTTTTATAACGATACGTTTTAATACATTGCCACATAAAATATAATTTCTTCCAATGCCCTTTGAGATGTCTGCTATATAAAATTCAACAGAATATCTCCGTGCTTCCTAAATGTTGCCTTTTATCGCAAGCAGTATAAAAGCAAAGCTGTGAAAGTTTGCATTATGCCAAACAGAATTTTAATGCAGCTGGATCAAAAATATTCTCTCTACTTAATCAAAATCAAATAGAAATAACTACAATGCGCGGGTTCGAACATGAAAGTAAACATTAATTTTCTTTTTCAGATTACAAGAATTCATAAGGATGCATAACAAATTATACAACGCTGTCCACATGTATGTAATAAATTAATTTCAAGCGTAATTATGACATTTTGGGAAAAATCCTGGAACAGAATGAGTGAATATAAAACCTTCCGCGTCCACTCCCTCTGAATTATGGCTGCCCCCCCCCCCCCTGAAAAACTTATCAGGAAGAGAGTCGTGCGGTACCTCGTTCGAAATGGAATTTGGTTCTATTCTATATTTCTATTCAACAGTATAAAGTTTTTTTAAATTTTGGGTATTAATTACTGACAAAATTAATCTTGGAAATGTAAAATTTTGTTAATGTCTTGTAAACTCATTTGAGGTGTTTCTTACTAAATTACTGGTTTTAAAGAAAACTTGAAACTGTTCTATTGTTGTTTTTAAAGTTTTTAATACAAAAATGTACCCACCTCAACCCTTTACATAAAGTGCACAATCTCACATAATATTAAAAATATGTTTTCAATTTATTTGAATGTATTTCTAATTTATTTTATAATCAAATTAAATGTTCAAAATGACCGCCAGTCACCTTTTTGACAATAAGCAAGGTGATATTTGAATTCTCGGTGATATTTTGTATGACTTATTTTGTGAATTTCTTCGGTTATCCTGTTTTTTAAATCTGCAATATTGTCTGGTCGATTAACATACTCTTTTTATTTTATAGGTCCATAAAAGTAATCAAGAGGCGCCAAATCGAGAGACCGAGGTGGCCATTCAATAGTTTCAGACATTCCAATCTACCTCTTAGGGAGAAATAAGTTTAAATGATTTCTCACCCTACATGGATAATGCAGTGGAGCCCCATCTTGTTAGTACCAAATATCTATTCTATCTATTTCATTTGGATATTTAACGTCAGGAAAATGTATTTTTAATGTAGGCACTAAAAAATCTGGAAAAGCATCACAGTTTACTGTGCGTGCCTTCAAAAAAATAAGGGCCAATAATTCTATTATTAATGATACTAGTCAAACGTTTACTTTTTGAGGAAATTGTGTGCAACCCTCCATCATTCAATGAGGATTTTCTTTCCCCCATTATCGACAGTTCTGGTGGTTTACCGTTCCGTTTAACTGAAATATTTATAGCTTTATCAGAAAAAACAATTTTGTTTATAAACTGCAAATCTGCTAGCATTCTGTTCATCATTCACAGAATTCTTACCATCCTTCGATTAGGATAATCTTCATTTAACTCCTGAGCCAATCAAACTTTATAAGAATGGTATTTTTCTCTCCTTAAAAGTCGTAGAATTGATGATTGGTAAGTAACCTCATTGTCGGCAGCAAATTGTCTAATTGGTTTATGCAAATTTTCCTCAATCTCTACCAGTACATCTATTTTTTTTTACTTATCAAATCGAGAAGTTCTACCTGGTTTTTAAATATTTTTTACATGTCCAGATTCGCGTTTTTTTTTATTTTACAGGCTGTAGACTGAGATAATTGCTAACCAGGGTGTATATTATTAAACATTTCACACACCTCCTTTTGAGTTCTTGTTTTATTACCGCATCTAATCATAATTAGAATATCCATTCTCTGAGTTGAACAAATAAAGAAATCTTATTAAATATAGTCAGAGCAATGAATCTTTGAACTGACGTCACTGATGAAGGTAGCAATCAAAGTCTATCGTTTATATATTGCGTCTCACTTCTTACAATCGAACTTCCTGGAATGGATATAAGGATGTATGTCTTCTACTGTCTACGACCTACGCACACTCGCCCTGGGCGTTAGATTTGAAAGTAATGGTAACGCGTACGTCTAGACTACATACAAGCGCATCAGTCTCGTGATGCAATCATCAATGGTGCACGTATTGCTTGTTCTTCATAACGTAATTATTTCAGTATACCTGAATGGCCAAGCCAGAAATCTAGTTTTTTATTCGAATTGAGCCTACTGCCAATGCCAATTCTATATTTTAGGGTCTAGTTTAGCCCAATTTATTATTAATATTATTATTAATTATTATTATTATAATAAATTTGCGCCACCTATAATACGAAATCATTGCCATCCTTCAACAAATTAGTTCAGGCAAAATAGAATGACGACGTCAGTTCAAAGATCCATTGCTCCGACTATACAGATGCGTGTGAGTAACTTAGAATGATGTGACAGTAATTGGAAATAAAAATATTCCATGGTCCACTAGTTTTTAAGGAAAGGTTATTGGTGGTATCTCTTTAGGGTTTTTGACTAATTTTATAATATCTATTTTAAAAATACTTTCTGATCCGTACAATTTTGTATTAAAAACTTTAAAAACAACAATGCATCAGTCTTAACTTTTCTTAAAAAAACAATAATTTAGCAAAAAATACCTTAACTGAGTTTAAAAGATATTAAGAAAATTTTACATTTTCAAAATTAATTTTGTCGAGGTACCGCACAAACTTCCTAATTTAAAATTTTCGGGGGTAGTCATAATTCAGTGGGGTTTATATTTTCATGCTAAAAATGGCAATTTCAAATTAAAAGTAGGGGCGAGCGTAGAGGCGACTTCAATGTGAATATCAGTCGATATTCCGTTGAAGCAACGTCGAGCGCGGTTAGTACTCGGATGGGCTCCCATCTTAGGAAATACAGCGTTCTCGTCCCACCTTCTAGAGGCCGACGTTAAATAGTTTAAAAAAAAAAAAATTAAAAGTCAGGATTTTTCCTAAAAGGTTCATAATTACACTTAAAATGAATTAATTCCATACATATGGACTGCACTGTATATTGTATTCTAACACTAGCAATGCGTTTAGTAATAAGTATATAGCCAATCTTTGCAATACTTCCTTAACATTCCTTCTAGTTGCTTCAAACTATTTTTCTCTATTCAAATTCTCTATTCTATTCAAATCTACGGAAATAGTCACAAAATTTTTTAAAGGGATTTCACTGCATGAATTAGTACGTTTTGGTATAAAACACCACTTTATTGCTAACATTTTGCTTCATGCATGAACCATCCAGCTATACCACATAAACATAAAAAAACATAGACGTTTATTTTACGTTAAGGCTCGTTTACATGATGTGAGTTCGCGTGCAAGTTGATAGAGTCAGTGACTGACTGCCAGTTACTGACTTCATGTAAACAGGGCGAAGGAGCTACTGACATGTGGGCTGATAAGCAACTAGTACAGCCAGTTACTTCAAATATTTTTGTTTCTACTGTCCACTGGCTTTTTCCGCCACACAAATAGGCCAGCCACTGACCATTGTGATCGTACAGCGCACGGAGCGGTAGCTGATTCTACTGATTAGACATTATACAGGTTGATACACGTGGTTGAATACTCTTCGAACAATTATTAATACAATAATATTTTAAAAGGACAGGACGGTGGGGGTGAGCAGCAAAGCGACAAGTTTGTTGATTGGGACTATTAAACTCAGAAGTTTTTCAAATTGATTAGGTGTCATTCTCGTAACAGCTGTATATTCACCTCGATCATGATTCTTTTAATATAGTACATAATGCTGTCAGAGATTTTTACGCAGCCAGCTTCTTGTCCAGACTGTTCTTCTCTTTCTATTCGCCCCATCTCATGTTTGATAATTCATTATACAGTTTTAAAGAAGATCTTATTAGATTGCGAACCACAACTCTACGTGTAAGAGACATTTTTTAAATGAAAGTTTGTCTTTGTACCACGCCGGTGCGTGATAAGACAGTACGTATAAACAGAAAAGGTCAGTGCTTTAATGGCCTAGTAGCTCTCGAGACAGGTAGGGCTCCAGCTCTTACTGGCCACCCGATAAATCGCATCGTCTAAACGAGACTTAAGGCTAGTTTTCACAGTGCGATCTACTGGATGGCCAGTTAGCCAGTTGCTGGCCTCCTTACTGGGTAGAGAGCTATGAGACCGTGAATGTACCGAGCCGTACCATTTACACGATGCTAATAGTAGCATGCCAGTAGAAAGTTTGCCAGTACAAAGATAAGCTGTCATTTCCAAAAATGTCTGATGTAGAACATAGATGTGTTCATAACATAATACGGTCTTTCTCTGTAATAGTGTGTGATGAAATTCCAAAAATGATACTTCAGAAAGCTAAGAGAAAGAGAGGTAAGAAACTGGCTGCGTAAGAAAAGTAAGGGAGCATCATGTACTATATCCTGCACAATATGTTGCAAAGAGGCCATCCGAATGTCTCTATTTTTGTAATCGGGGTTAAACATATCCCACAAATTCTTCTCTTCTCTATGTAAGTCAACAAACTTGGCGCTTTGCTGGTTACTTTACCTTCCTGTCATTTCAAATATTTATCTATTGAGTGGCCGAAGAAAGCAGGGAGAACTTACCTTAACTTATTTAAACAACGTTCATCAACTGTCTACTGTCTAATCAACTACTGACCTTGTGCGTTCACGAGGGTCAGTGGCTGGCCCATTTACGTGGTGGGAGAGGGTCAGTGGACAGTAGAAACAAATATATTTGAAGTAGCTGGCTATGCCAGTTACTGGCCCACTCGTACGGTCAGTAACTCGCCCGTTCTGTTTTCATAAGGTTAGTAACTGGCAGTCAGTTAGTGACTCACATCAGCTTGCACACCAACTCGCACCGTGAAAACTAGCCTTTAGTTAGCGAAGCATCTGTCTAGTAGCTGACCTCACACAGCCTAGCTTCTCGCACAGGTATGTTTTGAACCCTAGCGTGGGTTGCAACTTTTCAACTGGTCAAAAACGGTATTATTTTTTTTTAAGGAAAATTCTCCTTGGCACAGCTGATTTATATCGCGAACACAGTCAATTTCAATCAAAACAAAAAAGCCAAACCTGCCTATTCTATTTGCATGTCCAATCAACATTTATAATTGAACATGGACAGATTATGCACTGCACTCATATCTAATGCACATATCTCTGCAATTCATATTAAATCAATTACAATTCGAATCGAGTAATATAATTTTCTGTTATCAGATTCGATAAGCTTATCTAACTTGGCATTTTATTAAATTACATGCCCTCATCCAACGTTAACCCTTCATGATTCACTTGAAGACGGCTGGGCATGTTTTCTTAATTTTCTCAAGCACAGCATAGTGGCTTGTAAAATGGCCCTCTCCCATATCGAAAGATCTTTCCGCCCCAATGAGTTTTTAATAATAATGTAATTCCCCTACACAGGATATCACTTACAGAAGTACTTTTTGATGTCATGTGTCTTTTATTACTTATATTAGTGTTGATGGTAGTTTTTTAAGTAATATGCGGGATCCTCCCCTTATTTCAGTCCAATGTTTATAGCCTCAGTAGCACTGGATATGGCGTTTTTATTGGAGAGATAAATTAATTAAAATAAATTGTTTTGAATCCGTAGTTTGAGATTTATAAGATTCTATCTTTTGTCCGCTCTAATTTAATTTAAATTTTGATTTTCACTTCCCGCGCTTATCAAAGGAAAGTATCGTAATCGTGAAAAAACACGTTTCAGACTATGGTGAATACGAAAATTAAAGTCTGTCAATTCCATCAGTCAGTTTGTCAGTGGTGTCCGTTGGCGCTATATCTACAAAAGCACTTCTCTAAAAAATTTTGAAAAACCAGTTTGCGAAAAATTTTTTCAAAATTCGGTTACCCCCCCAGGTCTAGGGACCTCTGTTTAAAATTTTTTTTTTGTCACATGCATTTTAATTTTCATAAAAATACAACAATACGTTTTGAAGTTTATGAAAATATTTTCATTACTAACTGAAATTGTGTGATTTGTTAAATTGTAAATCACAAAATTTCAATTCGTTGTATCTCAGTTAGTAATTAAAATATTTTCATAAACTTTAAAACGTATTGTTGTATCTTCATGAAAAGTAAAATGCATATGACAAAAAAAATAATTTTAAACAGTCCCTAGACCTGGGGGCGGTAACCCAATTTTGAAAAAATTTTTCGCAAACTGCTTTTTCAAAATTTTTTAGGGAAGTGTTTCTCGAGATGTTATTTCCCATATTTCGTATGGGTCCCATGCGCCACAGACGAGAAAAAAATTATTGAAATTTTTAGATATAGATATGTTTATAAATTCATAATTTACAGCTTAATTTAACTACAATATATGGGGTACAAAAAATATAAATAAACAGGAATTACTCATATAAGTATTAAAGAATACTTGAGATTGAGATACATAGATATGTGCATATGGTAATCTTAAGGATAGTATATATAACTAATATAAAAAATGTAAATAAACTAATATAAATAAATATACACAATTACATATTCACACCCACACAGACATATATTCACACACATAATATAATGTACCAATATGTTAATATTTAAATTTAGCAATAAATATTAATATTATATAATAAAGGACTTGAAAGCAAATATCAAAGGTACCGATTTTTAAATGATAATCTAATTTCTTTTATATATTATATTTGATTCAGTCAATTGATTTGGTTATGCGTAAGTGTTCTTAAGTTATATAAAAATTGCATTATTTTTTTAAATATGGGTTTAGCATTGCTTCAAAATTTTTCAACTTATAATAATCCAAAAAAAAAGTTTCTTTTTGTTTAAATAATTAATAAACAATTTCCTCACGATTATATGTTTACAACCTGTTGTTTTAAGCTATGTAAAAGTTATATCCAAAGATTTTAGGAAAATCGAAGCTTCCCGTAATTTTTCCGAAATAATGCATATTTTCAGCCTCTTTTGACTCCACAATATAGAGTACCATTCGATTTTTGGTGTTTAATATATTTTTGATATTTTTAAACATACATTTCCTAATTTTTTTCACCACGTAGTTTATATGCTCATCCCAGTCGATGATAAATATATCTAAATATTTTATTTTGTTTGTACTTTCTATCTCATATGTGTTTTCGGGCGGCAGTATTATATTTAAGACGTTTATGTCAGATATGGAGTTCTTATATATTCCAAAAGGTACAAACTTAGTTTTTGTTACATTGATTGTTAACAATTTATAGTTGAACCATTCTATAATTTTTGACAAATCCCTTTCAGCTTTACTTTTTACATTTTTCAAATGAGCATTTCAAATATCTGTCATTTTATTTCCATTTTCATATTTCCATTTTCTATTTCCTTCAAGGAGGACAATAACATTTGACATGTAGTTATCACAACTGTCAAAGAAGAAACCTGAAGTTTTGTGTAAATACCTTAACATATGTATCGAGATATGTATCGTCCTATATTTATATCAATTTTAATGTAAAAAATAGTAGTCTTTAACTTTATAGTAAGTAAATAAAAAAACACATTTTAAATATAGGTAACAAGTAGCTGCAAATTATTTACTTATTCGTATTTAACGTAAAATTCCTCGGTAATAGAGGTTTACTTTATAACAACTACTATGTCAGAAGTTTTATTGTGAAACTAGGTTTAATGTATTACGATCTCAAAATGCCCAAATAAATAGGAGGTCCCAGATATTACTAATCCTTCTAATGAGATAGTACAACAATTTCAAGTAAGTTACAAAAATATTCAACAATTAAAAATATGCATAACAGCCTTGTAACAATTTCTAACAATCGACATACTTGAAGCTAGGCGAGGAATAGTTTAATTTCTAAACACAAAAAAAAATTGTTATGATTGAATGCAAAATGTAGAACAACTTAATTTTTAAACACCCTAACTCCAGCAGCAGTAGACCACAAAGTGGCTCTGATTACTGGTAGGGTGAGAGCATTGCCTGGAATCTTTAGAGTTGGATGCAAAAATGAAACTTCCAAATAATCTCCAATTCTTCCATTTATTAGAATTTTTTCCTTAAATGACTCACCGTTACAGTCAATTTTATATTTATCATAAAATATTTCCAAAACTAAACAAAGTAACCCAAAAATTGTTATGATCAGTTTTTTACTCCGTATCCAAAAAAAAATATCCAAAATTATTATCAAATTCTAACCTGATTTCGAGCACATGTTTAAACTTACTCAGAATTTTCTGGGCGTACCTTGCCAAACAAAATCGAAAATCGAAATATCGAAAATTAATAAAATACACTGAAATTTAATTGAAAATGTGTTTAGCTTTTAATTTAGTCTAGATCCGTTAATCTATAACGAGTAGCCACGTATGCCGTTTGACTAATTAGCACTTAGCAAAGTTTAGTCTCAAATTCTCGATAAAAAAGAGTAAGTTCCACTACTTTTGTCTAGTATTTATAGATTTTGCTTTTCACAAAAAAAATAATAACGGAAGAACAATCATCATTCTCCATTATTTGACAGTTCGCGCTGATTTCCATCCTTACCAACCTCTAGGTTTTAAAACCAAATTTATATTATGGACTTTTGATCATATTTTAGTATTAGTGCAAAAATTATTAACAATCATTATGCATAAATTTCATTACCAAAAGAAATTATACCAGTCGTATTGCAAGGGGAAATTAATTAAAATTCAATAAAATGCATAGTATATGACAAATTCATTTGCATATTTGATAAAAGTTGACAAACCAGCTAGACTTAAGGATTGTTTGTTTTTAAACAAAAAAGAAAATCGCTACTCTATAGAATAAACAACAAAGCATCTACGGATACGTGTTTCGGAATTATTTTTCCTCATCAGCGAAGTGAATGCTCCACGATCACCATCATAATACGATTTGCAGTATTTTTTACTATAATTCTTTGTAGCTGCCGCTTGTGTTACTGTTATGGCTAGACGCTTCTATTGCCGTTATTTCAAGGAAAGGATTATTTTAATTGAGGAAATACACTTCGGTAGTTTAAGACGTTGTCAGACAGAAATTAAAAGATTAAAAAATAGTATTTAAATAATAAATAAATTAGCCGAAAACCTATTTAAAATGCAGACACTGAACAAACAAATTAATCGAAATTAATTGCCTACCACTACAACGCTAGCGGAAAATTATACACAACCTCTTAAAATAAAACAACAGAGCGACGTGTTCCATTTGAAAATAAAATAACGCACCTTCCTAGCATCATTTTTTTGTAAAGATGAATTTCAATAACACAGCTTCTTTAATGAGATTGTCGAGATTTAGAGAATTCAACAAGGTTTGGTTTCTGTATGCAGATAATCCTTGGAAGTGAAGGTAGAAACAGCCTACTTTTCTTTTAGACATCTTAATTCCCTGTTATCTGAGGATCTCGGCCGGTCGGCGTCTGTAATCTTCACTTACGCCACGTCAGGTCGGATAAGTTGAATTAAAAAATTTAAGTAAAGATGTCTGAAACGTAAGGTAATAAGAATAATACGATTAAGTCATTATTAACAAGACAGGTGCTTTAACTCATACTTGAATGTGTCGGAAGTTTCACAGTGATTCATGTTTTTACGTAAACGTTTACCTAAAACAAATAAAATAGTAATTATTGAATGCCTCTAATTGTTCCATAATTATTTATTTTCGGTGTTGGATGCTTCTGCAATAATATTTGGAAATTTAACAATCCAGTCAACGAAGCCCAAAAACTCCGAATAGGGGAAATAATTCGTGTAGGGGCTAATTTTTGTACAATTGGGAGGAGTGCCCTGAACAACATACTAAAAATGGTGGGAGGTAGTTTAAAAGTCCCCTTTTTACGTGTTTCTTGAATAACTCTTAAACTATGATATCGATATTTTAATTGTATAAAATGAAAGTTTGATGTTAAATGAAGTCGGTTCAGACCGAATATTAATGTCTGTACAACATGTATGTTTGTTCAGGAGACCACTCGTAAACACCTGGAATAAATAATATGGAATCCATGATCTCATAACGAGCACGAATGTAGTAGGTGGTGGCTTCTTGCTTCACCGCGGGAAATGGAATGTAGGCTCCAATATATCTTCAATTTGCGATCTATGCATAGATGTGTACTCAAACATTACGGTCAAAACTGTACTGTTGTTGTGATGATGTCAACAGAACGAAAAAAGCAGAGCAGTCGCGAAGAGGCCTCACAAAACTTCAGTTGATATTAATTTTAATGAAAGCATGAATGTTACTGTTCAACAGAAGCATTTTCTTGCAAACGAAAAGAACAAAACCAGGCTTATCCAACTACTCACTCACAAAATGACGGTAAGAGGAGAAGAAACAAGAGGGGATGCCGATGGCACAATTATAAGATGTGGATGTAGAGAAAGCTGCTGTACATCCTACTATCACAATAATAAGGGAAGATGTGGACTTGATTGTTCTACTCGTTGCTTTGGCACCACCAAGTTGTAACGTATACTTTATGAATCCTGGAAAACGAAACGTGGAATTAAAATTATTTTCAACGAGCAAACTCCAACAGCTTCCTTTTGCTGTAACTCTCCTCCTTCCCCATGGCTTTAGCGGATGCGATACCACCTCCGCCATTTATAATAGATGCAAGGGAGGAATGTTAAGCTGTTCAGCAAGATTCGCAGCTAAGTGAAAGAAATGTCCGACATCTTCACTAACCCCTCTACATTACTAGACAAGGTCGCACAGGCTGGTGAGAAGATGTTTTTAGTGATCTAATAAGCGACTGCAGATGAGCGAGATTTAAATAAACACCGACATGCTGCGTTCCCAAAGTGATTCATCAAGCCAAAACCTGACCTAACCACATTGCCACCAACAAAAGGAGCTGCACAACAACACTCTTTCTTTATTTATATTAACTGTTTCTTTACAAAGATTTCTTGTTACTTACAGCGGTTCGCTTACTTTCTTACAGATACAGCAGTGGCTCAACAACCCCCTATCCCTGAACCAGTGGAGATGGAGCCGAGGGGAAAATGGTTAGACGGTTACCACCAAAGACCCCGTAACTCCTGAAGTGATGTTGAACTCCATCTTTTGTCGATGTTCTACTGGGTGTGGGGGACGTTATGGCTGCCGCAAAGCCCACATTTCATGCTTCATGGTGTGAGGCACTTGCCATGGTACGTGTAAAAATGGTACACCATTAGAAGACAATGTGGATGACGATGATGATTTTGATTCAGCTGACTTTTAAAATGTTTAGATTTAAAATAATGTTCGTGTATTATTACTAAGACAGTTTCTCTATTAGTTTTAAGTTCATTCAGTATTAAAATTTCATTTATGTCATTAACACGCTGGCTGCCGCAAAAAAGAAAGTCCCACTGGCCACCACAATGTTTTATTTTATTTTTTGAGTTAGGAGGGCGCAAAATTGGAACAACTTTGGATACAAGTAGTTTTAATAAATTTTCCCAGACTTTTTTTTATACATTCATACACATGCGGCCATTACTATCAAAAAAATCAAATTCAAAAAGGTTTTATTATAATTAATAATACAATAGTACGCCTGAGTCAAGTCCCGATTCAGAGCCGACCACACCACCACGGCACGCAACGTCGTGGTAGATGGGTGGTCGGGTGAAACGGGTTTAACTCCGGCTTAAACAATAAATGGAGAAGTTAAGTTAGAACTCCTGTTCTTTGGAACAAAAAACTTAATTCTAACAATTTGGCGAACTATAACTAAAATGAGTTTTAAAAACACTTAAAAATTACACTAAGGTTTTAGTTTGTACAGCACACGCGCACAGTTTTAAAAATTGGATTATTGATACGGGAAAAGACTTAATGAAAAAACCCGTTCGTGCCAATGACAGTATTCTTCCGATGGCCTGCCTGCCTTCGGAAAGATAGGGTGCAGAGGAGGTTGTGATTTAAAAAGTTTGATTTACAAGAAGTTATTGGTCGAGAGGGGATTTTGAAAGAGAACAAAAAGGGACAAAAGAACAGAAATTAACAAAATTAACAAAAAGGTGACCAATAGAGGGAATAGAGAATGGGTTTGAGAGTAAAAGGTGGTGAAAGGTAAAAGATGGTGAAATGGAAATTTTGGTATAGGAAAGATTTGGTTAGGAAGGTTGCCGAAAGATAGGCAACGCCTGGTATGGTAATGGGTGTTTCAGGTTGAAAAGTATGGCATTATGCTGTCTGATTCGTGTAATGTCTCGGGTTAGCGGACTGTCACCCAGTTTGAATTGATAGAATTTTTGCGATGTTTCTTGGACGAAGTCCGCTAGTGGAGTTATGTCGTGACAACGTGCATAGAGATCTCTGAGGGAGGTGTACCTATCAGAGGCTGAAATGAGGCGCATACATTTGTGTTCTAGTACTTTTAGTTTTCGCGTTGTCATGGCCGGGATGCTGCACCACACCGGCGCAGCATCCCGGTCCCGCCATTATTATCAATTTGCTGAGACCACGCTGGGTACATGCGGCAGTCAACGTGTTAATATCATTTTTTTTTTTAAATTCGCGATATTTCCACCTCTGTATCTCGTAAAATATTGATCCTAGGAAAAAATGAATCGGAACTTATTTATGGGAAATTTTATCTAGTTTAGTTTTGTACGTGGACACTTTTTCACTAGAGGTCATAGTTTTCGAGTTATTTAAGAAAAACGTAAAAAAGAGACATTTAAACATCAATTTAAATTGTTTCTGGTTGGTTAAAATTTCATCACCTGGATAGCAAACATTCTATCAGAAAATAATTTCATCCAATGGTGAGTTTTGCAAATGTTCCTATAGGTGAAATATTAATGATAATTGGAAATAAATTGGAACTTAGAGATTTGTCTAATAGAACTAAATTAAGCCTATAAACTACATTGGAATTACTTATGCTTTTTATTAAAACTTACTTTCAGTTAAATAGTTTGCTTCTGTCAACAGAACTTTAGTATAGCCACCAGTTCTTTATTATCTCCAATATTAAATAACATTTTCATGGAAACCTAAAAAAAATAATATTAATAATTTAATTTGTAAACCTAAGTGGAGTGGTAGTGGAGATGTGTAGACGACATTTTTGCAATACGTGATGACATTTTTGCAATATGGCCTTACAGCAGAGCACATTTAAGTAATTTTTTAAACCAGAAAAAAAAACGGTTATTTCATTTTACTATAGAAATGCAAAATAATTTTAATCCCCCAAGAGGGTTGTCTTTCTCAAATATTTTAATAAAAAAATTAGATAACACATACGAGACCAATGTTTATAAAAACAGTCTTAATTGCGTCATAAAAAGTGTTATAAAATGTTTATATAGCTAAAATAATTTCTTCAAAAGGCAAAATTTTAACCAACAAATAACAATTTATAAGCAATGTTCTATTAAAAAATTGGTAGGTTTTCTCATGGAACGGTTTTTCAAAAAAACATCGAAAAAATCATTTTCTTGAAAGTAGTCCGAACTATTAGTGACGTTACTAAAATACAATCCTACTTGTTCTCTAAAAATTAAATACCTACAGCTTTTCCTTTATGTTCGAATCAAATATTCAGCATACACAAATTACATTCCTTTGAGCGTACTAATTAATTCTTATTAAATATAAAATTAAATTTCAAATAAACACTCATCTATTATTAAGATTTCTCTGCCCAGTAGCTCGCTCTTGATAAATGGCGTAATATTGCCCTGCAAGTCCACATACATGGTTTATATTTGGCACTCAGTGAGCCATAAATGACCCAAAGATATTAAATATATAATGGGATTTAGCATTCCAGTCTGAAAGCAAAGTACTGACCCTTTCTAATTGTTCTTAATTAAGATAGACAGCAGACCGTAATTAAAATCAATTAACGCTGCTGCTAAGCACAATATATTTAATCAAGTAAATCGTAAAGATAGACTACATTGCATGTTGTTACTACATGAACTATACAGGACGCAATGTGAAGAAAATTGATTCTTTGGAAACAGAATTGCGTAAATTTGTCTCTATGTTCTTATAATATTTTTATTTCAAAACAAAACGATGAATTTTTTTTATAAAGAAATAACTCTCGTGACTCTAACAATTGATTGTTTACCACATACTAAACTAATAGTTATTTACGTAACAAGTCCCGAAAGTGGTATTTTACTGGACGAGTGGGCAAATTTCAGGGCGAGCCGCAGTCAAGTCCTGAATGCCTGAGAGTCTGACAAAAGCACTTTTGGGACGTGTTACGTACGATATATATTTTTTAAAACGGGCACAGTGTTGTACCGTAAACACCATATTATTCTGTTTATATTTTTATAACAATTGTCGCATTTTCAACTAAACGTCAAAATATGTCAAGTTATTTTAGAATTTTAAAGAATACATCACTTGGTTATTATCGAAACCAATAAGTGGGTTCGGTATAGTAGGTTTCGTATATAATTCATCGATATAAAGAAGCTCACAAAAAACCGTAAAGGGTACCGACCGCATAACACTTTCAGTTTATTTACAAAAAAGGCCATAAAGGTGTACGGCTTGTTTTATTATCATCACAAAAATGGTCATACATATTTTTTAACAAGAATGTAGGCCAATCTCACTGAATATAATTGGTTGAAATTTGCTCTAGCCGATTGATGATAGGTTGGAATAAATTATATAGTCAACGTGGACTATCAGGGGTGGACTAACTGTTTCTTCGTCATACAAGTTTAATAAAAAGTTTTATTTGAAACGGTTTTTAATTAATCCGTGAAAGAACGCTCGACACTGTGGAAGTAGACCACGTGATGAAAATGGCCTGAAATTATGTGGAAAAAAAAATGGAAGAATTCAACGTTGATTACCACAAAAATATGGAATCTGATATATTTGAGGAATGGTTTGAGCATACGCTAATTTCGAATTTGAAATTTAACAGCATGATTGTTATGGATAATGCATCTTATCACTTAAGGCAAATTGAAAAATTCCAAATACTTCATCAAATAAGGAAGAAATATAAATTTTTCTGATGAATCACGATCTCTACTTTGAAGAATGTTAATAATTCAGTAATATTACGGTTCAAATTGCGATATATCCGACAAAATTCATAAAGTTTTGAAAATTGGTGGAAATAATCAGGACAGCATATGTAATAATAAACCGAAAAGTTCCCATCCCTAAATTGTGTGCTTCATCCCCTACGACATAGTATTCACCCCAATTTTCGCTTTTTTAAAATTATCCATGAAATGGTGCATTTTACGACAAAAATACCTATGTACAAAAGTGTTCTACAGGAAATTCTCTACAAAAAAAGTTTTTAGACCATTTCTCCTCAAACGAATAGTACGTTGGTAAATCAGGGCCGTAATTAGCGCAAGTCATATAATTCGTTATCTATTTACCATCACCGAAATGTTCGGTGTTACTATAATACTGTCGTTTCTGAAACTCAGCAGAAGTTCCTAAGTAATTTTCTTAACAAAGAACGTTTAATTACAGAGCTAGTGAAAAGGTTTAGAACTGAAGGTATAGATGTGTTCGTTGCTGCGGATGACGCCGATTTATTAATAATACAAACTGTTATAGAAAAATGTAAGAATTGCGATACAGCTGTTGTCGTAGGGCAAGATATTGACCTGCTAGTCCTTCTTATTGCACTTTCTCCCTCTGACAAAGACATTAAATTTTTAAAAGAAAAACAGGGTAATACCTGTAAAAGGATTTACAGTTCTCAAGATTTACAATCTGCAACTTTCTTAAAAAATTGCAAATCCGCCATTTTATTTGTACATGCCATCAGCGGTTGTGACACAACCTCGGCGTTTTTTTCCAAAGGGAAAGTGAATACAATCAATGTATTTAATAAAAGAAGTGATTTACAACATATTGTACAAACTTTCAACAATGAGGAAGAAATTGCAAACATGGGAGAGCGATTTATTTTAGCTTTATACAACTGTACCTCGGCAGAAAAAAGTCTAGATGAATACAGATTTATGTCTTTTAACAGACTAGTTGGTAAAGCCAGCAACACTGTTATGTTGTCAAAACTTCCACCAACTTCTGCTGTCGCTCGGCAACACTGTTATCGAGTTTTTCACCAAATTCAAACATGGAAAAACGTGACGCTCAAAGCTACCGATTGGGGGTGGAAAAAAGTTGGCGGTATATTAATCCCAATAATGACTTTAAAAGAACCAGCTCCCGAATCTGTTTTAACGCTTATTTCATGTTCATGTAAATTAGGGTGCGAATACAGGTGTAGTTGCAGAAAAGCAGGCTTGCGTTGCTCTACAATGTGTTATCATTGCCATGGACAATCATGCTTGAATGTTGAATCTGTGGAAGACGACCAAGATTTATAATTAACATTTGATAATTAGTGGATTAGGCCTACAGGGGATACCACTTTTAAAAAAACGCGCCAAGTACTTTACCTCTAGGGTGGTGTGGAAATAAGTACAACGCGGTCTTTTTATAGAGGTGAGGGGGTGGAAGTTGTATGTTTATTAAAATTGTAAATAAATTTTAGTGCCTACTGCTATTTTAAGCGTTAAACGTTAAACTTTAAGGTAGATCGTACTGTAGAGAGTGCTAGTCGGAATCAACCCTTATGTTTGCGCCATATTTCCCACGTTATTATTAATTTTAGAAAAAAACTGGTAAAAACCTTTTTGATAGAGAATTTTCCAAGGAACAATTTTGTATATAGGTATTTTTGTCGAAAATTACACCGTTGCCGAGATTATCTAGAAAAACTCAAAATGGAGGTAGAAAGGACGTCCTGGGGGATGAAGCACACTATTTAGGGATGGGAACTTTTTGGTTTAGTAATCCTTATGCTATTCCCAACATACCCACCAATTTTCAAATCTTTATGAATTTTGTCGGAATAAAAACGTAATATTCCTGAACTATAAACAAAGAAGCCGCGATATGGACACTCTGTTTAAGATTACCTCCTTATTTTTGTATTTTTAATCCGATAGAGCTGGTTTGGGGGCAATTAAAAACACGGATTTGTCGGAAAAAGCACATTTCCTAAATTTGACAAAAAAGTCATCGAATTAATTCACAGTGAAATTTCCAACATACGAGAAGACGGCTGAAGAAAATCAGTTCACAAAGTAATCAAAGATGAAGATGATTACAGAAAACTGGTCCAAGTCTTTACAAATAGCAAAAATAAATTCATCATTGACGGTGACAATGGCGAAGAATTCGAATAACGGAAAAAAATGTCTATTAATATTTTATTTAATTTACTGTTTATATTTAACGTTCCGTGGGTGCATTTATGACAGTGACAGTGAGTGAGTGGTATTCTGTGTTAGTGATTGTGATAAGGTTCATTATTTTTATTTTGAAAAAGTGTTATTATTTCTAGTAAGTTTACAATATGTTTTATTTGTATCATTTTAAGAAATGTTTTTATTTTATTTATTTTAGTTTGTTTTTATATTGTGTTGCTGTTGAGTTTATCAATCTATTTATTTTTATTCAGTTTTTACTTTGAAACTTTATTATGTTATTTTAGTAGGAAAGTTTATTACGTTGTTATTTTGTAGAATAGTTAGTTATTTTTAACTGAAAAATGCTGGTATATTTATTTATTTTTTTTTACGTCTTACTTCCTAATTAACAATCCTGTCACCATCCTATCCTGGCAAGGGATATGCTTATACCTCCTCGTTGGCCCTTGCTGGCCAATAAGAAAAACTGGTATCGTTGAAGTTTGTGTACGTTTTTGTAAACACACTTATTTTACAGTTCTGATGTCAGATATCGTATTATTCAGTGTTAAAAAAATTATGTACTTAAAAGAATACGTATTTTGGCTAAGATGAGCATAAAAACGTGGATTTAATTGTATTTCATGTAATTACCCTGTATTTGTTATTAGTATAGTTCACTATACAATTGTTAAACGTGTAAAAATTGTCGGCGTCCTTGGCGGTATGGTAAACACCAAGGGCGCCAGCATTTTTTACACGGGTAAGAACGGTGTAGTCAATTACTTCCACGTCCAGTGGAAGTATAGTAACGACAAAAAAATTTTTAAAAATTTTTATTGTCCAAATAGGCTTAAAATGTCATGAAACGTCGAGATTTTAAGTTTGAGCGAAAAAAAATTTCTGTCTGTCTGTCGGTCTGTCTGTCTGTCTGTCTGTCTGTCGGTCTGTCTGTCGGTCTGTCTGTCTGTAACTTTTTTTTGTGCGCACGTTTACTCTGAAACCGTTTAAGATATTGACTTGAAATTTGGTACACATATGTACTTTAACGAGATCTAGAACTAGATTATATTTTCTTCTTGTTCCGCCGAAGGGTTGGGGGGTAAATTGGGGTAAATTTGGGGTAAATAGGTCAATCAAGCAGGTAAGAGTCCATAAAATTGGTATTTAGTATATACAAGAGAAGCTAAGGTCTCAAAAAATTTTTTGGCATTAGCCACCCCCATTACCATCCCCACCCCCTTATTAAAGGAGACAAAAAAAAATTGTGATTTAGTGTATGTACAGGAACCAGAAACCTCAAAATATTTTTTTACTTCATCCACCCCCCCCCCCACTATCACCACCCCACTACCGATGTGGGGTATCGTTTTATGGGTTTTTGGGGTAGAGGATTTCAAATATTATATTATTAAAGTTCCATAAACAATTATTTCCACATACAAAGTTTTTTCGTTGTGAGTGACTTGGATAGAGAATCTGGATGTGGAAGTAGTGATTCCTTGGGCAGCGGTTTTTTACAATTGAACGAGAGTTGAAGTCTTTTAATTCATTGTTTGAAACTAAAAATATATTTTAAGTCCGGTTTTGTGCACTGCTCAACCTAACGCGGGCGGTACACTAACCAAAAGCGGTCGGTGTCCTTTACACTTTTAGCGAGCTTTTTTATATCGCTGAATTATATACGTAACCTACTATAAAAGTTTTTACCGCACTCTCACAATCATTTTTTGGCTCAGTCTGATAAATGCGATTTTCCGTCCTAAAAATAAACTGAAAAAAATGTATTACTAATATGTAATATGCAAGCATGGTAGGATCTTAAAACCAACCAACAGTAGATCGAAAGAATACAAAAGCGGCCAAAATTCGACATTTTTGAAAGTGATAATAATGCTGTTAAATTCTATCGACATAGATATAAAGACGGTCTCAGGTTATACTTGAAAGAATTACGGCAATAAAAACTTCAGATATCGATAATTACACCGCCACTCATAAAAAAAAGAGCCCAAAGAACACCCCCCCCCCCCCCCCCCAAAAAAGTGGTCTGACTCACAGACCAGATCAGAGTACCCTTATGTATTTGGACCTGCTGAAACCGAATCCGAAATCAGAATTGTCAGATTACCTCATTTTCACCCCAAACTCCAAAAAACACCCCAAAAACAAACAAAAAAGTGGTCTGTCTACTGTCCACCCCCCTCTAAAAAAAGTGATGTGGCCTGCAGACCATATCAGTGTATCCTTATGTATTTGGACCCTCTGAAATCGAATACGAAGTCAGAATTATCAGATTCGCTAATTTTTTACCCCAAACCTCAAAAAACACCCCCAAAACAAAAAAAATGATCTGGCCTACGTACCAGATCAGTGTATCCTTACGTATTTGGAGTCGCTAAAACCGAATCCGAAGTCAGAATTGTTCGTTTTTACCCCCCAACTCAAAAAAACACCCCCCAAAAAATTGTCCGTCCGGCGGACCATACCAGTGTCTCTTTATATATTTGGTAGAGATCCAATTCAATTCAAAAAGATTTTATTCAACATTTTGGAACATAAAATGTGTCTAGTCGGAACCCGCCCCGGGGCCAGCCACGACGTGTAGCGTCGTGGTGGACGTGTGGATGGGCGGGGTGGGTCCGGTTTGGCTTAGAGGCAGTGGTTTCTTGACCAGATCTCCTATCTACCGCAGGTGGATTTAAAAACTGGACTAAGATTAAGGACATGTGCTCACATGAGCCTAAAACTAATGGATGTAGCACAATAAAAACTAAAACTCGTTGGCAAGCGCACTGTGAAAAATTTTGGTTGCTGATACGGGAAAACAGAACTGAAGGAAAAAACCCGTTCGAGCAGATGATGACCTCGTGGTCTGACCGCCGTCGAAGAAGATAGGGTATTAAAACGATGTGGTTTAAAAAGGTTGGGATTTATGAGATATTATTGGTCTAAAGGGAATTTGGATGGACAAAAAGGGACAAAAGAACAAAAAAGATGAAACAAAAGATGCGTAAAAATAGAAAAAAAGGAGGAGAAAGGTTGAAGATGTAAAGTTAGCGAAAAGTAGAGAGTAGGAGTAGATATAGATTGTCGTAGAGGGGAGTGTGGCTAGGGGAGTTGCCGGAAAATAGGCAACGCCTGGTATGATAAGGGGTGTTTTAGATTGAAAAGTATGGCATTATACTGGGTAGAGATCCACTGGTCTGGTTCGCCGGACAGACCACTTTCTTGTTTGTTTTGGAGGTGTTTTTTTGGGGTTAGAGGTGAAAAATGAGGCAGTTTGACAATTCTGACTCAGAGGGTCCAAATACATGAGGATACACTGGTATGATCCGCAGGTCAGACCAATTTTTCTTTTGGGGGGGGGGGGGGTGTCTTTTTGGAGTCGGAGGTGAAAAACGAATTAATCTGACAATTCTGACTTCTAATTCATTTTCAGCGGGTCCAAATACATAAGGATACACTGGTCTGGTCCACAGGCCAGACCACTTTTTTTTGTGTGGCTGTGTTATTTTAAACGTACCTACGTTAGGACTATACCTAAAATTATATCGCATTTTTTATATCATTTTATTTACTTTTCTCTCAGATTCTGATATTCTGTAAATCAAGTAATATAAGTAAATACATAAAAGTATTCTTATTGCATTTCGATAAACCTAGCCGTTCTCAAGTAATTTATATTTACAAATCAACGTGTATTTACATCTTATTAAGAAAATCCTTTTCACGGAGTTTAAGTCAATATAATCCTAATCAATAATAACATTTTATTTTTATTTATTTTTGAAGTGGCGGTGATGAATTATAAAGTTTTATATAACATCACGTCACTAGTCTAACGAATGAACATTTCGATGTTTCTAACGATTAGTTTAACTACACTGCAACAAAGTAATATTCATTTAGCCGTAAAATAAAACGCTATTAATCAAATCCGTCTAAAAAATCGCAGAGTATACGATGATGAGACTATGGAAATAATGGAAATATAGCTTTAAGCATAAAAATGTTTAAAATTTATTCACTGCACACAATCACATTTTTTCACATTTTTTTCATTCCACCTGTCTTTTCAAATGTAAATATTAAGTTGTTCTGTTAATAGTTGGCGTAATAAATGGTAATTCAGTCTTCGTTGGGTTCCCATAGCTCCAGCGATAGTATGATGAGCATAAAATAATTGTTCTGACAAGCGAAAAAAGCTCGGCAGCTTTAAAGTAACCCTTATCACTTACCATTCCCTGACACTAACTTTGAATTGATCTTTTTGCCTCACTCGATGCTTCTTACTTTAGTCTTTAAGTCACAGAGAAAATCAACAGGTGAATTGAATATTTTATTTCTGATTTATGAAGTAAATGAAGCAAGATATAATCGTAGAGTAGATGCTATATGTCTGTGTTTGAGGTTATTTTTCAACAAGGTGTAAGTAATTAGAATACTATAAGTGTGACTAAAATAAGATAGTCCTGGAAATGGTGTCTTATTTCAGAAGTATTTATAAAAATAAAAAAAACTTGAACCACTTCCAAAAAAATAAAAAAGATTAGATAGTATGAAATTATATCTTATTACCTAATATCAATTTGAAGCCCGTGCAAAAATGTATTAGTTCAAAAAAAATTAAAATAATGAAAGTCATTAAAAAATTAACAAAAGAAACTGATTACCTAATATTAACATTAAAATCTATCAAAAATACGTTTGGTTACGATATGTTTTTGTATTTACGCCTAATTCAATATCAAGGTAGTAAAGTTCAGTTCACCATGTGAACTGGGTGAAATTTTATTTCATAACACAGCCACACACAATTTTTCGATGCTGAATCTGAATCCGTGGTCAAAAAAATCTATCGTTTCAGTTTTGTTTTTTAGTCAAAAACCTCCCTTAAAGTGGTGTAAATTCATAGAAATAATGTAATAACTTTTAATGGTGTGAAAAATGGTAGATGTTTTGTAGTCGAGAGTAGAGAATATAAACTCGAGCCACAGTAAGCTATTTCTATAAATTAAACCGAAATCTGCCCTTATGGGGGAGTGAATACTACCGCAGGTGAGTGTAAATAACATGTACAAAGGCCAAATTTTTGTATCTCCTAGTGCAAAATATTTGACTCTGGTGCGAACACCAGCCATTACTCTCAAAGGTATGATGTACCTACAGATGATATTTGCTTCCAACAAGATGATGTCTCTACTTTTTGTCAACTTGATGTAAGAAATTATTTCCATGAAGTATTCCCAATTAGACGTATCGGCAGAAGAGGATCTACTGAATGGCCACCACGTTCCCCTGGCCATGCACTGCATTTTTTCTTATGAGGTCATTTAAAACACAAAGTTTATGTAAATAAATCAAACACTTCGAAGAACTGAGGAAGAGGATCATAGACGAAGTTTAAAACGTAACACCAAATGTTATTCAGAATGTTATTGATGGAACTGAACACCGAATTGGCCATTGACAAGTGGTGGTCACCTTGAATATTGACTTTAAAAAAATAAGTCTGTAATGGACACATGAGTTTTTTAACTTTTTTTGTAACTTTCCTTTATGGCTTCTTTTTCGACTATTGTTACAGAGAAGTATATACAGTATTTTATCACTGAATTCATCTCTAAGATGGCTGTTAATTTATACCATTAATGTAGGGAATCCCATTCACAAAAAAGTCTCGAACATGACACCAAGAAATAAAAATACTGCAAACTTTTATTAATAACTTAAATATTAATGATAATAGAAGGTTTGTTATAGCATTTCTCAAATTTCCTCTTCGCCCCTGATATTCCACAATTTTTCAGAATTTTCGGGCCAATACTTTCAGAAACAATTAGCGGAGGGGAGCATCGTAAAAATAAGCATTCTTAATGCAAAAATTGAAAAAAACAAATAAAAACAACTGGAATCCATACATTTAGTGCTTTCATAATTCACTACATTATTAATATTGCAAATTATTACTAATCTACTAGTTGTTTCTCTTGTATGTATTTATTTACATTCCCTCCGAAGAATGGTATATCCACTATGTAATCCTCGTCTTGCAATTACATAGCTTCCACGTATACGCTGACGTACAAGCCGCTAGATGGTTGGACGATATCGCTGTGTTTCCCAAGGTCACCCATCCAAGTACTAACCACGCTGAACGTTGCTTCATTGGGGTATCGAAATATATACCAAATTGACAAATTCCTATGTTTTTATTTTATTTAACTATGATTCACATGTCAAAGGTATATCATTTATTTTCATTGTAAAATCTATAAATATATTTACGTTACAATGAACACAAACGGTGCACACAGAGTAACGCAGAGGCCGATGTTGTGGCAGGTGACATTCAGACTATGCCATTTTACTTTTTGAAACAGTCTTCTTGGAGCTCAATAGAGTTTCTACTTCAAATAAAATCACTCTATTTTGTATATATTATGATTTATATAACATTGAAATGTATAGGGAGAAGAATATAAAAGTACCTACTTAATTTGTCAAAGATTAAAAGCCTCTACTGTACAGGAAGTACAGATTTTAAATGGCATAGGTTTCGACGAGAGGTCAAGGGGGTTTAGGAGATGTTTTTGAAGGGGTATGTTTTTGTGAGACTGTGGATTTTATGGGGAAGGATTTTGTCAGTCTTGTAGAGGTAAGTCGTAAATGGGTAAGAGTTCGTGTATGTATTTGTGACTGTGACGTATGTTATCGTGTCGAATATTAGTTAAGCCTTGTGTCAGTATCGAGTAGATCATTTTATATGTAAAAAAATTTTGAGATGTCTCGTCAATACCGTACGTGCAATGGCAAGTTAGACATAGGAAGTAAGAATTGCAACATCGCTTGTGCCAGGTGACTAAAATGAAATAACAAAGCAAGGATGCTTCAGTAGTCGAGTGCCGACAGGGGATTTTGCCGTTGCTGAGTTGTCATATCTCTCATACTACGTGGATGTACATGTCTAATCCACAATTACACGCACTGTATAATCTCTAATCATTTGCACTTCCATAAGCCTATGCAGATCAGCGATGGTATATATCTATCTGAATTGGTCAGCAAGCGCAACATCTTATTTTGAGTACCTAACTTGAAGCCTTTTGCCCTGTGCATCCGAAAGAAAATTATTCCAGGATACGCAGGCATAAGTCATTATTGGTCTGAGTATAACTTTGTATAATGATATCTTGTCTTCAGTGGTAAGCATACTACGCCAGATGATCAGCGGGTATAATTTGCTGAGAGTTAGACGGACAGAAAACGTCGTTTGGGATTAGCAACTTTCAGATTTCGTTGCAATTTTGAAAAATTTTACTAAACCCGGTTTCACGATTTTACCTTCAACGATTGGATGCGTTATTTGTTCAATTTCGAACTGAGAAATAGCTTCTTTATTATTCTCACTTCCATGTTCTTGCAATTTTATTGACATTCCTTCATTAAATTACACTACACTTTCTAAGAACTGCACATAGAGTACATAAATTCACAACTTTTCAGTAGTATGTAATATTCAACTTTATATTTTGTATTGCTTTATTTATTCCAGCATGCCTGCCGTCTTATTAAATAAAAGTTGTATTGAAGTTCGGAAATGTTATCCTTCTGTAGAATCCCAACTCTTCAAATCCCAAAGCATAACTAAATTGTAGGAATCGAAAGGAAATTGGCAAGTTTTAAATAAATTAACATGGCTTTGATCTCAAAGAAAAGTTCTTCCCTCCGGGCCCTATCCGAAGAAAAACAGAACACACTTCTCCTTATATCAATGTCAGCGATCGAGACACTGATATCATTTAAGGCCTTTGTCTGTCTGCCTTTGAAGAATATGTGTCACGATATGCTGACGTCTCAGTCCATGCATTACCGCAGGATATCCGCAAACGGATATATTTCAAACTCAAAGAAAAGTCGGAAGTAAAGTATCCTATACAAATATATATATTGGAGTATATTGTGAAATGCGTAATATTAAATTTACCTGTGAATTTTATTCGTAGGAAAAGGAGAACGTTTTTTTGTTGGGATAGAATTGAGACATGAAGTATACATAACGAAACACTTTATTTAGATTTAAGCCGTAATAAAGAGCACTGGGATTTTCAAAAAGCTCAAACATGTAGGAGTATACAGGGTGTTTCACTAGGAACGGACATGCTTTAATGACAGATAGAGGAGACCTAGGGTAATTATTATAATCATCCATAGAAAAAGCTAGTTGGTCCCTCTGAAATACAGGGTGTTTTATATATTCTTGCCAAAATTTTATTTGGTTGTTATTTTATAAAGGAATGGAATAATAAGTTCATATTTGGCACATATAATACATTAGTGATCCTGAATAAGTGCCTGTATCACACTCAAAAAAAATTCAGGTCCGGACTCGAAAAAAAAAAATGATTTCTTTGTTCTTCAAGAAAACAATACCTTGTACATGTTTCTTTTTTAATTTCAGTATTAAATTCGAAAATTACTTAAAAAACTGAACAAAATGGCTCCATTATTTTTTTGTCACACTTTTCTGTATACGAAACAAATTACAATAAATCATGCAATATGAGACTAGAAAATATCGATGATGATACACACAAAAAATGCTTCCACTATTAAATTAGGCATTTACTTTTTTTTAAATAATAATGTTTTAATCATCAATTTTTGTGAATGGAGTAAAATAAACAAAAAAAAAATAATGTTAGAGGCCACCGAACCAAGAATCTATTTAATTTCTTTCAATTATTAAAAACTAGTAAAATAACAACATACTTATTAATAACGACAATAATAGTAACTGCTAACTTGCACAAAAATAATGTAAATAAATAAAGTAAATAGCAACATACCAACAATTTATCAGCATAATAATAATTATATTAAAAAAAAATTCAGATATTCAAATATTGTTATAAAACGTGTTTACAAATTAGAATTATAATTAAATTTTATGTTCAAAATGCTCACCCCCAGCCGCAGTACATTTTCTGGTGCGGTTCACGAGATGTCCGATTGATCTTCTAATCACATCTGGATTGTTTCTAATTTCGTTGCAGTAATCAACAATCCTTTGAATTAACTGATCCCCGTCATTAATTGTAGACCTCACTTTTTAAGTTACCCCATAAAAAATTATCTACAGGGTTGAAATCCGGAGACCTTGCCGGCCATACATGAGGACCTCCCGGATCAATCCATCTGTTTGGATATTTATCATTTAAATGATTTCCAATTTGGCTGGAGAAATGCGGTGGGGTTCCATCACGTTGAAAGAACGTACCTCGGATATTTACAATTTTTAAAAGATTCGGTAACGTCTGTTGAAAAAAAATAAGACACGCTTTACCAGTTAGTGTACCTTAAAAAAATGTGGTCCTAACAAGTGATCTCCTACAAGTCCATGGAGAATCTATGTCGTGAACGGCATCCACGTTTTGCATGTGGGTTTTCCTGTGAGTATTTCTAGAATTATTGATACCATCCCTTGTAAACTGCGCCTCGTCTGTGAATAAAGTTCTATAAATTACTAGTCGATTTTCAGATACCCAACGACAAAAAGTGTCGCATCAGGGGACTGACTTCATCGTCTGGTGCAAGACGTTGTACTAATTGAATATGGTACGGGTAAAAACATTCTTTCTTCAATATCCTCCATATCCTAGTGCAAGGAACATCAATCGCAGAGCTAATTTTTCGGGTACTTTGACTTGAATTTTTATTAACCATATATAAAATATTATTTTCTAAATTTACATCTTGCCTTATGTTGCGTTCCGCAACTGCAGCAGTAAGAAACTTACCATGTTCTCTGAAAGTTTTATGGTCAGACCGTCGTCTGTTAGGAAATCGTCTTTGATATTCCCTCTCTGCTGCCCCACCATTTTCATTACAATATCCGTAGATCAAAATTATGTCAGCACATTCTCCGTTTGAAAATTGGTACCGCATTTTCGGAATATTAAATAAATAATTGTATTAAATAACGAAAACTTTTAAAAAAACTTATAAACAAATAATATGACGCTACTATGACCAAGAGTGACAGCTTTAAACAATGACTTTAAACGTTAAGTCAGTTAGTTGTCCCTATGTTATGTTTTTCGTACAATTATTCTGTTGATAGTTTGGTTACAATGTGCATTATTAATATACAACTTTGTTGCTACTGTTCTTCTTATTGTTAATATTGCTGTTTTAGTTCTTAATAATTGAGAGGAATGAAATAGATTCTTGATATATTATTCTATTTATTTTAACCCCTCCGTAAAAATTGGCAATAAAAACGTACTAATTATTGCTGAAATAAAAAGTAAATGCCTAATTTAATAGTGGAAGCATTTTTTTTTGCGCGAAACATTCATCAATATTTTCTCATAAGTCTCATATTGCGTTATTTAGTGGAATTTATTTAGAATGCGGCAAAAGTGTGTCAAAAAAATTAATGAAGCCATTTTGTTCAGTTTTTTATGTACTTTTCGAATTTAATATTGAAATTAAAAAAAACATATACTGGATATTGTTTTCTTGAAGAACAACAAATTTTTTTTTTCGAGTCCGAACCTGGATTTTTTTGTGTGTGACACAAGTGCTTTTTCAGGATCACTAGTGTATTATTTGTACCAAATATGAACTTATTATTCGATTCTTTTACAAAGTAACAACCAAAAGAAATTTTGGCAAAAACACATAAAACACCCTGTATTTCAGCAACGAGAGCCCAACTAGCTTTTTCTATGGGCGATTATGATTACCCTAGGTGTCCTCTATCTGCCTTTAAAGCATGTCCGTTTCCTCGGGAAACACCCTGTATAGATAGAACATGATAGTATGAGCGCCAAAAGGAATAAAATAGAGCCCCGTATGCTCCTGAATGAAACAAGTTGGAAAGTTGCATAAATCTATTCTATAATGATTATTCTATATGAAAACGAATGCTGGCAATTTCAGAAACGGTGCAGACAGTATTGATGACGCAATGAAAATATGAAAAAATAGTCTGTGTAATGAAGGCAAAAATAGTGTAATAGTCCAGGAAATATCTTCGTACCCGTTGGGGAAAATATTCTATGTCGGTTTTTTTGCATAATCTTATGGAAAATGGTCACCTGAAAACAAATCTGCATGTTGCCATGTCTAAAAATGGGTCAAAAATAATTTTGTTTAAACAAATTGCAAAAATTATTTATTTTGCTCCGAACAGTTTTTTTTAAGATTTTTTGGGTGATTATGAACAAAAAAGGTCTCTCGCATCATTTCTCTAAAGTTGATAGTTTTCAAGATATTAATTATTTTAAGTTCGAAAAAACACAAAAATGGCCATTTTCAACCCTGAAAAACAATATAAAAAACAAAAAATTTTAGTGTTGCTAAAGGCCTTAAATATTCTTTAAACACCCCTTAACAAACTCCCAGAGCGCAAAAATCCATAACACGATATATCACATGGTAGTTGGGCTGGTACTGGGGATGATAGAGGGCATGCCAAAAAACATGTTTGAAGCCCTTGGTTCTTGCATACAAACTAAATCCCAATTTTATTTTCTACCTCCTTTAATAATAGGGTGGGGATGGCAATGGGGGGGGGGTGGTTAATGCTAAAATTTTTTATTGTGGCCTTTGGTTTTTGTATACGTACAAAATCATAATTTTATTTTTTGCCCCCTTTAATAATAGTGTGGGTGTTATAGTGGGAGTGGCTGATTAAAAAAAAAAATTGAGATCTTGGCTTCTCGTACATACTACTACGTACTAAATTCCAATTTATGGACTTCTACTTGCTTGCTTCACTTATTGACCCACATTTACCCCATTTATCCCCAGAACCCTCCAACAGAATTAGATCAAAATATAATCTATTTCCTGATCTCGTTATAGTACATAAGTGTACTAAATTTCAAGTCAATATCATAAACGGTTCCAGTCTAATCATGCGCACAAAAAAGTTACAGACAGACCGACCCACAGACATAAATATTTTTTTGCTCAAACTTAAAACATCGACGTGTCATGACATTCTAAGCCCATTTGAACAAAAACAACGTTACTATACTTCCATGCTGTGGAACTAATAATATATCTAGCAACAAAACTCGTCCTAGATTTATTAAAGATATGATTAATAATATAAGACGTGAGAGCTATTTTGCATAGTAAATTTTTCAAACCTAATATAAGATAATTTGAGAATATCAATTTTCGTAATATAAGCGAAAGAGATGTATCGAAAGTTGCAAGTAAATTAAGTCAAATTCTGTGTAGATCCTGATGGCTTACCAAGATTTTTTGTACAAAAGTCTCTGTACAAACCGGAGTTGAGCTGAATCTGTGAAAGATGGCAAGGGCCTAAATTACTTACTTAACTATTTTTTAAAATATATTTTGCCTATTTGAGTGACTTAAAGAGCTGTATTTCAATTCAAAATGGGAGAGGTTCCGAAAATCATAAAAAAGTAAAATTTTCTTTGGGACAAAAAAGAAAATAACTAGTTATAACGAACATGGAACTTCAGCATAATAAACAATATTTTAATTTTTTGTTTAATGTAACTGCTCTTAATTGCCACGTTTAATCTTCTTCTTTACGATTTGAAAAAAAATCAATTTTAAAAAACAATAAATTAAAGTAAAGGCCATTTTTAATAAACAAATTAAAACAAGTTTGCTAATGTATTTCTAAAAATGTACCAAAATGAATCAGTGATTAGCTCAATCTGGTAATTTTCGTAACAATAATTGACTCAAGATTGCATCTTAATATTCAACGAAGGATATTATCATATATAACTTTAACTACTTCAATAATTACCATTTTGCATAGCATGCGGCAGGCAATAACTGCATGATATCTTTATCTTCGGCAATATTATTCTGCATAGGAACAACATAAAATTTTATTATTATTGCTATTAATCTGTTGCATTGAAGTTTGCATCTAAATGTTTCCAATAATACAATTAATATTGTTTTGCTCATCTTGTTTTCAACTTAATTACTAGCAGATATACAGACACGTTTGTTTAAAACTGGACTGTTAGTATTAATGTTACTGTATCAAGTCTCTATTTTATTACGTACTAGCTGAATAAACCAGTGTTGCTCGAGCCGAGAAACAAATTGTTCAGCCCCTATATCCCACCCTATAGTTATAATATTGAGGGTTGCATTTCTTCCGTTGCATCGGGGGAAGTGTGCCAAATATCAATTCTCTACACAGAAATTTCCACCATGCTTGTGTTCGTAAACTTGAGAGAATTTGACACTTAAAATGTGAAGACGGAGTAGGCAATGAAATCGAGAAAGAAAAGGATGTACTTATTTTGTATATTGTGTCTGTTTTCATTCTATTGTCACGTGTTTCCACCCTTAGGAAACTACCCCTTGCAAAATCCGTGGGTTCCAAAAATTATAACAAGAGATGTCCACTAACACACTTTATTAAATATTTACTGAATACTTCACAATACTATTATTAATTTAAATACACTTTACTGACTAAAATCACAATGTTTATCACTTTGTTTCTCTTTGAACTCTTAACCTCACTTTCTATACTTTCTGAACTTTCTGAACTACTCGCCGAGAATGCGGTGGTCGGTCTTTTATACCTAAAAATTACAGATCTCGATTTTTCTGTGATGACGCCACTATTCTCTAGATAATTCCAGATTGTCACTTTGGAATCTTCTGGTAGGTTCTTTTTCGAGTAGGTGCAAATACATCATTCTAGGGGTTGTAACACATTACACTGCCCCCTCCTTAAGCCTGAACGTCCCGGTCAGGCAGTCCAGCCTCTTTCACGTACTTCGCCAGTCTATCCAAGTGTACGATCTTCATCTTGGACTTTTTGTTTCGTTGAATCCGATAGACGACATCATTAATTCTGGTAATAACAGTATAAGGTCCTTCCCAAGGAGGTTGAAGTTTCGGTGACTTCCCTTTCTTTCACTGTGGGTTATACAGCCAAACCAGATCTCCTGCCTTGAACCCTTCTGAACTACCCTTACGGTCGTATCGAGCCTTCATTCGGTCACTGGCTCTGTTCATCTGCTCTCGATCATTCTTCGGCTGTTCTCGACTTCCATTTCTGTAGTTGCTCATCGAAAATGGTTCTCCACGGGCAGCACAATTTTTACACTTGTGACACCAGGCCTCCACATCCTGGCGACTATTCACCCAATAGAACTGTTCCCGTGCTCTACTCAATATCTTGTTTATGCCGAAGTGTCTGCTGGATGTTTCATTATGTGCTTCCTGGAGTACTTCTGGTACACGACACCTGGGAATCACTAGACGCATGGCAACCTGCTTCCCATCTGGGTTTTCCCATGCTCTCCTCAAAAGCCCATCTACGACCGTAAGTGAATCCCATTGTGACCATAAAGCCTTCAGCCCCACTTCTTTGTTGGAAACATCCTTCCATACTGGTCGCGTTCCGCCTTCTTTTGCTCTCAACATGGGTCCGATTTCTACATCGCGCAATTGCTCTTGCCTCAGAGTTTCCTTTGGCCAATTGTCTGGAAGATCGACCTTGACAGTGTTGACTTCAACCATGTTCGGCAATTTTCTCACCTGAGGGTAGCGCTTGCAATCTTCCTTGTCTGGTTTTCTGGATATTGCAGGAGTTTTGACTGCCTGCGTTGTCAACAGCCTGGTTTTCTCTTATTGGTGGTTCACTTTTGACAGAATAAATTGTTCGTTCCCAATTCTTAAGACTCGCTTTCCTACGTCAACAAAAATACCCATACTGTTCCATAATGTCCAGTCCCAAAATGAAGTCATCCGTGATGTCAGCCACGATGACCTTGTGGTCGAACCTTAATTGTCCAATCTGCAAACCCGGGTCTACTTCCCCATGAACCGTAGCCCTGTCCCCCGTAGCTGTCCGGACGATCACTTCATTTTGCCTCTTGGTAATCTTTATGCCCGATATAAATCCTGGCCGTACTATTGATGACGTAGTACCTGTGTCGATGGTAAACAAACACTTTCTTTCATTCACATGGCCTTGTAACAATAGACTATTCGAAATTCCTCGAAGCTAGGAAATCTTTATTTCTCTGGGGTCACTGCATTCCCTAGCCAGCACAACCCCCCTGGTATAGTTTTCCTGCTTCTCTTCAACATTCACAGCATTTACTCGACTCTTCGAGTTCTGCTGTTGACAGTCTCGTTTCATATGTCCCACCTTGCCGCAGTTGAAACATTTAATACCTCCGCTCGGCTTTCCTCTATTTTGTTGTTTTTCTTGCTTTCCGAGGCCATCCAATTTATCACATAATTTGGTGAACATTTTCTGTATCTCAGTCAACATAGGGTTCTGGTTCATTTCTGGTTGCGATTCTTCGAGAGTCACAGCTCGCACTCTCGACCTTGGAGTATCCCTGTAAGCGGCTTCTACTTCAAGTGCACGCACCAAAGCTTCGCTACTACTTTGGTGTCTCGTCAGCCTCAGAACTCGCCTGACCTCTTCGTCCCTTATACCATCTAAAAAGGCCCCCACGGCTAATTGCTCCTGAAATTCTCTAGGTGCACTCGGATACGCCAGGTGTGCCAGTCTCTCTATGGCAGCCTCGAATTCTTGTAAACTTTCTCCAGCCTTTTGTGTTCGCGATTTTAGCTGGGCTTGGTATACTTGGGCGAGATGTTGGTCGCCATATCTCAAGTCCAATGCACCTTCCAAGACTTTGAAGTCCCTTTGTTTATCCACTGGGATAGTCTGAAGCAACTCTGAGGCCTGGCCCCTTAACGCCAGAACTAATGCCATGGCCTTTTCCTCGTTATCCCAGTTGTTCGCACATGCTGCTGCCTCAAACTGCCTCTTGTACGTCGTCCAGGAACTTTGGCCGTCAAAAGAAGGAGGTTTTAGTCGCTGACCTGATGATACCACCTGCTGGCTTCCTCTATCTCTCAACTGTCGTTTAAGCCGGTCTATTTCTCCTTTGACTTCTTCTTCGAACTTGTTTACTTTTTCTTTAACTTCATTTACCTCCCCTTTGACTTCGCTTACTTTCTCCTTGATTTCACTCTTTAGTTCTTCATTGGCAGAAATGATTGCGTCCTGTTGTGTTTTTATTTGATTGCTCAGAATTTTCCTTAATTCTTCCTGGCGTTTTTCTTGTTCTTCTTTTTCTTCTTGGCGTCTTATTTCCAGATTTTCCATCATTTTCTTTAATTCGTCTCTCTCTTCTTGACGTCTTCTTTCTTGCTCTTCTCTTTCTTCTCGACGTCGCTTTTCTTGTTCTTCCTTCTCCTCTTGACGTCGTCTTTCTTCCTCTTGACGTCTTTTCTCCTGTTCTTCTTTATCTTCCTGACGTCTTCTTTCTTCGTCCTCTTTTTCTTTCTGACGTCTTATTTCCTGATCTTCCATAATTTTCTTTGATTCGTCCCTTTCTTCTTGACGCCGTTTTTCTTCCTCCTGGCGTTTTCTTTCTTGCTCTTCTTTATCTTCCTGCCGTTGCTGCGCCATCATTTTTTGGAATTGTTCGAATAAGTCCTGTATTTGTTTATCGGATGCCATACTTCTTGTTGTTACGGGCATACGATGAAATTAAAATAAAATAAATTTAACTGTCACGTCAATATCGGTAATGGAACTTTCCAGACAAATCTCGAAATAGCACGAAAAAGTCTTATCCAGAGACTTTCGTCACTATCCAGTTCAGAGAATTTAATGTTTCCACTCTTAGGAAACTACCCCTTGCAAAATCCGTGGGTTCCAAAAATTATAACAAGAGATGTCCACTAACACACTTTATTAAATATTTACTGGATACTTCACAATACTATTATTAATTTAAATACACTTTACTGACTAAAATCACAATGTTTATCACTTTGTTTCTCTTTGAACTCTTAACCTCACTTTCTATACTTTCTGAACTTTCTGAACTACTCGCCGAGAATGCGGTCGGTCTTTTATACCTAAAAATGACACATCTCGATTTTTCTGTGATCACGCCACTATTCTCTAGATAATTCCAGATTGTCACTTTGGAATCTTCTGGTAGGTTCTTTTTCGAGTAGGTGCAAATACATCATTCTAGGGGTTGTAACACATTACACTATTATTCTGGTATAATAAATGTTCAGTCGTTTTAGGATAGCGAACTGGACAATAAAATATGAGTAAAAGAGGGAATATGTCATTTCAATTTATCAGGATCAACTGTTGAATACGCCCCTATTATAAGTTAAGTGCTTGGTACAAGCGGATTAACATTATCTCTTGTAGGTGGAAGGACGTAAAAACATATATTATATCTTACTCTGCCTACTTTGCCATCCAAAAACGACTGAACTTTATCAAGGTCCACTCCGATGACCTGTAGATCTACGTTTTATTACTCTGCCTATGGGTGCAAATAAGACATAAAGTATATACTCCTTTGTCCAATTTTGTTGTCGACTTCACCTTCGGATTTTAACTAGCTAGCTGTCTTTGGGTTGACGCATTTTATGTCTTTTTTTATTGATAGGTTAAGTGCATACTTCTGTTTATTTTGTTGCGTATGCCTCGTTTGTTAATTTTTGTGTTGTTTTATGTCTTTTACAGTGATAAGTGAAATACAGTGGGATATAGGTATGAAAATATAGTTCAATGAGGAGTGTTTAGGGGCGTTAAGGAATGTGGGAATAAGTGGAGTGAAAATGGTAATATTTATGGATTTAGCTAAGGAGGTGGTAAAAATGGGTGGCAATGTGTTAATGATAAAGCTGCTAACTATGGGTTGACGGAAAGGTCATGTAGGAGTTGTATAGGAGTGATAATAGCAAGGTACCTAGCAATTCCAACGTATACCAGTTAAACCCCTCCGCTCCCCTCACTAAGCTTCATCTTCGACATAGCTTGCGGTTCAGGTGCTTCCCAGTTATTTTCGACATTGTTGTTAACAAATGTTACAGATATTGTTTAAGCAAAACGTACCAGAATAGTGCAGAGAATTATTTTCGTTGTTTTATTGTTGTAATAGATATGATTATATTTATAGAGCACCCGCTACCGTTTCGAGTTTATAGGTGCGCGTCTCGCGTTTTAATGCAACTTCCAGAAATGTATTTTGCATAGCTTTGTTGCGGCAAGCTTGCAGCAAATTAGACTAGCATATTATCTTGTTATCTTGCTGCTCACTCTTCAGCTCCTACTTTACGTAACGTGATAATACATAGTTTATGACACTCTTTGAGCCTCAAATTATTGAGCAGTAAATCTTTTGTTAAAATTGGTTCAATTATTTCTGAAATTACATTATTATTATTATTATTATTATTATTTTTTTTTTTCCGCGTGTGCGATGCTGGACAGTTCTCCCGTGTCTCCGACATTCTCACGGGAGAAGCGCCAGCGGATTATCCACAGCTACTCCCCGCGTCCCGCAGGGTTAGTGACTGTAGATGCCAGATTCGTGTGCCCTAAGAAGACGAAGGGACCCCAGGATAACTGCCTTCTGCATTTGGCCTGCCAACCACTCGGCTGACTTTTGGCAGGCTGGTATGGCCTTTAATTCCGAGAGCAGCGTAGGCCTCATTCCACCAAGTACACCGATTATCAGGACGACCATCTTGACCGGGTAGTCTGGGTATAGCACTCGGAGCTCATACCGGAGATCTCGGTATTTAGTCCGTTTTTCGCCCTCCTTCAAGATGATGTTTGTCTCGGCAGGTGCCGAGAACTCGATGACATACATCATCTTGGTTTGGTGGTCTAGGAGGACTATGTCAGGCTTGTTTGCCTGAATTTGCCTGACCGTCGGAAACGAGTAGTTCCAATATATTCGGCACTTCTCGTTCTCTCTTATTATTATTATTATTATTTTTTTTTTTTTTTTTTTTCGGTTTCCCGTTGCCGGACAGGGCTTCCGTGGCCTCCGACACCACACGGTAGCCGCGCCGGCTAATTAATTACAGCCACTCTCCACGACCTGTGGAGTTAGTGACTGTAAACACCTGAATCATGTGCCCTAAGCAGACGAAGGGACCCCAAGATAACCGCCTTCTGCATCTGACCTGCCAACCATTCTGCCGAATTCTGACAGGCCGGTATGATCTTTAATTCTGAGAGCAGCGAAGGCTTCATCCCTCCGAGTACGCCGATTATTAGGACGACCATCTTGACCGAGTAGTCTGGGTACAGCACTTGGAGCTCATACCGGAGATCACGATATTTGGTCCGTTTTTCCCCCTCCTTCAAAGCGATGTTTGTCTCAGCAGGTGCTGAGAATTCGATGACAAACATCACTTTGTTCTGATGGTCGAGGAGGACTATGTCAGGCTTGTTGGCTTGAATGAGCCTGACGGTCGGGAACGAGTAGTTCCAATAAATTCGGCACCTCTCGTTCTCGACAACGGACTCAATATCTCCGGGGATGTAAGGCAGCACTGGTGTTTGATCTACCCCGTACGAGTGCCTTAGATGGTAGTATAGCACTCGTAAAGCCGCGTTATGGCGGTGGATGTAGGCCGAAATCGCGTATATCGGGCATGCTGAAAGCAAATGCATCAGCGATTCCGGCGCCTGACGGCAGGTCCTGCAGTTGATATCAGGGACCTCTACACCCATTACGCGGCTTTGGTAGACCAAGGTGTTTATTACACAATCCTGACAGGCCACAATGAATCCCTCGGTCTCCGACTTAAGCCCAGCTGACCTTAAAAAGGCGAATGTCAGCCTAGTCGATAAACCCAGTGTTTCTATGTTCTTATAGAACACACCGTGCATGGGTTTATCGACATGTTGCCTGAACAGATTCTCCTGTTCGGCAGCTTTTATTTGGGCTTTCAGACGATTTGGTTGAAGCTCGGTGACTGACTCTGGATCAGCACCGCGCCGGCCACCTCGTCTGACGTCGAATACGAGACCAAGTTCATCTGCGGCTCTTTTTGCTGCCTTAAACAATCCTGCGCCCACCCCTGCGATTTCGTGATCTCTCACTAATAGCAGGAGCGGATCCTGAGGATGTTACATGCCATACTCAGCGCTACTCTGCCATGTATACACTCCAGGCCCAAGAGTCCTCGCCCCCCCCGATGACGTGGGAAGTAAACACGAGGAACGGACGATCTAGGATGAATACTCCTATGGATGTTCATCATCTTGCGGGTATCTCTGTCTAGTTGGCGCAGCTCATCTACAGTCCATTTTACTACTCCAAAGGAGTAGAGCAGAACAGGAACGGCAAGCATGTTAGTGGCAGACGCCTTATTCTTCCCCGAAAGTTCGGAGGACCAAATCTTTCGGAGTAGGCGTCTGTACTTGCCGCGGAGAGACTCCTTTATTTGTTTCACATCCTGGATGTGATGTTGTTGCACACCCAGGTATGTGTAGGTCTCCCCGGCATCCAGATGTCTCAGAATGCTTCCGTCTGCGAGCTGCGCATCTTCAGAGAATTCCCCGCATCGCCCTCTCTTGAGGTGGACGACCGCGCACTTGTCCAACCCGAACTCCATACCAATGGCCCGCGTGTACTCCTCGACCACCCTTAGAGCATTTTGAAGTTCACGCTCACCGGAGGCATACAGTTTGAGGTCATCCATATAGAACAGATGGGTGACCTTATGCCTCCGGTTGCTGGGTGGGCCACAGTGGTACCCGCGGGTTTGGCGGAGTTCAACAGATAACGGCAGCAGTGAGATGCAAAAGAGGAGGGGACTCAGAGAATCTCCCTGGAATACTCCTCTTCTGAATGCTACCTGTTCTGTCGTAACCCGCTGTGCACCTGATGTTATGGTGAAGCGGGTCCTCCAGAGTGGCAGCAGTTGTTCTATGCATCTCACTAGTGGCTCTGCTTATTATTATTATTATTATTATTATTATTATTATTATTATTATTATTATTATTATTATTATTATTATTATTATTATTATTATTATTTTGTGTTCACAACATTTGTTGGTATTTCCTTCCAAGTGCGGAGGTTCCTCAAGCACTTGAGAGATTCTTACTATTCCTAATGGATATTCAGCGTCCTTCTACATAGACTACAGGTGTCTATTATGACTGATTTTTGCATTTTACTTATTATATGTTTTTTAAGGTTTATGGAGCTTAAATTCGGTTCCAGGTTTTTAGGTATTTCACCTGTTGCTCCTAGGATGATTGGGACAATGATGACTTTGTCTTGTTGCCACATTTCTCGTATTTCCTCTGCAAGTGGTAGATATTTAGTGAGTTTCTCAGTGTTTTTCTTCTCCAGGTTTGTGGCATTAGGAATCGAAATTTCAATGAGATAGGTAGTACGCTGATCTTTGCGTTGCAGTACGATGTCGGGAACATTATGTTGTATGGGCCTATCAGTTATTATTTCCCGGTTCCAATATATTTTTCTTGTGTCAGTATCTATGACATTTTCTGGGTCGTACTGGTAATAGGGAACGTTGTCTGTTACTATACCTTCTTGTTGACATATCTCTTGATGTATAATTTTGGCAATGTTATTGTGCCTTCGTGTATACTCCGTGGCTGCAATAGTGGTACATCCGCTTACAATGTGGTCGATCGTTTCAGGTTTTGATCTGCATAGCCTACATTTGTCATCTGTTTGACGGTCTCCTATTATATGTCTTCTGTAGTATTTTGTGTTTATTACTTGGTCTTGGATGGCTACTAGGAATCCTTCTGTCTCTGCGTATAGGTAACCTTTCTTTAACCAGTCATAAGATGCCTTGTTGTCTATGTGTGCTTGTTCCATGGTCTGCGGGTGTTTGCTGTGCAGAGGTTTTCTTTTCCAGGTATTTAGCATGTCGGCTCGAGTTATAATATTTTCTTCTATATCGTAGCCTGGATTGCCTAAATTTAATGGTGTCAACTTAACATCTGCTTGAATCATGTGTCTATGCAGTGTTGTGTCTTGTGCCTTGCTTATAAAGTATTCTCTTAGCTGTTTTATTTGGCGGTAATGGAGGTTGGAGATGGAGATGAGCCCTCTTCCACCATCAGATCTAGGTAAATATAGCCTTTCCTTTGTACTCCTTGGATGATGTACTCTGTGTTTGGTGAGTTCTTTTCTAACTTTTCGGTCTAGATCTTGTAACTCAGTCGCTGTCCATTGGATCACTCCGAAGCTATAAGTAAGTACAGGGATAGCAAAAGTGTTGATAGCTTTGAACTTGTTTTTGGCCCATAGTTCCGTTTTCAGAATTTGGGTCAGTCGTTGGTCGATTTTTTTTTTTTTTTTTTTTTTTTTTTTTTTTTTTTTTTTTTTATTATATATTTTTTTATTTATATTATTTTTTATTTATTATTATTATTTTTATTATTATTATTATTATTATTATTATTATTATTATTATTATTATTATTATCCGTAACTTCTTCTCCCTTTCGTTAAAGGGGTAACCTTGACTTATCCCAGGTATTGTTACCATAAGGATTATTATTATTATTATTATTATTATTATTATTATTATTATTATTATTATTATTATTATTATTATTATTATTATTATTATTATTATTATTATTATTATTATTATTATTATTATTATTATTATTATTATTATTATTATTATTATTATTTTTTTTTTTTTTTTAGCTAGCTAAAAACCAGTCACCCTTCTCTGTGGCTCCGACCCTCACAGAGGGGAGCTGGTAGTACCGGTAGCCACTCCCCACGCCCGTGGGGTAAGTGACTACTGGGTCCGGGAATCGTGTGCCCTGAGCAGACGTAATGAACCAAGAATGACGGCCTTCTGCATTCTGCCGGCTAAGATCTCTGCCGAGTTTCGGCATGCCGGTATGATCTTGAGTTCCGAAAGCAGTGTGTGTCTCGTTCCACCGAGGGCTCCTATAATCAGTACCACTATCTTAACAGTATGGTCTGGATACAGTCTGCGGAGTTCGAAGAGCAGATCTCGATATTTTGTCCGTTTTTCCTCCTTCCTTCAAGACAATGTTGTATTATTATTATTATTATTATTATTATTATTATTATTATTATTATTATTATTATTATTATTATTATTATTATTACTATTATTGTTATAGGTTATAGTGTGGGCGCACAATAGGCGAGAGATGCCTCCAGTATAAGGTTTAATGTCTGGGCGGTCGGCCACTGATTTACCGTAGCTATTTTAATTCCTTCCTTTGATGTCGGTGGTTGACATTATACGGTGTGGAACACGGTTGCACTTGTCTTCATCCTGCTTCCATCATTCAAGTGCCAAATATTTTCGCACAATGTTAGTGGTATCCAGTATTCCTGCTTTCTGCATTATTCGTAGGTATCAATTCTGCAGCTAAAGATTTAGTTTTGCAGTTTTTCAATCTTTAGTGGCCAATCCATTGGCATATATTACAAGAGGCACAATTTCTACTTGTTGTAATTGGTATATATCCTTTAGTTCAACTGCCAACGGTAGGTATTTTCTTGTCTTTTCTGCAATTGTTCTTACTATTCCATGATCCAGTGACACCGCAATGTCAATGATTATTGCCTTCCGATCTCCTTTATCAAATATGACAATGTCAGTTCCATTTGCCTCTACTGCCCTGTCCGTATTAATGGACAGTATCCCACAATATCTTGGCAGTGTCATTTCGGAGAATCTGTTCAGGCCTACACTTATAGTAAGGTACGTCCTCCTTTGCCTCCTTAATTATTATTCACAACGCCTTGCTACGAAAACATCGATATGTTTTGTGATCCATTAATTACTCTAGTTGGTCTCCCGTTGCTTCTGAAAAACTAGCTCCCTTCAGCTCCTTGGTGACATCAACCCTGTCTCTTACCATCCGGTTTTCCCTGAATTATCAACCATTCTAGACGGTCTTTTTTTGGCTGATGTGGACAAAGTATTGGAGAATTCTATGATGTACTCTATTGTCGATTAAAATAATTATTTTTTTCGATGGGAAGACGGCTTCCTTAAATGCAATGAATGTGCAGTGGGTTAGTATCTCAATGTTCTTAATTCCACGTAGACGAAGTTCCACCCGAACGAAGTTCCATGCGGATGAAGTCGTGGGAATCAGCTAGTCATATATATATTTTAAATTCAAAATAAAAATTTCAAGTCTAACTGAAGTTATTATGGTTACAAAAAAGAATCTTCTTACACACAAACATACACAGACAGTTTCTATTCGATATATGATTTCAATTTTTAAAAGTTTTCTGTACAGAACTATTTTATGCAATAATTTTGTGCAGTGTGCGATTTTATGCAATGATTATAAATCAAACAGATTTCAAAATTAATATAAAAGATACGAACAGGTAAATGGAAAATCAATTAGTCCAATAAAATATTAATAAATGTTTCGACTAGGATGAATTACCGATACCGAAGTCACCTTGTGGAAATAATCTCAATTTTTTCGGATATTTTTGCTGTTGTTAATTCATTATAGTCCAGAAAAGCCTCTAAGGGAATGGGTTTTCCTACCATTTAGCGAAAATCATACACTCGCATATTATTATATGATGTTTAGAGTAGATAATAGAAGGATTATCAGGTAAATCGAGACGGTCTCTACCCTGTAACGAGATTACGAACTTAATTACTGGGGATTCCATTAGCGTAGCCTACATCTAGTACGTCCCAACATCCCATTACATGTAACTATTACAACACAAACGCAAACTACTGACAATCACAGTATGCTTCTATTGAGATTCGCTAAATTACCTTTCAATTGTCATATAAAACAATGGGAAAAGCAATTATTAAATATATGTAATAGATGATGCTTTTGCTTCTGGGTTTTCCTCCGGTGTTATGTGAAATCTCAAAAAACGGTAAACTGTCTGATAATAATTAAAGAATAGTCTCGATAAAAGAAATTGTTCATAATTTTTTTAGTATAGCTTAAAAAATAATAAATTTTAAATATAAAAAATATTTGAAATAGTCATTTAAGGCAACCCCTCTTAAGCATAAATAACTTTCGATTATACTATTCTATAAATGCTCCATATAAACTTTAAAAAATTCACCCAAATAATTTTTCAATATTACCAACAGATTAATAAAAATCAACTGCTAAGTTGGAATTCCAACCAACAAAGAGCCTGTTATTTTATTAGGTCAAAATATTTAGAATTTGATAAAAATTACATTCAATAAGATTATATTGAAAGTATGGAATTTAACAGAAATTTCAACTAGATTAAGCATTATACTAATTTTCTTATAATTGTTGCAGATTCTATAAGATAATTTTCGCAGTTTTTTGGGAATAATGTTAGTTTTAGATATTTTTAAATTTTTAATACCTATTTAGTCGGTTAGACACTCGTCAGTAGAAAATAGAGTAAAAAGAAATAAAGAACTACATCCAATCTATGTACGTTTCGAATGGTACCTTTGATTTAGTAATTTTTTAGTAGAGGTGACTGATGCCAAAAAAATGTGATGGGATGTCGAGGGGATTTGTATAAGGAAATAGAAGTCTTATGTATAATGTATTATATTATATTGACATACATTATTTATTGTTATTATCTGACAATAGTACACTTAAATTACAAAATAATAATATAAGTAAGTAAGCACAACTAGTGCATATTACAATTCACCAACATCCCCTTTTAATATGAGCAGTTGACTAAAATAAAGTTTTTCAAATAAAGTTTCATTTAGGTTAACACACAATTTCTCTCTAAACTGAGCTGTCTTGGTACCTCCCAAAGGTTTAGTTAATAAGTCCGCTACTATCATCTCAGTAGACATATATTCAAGCTGAACTGGACCATTCTGAATTGCATTCCTTATAAAATGATGTTTAGTTTTTATATGCCTTAAGCGCTTGCTAAATTTTCGGTTCTCTGACAGTTTCTGGGCTGGTTTACTATCATTGTGCATAATAGGAGTCATCTGTTTCTTATTCAATAGTTCTCCCAAGAAATTAGAGAAAAAATACTTTCCTGTGCCCCATCAGTTAACGCTTTATATTCTGCCTTTATGCTCGATATAAATACGCTACCTTGTTTTCTGCTTTCCCCCGATTACCACGATTTCTCACATTATTACCATGAGTACCACTATAGAACATACATTCTAGGAGGGCTCTTGAATATCCGGCATCTACAAAACCAGTCCTCCTCTGCATAACCCACAAAGATTTTTCGGACTGACTTAGGATTAAATTTCTTCCTTTTCTGCACAGGAACATGTATTTCGGCTGCGCAACCAAATACTCTTAGATTGCTTAACTCACTTTTCTCATCGGAAGTTATTTATTTCTTCTTGTAGTCCTCTTTCTCCGGGCAATCTGATGCCTTGAGGTTCTGTTCATGACAACGACAACAACAAAATATAAATTTCTTGTTATCACCTTGCCTGTTCTCATATTTCTTGCTGCCATCTTTGGCCTTCTATGATTTGAAATATTTCTTCTTTCCACTTGCATAAAGTGCTACATTGTTTGAGTCAATATGTTTTCTGTCATCCATTGACAAAAGTTTTCCAGTCAGTTCATCAACAGTAATAGGATGGGCCAGGCGTCTGAGACTACAACGTAAGTAATGATATTGTAAATTGGAGTTGTGTAAGTCAGTGGATAATTATTTGACAAAGATTATAAATCTTGCTCATCAACTAGAAAATATTAACGCGAAAGTAAGTGATGGTGGGTTGATTTCCACAATTCTTGGTGGTTTAACTGAGAAGTTTGAGGCTTTTATTGATTTTTATGGGGTTATACAAGATAGCCGCCATGCGAGACATTTATTCTTTACAAGAATAACTCCTTCCAGAGTGCTCATACGCAAAATCTGCATAAAACATTTTCTGTTCTACATGAGTCAAAGAACAAATTTAGTTCTTATAAATTTTTTCGTATCTTTTATCAATTAAGAGTTATGATTCATGATACATGTCACTATCGGTTTAAAACATAATTTAGCCATCGGTTATTTATTAAGGGAAGAAAAATAATGATTCTGCTGCTATTTACTCACAAAAACTTTAATAATAACTAGTATTAATACATACAATTTGTAGTAGGACGTAGTAGTTGTATTATAAAATTGGTTCTTAAAATAAATTATGTATTGACAGAAAACAGTATTTAGTGATACTATATTATTATTCTCTTCAAAACAATGTATCATCACCATCTAAGTCATTCGATGAATCTTCATGCCTTGTATGCTCATCACAGTTGTCACACATGTCTTCGTCTCCTCCACACACACATAGTTCTGTGCACTTAAGATCGTGGAAAGAAATTTACATGGTGGAGCACATGATAGTATACACACAACAGGAGCATAATGGTCGTTTTTTAGTTCCCAGCCGAAGTTTAATGGCTAAGGCAGATTAGGGTAGGGATGGTCAGCACGGCATCATTCTATGGTTTGATAACGAACTCTATCAACATATGGTAACAGTGATGCTCTTGTTTTCTCCTTGAGTTTCCTTCTTTGTGAACATCCACCACCTCAGTTCTCCAATGTCTGATATATTTGTTCCAGGAACATAGACTTGACATATGAACTTTTTTATTAATAGTCTATATGTATCAAGAAAATTTTCCAAGCTTCCAGGTTTGCTTACAGCTTCGAGAATGTCATCATCTGCTTTACTGAAGATTTTCGCTTTCTTTGCCAAAGTCCCTGTGGTGTCACTTCCGGATAATGCATGCAGACCTAATAATGCTAAAGTAAGTAAGTATGAAGACATCTGTATCAGGTGAGTAAATATGAAGTTGTGTAGCACCGCGAAGACAGGCGAACATGGAATGCAAAATTATTTTTGTATCTGCCACCTCATGATTGCTTTTCAGTTCATCTGTTTCAATCCCCATTGAACACTTTGCTGTTTCCCTCCAAGATACAAATAAAGTTCTTTCCAGTTGCATATTGTATTGCTTTCTCGGGCAAGTAAGCTGTTAACTCATCTTTAGTCTTGACATGAGACAACAATGACTTGATAGATGTGTTCCCAATGTACGTTGTATCACTGATCTTGTAGTGGACAGGTTGTTCTTTTCTTACGCATAGAAGATTTTAGTGAAATTTCTCTGTATGTGTCGAAGAGTAAGTGGGTTTCATCGTAACGTGATAGTGTATATTTCAGTTTTTTGTTAAATTCATTTGCAAGATCACTACAGGTTTTAATAGTGGGTTTTTTTTCAGGACTTGTACTTCTGCCATACTATCAAGAACAACTACTGTGAGTTTATTAGATACTACTGAAGGACTTAATGTGGAAGATGTCTGATTTTCTGGTGAATGCATATTATCAGTAGTATCCCCCCCCACTTCATTTACAAACTGAAATATAGAAACTGCAATCTATAAATTCGATATACGGGCAATAAATGTAGTAGATGATTTATTACATTTGTTGCAGAGAAACAGAGCATTAAATAGGCTAGGCAATAAATGTATGCGAATAAATTTGTGTTATGTGGTAAAACTGGCGTGTAACTCTTAAATGGTAAAAGATACGAAAAAAATAATAAGAACTAAATTTGTTCTTTGTCTCATGTAGAATAGAAAATGTTTTATGCAGATTTTGCGTATGAGCGCTCTGGAAGGAGTTATTCTTGATGTAAAGAATAAATGTTTCGCATGGCGGCCATCTTGGATGTATAACGCCATAAAAACCAAACAGCGCAATTCTAAGGTAAACACCCGGTACTACACCATTATCTAGCATATAATAAAGAGATTCCACATAGTCGCACCTTCCCAAAAAATCCCACGGAATACATTATACCCCAGGACTATAATATTCTAAGCTTATTTAACAAAAAAAAAATCAATTTGTCTTACGATTAGATATTATCCATTACGTGGATATGGAAGTAATATATGTTTTTAACGGTAGTTGCGACATCATATGCAGATGCCCTATATGCTTTAATCATTATAGAGTTGGTATTCTGGTCATTTTTTTGGGCTGTTTTATGTTTTTTGCACATTTGACTGAACTTTACGAAGAAAAAATTGTACTGTATTAAAATTAGTGTCTTTATTTTTAATTAGCTTTTGTATTTGTCAATCATTATATAACCCATAACCTACCAATGCTTTGTTTAATAAAAAATCACCCTACTAGAATTATTATATTTTTAAGCAATTATTATTTGAGTTAAGTTATGGGAGTCGTTAGAATGTCCATAGATTAATAAAAGCGAGCCCCAATTTTATATACATCTAAAATTATATGAAGGGTGCGATACTGATGACTTTAATTACATGGGAGAGTAAGTAGGAAAGTCATCTTAATTCAAATTAGTCGCAGAAAATAAACAAAAGGGGTGAAATTCCATATTAATAACATTGCTTGGTAGAATATCTGAGTATTCATTTTAATATATTTTAGTCAGCTACACGTAAACAAAGTAAATATATAAAAATAAATTTTATTGTCTTATTAAATACAAAAAACTATTTTTTAACTACCAATGCAATTCTGCTGAAATTAGAATTATATCTAATTTCGGAGAGTACGAACTACTTGCGCTGGACGAAACACATAAGTGTACCAAATTTCAAGTTAAACGGTTTCAGAGTAATCGTGCGCCCAAAAAAGTTACAGACAGACAGAAATTTTTACCCAAATTTAAAATCTCGACGTTTCATGTCATTCTAGGCCTATTTGAATAATAAAAATTTTCAACATTTTTTTGCGTTACTAAACTTCCACTGGATGTGAAAGTAAAAAATACAATGGAATAAGAAAAAAGCCGCTGCCCAAGAAATCACTACTTCCACATCCAGATTCTCTATCCAAGTTACTCACAACGAAAAAATTTTGTATGTGGAAATAATTGTTTATGGAACTTTAATAATATAATATTTGAAATCCTCTACTCCAAAAACCCATAAAACGATACCCCACATCGGTAGTGGGGTGGTGGTGGTGACAGGGGGTGGGAGTGGCGGGTGGATAAAATAAAAAATATTTTGTGGTTTCTGGTTCTTGTACACACACTAAATCACATTTTTTTTCATCCCCTTTAATAATGAGGTGGGGGTGGTAATGGGGGTGGCTAATGCCAAAATTTTTTTTGAGACCTTAGCTTCTCTTGTCTATACTAAATATCAATTTTATGAACTCTTACCTGCTTGATTTACCTATTTACTCCAAATTTACCCCAATTTACCCCCCAACCCTTCGACGGAACAAAATGAAAATATAATCTAATTCTAGATCTCGTTAAAGTACATATGTGTACCAAATTTCAAGTCAATATCTCAAACGGTTCCAGAGTAAACGTGCGCACAAAAAAAGTTACAGATCGACAGACCGACAGACAGACAGAATTTTTTTTTTCGCTCAAACTTGAAATCTCGACGTTTCATGACATTCTAAGCCTATTTGAACAATAAAAATTTTTAAAAATTCCTTTGTCGTTACTATACTTCCACTGGATGTGGAAGTAATTAATTGTAAGAGACGTAAGTGTACGTGACGGGAAGAACCTAGACTAAAAAATATTTTGCATTTACCGAGGTCGAAACGCCAGATTTTAAAATTCCTTATATAAAATGATTATAGTTATTTAAATAAACATGCTAAATTACCTCTTTGCATAAATTGGATATTCTCGTATACAGTAAATAGAATATATTTTTGAAAGCACTAAACCACAGCATCTCGGATTAAATACACAAGTTTACATTTAAAGTATAATAAACATTGAGAATCCTTTCCTGCGGCGTGGTTTAACCCAACTAAAAAGGGTGAATATAACCTTGTAGAGTATACTTACCTATAGTACTGCTCCAGGCTAAAAACAAAAGTAAAGTATACCTCAATAGATCGTGTGGTAAATGCCACAAAGGGCAGAGTTAAGAAAGATAAAGAATTGCTGATACAAAGGAACAAATGATACATTGTCCATGTTATTTGTTTAAGTTATTTGAAAGAATTTCTGTTGCAATTTCTTTCTTTTAGCAGGCATTTTTCAGATGTTTACAGCCTCCAGGTTACAGCTGAAACTATCTTTTTGCTTTCTGGTGTGCCGTGTAATATAATTTGTGACCATTGAGAAAATTATTATAATAACTACAATTTGAAGGTTTTAAAAATGTTTTGGGATTTCACATATGGTGTATTTTTCAACTGAGCGATTAGCTAAATATCATGACAATATCATGAGAATATAACAAGGTTATTATCAAGTAAGAATGTGTCAGTTTTTATGCTCAATTATTTAGAAATTATCGATGTCGCAAAACTATATACAGTGTGTGAAAGGTATGGGAACATAACCATTACTTTTAAAATATCTATTGTGTAAAGAAATTCATAAACAGATGGATTTTCATTTTCAATAGAATATTTCCACAAGTTTGGGTGATATCATATTTGGATACTTGGTGAAAAAACAAAGGATATTTATGTTTTTATTTTTTTCAAACACACAGTAGCAGCCCATAATTTTTTTTTTAAATGTCAAGTTCTTAATATGATATACTGACATATCTACGCCATTTGAATGATCACTTTGATCACCGTGATATATTCTGCTCGATCACACCATTTCATAAATTAGGCACTAGTATGCAAGTTATCGCTTTATGCACATTAACTAGTTCTTTTATTTAAAGTAATTAATTTATTTGTACGGGACAACATTTTATATGAACCTTCGTACAAAAGAGAGAAAGTTGGTTTAGAACGTTCTCTGCGAACAAATACGAAATCAGTGGTTAAAACATCAGAACTGACAAATGATTTATGATTAACGTGGTGAACTGGAGAACATCAGGGCAATTATATGATTATATGATTTAGTGAAAAACTCGCCGAGCAGTCGCAAAGTTTGACCAAACATTAGTTCGACTGGAGAGCATTGTAAATCATCTTTGGGAATAGCTCTAAAAACTAATAATACATCAGATAAATCATCTACCCAATGTGACGTGTTAGTCTTAGCAATTAATGCGGCTTTAAGAGTTCTATGAAACCGTTCCACCATGCCATTACTCTGGGGATGGTAAGTGGTGGTACGTATTCTATGGAACCCCAAAAATTTTGCAAATTCATTAAATAATTTTGATTCAAATTGGGCACCTTGATCAGTAGTGGTACAGCAAAACGACAAACAAAATTTTGAAATAAAGTGCGTGGAACGGTCTTTGGCGTTCGTTTTCGGAAAGAGGATTAGCCTCCGGCCATCGAGTAAATCATTCGATCACCGTTAATATGTAAGAGCAATCCCTGGAAGGGGGTAATGGTCCCACTAAATCTGTATGAATGTGATCGAACCGACCTTTAGGTATATCAAAACTACCTACTGGACTTTTCGTATGACGATTGACTTTACCAGTCTGACAGTTAACGCATGTTTTAGCTCACAAGTTGCAGTCTGTATTCATTTTAGACTAGAAATACTTACTAGTAGCTAATGTTTTAGTCGCTTTTATGCCAGGATGAGATAAACCATGAAAAATATCAAATATCTTCTTCTATAAATAACTGGGATATAAAGGCGCAGTTTGGGGCAAGAAACATCACATCAATTGGTCGTTTTAGGTTAGCAAAAATGAAATGCCGATTACAAGTCGTGAAGTACAATGAGCAAACACAGAAACATCACATGTAAATAAAGCTTGCAATATCAATCAGCCGATGTCAAATAAAGAACAACAGAACATAAACTTCTTTCGAGTCTTTGGTCTGTCAATATTTACTTATATTTGTTGTGCCTACCGTTTTTTTATTTACTATTCGAATGTGGTCTTTAGTAGATTGATTTAGCTTTGTGTGCTACTAATGTGTTCTTGTGTTTTTTTTAAGTGAAAAAGAGTACCCAATCGAACTAGTTTTGGAAAGCGAATATGTTCCTCCAAAATGAAAAATTATGTCACAGGCTCAAAGGAACATATCCTCGTCAGTTCACACTTTTGGCATTGATGTTGATATGTTTAATACGTTGCTAAGTGGTCCACATGTTTTATCAATTTGTATTAGCTTATAATTAATTCATTACAATAACGTTTTTTTTACCTACTCATGAGGTGCTTCCAAACTTTTTGATGATAAAACCTTTATCTAGAAAATAAACCAAAATCATTCGCTATATCTCCTGAGTCGTTGTAAATAACTCTTCTTTAAGCTACAAAATGGTACATATTAAACGATTTTTAATTATTATGGTAACGTAAGAAAAATGACTGTGTTATACTCATTACAATAAGGTGTTAGCGGAGATAATTTATTTTATCTGAGAATATATCAAAATGATTTTATCTATTGTTATAATAGTTGCATATGTAGGTGGGGAATATATTTCAGAATTTTTGCAGATGGGGTTGGTGCATAAAACCACTGATCTTGTCTGTATGAGTCGAGGATAGAATAATTTGAAGAACCGACTAATTCCATATAGTCAAATCTACCGTGACAAAGTTTATGAAGGAAGTAAACTGAAAGATACCTTCCACTTTCTAGTGAGGCCATTAATAAAATCAGTTTAGGAGTGTTTATTGCTTGAAGCCCCTAACAGAGTGCGTATCGTCCAGTTTATGGAACAAAAACCTTAGGATATTGCAAATTATTTGTTAGTACGCTATAATGTGGATTCTAAATAAGGCAAGCATACTCAAACTCTGAAATGGTTACTATTTCCTATAATCACCTAGTTTTGTATGAATCACTTACTATGTTCCTTGTATGACTTGAAAATTATAGTCCTTAAGTTTTTAAATGTAGCTTGCCTAGTCAATATTCCATCTTTTTATATCATGGTCTTATGATACTTCGTACTACTTAGTCATCATCATCATTAAATTACATTTTTGGATATGTAAGTCGAAGGTGTGTTTGGCAGACAATGTGTGTAATTTAGAGATATTAGATATTGACATTTGCATATATATTAGAAAATTGGGGGCTAATGTGGACCCTTGAGGAACTCCAGAAACTGCAATGCATTCGACGGACTTATAAACAATACCTACTGTGAGATCTATGTGAAGTGAAAAACATTATCAAATTTTTGGGGATGCCATAATAATATTTACTTTTTAGAATTGTACCTAAAGTGAATTTAACTTAAATGCGTTCGTAGTGAATCACATTCTAAAATCTACGTCCTTAATACAGGATACGAGATGCACATATTGTGTAACCAAGTTGCATATCATTCAAGCTTATATGTAAAGAGAATAGTATACGTAGTTCGCTGTTCGTGACTTCTATTTTACAAAAAAAATACCTGCTCTTTCAGTTGCAGGAATACCGAACTTGTAATGGAGTTACACACACTTTCCCCCGAGGGGGCAAGTTTAGTTTTGAAGTACTTGACTGTATCATGTTTGTATTCTGCCCAAATGTAAAATATATTTGTCGTTCCTTAGTTTATTAAAACTTCTGTAGGAAACTCTTGTTTGGCATACTAAAACTTCAGCTAAAAACTGTGGTAAGACGGTAAAATATACATTAAACGACTTACAAAGGCAGGTTCTTTCAAGTGATGCTAAGACATGTTAAAACTGCTGTGTGTGGTTCAATTTCAGTAGAGAATTTCTACCGTTTAATTTTCCATGAGATGTTAAGAAGTTGAAATAAAAAGTCCAATTAATGTATAAAGTCTGGTTGTATAAAGACAAGAAATACCCTGATTAGAGGCAAACCAGTATTTTTCCATCAAAAGTTTGTTGTATAAGCGATAATCAACAATTTAAACCACGTGCAGTAGTAAAGCATTTGATCTTCTAATCCGGTTTAAACTCTTTAAACCTAGGTCAAGCACGGTTCATTTTAATTTATGATTTTAATTTGATTTGTTTTAAAATAATTTAATAACATGGAAGTGACAACTGGTGATGAGGTCTTCTTACAACTGGTTGAAATAATTGAAGTTGTGTAATGAAATCCATTAAGACCCGAAGTAAATCATTTTGGCAAATGATCTGATTTTTCTACAGATTTCATCTAACGGAATATTATATTATGCAAAACAGTCTAAATCCAATAGATATCTTTTCATTGGCGAAGAGGTAAATAATACTATGTGTAAATTGTGCAGGTACGAAAACAGGGGTGAAAAAAGAAGTAATCTGACAATTCTGACTTCTGATTCGGTTTCAGTGGGTCCAAATACATAAGGATACACTGGTCTGGTCCGCAGGCCAGACCACATTTTACTTCCACATCCAGTGGAAGTATAGTAACGACAAAAAATTTTTATTGTTCAGATAGGCTTAGAATGTCATGAAACGTCGAGATTTTAAGTTTGAGCGAAAAAAATTTTCTGTCTCTGTCTGTCGGTCTGTCTGTCTGTTGGTCGGTCTGTCCGTCGGTCTGTAACTATTTTTTGTGCGCACGTTTACTCTGGAACCGTTTGAGATATTGACTTGAAATTTGGTACACATAATATATGTACTTTAACGAGATCTAAAACTAGATTATATTTTCATCTTGTTCCGTCGAAGGGTTGGGGGTAAATTGGGGTAAATTTGGGGTAAATAGGTAAATCAAGCAGGTAAGAGTTCACAAAATTGGTATTTAGTATACACAAGAGAAGCTTAGGTCTCAAAACAAATTTTGGCATTAGCCACGCCCATTACCACCCCCACCCCATTATTAAAGGGAATGAAAAAAAAATGTGATTTAGTGTGTGCACAAGAACCAGAAACCTCAAAATATGTTTTTATTTTATCCACCCCCACTACCACCCCCTATCACCACCCCCACCTCACTACCGATGTGGGGTATCGTTTTATGGGTTTTTGGGGTAGAAGATTTCAAATATTATATTATTAAAGTTCCATAAACAATTATTTCCACGTACAAAATTTTTCGTTGTGAGTGACTTTGATAGAAAATCTGGATGTGGAAGTAGTGATTCCTTGGGCAGCGGTTTTTTTTGTGTGGCTGTTTTATTTTTCAGAAGTGACCTGTATATTTTTCATATTTTTCTTCATTGACAGTTGTGTTAACTACATGCCAAATATAACTGTCTTCCGGCATATTCTTATTCTTAATAATTTTTTTTAGGTGTCTACCCTGTTTATTTTTCACTGGAAGTATAATTCAGTTCTTCGTTACCAACAGCGTCAACTCTCTACCAAATATTATCTCTCTCTGTCAAATGGTGTTGTACATATAGCGCCAACAGACAGACAGACTGATGGAATTAAAAGTCTTTAACTTTTGTAATCTACGTACTCTGAAATGCGAAAATTCGGAAAAATCTCGATGTGCGATTTTTTCAAGATTACAATACCCTTCAGTTACCAAAGGAAATCAAAATTTTTAAAAAACCCTCATTTTCTTTACTATTTATAAGAGGTGTTCGATAATAATGAATGGGAATGATTCTCACATAATATCCAAAAATGTTGTAATTGTCCTTTAAGGACATTGGCATTTTATTAAATATTGTGCTTTTTGTTAATTTTGTACCATTTTTGATAATATATATTATGTAGGCATTATATAACAATATTATCATTTTCATCTTTACATTTGTCCAGATTTGACGTATCACAACTTTATTCACGGCATAAGAAACGTGAATAAGAATCTTTTATTAGCGTTATTCAAAATAATGTTCTATAAGTGTTTTATACCTTGTATTAATGACGTCGTCGGTAGTCTCAACAGCGATCGGACCACCTCGTCTGCCGGATACACCTGGGGCGAAACCCATAATTAGAGAGATCGCTAACAAATAACTCGCGTTTACGCTGACATGGAAATTAGGTTGTGTAAACAGATATACGTAGAAACGCCCATCTGTTGAATAACTCAGCGGCTTTTTACATCAAATTTCATCCTTATTTTTAAAATTAATCACTAGACATGTAGGTATAATTTCTAAAGTAAAGATAATCAGCTATCAGTTTCAGTTCATTTTTTTTTAGCTTACTCAAATCATCTAAATCATCAGACGATGCGCAAAGGGCGAAATCACAAAAATTGGCCAAAGGTTTGATTATGACTCAGTAGGTGTTAAGAAAATTATTTTAAAAATTCAAGCATAGCGGTGAATTTTCAAGGGGTGTTTTTTTGAAAAAGTGGCAATTTGTACACTTTCACATGCAGTCTGTTTAGAAGGACTTACAAATATGAGGAAAATTAAGACAATATTTCCAGCTCGGGGGTGGGTATTTACCAAAGTGGAAATTTATTTGGTTTTTCGCGACCAACTTTTTCTTCATGACAGAATATGAAAAAAGTAATTTTAAAAAAGAAAAGCGCCACGGTGGGTTTTTAAGAGATGGCTATTTGGAAAAATGGCGAACTGCGATTAGTCTATTAAAATTCAGCTAGAATATAAGAACGATAAAAAAATTATTTCTTTCATTTCTATGTAATAATAGGTAATTTACGTTACAAGATCGGAAAGACGTGTTTTGCAGGTCAACCCAAGCCGATTCGTAGAAGCTTGGGGTGACCCGCAAAATACTGTTTTTCGGTCATGTAATGTTCAATATTTTTTTTTCGGCCAACACTGTCACACAAAATCAGTTTTGCATTATTTTTTTTTAATGTTTTCTAACAAATACAACGACAAAAAATAATAACTATTCAAATAAAATATTTTTACGACCGACCCACTTATACAACTTCAATTTTTTTTTTATCTATTTATTTAACGTCGGCCTATTTCCGCTACCAGGGCCTATCACCGATGCCAGGAGACTTAATAAATTTTCTAAGACAAATACAACTACAAACAATAAATAACTATAGATATGAATTATTTAAATTATTTTTCTACTTCTAACCCTTCAAAATCTGAATCCATATTTTGCGTAACATGTGAATTGACTTTTGAAAACTCGTAAAAGTCATGTGTATTTATCTATTTGACACTTATCTCAACAATTAACACAAGTTCGTTTCCATAGCAACTAGAAAGCAAAGCCACTTATACCATAAATTGGCAGCATTTTTTACCTTCATGGACTGAAAAAGAAAATGACAGGGATCGGTACAAGACCGGACAGTAGTCCAGTAATTTCTGATAAACTCCCGTCGAAAAAAATACTACAAAATTTTTTCACCCCTAGAGGTGAAATAATTTTGTGGTGTTTTTTTTCGACGGAAATATATCAGAAATTACAAGCAAACTAAAAAGTATACATCTTTACTTGATTTCTAAGTGTTAGTTCAGTTTAAAGGCAATACAGTTTTCACCTCTGAAGAAAATGTTCTTCATTATACAATCCCCATTCATCTAAATTTAAATCAAAAAGTGAATAAAAAAAATTCAATCATTTTTCCAGTTTTCACCCTTGAAGGGTTGGAAAAAAAATTTTCTTCATTATACAATCCCCATCTAAATTTAAATCAAAAAGTGAATTAAAAAAAAAATCAATCATTTTTCCAGTTTTCACCCCTGAAGGGTTGAAAAAAAATTTTCTTCATTATACAATCTCCTTTCATCTAAATTTAAATCAAAAAGTGAATAAAAAAAATTCAATCATTTTTCCACTTTTCACCCCTGAAGGGTTGGAAAAAAATTTTCTTCATTATGCAATTTCCATTCATCAAAATTTAAATCAAAAAGTGAATAAAAAAAATTCAATCATTTTTCCATTTTACGTCAATTTAGGGGGTAGTTTCACCCCCTCTAGTTAGCCCTCAGCATAAAATTTGTCCTTAATTTAGATGAACATACTGAACTGGCAAAATATCATTAGAATTAGCACATTCATAACATTATTTGACAGTATTATTCCCAAAAGGGGTGGTTTTTGGCATTTTTAGGGGTGACGCACTATTTTTAGAGCCGCGAGACCCCGATTTTCGTGATCAGTGACCCAAAAAACATGAAATGAAAGTAGTCCCGATAACGGGGGCATTCCGCGTTTTACATGGACTACAGAGGTGTTTTGCAGGTCGACCCAAGCAGATTCCAGGACTCGCCTGCGGCTCGCCCTGGAAGCTTGGGGAGACCTGCAAAACACTGTTTTTCGGTTGTGTAACGTAAAATTTTTTTTGCGGCTAACACTGTCATACAAAATCAATTTTGTATTTTTAATAAATTTTCTAACAAATACAACGACAAACAATAATAACTAATTAAATAAAATATTTTTACCACCGGCACTATTATACAACTTCAATTTCTGCCTGTAACGCTTCAAAAATCTGAATCCATATTTTGCATAACTTGTGAATTGACTTTTGAAAACTCGTAAAAATCAAGTGTATTTATCTATTTGACACTTATATCAACAATTAACACTAATTCGTTTCCATAGCAACGAGAATAAAAGGGATCGGAAAAGCTTTTGCCGATCTCTAATGTCAAGCCCGGGAAAACGTTAATTTCTGGCTGATAATCTCCAGAAAGGGTGTACTTTCTGGTCGGCCGAGAAAAGAAAGCTTTTGCCGATCTCTGATGCCTATTTTCCGGTCTTGCTCGGGAAAACATTTTTTGGTGGAAAATTTCTCCAGAAAAAAAAAACTATTATTTATACAATTATTCAAATTAATCGCCCAATGTAATGTCACTTTAGCTTTGATCTGAGGCAATTTGCTCGACTTCTAATGTAACAGGAGAAGCAAAATTGGATCGAGATAGGTCTTCTGATGATACCTTGACTGAAGGATTCTTGGAGAAGACTACTAGAAAATATTAAGGAGTTGCCTTCTTGTCAGAATGTTCAGTCTATTTCTCTGAAAAGAAAAGAGTCATTATAATTTATAGAGATAAGTGTATTGTCACACACAAAAATAGTACATAAAATTCTTATATTTTGTCAACATAAATGTGTCGAAATATTTTAAAATATTAATGAGATTGTGACCATTACTGAAAACCACAATTGCAAATGTTATTCAACAATTAGATTTGTCCATGTCATCTCAATACGGTGCACTGCATTAATTAGTGGGTAGGTACACGAAAAAGTAGACAACTTGGTAAAACTCGTAAATGCGCTTGATTGCTCATGCGATTTTTATCTGTGGTATTAAAAGATTAACAAAGCATTTTTTAAATACTTTTTCAAAGCAACATCTCGCGTGCCTTCTTCTCCTCAAAATTCATTCTATAATTACTTCCACATCTACGTAGTGGAGCGCCTAAAATTGAAATTTAGTGTACTTACGAGAAGCCAAGACCTCAAAGCTTTTTGATATCAACCCTCCCTCCCACTATCATCCCATTACCAACCCATGCTTCATTATTGTGTGTGTACAAGACCCAATGTCCTCATTTTTTTGCATCAGTCAATTCCACCACCATAAAGAGAAATTGTATCGACCATAAGCTCACTGCAAGGAAGGAAAAAGTGAAATGTTTTCGACCTTTGTGATAATTTCCTATACTTATTAACATAAAATTCTAGATTTTATGTTATTTAAAGAAATAGGTAAAATTTATAATTTTGAAAAGAGATATTCAGTACCACCTGTCTATTATTATTTTTGTTTGGGGGTGGGCAAAGGAGAGGGCTGTGTTCTGTCTTAAATCCTCTTTAATAGCTATGGTAATGTGTCGTGTGCCCTTATCTACGATACGCTTTCCGTTATATATTTTTTATTACAAATGTAGGTAGATACATAGAATTCTTTATCAAATATGCTTTAAACTGCGACATACTGTATAAGAAAAAAGTTATGACAGATGAAAAAAAAATTAGATTGTTCTCTCCCTCTCTCTCTCTAGAATATAGTTAAGAGTGAAACATCTTTTATAGTAAATATTATTAATTCCTCTATTATGCTAGTTCTTGATAAACAGTGTATAATAACACTTACAGATTACAGATTTTCCTGTTAGTTATATATAGCTCTCATAATATTTAAACTTTTGCCAATATTTCATATTTCTAGCACTTACCACTACAATTTTAGAAATGTTTATTGATGCCGTTTATTGAATACCATTAAAACCACGAAACCCGAAAAGCTGTTTTATTTTAATTAACACGAATCTTGGTGAAGAAAGATCAGAAACTCTGTAAAATATTGTAAGTATTTCAAAATATCGAACTTGTTTCAATTTAGTGTCCTATTAGAATGGCTGGAAGAATTTGGAATTCCTTGGAACATTGGGAAAGGAAATTGATAAATCCTTTTAGTTTAAAGTTAAATGCTTTGCTACAAAAAACTTAAACGGATTCTCTAATACGCAGAGTTTTTACTGTGAATAAAAATAATGGATGCAATTTAAAGCAATTGATTTGAAATTCATCAGTAAGAATTTTTGCAAATCCAGTAGCTTGTGCATCCAAATTATGATGTATGTATATTCACAAATTGATAGCAATATGTTTTGTAGCAATAAAGTGTGTCTAAAATTTCTTCAGCATTATTTTACTAGTAATATTAATGTCAGTAATCGTTAGTTATTGCAGACATCTTCATTTGCTCCTTATGCAACGATTTAAAGATTGAAGTTATGCATTTATCTGGCGATTTTCACGTCTCTTATATCATTTGGACATACGAAAAAAAATGTCCATGACATGAACATGAACCTCGTCTCAAGGGGTGAAACGTGTTTAATAACTTGGAAATTATATTAATTGATTATTATTTATCCTGTAAAGAATAGAATAACCAAAAACTGTACGAAACCGAATTTTGAAAGAGGTCTTAGAAAATTGTGACGCAGGTTATTTTTTCTAAATATTAATTTGTCACATGATTGTAATAAACGTGTAAATATTATAATATTCATTAACTTCTCTATTACTGTGGTGGTAGGTTTACAAAAAATGCAATTTTCTAAGATATTTTTAGTGAGGAAAAAAGTGAATAAATCATTATCGCACTAGCGGAATAAGCGGATTAATGATTCCATTATTTCCCTAAATGTGATGCACTTGCAAAAATATTTTTAACTACATAATATTAAATTATTTAATTAAAGTAATTATTTTGCTTAAAATATTATATTTTCTAAGCAGTTATAGAAGGAATTGTGGTAAATTATAGTAATTATAAACATAAGGCAGGCTCATTTTACAGCAAAGTAGGGTTAAACTTGGTATTAAGAATACAAGACGTTGAATGAATTATTCACGCCAAACAAACATCGTAATTACCAGTTAATGTTTTGTAATTAGCTACCTTAGTTATTAAATTATCAAAATGCAATACGAAAATTGCTTGCCAATTAGCTTCAACCAAGCAGTCTTTTATTTTAATGAAAAGATTTATTTGCTCTCGAGCAAAGAATTTGTTTAATACTAGGTACAACACATTTGATTGACTTGATTTATCAGCATGCAGTAGGCATTACTACCACTCCAGGTAAACAGAACGCAGGTCCGACTACGTCTACCCTGGGTTGCATTTGGGTCATAGTACATGAATGAAGAAGGGAAGTGTAGATGCTTGTAAGATGTGTTGCCGCATTGCATTGTAATTAATATTTATGCTCTTCATTATGTGTTTTTGATAGAGTTTTTCTTCTCTGGAATCTTATATTTCCTCCGAACAAATGGTAATTATATCGGCGCGTGGTCAGATTCGGTCGTTTTATAAATATATTGACAATAAAATTGCATTCGTTTTGATTTTGATGATTGGGAAATAGTTCAGGTTCTGCTCTCTAATATTACCCTTCTAATATACTATTGAGTTTCTGAGTTAGGGAAATGAGCAAGAAACATGTAGGGATGAAACATAAGTATAATAAAATCAGTTGCAAGACGAAGCAACATTGACCTGAAAGAGTGGTGAGTAGTAAAGTTCCCTGTAAACTGCGACTTTCATACCACGACGTCGCCGCAACATCAACGCTGCAACTATTTATTTACGGGAGCGTTGCCGTAGCTTTGCTTTCACCGAAGAAATATTCCCCATTTTGGTCATACGTACGTAATGGGAACGTTCCTGTTACGTGCCTGTGACTAGTGGCGAAACAATTTAAAGTATCTACAATGGACGTCGCTACGTTCCAGCAATAAATTGTACTAATTGGATTACGACTTAAAGGAGACTACAAAAATTGGCCTGTAAAATGAAAATGAGGGGGAAAAGTTCATGAATGGCAACAACAAAGTAAATGTCTCAGGGAGGCAAGAGGGAGCATAGCCTAGTCATTAATGAACCTGTGAATGTACAGGTTGAGCAACCTCGAACCGAGTCAGTACTACAGCATATGTGTACTTTGGCGGGTGACTCATCGATTCTTCGGAGGAAATGGGTTATCGCCCTATCTTGAAAATACTACTTTGCAGAACTAACTCCCGCCGCATTCTGCGGAACAAGTAAGCCTATTAAAGCGGATTGATAGGTGCTTAACCATGGGTGAATCCCATTTGCGTCGCAACTAAGCGTTTCCCCGCAGATTGCTGTATGCCCCTTGAAAGTTCACGAGATGATCTGTCTAAAATCATCAGTGGTTTTAACATCGTAATTTATCTTCAACCTGTTTCAATTAAAAAAGTCGTCAGAACGTATGTTCTCGTTCAACTTTGGATTCGATTTTATGCATGTTCCCATCATCCTGTAAAACTCAAATGAAGTGTATATTACTCAGTTCAAAGCCTAGTTTAATCCACCACAAGGTGGCGCTTATCCTCCTACAGGCTATTTTCTATAGGGATCTTGGTAGTCTCCTTTACATTCAATTATTGATTGTTGACCAAGATTGAGGAGGAAAGTTTATTTTCTCCTGAAAAAAAGGCCCAGTTGTAGAATTCATTAGTTATCAATTTGTGATCTGGTCGTGGGGTGACAAATTTACAATCTTCCAGACCCTTTTAGGAATACACCATACCTAAAGTTAACATAAACACGTTGGAGTTTATCTATTAAAGAAAGAATATGAGCGGGTAGCAATGTACAAAGTGCCCCCGCACCCACCGAACTAAAATGGCTTCCATAAGATATCTCGTATGCTGACTGTCTTGTGTACAAAGTATTAAGCTCGTGGACTCTGCATGGAGTGGAAAAAAAATTATTTACCCCTAAATTTTTTATTTCTTTTCTCACCTCCAAATAATATTAGTGTTGGGAAAGTTTATTTTAAAAAATATTACTCTTCTTTTTTAATGGCCTGAAGAGTGACTACACTGTTTAACATTATTATCATATTTTGATATAATATGTATTTAAACTATAACTATAATATATAACAGTTATAGTTTTATTAATGCGGTGGAACAGGATAAAAATAAACAAAAATTATCTGAACTTGCAATATTACGAGTATATTATTTAATATTTAGATAGGTAATCATATAATTCATTCAGACAAGAGTAACTGAGTGCTACAGGAATTGGACCCATATTGCGAGCAAAGAAAAAAGGAACCCGACCAGAATGTCTCAAACAAAGGAGTAGGATTGAAGGCTTTGTGGTCGCAATGGGATTCACTTAGAGCATTAGACGGGCTGTTATTATTATTATATATGAACATCTATAACACATATTTTATTAACCATTAGGAACATGATAACTCATAAAAAACAAAATTATTTATCCAAGTCACTTTCCTCATCTAACTGTGGCAGTAAAGAAAGTTTTATTGGTTGATTCGATTACAGTACCTCCAATTTTTTTTACATATTATAGATTGTTTTAAATTAAGTGAGCTGATTTTGCTCTCAGAACTACTGCTATCAGTTGTAGAACTTTCCATTTCGTGCATTACACTAACTACTATCTAAGTTTTTAAAAAGTGAAAAATTAAGTATTAGGTACAATACAAATAACATAGGAAAATAAATAACATAAGAAAACCACGAGTATGATACACACACTCAATATTCCGGAGATATGAGAACGTAGATTTGTAAGACAGATGCAGCTGCGGCAGAGCGGGGGCGTGAGTAGCCAGCGGTCCGGCAGCCAATTGAAAAGTTCCTTATTTTGTATTTTTAGTGCCTCTTCAACTGTCACAGCACGCACTTCTGACCGCGGGGTATCTTTAAAGGCAGCTTCTACTTCGAGGGCACGCACCAAAGCCTCGCTGTGCCAGTCTCTCTATCGCAGCTTCGATTTCTTGTAAGCTTTTCCCAATCTTTTGCTTCCTTGATTTTAGCTGAGCCTGGTATACTTAGGCAAGGTGTTGGTCGCCATATATCAAGTCTAATGCAGCTTCCAAGACTTTGAAGTCCCTTTGTTTCTCCACCGGGATGGTCAGAAGTAACTCTGAGGCTTGGCTCCTTAGCGCCAGAACTAATGCCGTAGCCTTTTCCTCGTCATCCCAGTTATTCGCACTTGCAGCCGCCTCAAATTGTCTCTTGTACGTTGTCCATGAGCTCTGGCCGTCAAATGAAGGAGGTTTTAAACGCGGACCTGATGATGCTACCAGCTGGCCTCCTTTCTCTCTCAATTGTCGTTTAAGTTTAAGACGCTCCACTTCTCCTTCGACCCCACTCATCTTTTCTTTGATGTCGCTTACTTACTCTTTGACTTGACTGACTTCTGTCTTGACCACATCTACTTTATCTTCGACCTTGTTTATCTCTTCTTTGATTTCGTTAGTGATTGAATTCATAGTGTCTTGTTGGATTTTTATTTGATCGCTCAGGATTTTCCTCAGTTCTTCCTGGCGTATTTCTTGTTTTTCTTTTTCTTCTTGGTGTTGTCTTTCTTGTTCTTCTTTCTCCTCTTGACGCCTCATTACCAGGTCTTCCATTATTTCCTTCAATTTGTGTCTTTCTTCTTGACGCCGCGTTTCTTCCTCTTGAAGTCGCTTTTCTTGTTCTTCTTTTTCTTTGCGATGTCTTATCTGAAGTGAAATAACTAAACATGAATGAATTATATGATTACCTATCTAAATATTAAATAATATACTCGTAATATTGCAAGTTCAGATAATTTCTATTTATTTTTATCGTGTTCCACCGCATTAATAAAATTGTAACTATTATATGTTATAGTTATAGTTTAAATACATATTATATCAAAATATGGTAATAGTGTCAAACAGGGTAGTCACCCTTCAGGCAATTGAAAAAATATATTAAGTTTTTTTTAATGCATAAAATCATCATAGAAGTGTAATATTTTTTAAAATAAACTATCCTAACACTAATATTATTTATGCCAAATTACAAAGCGATCCGTCAAATAGGAGGCGAGAAAAAAAATAAAACATTTAGGGGTAAATTATTTTTTTTTCCACCCCATGCAGAGTCCATGAGCTTGAAACTTTGTACACAAGACAGTCAGCATACGAGACATCTTATGGAAGCCATTTTATTTCGGTAGGTGTGGGGGCACTTTTTACATTGCTACCCGCTCATACTCTTTGTTACGAACTCTTTCATTTAGAAACTATACGTTTCTAAATAGCACAATTAAAATGAATGAAAATCTTATCCTCTGATACTTTTTTCATTCTTCCTTATTTGGACTTTTAACTTTCTTGTTACGTTTTGTTTCTTTCTGTTAATTTAAACACGGTCAGCAAGTTTTTGATACAAAGTATCACAGATTTATATTAGGTATAGCAGCATTTTCATAATAGATTATAGTTAACTTACTTTACGAAAGATTATTATCAATGCAATTTAGATATACATCCTTGTACTCTGCTAATCTCACTTAACAAAAGGAAGCTCTAAGAATACGTGTGTATACTCCGACGTTCCAAATTAAATTTTTATTTGCATGTGAACCTTCTATATTACCATTTAAAGAATTTTTCACCATGATTGTTTTTTTAATAATAATAATAATGTATTCACTTCTTATCGTGTTGTTTTATTGTTACATGCACTTTCAGGACTGTTTTCACCACCAGATGACGTAATTTACATCAGCTGCATTTTCAAGGAAACCGGGGAAGACTTTTTGATTTTCCATGCATTTATTTAATCGTGAAAACAATTTTTGCCAAGAAAATGTATTACAGTAGTACGAATTCTAAAAGATACAGCTTTTGTGCACGTATGCCACAACCATATTTGTAATTTCTAAAAAACTTGCCAGTATACTTCACCCCGTTGCACATAAATTAATATCTTTATTGGAAATGCCACTCTTGGTTTCATAAGTCATGTGTAATAATAATATATGGGCATGAAATATCGAATATAATTCATGGCGAAACTATTAAAATTAGAACATAATTCAATATAATTTATAATTCTATTTTTACTGACTGCAACATGTGACACCTTTATATAACCAGTAAATTAGTTATGACTAACACGACGCTTATAATAGAATATGCTACGAATAATATTTCAAAAAAATATAATTGTTTTTGGTCCCTGTAATTGAAATGTCCGCTGTTTTAACGCATGAAGTAATAAAATACCTATAAAATATAATTTACAAGAAAACAATCTGATTCAAACAGTCTTTTATTTTTATATTCTTAAATTAACTTACCTGATACAATCGGTAGTATTTATTTTAAAATTATTATTTTATGACGCTGCATTTATTAGCGAAACGAAAAGTACACTATTTTGTGACATTAGATTACTCTTATTGTTATAGAAAATCGATTAAACTCATAAGATAGAATTTTTGGAAATTACCATAAAATCTAACTTATCTCCCGATGACATGAAGTTTGGGAAATTCAACGAAATTCAAGAAAACTTTTCATGCCATTCGATGTAATCCCAAAATATGACAAGTATCTCGATGACATAAAAGTCTGGAAATATGTCAATAGTATATTGTGTATCTAGGTGTGAAAGCGATACATTCCCGGACGACGATGCAATTGTTGACCGAGGCGCTAGCCGAGGCCAACAAGCATCGAAGTCTGGGAATGTGCTTTCACACCGAAGTACACATACTATTTTTTCTGAAATCACAATAAATACTATTTTAAACGTATAAAAATCAAAAATATTAACATATTAAAAAATATATAAAAAACCGTACGGGAATGTTACTTCCCGGCCTAGGCTTTGTCGATCGTTGCTTGGCAACGAATCTTTTCCGGTCTGTTTTCTGATAGTTTTCTAGCAACGGACTAAAATACTGGAATTGTGCATTCGCTCTAAAATCGCGCCGAAAATGTAGACATTCCCGATCGATTTCAGAAAAAAAATGTTTAAACCACTTGAAAATCTGACTTTTACCAAAATGATTACAAAATAAAATAATAATAATAATATATAATAATAATCTCTTTATTTAGCATATAAGCTAAAACATACAAAGGTTGAGTGTAGAATAGTAAATTAAATAATACAAATTACATTGTACATTACTAGATAATTTTCTTACAAATGATAAATATATGAAAGATACATATTACATAATTGATATATTTAGTCGAATTGTGATTGACAATAAAGTATTGAGCAGTTTTAATTATGTGTGTTTTCGAAAATATATGCAGTTAATAGTTTTTTCAAGTAATTATTACATTGTTTGATATTGTTTGGAAGTACATTAAATATAGTAAGACCTTTATAAAAAACCGCTGCCTAAGGAATCACCACTTCCACATCCAGACTTCTTATCTAAGTATCTTACAACGAAAATACTATAATTGCACTCCACTAAGTGGAGATAATTGTTTATGGAACTATAATGGTATAATATTTGAAATCGTGTACCAGAAAAACCCATAAAATGATATGCCCCATCAGTAGTAGTGGTGGTGGTGGGGATGAATGAAAAGAAAAAGATTCTTGACGATTGGTTCTTGTACACACAAAATTTTTTTTGAGACCTTAGCTTCTCTTATATTTACTAAATACCAATTTCATGCACTCTTAATTGCTTGATTTACATATTTACCCCCATTTATCTTAATTTACCCTCAACTCTGCCACGGAATAAGACCAATATATAATCTAGTTCCAGATCTCGTTAAAATATATACGTGTACCATATTTTAAGCCAATATCTTAAACGGTTCCAGAGTAATCGTGAGCACCAAACAGATACCAGACTGACAGACAGACGGACGCGACAGACAAATTTATTTCATTCAAACTTTACATATTGACGTTTCATGACATTCTAAGCCTATTTGTACAATGAAAATGTTCAAAAATTTTTCTTGCGTTAGTGTACTTCAACTGGATGTGCAAGTAATACGCAGAAAATAGCATGACAAAGATATAAAACATTATTTTGTGCTGTGGACTACACGATAGAAGAAAAGCCTCTACTTCAAGCATTTTTTTCAATGAAACCTACTACGCATCCATATTACTCGAGGTAACCCACTGTGTATCTAATTTACTAGAGAAAAGCCACTACGCATTCATACTTCTTGAAGAAATTCACTGCGCAAATTCATTTTAATAGAGGAAACCTCCTGCACATCCATATCACTTGAGGTAACCTACTGCGCATCTATACTACTCGTGGTAACCTACTGCGCATCAATGGTACTCAAGAAAATCCACTGCGCATCCATAATACTCGGGGAAACCTACTGCGCATCCAAACTACTAGAGGCAACCTACTGCGCATCGATGGTACTCGTGGAAATCCACTGCGCATCCTGCTACTCGAAATAACTTTAATAACTATAGTACTCTAGAAAAACCACTGCGCATCCAAAATACTCGAGGAAACCTACTGCGGATGGATTAAGTAAAAAAAAATTTTGAGGCTTAGGTTCTTGTATACACGCTAAATTACAATTTAATTTTTCACCCCCTTTAATAATGAGGCGGGGGTAGTAATGGGGGTGGCTAATTCCAAAAAATTTTTTGGGACTTTAAGTTCTTTTATATATACTAAATACCAATTTTATGGACTCTTACCGGCTTGATTTATCTATTTACCTCTATTTACCCCAATTTACCCCCCAACCCTTCGACGGAACAAGATGAAAATATAATCTAGTTCCAGATCTCGTTAAAGTACATATGTGTACCAAATTTCAAGTCAATATTTTAAACGGTTCCAGAGTAAACGTGCGCACAAAAAAGTTACAGACAGACAGACCGACAGACCGACAGACAATTTTTTTTTCACTCAAACTTAAAATCTCGACGTTTCATGACATTTTAAGCCTATTTGAACAATAAAAATTTTTTAAATTTTTTTGTCGTTACTATACTTCCACTGGATGTGGAAGTAATAACGTTTTGGCTAATCTATTTGACTGAGGAGTATCATTTACATTTCTAGTATTATAAGAGGGTACGTCTCTGAAGTTAAATATGTAAAATAAAATGGGAATGTGGAGTGGATGTCTTCGTAGGGATAGTTCGAAGAGAAAGTGAAGACACGTTTGAAAGAAGAGTTAAAAAAAAACGGGAGCTCTTTCAGAAAATATTTCTACAAAGTAACAAATAAAATTTCACTTAGTTTTACAAATACACATCTACCTATTAGTGGAAAATAGCAAGTAACTGGACCTTATTACCTAGTATGAATTTGGAATCGGCGCAAAACGTATTTCTTAAATTAGATATTTTTGCACCGACTTCAAATTGATATTAGGTAATAAGGTTTAGTTCCTTGTTACATCCCACTAATAGGTAGACAGGTATTTGTAAAACGAAGTGAAATTTTTTTTCTCAATTACTTCCACATCCAGTGGATTTTAAAAAATTTTTATTGTTCATATAGGCTTAAAATGTCATGAAACGTCGAGATTTTAAGTTTGAGTGAAAACAAATTTCTGTCTGTCAGTCTGTCGGTCTGTCGGTCTGTAACTTTTTTTTGTGCGCACGTTTACGTTGAAGATATTGACTTGAAATTTGGTACACATATGTACTTTAACGAGATCTGGAACTAGATTATATTTTCATCATGTTCCGTCGAAGGGTTGGGGGGTAAATTGGGGTAAATTTGGTGTAATTGAGTAAATCAAGCAGGTAAGGGTCCAGAAAATTGGTATTTAGTATATACAAGAGAAGCTAAGGTCCCAAAAAAATTTTTGGCACTAGCCACCCCCATTACCACCCATTAAAGGGGATGAAAAAAAAATGTGATATAGTGTATGTACAAGAACCAGAAGCCTCAATATATTTTTTTACTCCATTCACCCCCACTACCACCCCCCTATCACCACCCCCACCCCACTACCGATGTGGGGTATCGTTTTATGGGTTTTTGGGGTAGAGGATTTCAAATATTATATTATTAAAGTTCCATAAACAATTATTTCCACATACAAAGTTTTTTCGATATGAGTGACTTGGATAGAGAATCTGGATGTGGAAGTAGTGATTCCTTGAGCAGCGGTTTTTTTAGAGATAGTTTTTGAAGGCGGTTCGATTTAAAAAAAATATTTATTTTTTTAAATCTTTTTGGTACTTAACTTCTTTTATTTATTTGATTTTTGAAGTTTGACTTCAGATCACAATTAGTGACAAAAACTCTTATGTATCAAATTCCACACACATCTACAAAAATGTTTCAATTATGTCTGCTATATTGAATTCGTCATCTTAGCTGTCGCCGAATACTGAGATCCCAATGTACCAGGTTTCATGTAAATCTGCAAAAAAATCCCTGGCATTATCACATCATACAATTAAACATTTGTTTGTCTGCGTAAATATAGGTCAGTTCTGTAATGCAGTTTCTTTCTTCGTCATCATTAAAATCATTGAAAACAACGACCTGGGTGAGAGCGTGCTGTATAATTTGTTTGTAAAAGTAAATTGTTCAATGGGCACGTTTCTCAATAAAAGTCTCATATCATACATGCTGTTGTCGTAGAAAACATTCTATACCTGATTCGCCTCCATGTAATAAGGCTCTCTTTCGTTGCGAAAAGGTATATGACATGTTAAGTTATAGTAATACCTTGTTGTTTGTGGACTAAGTTTTTAATTGGAATCACCAGCGACCTCGCCAAATCTTCGAATATGCTCGTTGTTCACCTTCCCAAAGCCTACAGTTTGCAACAGGTCTGACAGAAATCGCTTAAGCTACGACAGAGTAATCATTGAATAAATAAAAAAAAAACATACGTACGGGTCAAATTGAGAACCTCTTCCTTTTTTAAATTTTAAGAAATCGTTTAAAAGCAGAGAAGCCTCATATAATTTATATATCGATTTCAAAGGCATTTTCAAGTGTCCATTTTAACGAATGATGAAATCGCCCATAGAGATTTTAAATATTATTACCGCCAATTGGGTCTTTTTAATCTCCCAACCAAAATTGTTTATACACTGTTTCAATGTTTCAATATTTTTTAAATAAGAATTTGAATATTTTTGTGGTAGTTTATTGATTACACCAATCTAACCATTATATGTGGTTAAGATTAAACATCCCCTGGCTGATGTGTCCCTAACTTACCATGCGTAGTATGCAGGTCTGATTTATTTTAAACATATTTAGTTAGGCAATGCATTATTTTACTTTATACAAACTGAACTTCAATATATATTCGTATTATTTGAGTTCAAGCTTTTCTAATCGAACTAATTACCTTACACTAATACACCTTACGCAATTCTGTGTGTTAGATCGTCAACTGATTTTTAAGGAATACATATAGTTCCTAACGTCTGTTCGAGACCTCGATTACAGCACAGAAACTAAGTATATCTCTTTTCCACAGAGAATCCATTTGATTTGTCTCTCTTTTTGGCTACGGCACGTTTGCCCATGAAGTCAGTGCTTCAGCTACTTCACAACGGAATCCTAATGAACCCAAAATATCTTTATTTTTAAGATTAGTTTCAAGTATATCTGTCTCCCCCTTTTTTGTTATTTTTTGACGGGGGTAAAAAAATATTTCGGTAGCGGTAGCTGCTACCAAAAAAAGTTTGAGGCCATTGGTTCTTGTGCACATTAAATCACAATTTTATTTCTTTACCCCTTTTAATAATGAGGTGGAGGTGGTAATAAGAATAATAGTGAGAGTGACTGATTCCAAAAAGATGATTAATACCTTGACTTCCCGTGCATAAACTAAATCCCATTTTATGGACTGTTGCTTGCTTTACCTTATCCCAATTTACCCCCCAGCTCTTCAACAAAATAAGATTAAAATATAGTCTTCATTATAATACATACGTGTTCTAGTGAATATCATAAATCGTTCCAGACAGACAGACAGACAGACAGAAGTTTTTTGTTTTGTTTTCTAAACCTATTTGAACAAAAATAATTCCAATTTTCTTTTACCGTTACATCCACGATATGAAATTAAAAGTAAATTTTATGCATTTAGTCCAGTATACTGTATACCTAGGTTTATAGGTTAAGTTGAAAGACGCCCATTGAGCGACGCTTCACCTTTTCAACACGTTATATATTATAAACAATTGTACATAAATTGGTATAGTTTCTAATGAAAATATAAAATACACGTATACATAAACTTAAATCATTTCACCAAACAATGGGTCATATTGTAGGAAACAAACCAACGAACGTCAATGCATTTAATTTTTAAATGTCCTAGTTTATGGTTTAGGTAAGTAATAGCATCATTTAGCTGACGTGGGCGCATCTGCGACGTATTGTCCAGCACGTGAAGCTCGATATATTCCTCTATTGTCTAGCAACTGGACCAACCCGATGTTATTGGGTCTGTGGGCCACCACAGTTGTAAAAACATCCCCGAAAGTGTCATTTAAAAGCCATTACTCTTACTGCGAACATTAAATTTTATTTTGACTGCACACCACCATGAAATTTTACCGGAAATCCCACCTATTCCTAGAACAAATAATTCTATAGAACTAATCGACGTATTCGGGGTGTGATAATATATTGCGAAATTAAATTCGATGATATATAAATTGAGGGAATTAAATTTTCAAATACACAAATACGGGGTTATGAAAAATGGTTTTAGTTTCTGTCAATTATTATTGTAGGTTAGAGCAAGTTAAGTTTAGGAATCACTATTGAAATTTGGGTGCTCCAAAGAAATATTATATTAATATCGTTAGTCCGCAACCAAAAGGATAAAAAAATAAAAGTTTTGAGAATAAGAGGAACAAGAAATGTTTACTAGTTAATTTTTATTTGACTGGACGAATAATATGTCCAATCTCCATCCTATCAGCTAACTAGCTCTGCCGCTCTGCCGAAATTTGCAAAAAAGTTACAGCTTATGAAGGAATTTCACATTTAACAAAATCGACTATCATGAGTCATTTCAATGACTTTTGGCTATGACAATATCTTTTTTTTTATTATCATAGAGGGCCTAGAGGGGGGGGGGGGTGCGGAGTGTGATTTTATGAACTCTTACCTGCTTCATTTACTTATTTTCCGCCATCATTTACTTTTTACTCCTACGTGTACCAAATTTTTTTGTCGTTACTATATTTTCACTGGATGTGGAAGTAAAATGGAGATAACAAATATAAGATATTGAATGCTAATATGTTAGAAACAGTCAAATAAAAAAAAATTAAATAAAAATAATGTGTTCTTTTGTCTTTATCGTAAACTACTCACTGAAATTTGAATAACTTACATTGAACAACTTTGAAGATCTGCTATTTATATTGAAAAACAACCTGTCGCGTTACAGTTGGTAGTGGGGGTGAAGTAAAGAAAAAATTTGAGGCCTTTGGTTCTTATACACACACTAACTCAGAATTTTATTTTTTTAACCCAATTTAATAGTGGGGTGGGGCTGGTAATGGGGGTGGGTAATGCCAAAAATTTTTTTCAGAACTTAGCTTCTCTTATATATACCAAATGCCAATTTATTTTATGGACTCCTACTTGCTTAATTTACTTTTATTTACCCCAAATTACCCCCCAACCTTTCAACGAAATATGATCAAAATATAATTTATTTCCAAATTTCGCTAAAATACATACGTGTACCAAATTTCAAGTCAATATCTTAAACGGTTCCAGGTTAATCGTATGCACAAAAAAAAAAGTTACAGACCGACAGACCGACAGACCGACAGACAGACAGAAATTTTTTTTTCGCTCAAATTTAAAATCTCGACGTTTTATAACATTCTAAGCCTATTTGAACAGTAAAAAATTTTCAAATTTTTTTTTGCGTTGCTATACTTCCACTGCATGTGGACGTACAATTGCACTTGTATCTATTACTTGACCTCAAAACCTTTATTTATTACATTAATCAATGAGAAAAAGTCGTAACTATTACATAGACTGGACTAAAATTAATTAGTGATTTGACTTTTAAAAACCACCTCAAAGTTTTCTGTAAATACGGGAATAATATAATTTGTCTTGCAAAGTAAACAATGCATTTTTTTTTACCTTGTCAATTTCAGAATTTTCTGAAAAACTGTATTTTTAATACTAATAAATACTAATCAGTGAGAAGAGTTCTTACATTAATATCACGTGCATCTGTATTTTTAGTATTTTCCAAATTATGTTCAACATAACTCGTTAAGATGCATTTATTTAAAGATGTTCCCTCATAACTTCAAATCGAACACACCAATTTCGAAGCAATTTTTCACAAACTTTAGATAATACTTTAAAGTAGTTACTTAAATTAGATATTGTTCATCGAACTGATACACCCAAGGATGTACTGTCAAGGGTATTTAAAGTAACAAATGAACTGCGTAATAATAAATTTCATTCAGAATTTTGCAAACACTGTAAATAATTAGAGGATAATTAGATTCCTAAAATGTGTTGACGTTTTTACGATGTGTTGAATTTTCGTGATGGTAATAATATTAGTGTAGTCTTATGGGAATATATTTTTATTACAATTTTTTCGTGATAGTAAAGTGTTTCTCATATCTGGTTTACACGCAACTTTAAAATATTTAAATACAATGCTAGGGGAAATTTACTGTAAATACACTCGAATTTGCCTTCTAAAATAAAAAGGAAAAAAGGTCTAACCTTGGTAAAGTTTGAGTACTATAAGAATCTTCTGTGTATATTCATTATACATTTGTCTTTAAATCTACATTGATTATCTAAAAGTCTTTTTGTATCACCATTCGAAATTACAAAACAATATAATTTTGTAAAATTGTAAAAATAGACTAATTTCTATTGCTGTTTTCCATAGAAACCAATAAGTTTTATTTCACACTGTGAAATAAAATTTCTTTATTTACACTTTTCAAAAATGACATTGTTTTGATTCATTGAATCTGTCAAATAAATTTGATTTTAGGATATGGCGTTACCAAAAAGTCTGTTGGACATCAATATTTCAAAGATATTTAACTTTGATGCTGTGAAATTGTAAATATCAGTAAATACCAGTTTTGGATTAAAATATTGATTAAACTAGGTTTCAGTGTCGTGAGCAAAAAAAAATAGGACAACTATTTTTTTCTAATGTAAATCTGTCTCTATGTGCACACTTGCAATGAATTTTGACAAATACCTGACAATGTCACAAAAATTAAAGTTAGATGTACACAACTAGATTTTAGCAAAAATACGTTGTAAGACTTTTAATTCTAAATTATTGATATTATCATCTTTCTAATATTATTGCCATTTTAAAGATTCACAAATAAATGACCATTAGCAACTGTTTATGAGCAATTAATCATTCTTTATCTAAATTTTTGACGTTGTGTTGTTATTACCACTCCACGGATTTAGTATTTTTTAAAAAAGCCAACTTAAGTTGAAGTTAAGAAGTTAACTTAAGAAGTTAATTATCGTATGTAATATCACTAGTGCTTAAAATTTTATCGAAAATTTTTTCGAAAGCGTGTTGCCTGGTAATATAAAGAGTGCAAATTGGCAGTTTATTATCTGATTAAATCCCGACCGCTTTAGCGGGAGGGATTTAATCTTTGATAATAAACTGCCAATTTGCACGAGTTATATTAACTAGGGGCGACTTAGCTTGAGAAAAAATTTTTAGATAAAATTTAAAGCACGAGTGGTATTTGTGGAGAATATTTCACGAATAAATAATTCATTACGTATATCTTCAATATTATGTTCAGTAATTAATTGCCTTCAGACGTTTCCTTGTTGCTTTTTAGAGATTACTCACTCACCTTTATCTTCAATTTCATCATTTACGTCACATAAAAATGCATTTCCAAAGCGACTCATCTAATAAAAAAACAAAGTAGGTTTAAATTATGACAATCAAGAAAAACAATATACGTTAAACCATAGGTACTGTAACTTATAAGACTAGTCATCACAACAAAGCACGCTTCGACCAATCACATTACCGGTGAAATCACACAAATTGCATATTATCAATCTATCCCTTTTAAGTTCTAAGGCTGCCGGCTCAGATGGTATGGTACCGCCATCTAGTAACGCTAGCTTAACTTAGTTACTACACTAAATAGTGAATTGAATTATTATATTAAAGTGTTTATTAATATATATTTATGTATTTAATCCTTGTTTCTAATTTGAGAAGTTTGATAGTTAAGTTAAGGTTTACTTGTTTAAGTAGAGAGACTTTAAGTACAACGAATTATAATGTATATAGTGATACTGCAGAGTTTTGATTTTCCAAATAAGTGTTAGCTGCTTTGTAATGATTGATGAATTACCATATGTAAGTACCTAAATTTGTGTATTTATCATGAAATAACTGATTTGTGTGCTTCGTAGATATTCATATTTAATTTTAGTTGTGAAAATTATTTTGTAATTATGTTAGGTATTAAGCCATTGTAAGCTGTGTACCTATAACTTGTCCCGAACCTATATAAGTTCCACACAGCATTGGCTTTTTAGGTTATTAATACAATACTACAATTTACGTTAACAATTAGTAATAAGCTAGAGAAGGTATTTATAGATAACATTTAAAAGCACGATTTGTACTATTTGCCGAAAACATGTCACGACAGAAAACGTCAAAAAATTTTCGCAATATTTGCCGCTGTAGTGACCTAAAAAATTAGAGCGATAAATTTTGCATGTTGGTCCTGTCAAAAGCAGATCTAGCTTGAATTACCACTAATAATGACGTTTGGTTGGTGCAATGTTGTGAAAAAACGGGCTCTCATTGACTATAGCCTTAATGAGTGAAATAATCGAACAAATTGTAAGTTGTGATATATTATTAGATAGGGAATATATATAAAAGTTGGATATTGTCGTTTGAAATAAGAAAGTTATTATGACTTCCAGTTGACTGTTGGTAGAAGTTGTATCTGATGTGACAATTACATGAAATTCTTGCTTTAGTCACATGTTATGAACATCCAAAAATTCAAAACGACCTCTTTCAAATAGCGAATTTTTCCGTAGCAATACTTTCTTAGCCATCAGATATACTTCCACACTTTTGGAATAGCCTTTACTGTTATGTTATTGTTTTATTCATTATTGTCAGTCGTCTTGTTATCTTGGGTAAGATTAAGTTAATTAAGTTACCCTATGACTAGGTAATAAGGTTCAATTAACTGGACGACGCTGAAATTTTATCTCATAATTTTTAGCTACCTTTTTTAAGGCGATTGCATTTTTTTTCAAATTTTTTTTTAGACTTTTCAGCGGCCCCTTTACTTCCCTAGCTTCTACACAGTAAAGTATCCGTCGTTGTGATTTTTTAAGTCGCAACATTAGGCTCGTTTTATTTGTAAAAAATATTGCAATTATCGCACCGATATTGGATTCGCCATCTTGAATTCCTAACTGTTGACATCAGATTCGTAATCAACTACTCCTAAAATACGTAACCACCAATTTTAATGCAATTTCGACAGAAATTGAATTTTTTTTCGCAAAATAAATGTAATGGAATGAAATTATCACCGGCTTCGTCAAATCTTCGACAAAAAAAAAATTTTGTTTGCAAATTAATATGGAACCATCGGAAAGTCATACCTTAAGTTTGAAAAGTTCTCGTGGAAATCGCTTAATATAATATAATATAGTATAATATAATATAATGTAATGTAATGTAATGTAATGTAATGTAATGTAATGTAATGTAATGTAATGTAATGTAATGTAATGTAATGTAATATAATATAAGTAATAATTGTACAAACAAACAAAAATTGGTACATTCGCCTCGAATTGAGAATCTTTTCTGTTTGTAAATTTTATAAGGTCGGTTAAAAAGAAAATCAAGTTTGATCATTTAGCTGTAACAGTATACTTAAAGAAACTATATTCACTTGTTATTGTACGCCTTGGAAACATTTTTTTGACAGTAATTATAAAATTATGTTTTTTATTTTCATAATTCTACCAAGATTCAGGTGGACATAGAAGACGTAATTAAGATAAATAGAATGCCATTTGAAACATAATTGAATACATTTTACATCACGATTAGTCCAATGCAATTAAGTTTATACCTCGGAACCCAGCTATAGTGAATGGATTTGAATGTTTTTTTTGTTGGATTATTAATACCATAAACTAAAAACTTTACCCATTGAAAATTACCGCAATTTCGAAAATCCGTAAATGAAAAGAAAAAATAAAAATTTTCGGAAATCTCAATAAAAAAATACAAGTATCGGAATTTTTAACTATTTCTTTTAAGAAAATATTGATTGTTATAGTTTTCGAGGTTGTTTATAAAGAATTTGTAAAGCAATGAAACTTTAATCTGTTATTTTTAAAATCTATGTTGTCACATTACCAGCTTTTTATTTTTAATGGTGGAAACTGACCCTAAAAACTGAAAAATTAATTACTTTTCTAATTTTACGAATAAATTAACGAAAATCCATATACTCATTTTTTGAGGTCACTGAATATGACTGTGGTATCAAAACTTATGAGATGAAAATATTAAGGGTTGAAAACACTACTGAAAAATTAATAATTCTTCTTATGTTACAAATAAATTCACGAAAATCCATATACTTATGATTTTAGGTCGCTGAATATGATTATGAGGTCTAAATTGATAAAAAAAAAATGGGGTATTAAAAATGGTCACAAAAGAGTATAGTAATATGTCTAATTTTATTAAAAATACAGATTGTTATAAATAAATCAAATTAATAAATTAAGTACACTAATTAAATAACATTTTTAATCTGCACTCTAAACATGCTAAGTATAATACAATCCGCTTTTTCTGCGTATTCTTCGAAAAGTAGACGGCTATTGCTTGTTTCTCTACCTACTATAGACATTTAAAATGCGCGTGCAAACTGAAGAGTTTCAACATTATTTCAAACTGTCATATCTCTGGAACAGTTTGTCGTAGGAAAAAAAAATAAAAACCCAAACTCTTCATTTTTTTATAAGCTTCATTTCGTTCTAATATCATGATTTTGTCAATCTTATAGTTTCTGAGGTATTTCAATTTTAAATACATAATTTTCTTGCGTATATGCTCAAGCACCATCTTTAAACCTTTATATCTCTCTGGAACAGTTTGTCGTAAGAAAATTAAAACAACAAACTATTCGTTTTTTATAAGCTTCATTTTTACTCTTACCATTTTTTTATAAAAAAATATTTTCTGAGCAATTTCCAAAAACCCGATTTTTTTCAAAAAATTATGAAAATATTAATTATTGAAAATGGGTACAGAATGAAAAATAATTATTTTGAAAATTCTAAACAAAATTGAGAGTATTAGTAATAATATGCATTAACAATATATAGAAGGATTTAAAAAAAAATGAATTAATAAGAAATTAGAGCAATAAGACTAAAAAAGGCGCCTAAATCTTTAAATACGCTACTAAACAGTAACGTATTTAAAGATTTGTAAGTTTTTTTAGTTTTCAATATAAAAGGTCGTAATACATCTCAATCGGAAGAAAATTTTAATACCTTTAATTTGTATGATAATAACAATTTTTCTCATAGTTGTAGATTTTTAGTAAATTTAGACTTCTCCGTCGTATATTTTTTTCTGAATGTTTCGGCGCCATTTTGAAAATGCCATATTTCCAAAACTAAACATCGGAGAAAAAAAAAAGAAAAAACCATTCGATTTGTTTTCGTAAAAGCTTTACAAAAATGTACCCTTGCATTTTTTTTAAAGTCCACATTTTTCGAGTAATTTTAAAAAAACGTCTAGGAATACTGATTTTAGGGGGTGAAAATTACAATTTTCAATTCGCAGTATCTCGGAAAATAGGCATTTTAGAAAAAAATTGTATAAAACCTTTCTTCCTTATAATTTGATTCTCTATCAGATTTGTGTACTTTTTTTGCGACAACCCCCAAGAAGGAGTGGGAACCACCTCTAACCAAAAAGCAGGAAAAATGACAAAATAGATCCATATGTACATACTTTATGAACGATGTTGAAGAAAAAAAATTGGAAATTCATTACATTGTTTTCCGGCTAGGATTTAAAAGCTTCGCTTACTATATTATTCATTTGTTTCGCTTTTTGGAGCTTCTGCCATCTTCAAATTAATTTTAAAAAGTTTCATTCTTGTACAAATTCTTTATAAATAACCTCGAAAACTACAATAATCATTATTTTCTTAAAAGAAATATTAAAAAATTAAGATAGTTGTATTTTTCGTTGAGATTTCTAAAAATTTTATTCTATTTTAATTTATGGATTTTCGAAATTGTAATTTTCAATGGGTAAACTTTTTAGTATATGGCATTAGAAATTCAACAAAAAAAAATCATTCAAATCCATTCACTAGAGCTGGGTTCCGTCATTTTTCATTTATAATGATTAATTGATAGGGGCGAGCGTAAAGGCGACTTCAATGTGAATGTCAGTCGATATTCCGTTGAAGCAACGTCGAGCGCGGTTAGTACTTGGATGGGGACCCATCTTGGGAAATACAGCGTTCTCGTCCCACCTTCTAGCGGCTTGTATATCAGTGTATACGCGGAAGCTACGTAATTTCAGACGAGGATTACGTAGTGGATATACCATCCTTCGGAGGGGATGTAAAGCAGGCGGTCCCTTGTCTATTAAATGTTAGGCAAGTAAAAGATCCCTACTCTTCTTTCGGAAAAAATTTCCAGGTTGGGAGGTAGCTCGTCTCCTGGCGTCGGTGATAGGCCCTGGTAGCGGAAATAGGTCGACGTTAAATAAATAGATAAAAAAAATGACTAATTGCACTGGACTACATACAAATTTGTAATATTTCGTTTATTTAAAAGTCATTATGACAAATTCGGATGAATCAAATTTTTTTTTTTTTATTTTATTAGATTATAATTAAATTACAATTAAATTAATTGAATATGAAATTTATTAAACCAAAATTAATTCAATAGGCTATTGACTGAGGTCCTTCTGTTTCTATTTATTATTTTACAACCTACGAAAGAATATGAAGTTTCTTTGTCAGAACGCAATTTGAAATAACAAAGTAATTCCGATTTTCATGAAAACGCATATTTTTAATATCAGATAGATAACTTCTCTAATTTTTATCGTAGAGGCCTATCCTAAGAACCATATTTTAGAGAGCTGAATAATCTCCCAAATTCATAATAAATATTTCTTTTAGGACGTTAGTTTTTGATTTAAGCTCTAAAAACCCGCACTGAAATTTGACTTTTAGAAAAGCGGGAAAGAACATTAATCGCAAAAAAATCATATTTCTGTCAATTTTGGACCAAATTAGATGGAACTAATTTAAAATTTAAGGTATTTTATAACCTACAAAGATAGAATTCGTAGTTTTCAGTATATTTGTAAAAATTAGTTTTTGAGACCTTCCCCTCTTCATCAAAGTTCATTCTACAGCCAGCCGATCTTTTTACATATTTATGAGACCATAAACAACAATTTTCTACCATAAATAAAAAATAATAAAACCTAATTGCACACCATTGTATTAAACGAAGACAAGTTTCTTAAGTTTCATCTTCAATTTCTAGGTTAACATTTTTTATCAAAATATTATCCTACCATCTTGATTCTATGAAAACCTAGTGGGTCGTAATCAATTATCTGATTTGTTTTCTCACTGAGACAGAATGACAACACAAATTGTATGAATTGAAAATAAATGTTTTCACTTACACGTGGGTGGGTTCGAACTATTTGTTGTGCACTATATACTTTATAGTCCGGGTTGACCACCTTTACAAATAGTTTATTACCCCAGCAGGGCGGCGTTCAAACTGTCAAGCATTTGTTTAATGACACTTTACGATACTGTACCAAGAAGCTTGCTTTCTATAATTTGTTCCTATATGTTTTGATATATTTTAGATGACTATTAGTCCAGGTGTTACTTAACCAGTGCTAATCTGTATTAAATAGTGTACTGTCGTAAACAACATTTCTCTTCTACATTTTAACATGGAAGGATATACTTATAAATTAATTCAAATATTGCGTATTTCTTATTTTACTTCCACATCCAGTGGAAGAATAGTAACGACAAAAAAATTCTGAAAATTTGTATTGTTCACATAGGCTTAGAATGTTATGAAACGTCGAGATTGTAAGTTTGAGCGAAAAAAATAATTTATGTCTCTGTCGGTCTGTCTATATCTTTTTTTTGTGCGCACGATTACTCTGGAACTGTTAAGATATTGACTTGAAATTTGGTACACGTATGTACTCAACGGTAATAGATTATATTTTCATCTTATTCCGTCGAAGGGTTGGGGGGTAAATTGGGGAAAATGGGGGGTAAATAGGCAAATAAAGCAGGTAAAAGTCCATAAACTTGGTATTTCGTATATACAAGAGAAGCTAGGGTCTCAAAAAATGGCATTAGTCACTTCCATTACCATTACCCACCATTATTAAAGGGGATGAAAAAAAAAATGTGATTTAGTGTGTGTACAAGAACCAAAAACCTCAAAATATTTTTTTACTTTTTCCACCCCCACTATCCCCCCCTATCACGGCGCCCACTCCACTATCGATATGGGATATCGTTTTATGGGTTTTTGGGATAAACGATTTCAAATATTATAATATTAAAGTTCCATAAACAATTATTTTCACATAAAAAAATTTTTCGATGTGAGATACTTCGATAGCAATTCTGGATGTGGAACTTTTTATTTGGCAATACAGAATTTAAAGAAGAATTGCTTAAAATCAATTAAAAGCGTTATTTTATCCAAGAGAAATGCATGTAATTATTTTATAATATGAAAACAAAACTGAAAATAGTATTTTAAAAATTCTAAATGATGGTAAGAAACATGATAATAATAATTCATTATCAATAAGTTACAAACGACAAAATCTAGTCACATGCGTACTCTTAAGTCTAGCAACAAAAAAGTAATCAGAAAATCTACAAAAAACAATACAATTCTAATTTTAATTTTTATTACATCCAGTGGAAGTATAGTAACGACAAAAGAAATTATGAAAATTTTAATATTCAAATAGGCTTAGAATGTCATGAAACGTCGAGATTTTAAGTTGAGCAAAAAAAAGTTCTGTCTGTCGATCTGTCTATCTGTACCTTTTTTTTTGTGCGCACGATTACTCTGGAACCGTTTAAGATATTGACTTGAAGTTTTGTACACGTATGTATTTTAATGAGATCTGGAACTAGATTACATTTTCTTATTCCGTTGAAGGGTTGGGGAGTAAATTGGGGTAAATAGGGGCTAATAGGTAAATCAAGCAGGTAAGAGCTCATAAAATTGGTATTTAGTATATACAAGAGAAGCTAGGTCTCAAAAATTTTTTTGGCATTAGCCACCTCCATTACCACCCCCATTATTAAAGGGGGTAAAAAAAAGTGTGATTCAGTGTATGTACAAGAATCAAAAACCTCAAAATATTACTTCCACATCCAGTGGAAGTACCTATAGTAACGACAAAAATTTTTTTTCTAATTTTTGTTCAAATAAGCTTAGAATGTCATGATGGAACGTCGAAATTTTAAGTTTGAGCAAAAAAAAAAATTCTGTCTGTCTGTCTGTCGGTCTGTCTGTAACTTTTCTTGTGCGCACAATTACTCTGGAACTGTTTAAGATATTGACCTGAAATTTGGTACACGTATGTATTTTAACGAGATCTGCAACTAGATTATATTTTCATCTTATTCCGTTGAAGGGTTGAGGAAGTAAATTGGGGTAAATGGGGGTATATAGGTAAATGAAGCATGTGTCATTATTTCCACATACAAAAGTTTTTCGTTTTGAGTAACTTAGGTAGCAAATCTGGATGTGGAAGTAGTGATTCCTTGAGCAGCGGTTTTTTGAATAGTATACCGATATGATACTGGAACTTTGAAACTGCTTGTAGTCACTAAGTAAATCAAACAGGTATAATAAATATCCGTTTCCTTTATTTTCTCCGCTTACCGAAGGGGAGTATGGTAATCGTGAAAAAAATCAATATGTGAGATTTCTTCGGAATTTCATATTTCAGACCATATGGATTATGCGGCTTTCTAATTCAGTCAGTCTGTTGGCCTGGTGTCTGTCTGTTGGCAGATGGATGTGCATTTAGTGAAAAATATGTCGGCACGATAGCGCGCGATCTAAATCGTATTGTGTGACGATTTAGTCATACTTCTATCGCGTATGAAGTTCGATCCCCAGCTTCTATATAGTGCTGCAGCAAATATAATCCCTTGTTCTGCTTGGTGTTACAAGCAAATAATCAATTTTGTTTTATTTTTTGATCCCATTGGAACGTCAAACAAGTTGATGGACCTATTGAAATAGTGTCTGATTGGTGAAATGCCCCATCATCATAATCACTCTAGTATGGGAGGTTATCTTACAACCGTAGTCCCTAAAATGGGTATAGAAGGTCCCAAAATTGCACAAACTGCATTACAAGCAGAAGAAAACATAATATGGTCGTCAGAAGGAGTACCGGGGGGTAGGGGGGTTGAGGAGGGAGAAGATGCCAAATTCACTTGAACCGCACAAAAATTGGCATTTGTATACAAATATAACATCAAATTGGCACAGTACCACAGAAGGACTCATTTACTCAATTAACCCCCCTCCCCCCCCTCTTAGGGAATACTAACCCAAACTGAACATAAACTAACTGATACTTAATATCAAAAATATAAGGAAATGAAAGTGTGGCTGATTTTTTTTTAATACAAAGAAATTTTGATATGAATTTATTGAATAAATAGCTTTATGGAATATATCGCTCATTTGACGAGTTCATCAGTTTTAGAAGGCTAGCTAGAGCACAAAGTAACGAACATACAATTGATAAAATGACAGTCATTTTTGTTAATTTTACAACCGTAATTGGTTGGCTCTGGAAGCGTAAAGTGAGGCTGTTTGTCTCTATGCTATTCCATAGCGTAATAGTGTGTCCGACAAATTGCAGTAGATTTTCTCCTGCAACTTGCTCCTTTTTAGATAAGGTCCAACATCACTTATATTATCAAGCTTGGTCTATGGTGTATATAACTTGCAAGCAAACTATTCAACTCCTAAAATAATGTCCCCAAGCTTTTTAAGTGCTAACAGTACGACATCCTGAAGTTGACAAAATATCTTTGAACAAAACACTTCTTTCTTTGAAAAACTGCATATTATGGCATGAAGTCTAAGAGCAGAGGATTTGTGTTTTCCTAATTTATTAATGAACTAGGTCAGATTAATTGACAGCTTTTCCAGGAACCCATATAACTGAGGTATCGTGGCAAAGTTTTGGAAACCTTATGATCAATATTGCAATATATGTGTCGGCAGAATATATAAGTATTTGAGTAGCTTCGCAAGCTGTAGAAACAACAACATAAAGCAGCATTTCCCTGTCTGACTCCTCATGTAAGCCTGAGAGATAATCAATATTCTTATGAAGTAAAACATTTTAAGGGTTTTTATAGTCCTATGGACCTATAAAACAATAATAACAAGGTATTCTCACTTAGGGCAATTTGACAATATGCTTTGAATCTGTTGAAGTTCTCACAATAGATTACCCTCCAAATATTATCCAATTTTGGGATTTCATATCATATGATGATGATATAAAATTCCAAAGTGATTTATCAACTATAAATGAAAAACATAGGTAGAAGAAAAACTGTAATATATATAGAACAGTGAAAGAACAGTGATATACCAAGTAGAAAAAGTTTAATTGTTAAAAAGTTTGGGCCTACCTTATAAGTAAATAAACAAAATTATTATTGTAGTGAAATAATTAAAAATGATATAAAGATCCACAAGAAATAAATAACTACAGACCTATAAGCCCCATTAACAATTTTGCGAAAATATTTGAAAAATGTGGCAAACAAAAATTGGTAAAGTTTTTATAAAAGGAAAATATTTTGTATGACAAACAGTTTGGCTTAAGATCGCAAAAATGTACAGGCGACGCAATATTTCAACTAATCAAGGAAGTAATAATAAATAATAATAAATAAAATATGTCTTGCGGTATTTTTGGAATTTGCTAAAGCGGTAGATTCCGTTTCTCACAAAATTTTATTATCTGGATGAGAGGATATTTGAGTTAGGGAGAATGCGCTGAATTTCTTTGAAAACTACTTATCCAATAGAACTCAAAAAGTTCTAATAAACCAAACTAATAGCGACTCACAAGTGATTCCAAGTGGTGTTCCCCAAGGGACTGTTCTTGGACCTGTCCTGTTTCTCATATATATTAATGAACTTGCGGCTAATACTAAGAACTGTATCGTAATATCTTATGCAGATGACACTACTATAATTTTCTATGGTCAAAGCAGGAATGGCGTATATGAGAAAGCAGAAATAGGTCTTAAATCAGTCCAAGTCCATCAGTGGTTAAACTCAAGTTTAAATACAAGCTAAAAACGTAGGTATCTTCGCCAATTTACTGAGCTTTTTATATAATTGTTACACATTCTATAGGATACTTTTCGCAGTTTTTTTTTGTAAATAATGTTAGTTTTTGGAGATCCTAAATTTTGTGATATCAACTTTGTCGTGAAAAAAATATATGAAAAAAAATTGAAAAATAAAACATCCGACCTGAAAATAACAATTTGTCGAAAAAAAATGTTCATGTACCTTGTGACGTAAATTTTGACCCTTTTTATAAAAATAAAACTTGTCTTACGGCCCAAAAGCCCCCGAATATTTTGTCTCACGATCTTGTTTTGAGTTAGGAAGGGCCTTCCGCACAAGGCCTCGTTGATTTTTTTCATGTATCTTATAACGTAAAATTTGGCCCTTTTTTTGAAAACTTGAGAGCCTCTACTGACTAAACGCCCCCGGTCTGACGCGTAAGACAAAGAAAATCTTAAATAGCTTGTCTACGCACGCCAAACCTAGGTGTCAAAAATTTTGTACCTTATGACGTAAGTTTTGAGGCACCAGCTCCCTGTCCAGTACATATTATTTTCAATTTTCAAAATAAATTTAATAAAAAAAAATCAATTCAGATAGGCTTTATTTCACTGCATTCATATTTTACAATATTTGTGAAATAATGGGACTATAAGTATATCAAAGTGCAAGAAAGTTATCAGATATGACCGAAAAGTTACACCAGCTATTGGTATATGACGTAAGTACGACAAATTATGAAACACATCGTTTAATACCTATATGAACCTGTCAAAGTTTTAATTACTGAACATTTATTTAACACCAAAATGTATACAGGTACGTGCTATTATCGTCAATAAATCTCCGCCTTGTCCTTCTCAACAGATGAGCTCTTGGGAAGCATTGTGCTGAACCAGCTCTGCCACTAAAATCACCACCGTAACTGATTTTATCATACGACAGTATTATAAAGGAACTATTCTGAAAAGTATCAAATTTATAGTAAAATACGGTAAATTGATAACCGGTAAAATTAGTTAATGCCCGCTGCAACTTTCCATCAGTTTATTGTTTCCTTTATGTTAAACTTATCTTGATTTTATATGTTTTATTACAAAGATTTTACATAAAACTGACAACTTTAATGGCTATTATGTTTAATCTTCTTAGGAAGAATGGCATTTTATTTTCTACTCTGTCGTTAACCGCAATTTTCTATAAATGTTTATAACTCAAACGCAGATGTCGATAAAAGATTGCAGCCGATGTAATATCATTGCTCAATATCATTATTATACGAGTATTGTAGGAAATAATGCGGTGGTATTTAGCATTCTACGAAATTACAAACAGGTTAACATCTTACTTGAGAAAATATCTTCTCTGAGAAATATGACTAGAAATATGTAACATGGCGTAATTTAAATACGTTAAAATATTTCAAGGTGTTATTTCTCAACTAATTAAAAAAAAATTCCCATAAACATTTGACCAACAATTCTTCGTTTTGAAATTTCCAAAGAAATAACATTCTTTTTTATTTTGCCATTGTTAGTGCGGATATTTAAACCAAATTTAGCACATAGTATACTAAGACAGGGATTATATCACATTATGTTTACGTGACTGTGCCAAAAAAAGGGATTGCGTTGGAAGAATTAAACCCAAAGTCGTATACCACAAAATGCCTTAACGCGTTTCATTAATTGAAATGTTCAATTTATCCAGATAAATCGATATTTTAACAGTGTTTTTAGAAGAGTAAAAACAAAATCCTGAAAGGCGATAAGCTAAGAAAATTGACCCCAATATGACAAAAAATTTAACTATATTTTTTTTTATATTTCTCATTTTTTAGTAAAATACAGAACACTAACAACGCTACAATAAATTAAAAGTAAAAATGACTACGTTTTCTTCACGAGAAAAATCGACAAACTGAGGTCGAAATGGTTACTTTTTTTGGAAAATTGTACCTTTTTTTACTATATCGAGTTTTTTTAGACATGAGCGCATTTTTTTAGCAGTTTAATTTTTGTATTTTTATATTTGTTGACGTCTAAAGAACAACATGTAAAAAAATCACTATGCTAAAAAAATGCGGTCATGTCTAAAAAACTCGATATAGTAACAAAAGGGTACAATTTTCCAAAGAAAGCCATTTTGACCTCAGTTTGTCGATTTTTCTCGTGAAGAAAACGTAGTCATTTTTATTTTTAATTTATTGTAGCGTTAAGTTAGTGTCCTGTATTTTACTAAAATAATGAGAAATATAAAAAAATATATAGTTAAATTTTTTGTCATATATTTTCTTAGCTTCTCGATACCCCTCCTTTGCCATGTGGTTGTTAACCATTGTTGCGTCCTGGTAATTTTAGGTTAAAAAAAGTTATTTCCCATATTTTCCAAATTCTACTGGAAAAATCTGCTGCCCAAGGAATCACTACTATAATTCAAAAATTTACCAATATACAGGGCGTTCCATTAAAAAAAATATTATTGCTTCTTGTACCCTTCAATTTCTGCACGCCACTGTGCTCCCATCTACTTATTAAAGAGGTTCAGTTACAGTCCTACAATTTTCGTTCGAAACTTTTTTTTCTATCTCCAATAATAACGATGGGGGTGGCTATTGCCAAAAAATGTTTTCAGATCTTAGCTTCTCTTGTATTTTCTAAATACCAATTTTATGGACTCTTACTTGCTTGATTTACCTATTTTCCTCCATTTACCCCAATTTACCCCCCAACCCTTAAACAGAATAAGATCAAAATATAATACAGTTCTAGATTTTGTTAAAATACATATGTGTACCAAATTTCAAGTCAATATCTTAAACGGTTCAAGAGTAATCGTGCGCACAAAAAAGTTACAGACAGACCGACAGACAGAATTTTTTCTGCTCAAACTTAAAATCTCGATGTTTCATGACATTCTAAGCTTGTTTGAACAATAAACATTTTCAAAAATTTTTTTGTCGATACTATACTTCCACTGGATGTGGAAGTAATTACGGAAGACTGTTTAAAAATATACGAAAAAGGTCACTTGATATATTGTAATAAAATGTACCATATTCTATAAAATCGCAGATTTGGAGATAATTCGATTAGCAGAAATGGTCTGGTTTTATGGCTTCAAGGAGCCCTACTTGGTAATTTTAATTTTTATTTGATGGCGCTTAAAAAAACTTGTCTACAAAGAAAAGTTACCTAATAATCCGTAACAATTAGAAGGAGCTACGATATAGAATTGAATGGGTCTTTTCACTGATTTTCTTTTATTGCTTTATGTGAGTATTTTATAAAAAAAATTCGCCGTATTTTTTTTTTAACACGATTTCTATCGAAAGAAATATCAAAATGTGTGGAAATAAAGCGCGCGCTTTGAACTTGACGTCACGCACTCACCTTAATGACGTCGACGAGCCTACATGCATACCGGTGTATCAGAAAATGTTTAAAGAGTGCTTTATATCAACGTGTACAAATAACAACATAAATTGTTCAATCAACTTTCCGCAGATTTTCTGCATTTCCTTTAGAAAATCTTGGCTCCATTTTCTTCCACTATTATACAGAAACAAAGCAAAACACAATTGCTAAAGGAACACACATACCCCAAAACAAAGCGTAAACAATAAACATGTGTCAGTTGTGGTGTGGTGTTAGTGGCTATTAGGCGTTCTGGCAAATGCTGCCAACATAAGTCCGGGATGAGTGACGTCACTCAGCCTCAAGGTCAAATGAGTGTTCAAATTTCCGTAATAAATATTTATTTTTTTATTAAATACTGTGAGATTTATATTTGAAACAGAGTTGCACAAGGTGAATATCTATCAGTTAGCTTTCAAATAAACATATTTGTCTTGAGATTTAAGAATCTAGTGCAAAGGCCCATTATGCGCTGAAAGGGGTGATGGGTTAATTCAATAGTTTGAAACATTTTTGAATTAGTTTATTTATTATTTTACTATATCATCCGATTTTAGCAACACACTGTATTAATATTGAAGTTTTAATTAATAAAATTATTAGTTTTAAAGTAAACAATTCCTTTGGCATTTTTTGCAAAATGAAAATTTTTTTTCCTCTATTTTCCGATTTTAGAAACGCACTGTATTAATAGTGAAGTTTTAACCACAGATTTGTCCGTTTTAAATCAAGCAAAATACCGTATTCCTATGCCAATTTTTTGTAAAATAAAAAATAAACATAATTTCTCTCTTGTAAACTCAGTCTAGGCACATGGGAGATGCTGTAGAATAGATTTCTTTCCGAGAAGTTAACTCACGGACTTCTATGATACATTTTCTCCTTACAGCCCTATTAAGTGCAATGCTAACTAACATACGGTCACCAAATTGAAATACAATTTTCCTGTGTGTGTTTAAAAGTGCAGCTAATTTTGTTATAAAATACCAATTACATGGTAAAGTTGGAGTTGTCGTATTTCCACCGTAATTCAGCTGCAGAATAGAACCCTAATATTTATCAAGTCGACTTGGAACGCATTGGGACTTTAACGAAGTAAATTTCGTTGCGAAGTTGAGACGACAATTTAGTTCTTAAGAAGTATCTAAAGCGGGATAGGATGAAATTAGATTTAACAATTTTTTGTATGCAGTTAGCGAGTTAGCGGGGAAAGTTAGTTGCTTTGAATATATATCGTTACTTAACATGTGTGTATATACTAAACTTCATATTTAACTTTTAGCTTTTCTTATGGAATGATTGAAAGAAACTTGGGGACCGTCGAAGAAACTTATTTATTAAAGGACAGTGTATGCAATTTGGTTTTATTAATAGAAAAGTTTGAATTTTAATGAATAATGAAATATATGTAATTTTTGGTAACGGTACAGACGGAAACTTTTCGTGTAGTCGGCAATTTTTGTCCAGTTCCTGAGGACAGATTTTAAACATTTAACGGGCTGTAGAAAGTCTTTTAACTTCACAAAATTTTTAAAATGGGGTGGTTCTCAATTCAATATATTTTGTGTTTTTAAAATTTGTTCTAGCATTAGTCTGGATTGGCGTAAGAGATTTCTATGAATTGAAATGGACCAAGCGAAAGGTTGAATTTAAATCCACGTTTTTTGAGAACGAGAATAGATATCAATGTGCGCTTTTCAGGATTTGCGAGATAATTTATTTGTGAAACAGCGAGTTTTTCCCATTTCTTTTATTTTGAGGCACGGTACGGGGCGACCTAATATCAGTTTGAAATCAGTGCAAAAATACCTAATTTCAAAAATACATTTTTTACCGATTTCAAATTGATATTAGGTAATAAGGTACAATTCCCTGCTACTTTCCACTAACAGACAGACATTTGTAAAACTAAATGAAATTTAATTTCTTACGATATTCTTTGAAGATTTCTTGATTTTTTAAAATTTTTTGAGTGAACGAACGCCTGTATACTATTCGCTAAAAGTATGTCAGGTTTAATCCTTGATAATTGTGTGAATTATAACAGTCCAAATATTATTTGGACCACAATTATTTCTTATAGCAACTGCACTATATATTTTTCATATTTTTCTTCCTTGAGAGTTGTATTAATTACATGCAAAACATTATCGTCCGTCACATTTTTTTCATTAATTTTCTTAGGTGGCCACCCTGTATAATATTTTATATTTTTCTTTTACAGTTGTGTTAACTACATACTAAATATTATTACCTTTCGTCACATTTTTTCCATACTTTTTAATGGTGACCACCCTGTCTATTTTTCGTATTTTTTTTTCTTGACATTTGTGTCAACTAAATACATGTAAAACATTATCGTTCTTAGACACATTTTGTTAGAATGACCTAATTTTTCTTATTTTTCTCACTTGAATTGTGTTAACTGTGTGCTAAATATTATCGTTCCCCGCCATATTTTTTAAATTTTCTATACGGTGACCACCCTGTATATTTTTCCATATTTTTCTTTTTTGATAATTGTATTAACTACATACAAAACATTATAGCCCTCCATCGCATTTTTATATAGTTTTTTAGGGTGGCCACCTCATATTTTTCTTCCTTGACAGTTGCATTAACTGCATGTGAAATATTATCCTACCCATCACACTTTTTTCATTATTTTTTTAGGGTGGCCACTCAGTATATATTTTATATTTTACTTCCTTGACTAGTGTGTTTATTGCATGTGAAATATTATCATCCTCCGTCATGTTATATTATTATATTTTTTCATATCTTTCTTCTTTGACAGTTGTGTTAACTTTATGCAAAATATTGCCCTCCGCCAAATTTTTCCATTTTTTTTTAATGGTGAACACTTCGCTGACCACTATTTTTATTCCTTGTTAATTACATGTCAAATATTACTTCTTCCGTCACATTTTTTTCTTCTTTGTCGAGTGATTTTTTAGATATAGCACCAACAGACAGACACCAAGCTTAACAGAAAGACAAACTAACAATGACATGCAGACTAACGGAATGAAATGGCTTTAGTTTTTGTAATCTACGTACTCTGAAACATGAAAATCCGAAGAAATCTTGGAAGGTGGTTTTTCCACGATTACAATACTTCCATTTGGTAAACGAGGGACGTAAAAATAAAACATATTTGAAACAGTATTATTTTAATATATCAATCACAATGTTTCGCCCTACCTTCAAACTCTTAGCTCTGAGTAAGGTAAGCGCCAAAATTGAAACTTAGCCTTCCTTCGTCATATATTATGACCACTTCTATAGTGTTTTTTATGTCATTGGACATCATCCATTATAATATTCAATAATATTTTGCTGAAGTGTGCTGAAAACAGGCATGGAGGAGCTAGAGCCCTTGTGCCCACCCAAAAATCCACCACTGCTTAGTTACAAACGCTCTACATCGCAATATTCTCTTAAGCTGTTGTAGATAATAAAATGTCCCATCCCAATAGTTCCAGAATTTTTCCAGTATTATTATTAAAAACTTATTAATTAGTCTTAGAGCATTGCCAATAAATTTTGTACTATACTACGTGCAAAAAGAATTAGACAATGTCCGCTGGACGCCATACGATGTGCCGCTCCACTTTTAGTTACTCGTTATTTTGCCTGAAAAATATTATACAGTGTGTGTAGTGGCGGGCTAGGCATAGGAAGTAAGAATTACAGCATCGCGTGTGCCAGCTGGCTGAAATGAAATAACTGAGAGCTGGAATGCTTCGCCGACGGGAGAGTTTGCTCTGCTGTGTTGTCATATCTCTCGCGCTACGTGAATGTACATGCCTAATGGGCAATTACACGCACTGTATTATAATATCTAAATAAGAAAACTGACACGTTTGTCAATCCTGCATGAATTGAATTAAAAATGTATAAAATATTCTGACGTTAGATGTCATCTAACCTAAATCAAAAGCAGAACTGTTCCACTAACATTGAACAACTGTAAAAATTGAACACTTAATTTTATATCAATAAGGATTCTTGTATCTCAAGTAGTTATAAAGAAGTAGTTGTAAAGAAATTCTCATGTTTGTCCCTCAACTGCTCAACTCTGTATATTCTAATAATAGTACAGTACCTAATTTCGGAATAATGTCATATGAAACGGATTTCGTTCATTTTCGGCAGCTTAATAGTAAATGCATCAAAGAAAATTTTTTATATTATGCGGCGACTTGCTAATTTATAGGAGCTAATTTATAGGAGGTGGATGCCACCCCTTTTCAAGGTAGATAATAAAACTAAGAAAAAATTTAAAACATTGGAGCTGAAAGAAAATATAATTTTAAGAAGAAAAGGCTTTATACAACTTTTCATAAAAATTGATAGTCTTGAAAATTGGGATTTTAGCTTAAAAGAAGGTATTTCAAAACAACATTCGTCAAATAACTCGAGAACTATTACATTGGCATAGAGCGAAAGCATGTTAGAGATAAGTAAGAAAGCTACTGAATTGAGGATTAATTTAATTTTTTTTCTAATTTTTGTAGAGTTAATGGTTTCGGAGATCTGGAAGTATATACATGGTGACCGATCATCTATACGATGAAGCATTTAGTTTAAATGTTAAATATCTCAGAAACTATGGCACATACGTCAAAAGCAGTAAGAACCAAAATGAAAGACTATTAATAGGCTTTCAAATGATTTTTGTTCTATTTCTATAACGTAAAAAATAAAGAAGTGATGATAGAAACAATGTACTTTTTCAAATTTTTTTAATAAAAATGTCACCATTTTGTTAACGTAAGTAGTCAGCAAAAAAAAATACTACATTACTGTTACATATGCCGTTTTTCGTTAATATATAGTATGATCTAGACGCTCAAATTTTTTCGTCCGCTTACAGAGCTTGCTTTAGAAAAAAGTGAATTTTAAACTGTAAAGGAATTTTAGAAAAAACGTAAAATTTTTGCTTCTCTGCAAATATCTCAATAAATATTAGTTTCAGAGAAAACATAGTTAATATCAAAAATGAAGCTTATAAACAGAATGAATTTGTTTTTTTTTTAAATATTTGTGTAGAGTTGATAGTTTCAGAGATATTTAATTTTATAGATGGCATCTGACCGTTTTTAGGATGAAGTATTTAGTTTAAAATGTTGAGTATCATAGGAACTGGGACACTTCCATAAAAAATTCTAAGGAATAAAATTAAAGACAATTAATCAATATTTAAAGTGATTTTCTATTTGTTTCTACATCAAAAAAATACAGAAGTTATGGCCAATTCAATGTACGTTGTCACATTTTTAAAAAAAAATGTCGCCATTTTGTAATTTTAATTGCTCAGTCATCAATTTTTCTTTCAAAAATGCTGTGTTTCATTAATATATAGGATCACCTAAATGCCCAGTTTATTTTCTTCGTTTAAACCACTTGTTTTAGAAAAAAAAAATCCATCCGCCATATTAGATCCGCCATTTTGAATTTTTTAATTTTGACTTCAGATTTGGAATCAGCAATCCCAAAAACATAACTGTCCTACGTTTCAATAAAAAATTAGTAACACTTTTTCAAATATTTAGTATTCCATTTTAGGGCAATTTTCACCTTTTGAGGGTAAGACCAAGTATCTGAACCATATAGAAACTGAAGATGATACCTTTTACTGTAATAGTAGCCCATGAAGAAAAATTACCATTACATATGAAATTATTCCGAAATTTTACATATTTTTTACCTCTCTAGGTACTGTAATATATATATTATTGTATTATAAATATTAGATGTGCAAATTAAATAACTCATATTTCAAAAAAATCACCAGATGTATCTAATACTATAGAAGTTATATATTTCGTTTAAAATGAAACTACTGCTCCGTATGATTTATTATTCAGCCCTATAAACTTCAGTATTTTAGAATCATAATTCAAAGCAACAATAATAAAATCTGTTTCATATTTGTTAGAATATACTGCACAAAACGCTAGGAAACTGGTTACATAAATTCTCTAAGCTACATCAGCTTCCTCAGTAAAAGTTTGCTAGAAGTGCGATATTATTACAAACTTAATAATTTATAGAACTGGAATAACTTGATAAAACATATAACGTCGAGGTTTATACAACTGGAAGATCTGTAGGACCACTTTTTAGATTTCGCACGCTCATGTTTATTTTGCTCCGGATTGTGTTCGTGATATAAGGACCCACCAGCGACTTTTCCCATGATCAGGATAACAATAGATCTTTTATAGTTCAGATCTTGTGTTTTTGATGTAATAAGTGTGGCATTAGTATATTTAATATTTTGATAAACAGTTTTGTTGAGGTGTAATTTCAACATTGAATTTCTACGATATATGAATGTACTCAATATGAATCCTAAAAATTTAACGTACACATATTTATAATTTTTTTTAAATTATTTTGATATGAAAGACATTTTCTAATTAATTAATTTTATGAATATTTTTATTTTATACAAATGAGTATATCAAAACCAAACAAAAATTGATATAATCATTATACAAAAAAAAAATTGAACAGGATTTAGCTTTATAATACGCTGAATTCAAATACTGATTGATTGATGATTGATTGACCAGTATACGGTAGGCGTTGCTGCCACTCCCGGGAAACATCGCCGGGCCGGCTACGTCATGCTGGGTGGGATTTGAATCATGATTGTTTTCAGCAGCGAGAGCCACATGACGCATGGTACAGGAATGTGGGTTGGGAAGCGTAGGAGTTTGCGAAAGGCGTTACTGCAGTCTGTCATGATATAGAGTATTTACACTTCTCCCAGCAAATATTTTAATTAAAATTAGCTCCAACTCGACTTGATAAAAGAAGAATTTTCCTGTTAAGGTAATTATAACGTGAAATTGACTGGAAAAATACACTTCCGATAAAGATTTACCATTTGGTGTTAATTTAGATTTCAGTTTACGTAAATAATATCAATTAATCTACTTCGTACACAATTTGTTTTAAAAGTAAGTTTAACGAAAGCAGCAAGTGAAAAACTACTACAAAAATCAACCAAAAATGATCTCAAGAATAAATTTCCAATTAGGCCGAAATAGGTAATATAATTAGGTAATATTTACCTTTTCAGCGATTAAAAATATTTCTAATAGTCGAATATCGTACTAGGTAGATGTTGTTGGAAATCCTACGTAAGGTATACCTAAATGGCAACCTATTTGGTTAATTTTATTACATTCCTTTGAAGTAATATTAGGTAGACAAAGTCAATAAATTCTACCTAGCTTATTTACCTGATTTTAACTATTAAGTCAATTATCCTTAAACTGACCTTAAAGTTACTATGAAGAAATAAATTTGAAATTTATTGGTAGCAGTAACCTGGCAATTCGACATCAAGGAGAACTTGACTATAAAACAGTAATTCAGAAGCTAACCCCCGTCTAACCTATTTGTAAAATTCATATTAAATTCATATTATTTAGGTTATTTTAACTTCTAGGTCTAATAAGCACAAGGCGCCATGTTTTCTCGGCACAGTTAATGTATCATTCCAAATTGAAATTAGCAAAATGAGTGTGGAAACGAATTGGCGAGAATGTAAGAAAAAATACATAGTTATACCGGTAAACTCATATAGCATATTTTCGGCTCAAATTATTATTATATTTTTTATTTGGCAATAGGAATTTTCTTATAGATGAATATTTTGAAGGCGCATTGTTATTTTACCAGCGAAACCTGCAAATACTTTATTTATAAATTGGATTTATTTTAATTACCGACATTCATTTTATATCATTATTGTGCGTTAGATATCTGTTTAATTTTTTAGGTGACTGACAACAATATCTCGACTACTTATAGAGAATAATACCAAATAAGCATAATAACCTTATTTTTTTCCTCTTGATGTCATTTCGATGTCGAACTGACGTCGAATTTAGTAAAATTTTCCTAAACAGGTATTAGTAACCAAATATATCGTGCGACTACAAGTAGGTACGATTTTTGTGTAATTTTACTTGTCTTAGTCGATATAACTTAATTTTGACGTCTTTTTATTCTCCACTTATGTCGATTCTACGTAGCATCGTAAATTTTACCAGAACATGGTTAATTCTAATTTTACGACTAAATTTTTCATACATAATTTAGGTAGTTTTGACGTCAAATAATACCTAAATGTTTGTTGGGCTATCTTTGTGTTCTTGTTTCTACAGTTCTTTTTCTTCTTTTGAATCTACTGTATCGCCTGTTTATGATTCTGGGAGGGCATATATCCCAGTACTTCATTGCGTACGTTTCTGTACTTTTTGTGATTGTTTTCCCACCTTTTTTCATGTAGTTGCGTTATTCTTATTATTTTCGCTAGTATCTCTTCTCAGACTTATTCTGTTGGTCTTGCCTTATTTTTAACTTCATATGTCATCGTTGATAACATGATAGCTATGTATGTCCTCCTAGTCAGGCTCCATGGTGGTTTAATTTTCTCGATGAAAGGTAGAATTGTTCTTGTAACTCTGTGAGACATTTTAATTGCCTCCTTTACAGTTTTTCTCCTTTTCAGTTGGTTCGTCAGATAAGTTCAAGTATTTCAGTTTGTTTGTCGTTCCTAAGGATCAGTCACCTATTTTATACTCTTCCTCATTGACCGGACTCTTTTTAATCGGACTCGCCTCATTATTAGAAATCTATTTTTACTCCAGATGCCGTTTCTTATTTTCTAGAAAGTTAGGGATATCCTGCCGTGACGATTAGAAGATCATCCGAGTATATTAGTACGATCGTGGTTCTCAGTGTTTCTGCATCTTCGTTAAAATTTGATGTTTCTTTTATTGTGCTTTCTATCATTTTATTTAGGATCGTGGTGAACAGTAGGGAGGATAGGGGACATCCATGGCTGACTCTTGCACTGTGCTTTCGTGAAGACAGGTTTTTTTTACTTTTATGTTTACTGGTTAGTGTGATACTTGTTTACTGCGTAGGATGTTGATTATGACCGGGTGACTAATAATGCCAAATGCCTTCTAGAGATCTATTGCTACTATTATATATGTAGTTTTGTCCTTTTTTATCAATTTCTCTTCCAATGTGCTTCTGGTGGTACACATACGGTCGTCCGTTGACATAACTTTGATGAATGCTGTGTGATAGTCTGTTGATTTTCCAATGTGTTTGATCAGGAATTGTGCGTATTATTTGTATCCTATGGTGCAGAGTGTTATTGTTGTGGAATCATGTATATCCTGCAGCGAGCTGATTTTAGGGAGGGAAATTTGTACGGTTGTGTTCTTCTAAGTTCAAATATTGAATAAAAAATGTTTATGTCTGTATGCATGTATGTGTAATTCTGGAATATGAAAAATATTTTACTTTACACTTTCCTTGTTAAAATTGGGCCATTTTCCTTATTCAGGATTACCACCACCGTGTAAATTGTCAAATTTTATATAAACTAAGTTTTATTACAATTTTAGAGCAAGAGGTTACTAAGGTTCTTGATTAAACACACAAAAACATGGATCTATGGAAGAGATCGAACTGCAATACAGAGTATCTCTTAGGTTGAAACAAATTTCATGTACATCTGGTGATAATGAATTTTACTGCAAAGTGTGATTAAGATTTGTATATTATGTGCACAAAACTTGGAAAAAACCTAATCAAACCTAACCTCAAACAAGTTACTAGAAATAATATTGTAATTTAGCCTTATGTAAAGTAAAGAAAATAACAAATAAAACGCAAATAGATTGGATTCTTTCGTAAATTAATATTATACCTATCTATGAGATAAAATCCATTTTTTTCTATACGCATTGGAGATCAGAATAGCGGAAGGTTCCTCAGTATTTTTGTATGTAAGTAATAGGGGAACTTTTTAAATTGACGTCACTAGTAAGTATTCATTTCTATTCATATAAATTACTTTTGAATAATGATGGTATCTAATACAATTCAATGCAAAAAAAATGTTTTTAAAAGGAAAGTTGGCAAATTCTATTCTCGCTCTAATCGCAGGTCTTTTTCAATCGTGCATAAAATACATATTTTACTTTTACATAAAATAGTATGTCATATCGTCGAGCAAATTATCTAAAATATTTTCCAGAAAATCTAGATAACTTTGACTGTTTAAACGATTTGGCAAAACATAGGGTCCTATCAAATGGTTACCAAATATTCCCACCCAAACATTGATGGAAAATCTATGTTGATGCCCCGATTGAAAAATTGAATGTGGGTTTTCGTCAGCCCACACATGACAATTTTGGAAATTGATTATTCCATCCCTAGTGAAACCAGCTTCATCGGTGAAAAGTATTCTACTCTCTGTAGGTGGTAAGGATAAAGCAAATGTTCACGAAAAACTTCCCAAACACAGCTTTTCGGAATGACTTCTTGCATAGAACTTCTCCTGGTGCTGGTTCCTGGATTAGCTGCTACTAATTCCATAACCCTTTCCTCTACTTTTGCGGTGCTAGTGGTGCGATATCTCTCAGAGTTACTTGAATTCTTTTTGAAAGTACCTCTTTCTTCAAGACTGATATGTAAACTGACGAAGGTTTTGTCACAGGGAATCTGTCTACTATCATTGAATGATTCTTCATAAAGCCTACGTGCTTCGAAAGCGTTTCCGTTGGCCTTGAAATGCATATCCGCCATTTCTTCAAGAGAATATTGTTCCATTTTTCAGTATTTTTCAATACTTTACTGGTTTGACGGCAAAGTTTATCAATAATATTTCTATCTGGTTGAAACAAGCCAACTTTGATTTTCTGAAGCTGCAATTGATCATCGCCCTTTTTACATCGAACGTTTCAATCGGGATTTAAAGGAAAACGATACGTTCTACGAATTTTCACCAAAAGTTTACCTATTTTGTTTAAACATTTATCTGGGAAATCTCATTTAAAGATAAAATGTCAAAGCAAAAAAAAAAAAATTATAGGCATTTTAACCAGGAGCCTGCCCATTCCGTACGCCCCTGGTCATTGCCCCCCATTTTCATCAGCACCAAACGATTTCTCATGATAAAATTATCACCATATGGTAGCAGTTTTTAAAATAATTAAGAAAAACCATATTTTTTATACCATCTTCAGAGCCCCCCCCTCGTTCATATAAACTTTTCTTCATATTTTTGGGTGTATAATCACTTACCGAATTATTCGAACGTTATTTCCGGACAGCCTGTACATTCTAATAGAAATGTTACCACTATTTATTGCGGAAAAATGTAATTTTACTTCCACATCTTGTAATTTGACAAAGAAGATTAATGTTTACTTCTATGTTCGAAGTCACGTATTCACCAAAAAGATAAAATCTTTAGTGCAGCCGTTCCAAATGACTGGATATAACGTGGTGAAGAACTGCCCATGAAATATGTATCCATTTTACATTAATTCTGTTTGTAAAACTGCCACTTCTGCGTCCCATAAAAACATTCAAAATGAATCTTGTACAATTGTAAAATCACAACACAGTCAATGGCTGCCACCATTCTGCGTTTGACATATATCATCCTGTAACATATGTTGGACCTGGGTAAACACTGCACACCTTCGCATTGTGTTTTTTTGTAACGACATTTATGTTAACGCTGGGGCTGTCACGGCTATTCGGTGGGTTCAAAAGAAGGGATATACAAATAGGGGTCGGTTAGGGTGACTTTTCTGCGGAAACCATTGTCTGAAAAACATCAAGAGCCCCGCACTTAGCAAATTGAACTATGGATAATATTATCTTCGATTTCATTAAGTAAGTAGGGTATAAATTAGAAGTATTGTTACTGATGCCCCTGTCGGTTGAGGAATTTCTTGCGCGATTTATTTTAACTATGAAAGAAATATGAACTTATTTTCTGATATGAAAAATGAATGGAATGTTAGGCAGGTTTATTTATTGTATAATTAGTGGTTTATTTTTAGGAACGTCATTGTACAGGATGTAAAGGAAAGATTTTAACAAAAAGTATCATACAATTCTATTTTTTAAATTATGAGAATTATTTTTTCTACTACTGTTAAAAAACTATTATTTTTTTATCGCTTATGTGCGTAAAACATGTTTGTAGTGATAGAGAAAAATGTAAAAAGCATGATAGCACGAGAGCTCACCTACAAAAATGGAACTCATAAACTGGAGAGTAAAAAATTGGTGGGAATGCTTATCAAGTTATTCTCTGAATGTGTGTAGTGAGTCATAGCAATCCGGGTTGCAGCGGCGCATGCCTTTATTATGATTAGAGAATATTATTTAGGTATTATGCAAATCACAACTTACACCCTTTTTATTTTTGTGAAAATACCTACTTTCTGTATATTGTTGCCCTAATCTGGGCACGCTAATATACAGCCTGGATTGCTATGACCGACTACACACGTTCAGAGAATGACTTGATAAGCATCCTCACCAATTTTTGACTCTCCAGCTTATGTGTCCCATTTTTGTAGGTGGACTCTCTTACTATGAAGAAAAGTAACATTATTTTCTATGACATGTACCCGCATCGAAAACAATTGATGTTGTCTCATGATCTTTTTTTTGGAAACGCCAAATTATGTTTGACGTTTAAGAATTCTGAATTTTTTTTATTTAAATGTGAAAATTGAGGACAGAACAAAAAATATTGTATGAAAGTTATGCCTAAAGCGCTTTTTTCACTCATAGGATACCATTAAAGTTTCCATTAATGAAAAAGTACCGTTATGCACTATTAAAAACTTATGCATTAGTATTTAGTATCTTTAGTATTTGAGTAATTTGAAAATGTCAATATCCTCCTGGGAAGTTCTAACAAGGATGAAAAACAATGTCATACTATACAGCGCGATCTACCATGATATGCAGAAAATAAAATGGTATACTAGTCTTCAATGTAGGAAACCCACTGCATAATTTTAATGTTCTGAGGTAATTTATACAAACGGATACACTGCTGATGTTGAGTAGGTCAGTATTAGGGCGACGAACTTATTTCCGAAAGAACATATTGGAGTTCCTTACATTTCCTTAATTGGCATAAAAACTGAAGCCGACGAGTGCAGTCAAAGCACAGATCAAAGTGCCGCGTTTTTTGCTTTCGGTCGAACAATCAGGACACCGGCGTGTTATTGACGGGTTTAACTATATATCTCCTATATTTGCTTGTTGTTTCAGAGTTCACTATCATAGGGTCAATGTCTTTTCGATTTATTTCGCTATTTTTTTAGTGTGATTTGATTAAAACCTAAGAGCCACTTATACCTTCTCCAGCTTTGCTATCAATAGTTCCAAGTCTGATAAAGTGATATGATTGTACCGTGTTACCTCAGATTCGTTAAAGTCATTGGCTGCGCATTTCTACAAAAAAGTAAGGTCATTTTTTTGGTAATTTTTTAAAAATTTTTCATTTTTTAACTCCTTTCGGTGGGGATGTTGTAGAACTCTCCAAAATCGTCCTAAGTTGAAGACAATCAAAATTCGACTTAGGCAAAAATTTCATTTAAAGACATTTTTGGGAGTCTGCAGAGGCGCAGATCAGTCCATAAGGACCGTTTTGGGTTCTATAAGGCGTTGGAAATGACCAGGTGAAAATTCGAAGAAACACCGAATTTTCACTTAGGAAAAATGTTTTTGGTTCAGAATATGAGAGTAGAAGTATATAATGACGAAGATTTATGAATAATATACTTTTTCAAAAGGTACCATAAATTGGACTTTGAAAAATGATATTTTTGGAAGGGCGTCAAAATTTGGCCCAGGAATCGATTTATCGAAAGTACGCCAAAATTTCACTTGCAGACTAATTTTTCAAAACTGCGTTGAAATTTGGCTTGAAAATCGATTTTTCAAAAGTACGCCAAAATTTCACCCGCAGATTAACTTTTCAAAAGTACCTTGAAATTTGGCTTGAAAATCGATTTTTCAAAAGTACGCTAAAATTGGTCTTAAAATGGATTTTTCAAAAGTACCACAAAGTCAGTTTAAAAAGTACCACGAAAATATAATTTAAATTATTTTTTATTTTTTATTCCTCAACCAAAGACATTGACCTTTGAGGTACGGTCATTGAAAGCCCAATTCTAAAGTATGAGCATAAAATTTTAACGATGAACTGCATCCAAAGGGCAAAATAGAAGATTTTGTTAAAGCCGGCGTAGTGCCGATAAGCAAAAATTGATAAAAATCAATGCACATGTACAAGGCCGGTTTCTCGCATAGAAGGTTGCTTTACGGAGGTTTGATAGGGATTTTTGTATGCGTTTTTTGAGAAATATATTCCATTATTAATGGACCAAAACGTGATTTCCGCGTACCAAAACTAATCCCTCCGCAGAGAAATTCTTCGGTTGGGATTTTTTTATGCAAAAATTCAGGAAATTAGAGAGGTGCCTAAACCCCTAACGAGGGAATTCAGGTCCAGAGAGAGCGTAGTTTTCGATCTATGGTAGTGCAGCCTTGGTCCATTACTCGGCTACCGAAGTGCATCTTATCTCGAACCCGCCTGGGAGGTAGAAGAACGGGGTAATACGCGACTGGCGCCCCCTGAGAAATAAATTGGTGTCGCGTCATTTTGACGCCCGGTAGTGCGCTCTTCTACAGGGACAACCTACTGTTAAATTTTCCGCATGTCATGGTAGATCACGTTGTATATCTGCTCAAGAAATTACTTGGTTAGAAGTTATAAAATAAAGTATTAGTTTTTATATTGTTTTATATTCACCTTATGATAGTATAGATAATATACGGATTTTGTTGACCAATGTATGTGCATAGGATGTAAATCATGAAGTACAGTATATGGGATCGGAAAGATGAAAGATGTATCTGTCTGAAAATAAAAAAAATATAGTAGCTGTTTAAATCGAGTTTGTCACCGAAAAGAGTATGAATGAATATTTTTTAATCCCACTTATATTTCAGCCAGAAATCAGTTGTTCAGACATTGTGCTCAATGCCGCAGAATTATAATAGAATAATAATATCAAATTAAACTATGATGTAAAGAGTAACATAGGTGACATAACACAGAGAGTTCCTCAAGGATCTGCTTTAGGTCCTCTGCTATTTAATACATATGTCAATGATTTGATAATATTGCTAAGTAGAATCCGAAAAGTCCATACTTTGCGTTATGCTGATGATACGAATATCCTTATTATAGGCGTTTATTTAAATACCATGAAAAATACTGCTGAACTAATGTGTTCAAACATAATTAAATGATTTGAAGGAAATCAGCTCAACTTGAATACAAATAAAACAAACACATTTTTATCTATTTTGCAAAAAAACAGATATTAGGTCTCTGGCAGTGATATAGGTGTCTATGAATTAGTAAAACATTCTGAATAATCTTGGTAAGGTATTTGCAATAAGTCTACGCATTGTAGCAATGAAGTTTTTGGAGTCCTTCCTATTGAAACGGTCACTACCATTTGAAATGTGGTTTTATAAATTGAGGAAACAGTGCACACTTCAACATCACACTCATTTTGCAAAAATATGCTCTAAGAGCTTTAGTGAGAATTGCCGCAGTATATTTAAAAATTCAAAAATTCTAATTGTATATTTGAAGTTCTACAATAATAAGACTAAGTTTCTGGCTAATCAAGTCAACCATTATCACAATATAAGATTTCTCTACAGCCAATCATTTGTCGAATAGCTATTTACAAAAAAAATGCAATGGTGCTAAATGAACAAACATAAACACAACACATAATAGATAAACCTCCAAATCCATAGCTAAGGCTATCCGGAAGTGGGTGACACACTTGAAATAAGGCAGACTTCCATCCATATTCGACATCCACCAACATTGTCAGTGCTGGAGTTGAGACTCGAACACAGTACACGATAGACAGTGCGACCAGCATATTGGTCACACAATAGTCGACTGAGTTACAGTGCCAGTTTTATCTTTTTATGTGATGACATTAAATTTTAAAAGAATGTTCATATTTTCAAAACAAAGAAAAAATTATTGTTAAAAAGAAATTTTTCTCTTTCTATTTGATTTCCTTGCAAGTATGGCAAAAAAAATTTTTTTGTTCAAATAGGCTTAGGAAAAAAAAAACTGTTTGTCAGTCGACCTCTCTTCCGTAATCTTTTTTGTGCGCACGATTACTCTAGGACGGTTTAGATGTTGACTTGAAATTTGGTACACCTATATATTATAACGAGATCTAAAAATGGGGGGGTTAAATAGGTAAAGCAAGCAAGTAAGAATCCATAAAATTGGGATTTAGTGTATGTACAAGGAGTTAAGGTCACAAAATTATGTCGGTATTAGTTACCCCCACCCCAGTATTAAAGGAGGCGAAGAAAAATTAAACTATGATTGAATGTGTACAAGAACCAAAGGCCTCAAAATTTATTTTGAAATCAGTCATCCCTACCCATTATTAAAGGGGATAAAAAAATGAAATTATGATTTAATTTGTGTATAAGAACCAAAAGCCTCAATTTTTTTTTTGCATCAGGCATCCTTAGGTATGAAAGTTTTTTCATTATCATGCAGTAGTAGTTTTAAGAGAAAACAGTTATGTAAACATTGTTGTTTTTATAAACTTTGTTCAAATGATACTGAAACGCCCCGTATCTAGGTCGTGTATTTGCAAATTACTTTTCTAAATTTTAAATAGAATTTACATATTTCAGAACTTTAAAACAATTCAAATCAAAATTAAATATTTTACGATAACATTTAAATTAATTTCATGCATATTTACTTAAATACAGAAATATTATTTTCTTTATAATATTATGTACAGTTTTAACGGGGTTTATTTTCGACGCAAAAGTTGAGGTTCTCACAAATGTATCGGCTAAAAGAATGTGTTACATAAACAGAAAGATCATCAACGTAAACGATAGCAAGCCATATTCATTATACACTTAAGTTCGAAATTTCTTATTAATGGGTAATTTAGATAACCGAAGGGCTGGCCGAGCGTTAGATGCATACATGACAAATATTGCGTAGATCGCGAAGCTCGCGTGGTTTACTGTCTTTCTCACACTTTCAGTTTGAGAATTTTTGTCTCTATTTTAAAATCCTATATAAGCGCGGTTCCGGGGAACCAAATTTTTCTTTTATTGACCTGCTCTTCGAGAGTACACTTGCTGGCAGTATTAATTACTCCGGTACCTGCTTTTGTTTGAGTTCAGCTGTGCGGCCACCCCCAAAGGTGGTACGTAGTGCGACCATCGTCAGATGGTACGTAGTGCGGGCTATCCGTGGATAGTTCCGTAGATGCGGGTCATCCTATATGATTTCGCATTTATACAGATTTCTTACGAATCTGTGAAGGCTGAACGACGAAGCAGGGACCGTTGAAATCAAAAGGTTTCCTGGCTTTTTCAATCTCCGCACAGAGCGACGAGTACTTTGAGTAGGTAATTCATTGTCTGTCCGAGTGTAACCCTCTGGGGTTGCTCTTGACTAGACCGTGAGGTGCCTACCGTGGGTTACTCGACCGCCCTACTGGGGAAGGCAAACGTTAGTTAACTTTGCTAACACTGTGTGCATTCAAGTCAGCTCTTAAGATGTGCGACGCACAAGACGCCGACGCTACTATGGGAGCTGGGGAAGATTTAACTGGAGACCTCACAGTATATCAAACAATAAGTATACAAAATTATTTAATCATATGCGACGCGTTGTCATTTTTGTTCTGCTCATTAATTTAATATGAAATTAAACTCGAATTTTTATTTTTCTAAATTTACTAAATTTAACCTAATGACAACGTTAATCGTTTTTTCTTCTCCTTAAAATTTACGACTCTATAATCTGCGAAGTCAACTCAAAAGTAATTTGCGTTTAGGTTTTCATTGTGGTACTTTGATAATAGTTTATTTATTTAAAAGTATGCATTTTCAGTATTCAAATTAATTAATTCACGATTGTGATTTGCAACTATTTTAGTAGTTTAATTAATGGAAAGTTTGCTTTGGGTTTCTAAAATGTTATTACGACTATTGTTGTTTTAATACTCCGCTCAGCTATGTAAATAATATTTAGTACAGTCGCGAATGGTCTATTGCAGATTTTGTAATTATTAGTCTTCAGCTCTTGCATTTAAGAATTCTTAATTGCCATCTCTGTATTTATACCTCACCAAGTTATCATTTACATATGATAAGATTTGAACACAGCTCTTTTTTTTATCAGTTTTAATTTTGAAGATTTTCGAAAGGCAAGCACAAGATTTTGTTGGTTGTCACTTCATCTATATACAAATAACAACGATACAACGAAATGGGACCAATTGGTCTCGGCCAAGTGCAATTGTAACTAGCCACAACAACTACAACAACACTACGCTTCGAAACGACAGTTGTCGTGGCAATTTGATAAGATTTTGTTGATTGCCTTTTACCATCATATCATGACTGGGAAATTTCCCGAGCTGTGTCAAATTTTACGTATGTCGAGGACCATTACAAATACTTCAGGAAAATGACTATTGTCATGTGAACTGTGGCAATTGCCCCAACAATTATATAATACAATGTTTCAAAGGAATATGACAGTTGTCTAAAATAAACGTATTAAAACGTTTTCTGTGTTTTCCTTCAGTATTCTACTTTTCAGGAATAAGTGAGATTTTAAATAAGAATATAATTCTTTAGACAAAATAAATCAATAACAAATGCAATTTGCAATTACAGTGAAATCAGTATTAAATAAAGTACAGTCAAATAAAACAGTACCAAGGTAAAATCATCTAATAACTGAGTGTTGCCAAGATTAATAAATAAATTTGATCAGTAAATAGAAACAAGTAATATCAAACTTTATAAAAAGAATCTATGGTTAAACAAAAATACAATCACCACGAAAATTTGGGTCCTAACTTTAAAATTCTAGATAATCACATAAATGGCCAACTTTGTATATTTTTCTGTCTCACTCAAAAGAGAGAGATAAATATACGATTGGGGTATGGGGTGTTTCAATACCTGCATTTTCCCCGAAAACTTGTACAAATATTTATGAATTCGAGTAAAGCCTGCAAAATGTGTTTAATACTGATGAAACTGTAGCTGGTGTCAACGACAAACATTTTAAAGTTTTGTGGGTAGATTGGAAGTAAAACGGTAGTTTTTATAATTCACTTAAGAATTTTCGAAGAAATAGATTTATGTGTAAAGCGCAGAAAAAGGAGGACACGGCATTGTTGGTTCACACGCCGACAATGCAGTCGAATAGAATACGAGCGGTGATAAATTCAAATGTTTGCGGACACTAAAAAAGTCAACTCAACATAAAACCACAGTATTGCATAGAACACCCGGTGTGGCCTGGTTTTATTAAGGTAATGAATCTAATTGCCCGAATGCGATTACGTTTATTTATAACACTATTACGAACATTTGATTCAACATTGAAAATTAAGCTTTATTTTATTTAAATTTATATGAAAATCTCCAGGCGATTTGGAAAAGTTTTAATCTCTATTTTTGCATATAATATTATTGAGCAATAAATAATGCTTTGCAATAGTTGTAATTCAAATTTGATGAGTAATATATCCGAAACCTTAAATTATAAAGACGGACTCTTCTTTCAAACTAAATCAGAGAGTAGCTTTACTTATAAAATTATTGTAAAGATTTATTAGTATATAACAGAAAAAGAGAAATAAAAAAAATCGAGAGTAAATCGTTCGTTTCTAGCAGTTATATATGTCGTAGTCTTTTGATGAAATAGGTCATTTCGTGAAAAGCCTAGGTAGTACATGAACTGGCGGCATATCATGTAAATTCTTGAGGTTGCACAATCTGCCTAGGCATTTCGTGAAACACCATGGTCGCCTCGGCACTTGATGTTTAAAGTTGTTCTTCACGATCTGCCGCAAATTAGATGTTGACTGTTCATGAAGTGACTGATTCCCGGCAGTGTGTTGTGTGTTTGAGGTTAGGTTAGTTGCCATTTCGGTCGATTTATTTGCCCTGAAGCTATGTTAAGCTGTTTATTTTATTTATTATGGGAATTTAGAGTGAAAAGGATCATTATAAAGAGAGAGAGAGAGAGAGATTTAGTGAAAAATCGGTCGAGGCCAAAAGATAAAACAAAATATACCAACTCAAACTTAAACGATCCACCATGAACACTACCCTGGCTACATCTGGCAGGGAAGCTGTCCACCAAGAGTTATATGGTTTTTTCCAAAGAGGTCCATCCGTGCCATCCATCCCATTACCAACGAACAGGTTTTTTCGTTTAGTTGTTTGCCGTATCAGTAATCAAAATTATTAAGTGCTCTTGCCTACGAACGTTTTTATAGTATTGTGTTTATTTTTATATTAATTTTAGGTCCATGATTTTAACCTAGTTTTTAAGCCTGCCTACAGAAGACAGGAGCTACTTTTCTATTTTTCTCCAAGCCAAACCGGACCTACCCCATCCAGCCTCACACTCGCCACGGCGGTGTTCATCGTGGTTGTCTGGCTGGCCCCGGGCTAGGATCCGATGAAGCATATATTTGTATTAAAACATTGAATAAAATATTAATGTTGTGCAGACTATAAATTTAACACTCAAGTTCTTAGGTCCAAATCCCACCAAACGCAAGACTTTTTTTTCTGATTTAATATGAAAAAAATATTTCAACTTAATAAATCTAATTAAATGAGATCGTTCATATTGTTTAGTGTTCTTTTCGGTTTCAAAGATTCACCGGGTGGGGAGGTTCCAGCCGCTTCTAGTAGCTGCCAATTTTTTTTACTCAAACTTAAAATCCCGACATTTCATGACATTGTAAGATTTTTTGAACAAAGAAGTTTTGAAATTTTTTTTATCGTTAAGTACTGAATTTTCACTCCACTACGTGAATGTGGAAATAAAATACCTTGCAACTTTTTGATTTCGACAAATACAATAATGCTATTCAACATAAATATTACTATTTCAGTTTCATTTCTGTCGGATACGGATGTCTATAACAATCGGTATATTATCCAGGCCCACCACTCACGAAAAGAAAGGGTCTATTGGAAATATACAATAAATACATAATTATGGCTTCGTTTAATGTAGGAAAATAAAATTAAGGAAGTATTGCACCTAATTGAATGCATTGAGTTTCATTGTTATCGCCCCCATTCCTGCGAATTCGATTATATGGAATCTTGCACGGATCATAAATATACATTCTGACTTTGAAAGGATTAACTAAATGGCCTCTATTTTGGGGAGGTTTACGGAAATCAGAAAATACATTTATCACACATACACAGAGGATTTTGTCTATTTGATTGATCTAATGGTGGGATTTTGTCAATGATAGTTTCAGAAAATTTGTGGGCTTAAGCAAGCACCAGATGCGGTAAATATAATATTTAGGAACAAATGACTATTGATATATTTTGTAACAGTTGTGGCACTTATTAATACCTATAATGAATCCGAATTTAAAATGCTCATGTGTACTGGCTACAAAGCGTTATTATGTTTTGCTAATGATGATTTTATGTATGCTGTTAAAACGTTTATTATATTGTACACCGATGGGTACATGCTCTATTCTCGGTCAGTCAATCAATTTAACTGATAGCAATATTTTTCTATTCTGTTAAAAAACTGTACTTTTTTTTAATTATTTTTAGTGCGTAAAACTTGTTGTCACCCAGAGACATCTGTGAGAGTTCCCTCTAAGTTCCATGTAGAAGTAACAGAAAACAATTTAGTTAGTTTGGCAATCATCTCACAGATGGCGCGCGGTGCTAACATCTTCTGGAACATTGTGGAAATATATAGAAAAATCTAGAACTACTTACCCAAGGGTATATAAAGGCATGTAGGAGCCGAGAGTAGACAGTACAGTTCAGTAAGCGGAGCAGTACAGTTCAAAAAGTAGACAGTAAACAAAGTGATAAAGTGACTGAAGTATTGAATTATACTACTCAGTAAGTACAGTGTTCTCGGGAATGGGGAACTTGCCCACTTTTTTTTTATTTCATTAAAGTGTATATTATTATGTATAAAAACACGCCACACCGAATATCAGCTCTTAAATCGCAGTACTTACTTTGCAATAAATAATTAAAGTTGAAATCCTCGCCACTCCTCACGAAAAGCACTGTGACGTCACCGGGTGAAAACTGGTCTTGCGTTTATTATATTGTACACCCGATGGGTACATGCTCTATTCTCGGTCAGTTAATCAATTTCACTGATAGCAATATTTTTCTATTCTGTTAAAAAACTGTACTTTTTTTCATTATTTTTAGGGCGTAAAACTTATTGTTACCCAGAGACATCTGTGAGAGTTCCCTCTAAGTTCCATGTAGAAGTAACAGAAAACAATTTAGTTAGTTTGGCAATCATCTCACAGATGGCGCGCGGTGCTAACATCTTCTGGAACATTGTGGAAATATACAGAAAAATCTAGAACTACTTACCCAAGGGTATATAAAGGCATGTAGGAGCCGAGAGTAGACAGCACAGTTCAGTGAGCGGAGCAGTACAGTTCAAAAGGTAGACAGTAAACAAAGTGATAAAGTGACTGAAGTATTGAATTATACTACTCAGTAAGTACAGTGTTCTTCTCGGGAATGGGGAACTTGCCCCTTTTTTTTTTATTTCATTAAAGTGTATATTATTATGTATAAAAACACGCCACACCGAATATCAGCTCTTAAATCGCAGTACTTACTTTGCAATAAATAATTAAAGTTGAAATCCTCGCCACTCCTCACGAAAAGCACTGTGACGTCACCGGGTGAAAACTGGTCTTGCGTGGTGTCCAACAGATGGCATACTTTAGCCATTCACCCTAATTAATAAACTGGGCGGCGGTTAGCTTTGAGACGTCCGCATATTCGGTCATAAGTCTTTTGTTTTTTATGTTAGAGAAAAAATAAAAAAAGGGTCGGAAAGCTCAATTACTTCTCTTTACATAAGCTGTCTACAAATTTTTCGAAAAAAAAACAATAATTATCGAGATATTCGAAGAAATGTAGGAAATTATACGTTTTCCTATACAGTGTATGTAAATCTTAAAAAATTAATTTTTGTCAGAAACCTTTGTTTCGAAGGACCCAGATTAACGGAGCGTCAAAATAGTACATGATATTAAGTGAACATCGTGAATGAGATCGATTTCAGCTAATTACCGATTAATTACGGTGACAAAATGGAGAAATTTTACCAAAAAAAAATAGTCCCAAATCCCGCCCCCTCTAATTCCTTAATTTTTGTCGGAATTCAAAAAATAAAAAAAGCAGTTTTAGCAAATTTAATTATATTTCAATTAGCCAGAGTAGTGTTTTGGCGTAGGAGCAAAGATTAAAAAGTTGCCAACTGTAGAAGCTCAAAATTTGCGATTTTTTGCCGTACGTGGCCGACATTTCTGTAGTTATCTCCGAAACGAAAAAACAAATCAAAAGTCTGGTGATAGCAAAAGATTCGTAGTAGAAAATACTCGTTTAACCTTATTTTTTATTTCGAGCTAACTCCCACCGTTTTGGAGATATCTGCGAAAAATAGCAAAAAACAGCTTACATTTCGGAGCCGAAAAAATTGCAAAAACATACAATCTTGACACGTTCATATTTTTCGAAAAACACCATCGGGACGGCCGTACGATGTCGTGACGTAAATAGGAAGTCTTTCAGATAAACCTGATCGTAAATTGCAGGGCGAAATTCGAAAATTCGACTCGGCACGAACGAATCAAAAGTAGCATTTTGTGACATTTCAGAATATTGAAGATGTTTTTCCAACGAATTTTAGGTTAGGTTGTGTCCAATGCTAGTTGTTTCTGACAAATGAGCATGCGAAAGCAAAATCGGTGTCGCTTGACGCCGTCATCTGACTTTCACCCACTGACGTCACGTTTCAGGAGTGGGTAAAATCCGGCAGATTTTAATCGCTTATATTTCTGGAGGAATTTTTTTTTTATTATTTTTTGTTGTCTATGGGGTTTTTAATGATGTTAGTTTACGATTTTGAGTATTTTAATTCAATTTTATTTTTTGGGCAAGTTCCCTATTAGTGGTGGCACAGAGAATTGATTTACGAGACGTTGTGTAAGGACTATTTTTGAACTGAAAACTGTAAACAGTGTGTTTTCGGGAAAAGTTCCCGAACATTCTATTCGAAAACTACTGGAGATAATTAAATTCTTTCAACTGAAAAGTGACAGAGACACTGAAAAGTGATAAAGACACTGAAAAGACTAATTTGTGTTAGTTCGCGAAAATTTCTAGAACATTCAATTCGGTAACTAATGGAGATAATTAAATTATTTCAACTGGAAAGTGATATAGACACTAAATAAGACTTATTTGTGTTAGTTTAAGAACATTTCTAGAACTTGTTATTTGGAAATTACTGGAGATATTGAAATTCTTTTAACTGGATAGTACCTTGATTCTAAATAAGACTCTTTCGTGCTATTACAAGATTTTTCTAGAAAGTTACATTGGAAATATTGATGAGATATCTGGATATTCTTGCTATTTTGCAATAAACTTGGTTAACGTCATCTTATGCCCATTACAACAAGATGGCATGGCAGCAGAAAACGAATACAGGACCTGTTTGCGGAATTTAGGAAGAAGAAAAGAAGAAAAGCAAAAGCAAGAAAAAAAACATCAAGAAGAGAAAGACGAATTCAGAAAAATCATGGATGACCTGGAAATAAGACGCCAAGAAGAATAAGAAAGTTGTTTATTTTATGATTACTTAAAATTTGTAATCGAACTTTTGAAAAGCAGTAAAAATTTTGATTTCAACGATATAACACACCTTTCGATTTGGTTTCCGTGAAAAAATGTAATAAACAAAAAAACCGCTGCCCAAGGAATCACTACTTCCACATCCACATTTTTTATCCAAGTCACTCACAACTAAAAAATTTTGTATGTGGAAATAATTCTTTATGGAACTTTAATAATATAATATTTGAAATCCTCTACCCCAAAAACCCATCAAACGATACCCCACATCGGTAGCAGGGTGGCGGTGGTTATAGGGGGTGGTAGTGGGGATGGATGAAGTACAAAAATATTTTGAGATTTCTAGTTCTTGTACACACACTAAATCACAAGATTTTCATCCCCTTTAATAAAAAATGTGATTTAGTGTGTGTACAGGAACCAGAAACCTCAAAATATTTTTTTACTTTATCCACCCCCAAACCCACTGTCACCACCCCCACCCCACTATCGATATGGGGTATCGTTTTATGGGTTTTGGGGTAGAGGATTTCAAATATTATATTATTAAAGTTCCATAAACAATTATTTCCAGATACTAAATATTTTCGTTGTGTGACTTGGATAGAAAATCCGGATGTGGAAGTAGTGATTCCTTGGGCAGCGGTTTTTTCTTTTGTTTTATATGTTTATATAGTGTATTAGACTGACTGTATTATATTGATTGTATTTAATGTTATTTGATCTTTTTCAAATTTGACAATCATATTCTTCACCATATAAATTAACAAATAAACTACTACTTATCTATATATCTATCTATCTGTCTATCTATCTATTTATATTTATTTACCAGATTTCAAGTAGGTAAAACTTAATGTTCGGTATAAAAAATGTAAACGGAATATATTTATTGACGTATTAAATTCCTATTAGTTTGTTTATAGCCAAAGAGAACGTTCAGCAACAAATTGGGAATTTTCCCACAAAAACCAATAAAATGGCAATAATTTTTATAACCGTTTTCGTTTAATTTAGGTGACTTTAGTATTCTGTAAGTAAACCTTTAACTTTTTTCGTAAAAAATTGGGAATGTCAAGCATTTTATCTTTATAAACACCTCGACCACCATGTCGTCGGCTGAACCAAGAATTCGACTCGTCCCAAAAATGCCAATAAACTCTTGGGCTGAAACTTCAGTAGCAGTTGGATGCGTAAAGATGGCCAGCTTTGATGATACCGCACATCATTAATTCACCAATGACTGATCGCTACCTCGGTAATTAGGGGCATTTGGTTAAAATAATTTTACACTTCCATGTGTCCGTATAACGAATCCTTCTGGACACAAGAGGAATTTTAAAGAGCCAACTTAAGAATCTGTGGAAATATTTCATGGCTGACCGAACATTTGAATAAACAGCAAATATTTTTTAAACAAATTCTCGTTAGACAATCACTCGTATACAGGGTGTTTCGCGTAAACATCAATAATTTGTACTTTAAATCTGTAAAAAAACTTAAGGATTTTGTAAAGCGAGAGGGAAATATGCGTTTATTTTCGATTTATTTATAATTAAAAAACCAAAGATAATATAATCTTTAAAACTGTTTTAAATAATTGCTATTATTCTAACGAATACAACTATATATTTTACTTCCACATCCAGTGGAAGTATAGTAACGACAAAAAAAATTTTATTGTTCAAATAGGCTTAGAATGTCATGAAACGTCGAGCTTTTAAGTTTGAGCGAAAAAAAATTTCTGTCTGTCTGTCGGTCTGTCGATCTGTCTAACTTTTTTTGTGTGCACGTTTACTCTGGAACCGTTTAAGATATTGACTTGAAATTTGGTACACATGTGTACTTTAACGAGATCTGGAACTAGATTATATTTTCAGCTCGTTCCGTGGAAGGGTTGGGGGGTAAATTGGGGTAAATTTGAGGTAAATAGCTAAATCAAGCAGGTAAGAGTCCAGAAAATTGGAATTTTGTATATACAAGAGAAGCTATATACAAGAGAAGCTTTCACCAGCCGTCACTGGTAGATGATATTATTAAACTTAACTAGACTCCTGTAAACTTTTGGTAAGTTATTTTACACTATTATTGAGTTAATCGAAACTAATTATATTTCCATCTTTTCTGTATTGCAGGTTTACAATCGTTCGCCCTACTTAACTTTTGACTTTATATTGCCTGCAGACTTGTTATTTAAAATTTGATTGTTTTACGTTAAATCTGTAATTTACGTGTTATTTACTTTATTTTTGTACAATGATTTATCGTGCATGCTTATTATATGGTTTAAAGTGTTGATTCACAAATAAGCTGTAACCTCTGTACTTTATCTTCCTTAACTTAGGTTTTAAAAGTAAATAAAATTATTAATATATGAAATAAAACTTAACCTTTTTAAAAGTTTAATTTTCAAACAAATATTTATTAGAATTCTGTTCTGTACAGTGAATAACATGACACTAACAACAGATGGCGCCAGGTACATAATTTGCTAAAGCAATTAGGTATTTGTATGTTAGAAGGACTGTAATTGAAGAACTGAAACCCAGTGAATGAACGGTGGCTCCTGGAAGGAATCCACAAATAGTAAATAAAATTAAAGGTGGTTTACCCACTAAATGGCTGTGTTTATATCACACCAAATGTGCTGTCACTTATAAAATCTAACTGCAACCGTATCTCGGTACATACTACCGAAAATTAATAATAGTGGCGGGTTTAAGAACCCTAAAATTACATGAAAATGGAGAAATTATAGCCATGTTGCGTTTAAGCTAAACCAAACATTACAGGTTGTTTCTATATGCTACATGCATTTAAAATAAATCATCGGATCGAAGGCTATTGAGAGAAATAACAAGCGAAATGTATATTGGCGCATATGCGGGAAGGACTTCACCTCACAGTGGGAAAATGGATTTTTTTCTGACAAAAATTGAGACCGGCGGCTCATTTCACAATCGATTGCAGTATTTTTTTTTTTTAAGTAAGTTATGAAACCTATCCCCGTTTTTGAAGGTGCTTTTCAACGCTTTGCCGGATGAAATGAAAGATGTTCGTAGTGTTGGGTTATTTACAAAATTAGTAACGAATTCATATCTAGATTAAATGTGTAAGCTTGTATGTTGTAAACGTTGTATTCTTTTCCTTTGTATACGTTTGTATTTAAAGCTGTGTTCTATGTATTCTGTGTATGTATCTCTATTTTTGTATACAAATAGCCTGTGTGTCAAAGTCACCATTTGTCCATTTTACATCCTCATCAAAAATGAACCTATTCTCGCAAGGATTTGAAATTCATGAGCCTTAAAGTGGGAATATAAGGAATAGAATACTATTGTTAAAAATTTCTGTTTTTAATAAATTATATAAACAGGACACGATTTTTAGTACAATATAATATTTTGTACAAGATGCTCGTGTGACTGCCGATGCTAGCAGACGTATCTCACGGGTGTTCTGTCTATAAAAATATCTAAAAGTTAAGTGTAGAAGATATATTAAAGTTGGCATAAGTGGATAGCATGTGTTTGGCATTTGGCATTTTCAATGATTTTATAAATATTAGTCAGTGTTTAATTAGGTACGCAAACCAAATAATTCCACAGTGCTTCTGGTCTACGCAGTAAATTATAGTGTAGTGCAGCGACATCGTCTAGTAACACCTGAAGAGAGAATCAACAAACGATAAGTGTTTTTAATTAATTTTTAATAATAGCCAATGTATGATTTTTAATTAACAAGCCCACTAGGCTAGTATATTATCACCTGTGGTGCAATCTTGAGAGTAAGAAGTACCAAATTTCTTAGAATTAGAGTAGAGCGGTCCTAAGCGGGCGAGGGCATAAATTACGGTCAAACCAAATAAATCCGTTAACACCGGTCTCTCATTCACTTGAGTGAAATAACTAATAGCACTATTTGGAGCAGAAAAAGGCAGAGTGTCATATTCATTTCAGATAAAAATAATAATATGTAAATATTTGTATTTGAAAGAATAAATAAAAAAATAATCGTGCAGACGAAAATTCTTTTGAAGGTATTTGGTTTCAAATAAATAATTTTTAATTACAATGAAAAAATGGTGACAAAAACCGTTGCTGAGTGAAAAATTCTACAGGGTGGTACATATTAGCATAACGCACGTTATAATCAAATGCATTAGTCTTAAAGTATGGTCATTATATTCTCTTATATTTTCTTATGTAAATTATCAAGTGAAGTTTTTCAGGTCAAAATTGCGCTCGTTGTTAAGTGAAAAATTCTACATTACATTTCACACTAAAAATGGGAAACCGGGTTACACGTGGAAAACAACAACTAAGAGGATCATGAACAAACTAAGAAGAGAAGCGACCAAACTGGAAAAGAAAGCGAGTAGGAAAAGTGAACTCCACAAAGAAATCGCTGTGATATACCCTACTAGAACCAGAAACCGAGGCATTAGAAATCTCAGAAGGAGAAGAAGAAAATTTGTAGAAACAGAAACACAAAAAGAGGAGCATAAACATTAAATAACGAACACAATGCGACAACGCATTGGACTTGTCATCTTGCTGTCGAGGCGACCAGACCTGCTTTATAATGCTCTGTCACCAATGGATACCCATAAAAGTTTATAAAAGTTAAATAGTGACAACGTGTAAAAAATATAGTAAAAAAAGTATAAGTGGATGTGTTTGTAAAATAATACATATATCGGAACATTTTCAGTAATTGATAAGAAATATTAGATAGTGTTTAATTATGTATACAAACCAAAACTTTACACAGTGCTTCCCCTCTAATGCAGTAAATAATGGTATATATAGTGCAGTGAAATCGTGCCAGGCGGAAAAGAGGAGAAAGAAATCAGTAATAACCGAAGAGAGGACTGTCTATATGGAGCACTAAGCCATCAATTAGAAAAAGAAAACCGGCACACACTAACGCTATGAAAAATCAAGAAAAATGTCCATTATACTATTAGGAGACTTCAATGCACATATACTCCACACATGGCCTAACGAAAATGGAAACGCGCTGAAAAACCTAGCACATATGTTTGAATTAACAATAAGAAATACATGGAGCAAAAGTCAAACCTGCATTGACACCTGGAGTAATGGAAGCTCAATCACACAATTAGATCATACCCTGGTAAGTAGAGAGATAAGGGCAAGGATCAAGAAGGGTAAAGCAAAAAGGACAGCAGAAGAAAGCGCTAACATTGAACAGCAGTAAACTAAAAATAGGGAGACCATGTTACACGTGGAAAATAACAATCGAGAGGATAAAAAAACTAGGAAAGAAAATCGAGGAAAAACATGCGTCATGTGGCTCTCGCTGCTGACAACAAGCATGACCCAAATCCAACCCAGCATCGGAAATCGAGGAATCAGAGGACTCAGCAAAAGAAGATTTGAAGAAGCAGAAACACAAAAACAGGAGCGTAAACACTCCATATCAAGACACAGCACATATTTCACACGAAGATTCAGAAGAGGCAGATGCCCAGAACCAAAAACACAAAAAAGGGAGCTTAAACGCTCCCTCACGACACAATGCGGTAAAGCATCTCATAAATACCTACACCTCCCATCCCATATTCCTTTACCATGCGCCATGTGGCTCTCGCTGCTGGCACAAGCATGACCTTAGTCCAACCCAGCGTGGACGTAGCAGGCCCAGCTGTATAACCCGGGGAGTGGCAGCAATGCCTACTGCACGCTGGTAAATAAATCAATCAATCAATCAATATAATATTTTGTACAAGATGTTAATATAATCTAGGACGCCTACAAAGAGAATTACATGGTTCATATTCCTCGAAATGAACATCACAATCAATGTTATTGCCTTCTTCAGTAGTCCTTCTTCATCGCATGCATCGTAAGTTTCCGATTCATGATCGGAAATATACACTTCGGGTATAAAAATTAGGAAGTTTACAGCATTATCGTAACTATTATCATTGGATTCGTTTGTTTCTGTGCTTGGTTTATTATCTTCATCCTTTGGCGCTTAATTTGCACAAAATTTACCTTGACAAGTCTTACAATAAACGTTACGGATATCTCGAGAACACAAGATTTACCCTGAAAACAGTAACGGCGTCAAACACAAATAAAATGATAATACGAGTCCCTAATATCAGCCAAGTCGCTACCTATTATTAATATAATGAAAGGGGTGGTTTCCGACAGGCTAAGGGTGAAGGAAGAGTCAAACCAGCGTAAAACTATTTTTTTCTTGATCAGCATCCTCGAAAACGGGAGTAAACGTCTTTAACAAGAAAAAAAAAAGAAACAATTTTACAAGGTAGATTCCACCCCTGAGGCGGTTGCGGTTTACTACCTGACACATTTATTATATCCCCATGAAGAACAAAAGAATCCCTACAAAAATAGTCGATGCTAAGCTGTCATATGAGAAATAAGCAAAAAGGGGCTGTTTTTGGCCGTTGAAGGGGGGTGCGCATGACTGAAAACTTTTTTCACTTTTTATTCGTGTTCGGGGAGGATAGGTTTCATAACTTTAGCCCGATTTTGCATACTCTTCCGACTCCATACTTCCATTATAAAGGTCAAAAGTAAAAATGAGAATCGACTTTTTTCAAATTCTAGCAGTGGTAGAGTAAACTACAGCTCTTGACGATTACTTAAAAAAAAAATACTGCAATAGATGGTGTAATGAGCCGCGCCTTTGAACTGCTATAGCTTAGTTATTAATTGAAATATGGATCTAAACTTTTAATGAAATACTTAGGGGATAATGTAATTTTCAAATAATGTACCTATAGCATCACTTTATGAGAATTACTTTATCGTAGTTTAATATATCCAGATTAATGAGGTATTCAAAAATTTATTTGTTGGGTTTATCAAAATACGTTTGCAATTTACTATTAAAATATTTAAATAAGATGCCCTTTCGGGAATCGAGTATCCTGTACAAACAATGAAATATTTATGCCTTGATTTTTGCTCTATGTACTGCAAACACTTTAATAATAACTTGGTTGAAAATAGGTTCCTCCATATTTTAAATATGCATCGGCGGGAGCTCGTGAAAACTTCATATGTGGCGATGTTATAGTAAATTTTGCAATAACGCATTTAGAGGAAATGATTTAGGAAGCATAACACAGGATTAGGTGTAATACCGTCTATGCAAATTTTTAAACAAGTTTGTCTACACTCAGAACTTCCTCCATTATCTTGCGGAAGTTACTTAAACTTCATTAATAAAAATAACACCGTAGAAAAGTAGACAAAGCTTCGTAAATTTCATACACAAAAGGAATTACCAAACGTTTTTTCACACCTGAGTGTAAAAATGCAGGTGTGATATTTGCGTTAAAAAATTAATCCATTAATTTTTACTACTAGTCGTATGACTCACGTTTAAAAATGAAATTCATTGATTATCTTGGCTGTAAAACGTTTTCTTAATATCTTAAAGGTACATTAAATATGAGCCAGCAGATATTAACATGATGTGTATCCTGGTATTTTTAAGTCAGTTTAAGTGAAAATTATTATATTTTCTTACGTTTTGGTTTATTAACCATCGTCAGAGAACTATAACAATTTATCTTTTAAGGCGACCGAAAAATGTCAGGATACACCTCAAGTTAATTTGATATCAGTGGTCAAGAAAAAAAATCATCAGTAGTCTACACAGAAATATTTTTATTTCTTATGTGATTTTTTTGGTTTTATTCATATTTTTTTGTTGATGCTAAACTTCACGTGTAATTCAATAAGTCTCGCAACAAATTACCAAACAAATAGTTACCTGTAGTACACCAACTAATAAGTGTGTGTGCTTCTGTTCCAATGAAGATACATATCTTTTTAGGGAAGCTTGACTTGATTTTTTGGATTTTGATTTGATTTGATTTATGGGCGTGCGGTAGACGTTGCTGCCACTCTCGGGAAACATACCATCAGGCCTGCTACGTCCACGCTGGGTTGGATTAGGGCCATGTTTGTTACCAGCGGCGAGAGTCACATGGCCTATGTTTTTTTCTTATTGGATCCATAGGAGACTTTTTTTTTATTAATGTTTTTCTTGCCGCGATTTTTATTTTTGGAATCATTGTTGTCCAGACTAGTTCTTCTATTGTTAGTTCTTTTTACATTTCCTCGCAGTATTTCTTGTCGATGTCTTCATGTTGCAGTAGGTGATATTCCAGGTATTGAAACACTCGTGATTGGTTTTGAAAAAATTAAAAATATTTACACCTAGTTTTGGTAATAAATATAAATATTTCAACCAAATCGAACCACGGCGCACAGTGGGAAAAATATGCCCTTTTTTGGACAAAAATCTGCCGACAGTAGAGATTTCAATCAAATTAAATTAAAAAAATAGCAAATGCCCTTAAGACATTGTACTTGCTGCGGCAAAGTGACTTTGGGTTAATCTAACCTAAAAATCGCAGATATTACTTGCACATTCAGTGGAAGTATAGAAACGGCAAAAAATTAAAAAAAAATATTGTTCAAATAGGATTAAAATGCCGTGAAACGTTGAGATTTTAAGTTTGAGCAAAAAAAAATGTCTGTCTGTCGGCCTGTCTGTAACTTTTTTTGTGCGCATGATTACTTTGCAACCGTTTAAGATATCGACTTGAAATTTGGTACACATATGTATTTTAACGAGATCTGGAACTAGATTATATTTTCGTCTTATTCCGTTGAAGGGTTGGGGGGTAAATTGGGGTAAATGGGGGTAAATAGGTAAATCAAGCAGGTAAGAGTTCATAAAATTGGTGTTTAGTATATACAAGAGAAGCTAATGTCTCAAAAATAATTTGGGCCCCATTACTACCCCCACCCCATTATAAAAGGGGGTGAAAAAAAATTGTGATATAGTATGTGTACGAGCGCCAAAGGCCTCAATTTTTTTTTACTTCATCCACACCCACTACCCCTCCTTCCATCACCCCGACACCCACTACCGATGTGGCATATCGTTTTATGGGTTTTTGGGGTAGACGATTTCAAATATAATTTTATTAAAGTTCCATAAAGAATTATTTCCACGTACAAATTTCGTTGTGAGAGACTTGGATAGAAAAACTGGATGTGGAAGTAGTGATTCCTTGGGCAGCGGTTTTTTTTCTTTTTATTCTGCGTTTACCTCCTTGGTCGAGAGTCACAATAAAACGAAGTGTTCATGTAAATTGGATACCAATTTCATTTTTATGGGATCATAAGTTAATTGTTTAAGTTTTTTGAATCGTTTTTAACGTGTGAACCATAACCCTTTTAAGGGTATGGTTAAAAGGAGTTAAAATACCCTTAACCCTTTTAAGGGTTAAGGGTATTTTAACTCCTTTTAAGGAGTTAAAATAGAAGTTGAAGGTTTAAGGTGGTGAAAATTCGAGATTTAAGTGAAATAACGTTTAAGTCATCAAAAGTTGTTCTTCGGGGTTTTTTGATGCTGATCTCATCTATAATCTTACTCGCATCCTATCGATCCTTCAAAGGAATGAAAATTACGATATTCCAATTACTCATCACTAGTTGCGTTTAGATTTGTAAATATTAGTTTACTATAAACTTAAAAGTTTTAACCCTAAAATTATCTAATTTCCGAAGTAATTTTTCGCGTTGAATCCGAATCTGGCCTCAGAATTGGCCCATTATTTCAGGAATTTGAAATATTTTAGGTTAAGTACTTAAAAAATGACTTTTTTGGCAACTTTTAAGGTTATGTATAGGATTAAAAACATTTTCAACCTATTTCTAATAAATACATCATTTAATATTCCTCTTTAAAAAAAACTTTCGAATGGTCATCTACGATGAAATTTTCTTTTTTTCACCCCCTTTTACAATGGGGATAGTAATGGGGCTGGCTAATGTCAAATTTTTTTTGAGACATTATCTTCTCTTGTAAATACTAAATACCAATTTTATGGACTCTTACCTGCTTGATTTACCTATTTACCTCCATTTACCCCAATTTACCCCCCAACCCTTCAACGGAATAAGATGAAAATATAATTTAGTTGCAGATCTCGTCAAAAAACATATGTATGCCAAATTTCAAGTCGATATCTTAAACGGTTCCAAAGTAATCGTGCGCACAGGAAAGTTACAGACGGGCCCGACAGACAGACAGACATTTTTTTTTGCTCAAACTTCAAATCTCAACGTTTCATGACATTCTAAGCCTATTTGACCAATAAAATTTTTAAAAAATGTTTTGTCGTTTCTATACTTCCACTGAATGTGGAAGTAATATCGGCGATTTTTAAGTTCGGTTAATCCAAAGCCACTTTGCCGCAGCACTACTTTAAAGTGCAATTTAATTTGATTGAAATCTCTACTGTCGGCAGATTTTTGTCCAAAAAAGTGCATATTTTTCCCACTGTGCGGCGGCTAACGACTAGCTGATCTTGTGCGGAGCTGGGTTCGTCAATCCAATTTTTATATGAGTTAGAGAGAAAACCAATAGTTTCATAGCCATTTGCCCAACTAGTTTGTTTCGTGATTAAAAAGGGAATACAAATATAGAAGTTAATAAAAAGGCGCCATCCACAGTAAAACTGATAATAAACTACCCTCTTTAATCACAAAACCGACTGCTGTGGAAAAGTCTGATAATAAGACAGACACAAACAAATAAATTAAAAAGACGTAACTTTTAAGATAAATTGTATAATTTATACAACATCCTCTAGATAGTGAAATTTGGTGAATTAGAAAAGAACACAGTCTAATTGAAAAGCAAAAATATATATAAATGTGACCAAAAGGTCTAAATGATCATGGCTAATAATATTTATCAAAAAAAACATATTGCCAAAGATATTACTGGCAAACTCACCATGAATATCCTATAACAATCTGAGAAATAAGCAATAAATATTAACGATCGAAACTTATTACAAAATATACAAAAAGTTGCAAAATATGAATAGTCGATGAGAATGATAAAATTCACTGAAATCTTGCAATAGTAGATAGTAGCACAATAAATACTAGAAAAATGCACACATCTCACCACCTGATGATGAATCCTGGTAAGGCTTTTCACCTCCTACCAATTGTCTCACATAACACAAGAAACTGTACAAGATGATGGCATGGCATACATCTGCTACTTTGGAACATTCGGATAACCTGAATAACGCTATCAGTTTTGCTTTACGCGTGTGGAGGGAGTTTGAATTACTCCAAAATGACTGAACTGTACTATACTGGACTATACTGAACTCGAATTTGACTTAAAAACTCTAAAGTTGATTGGACTATAACTTGTAAATATTCAATCGCTAAAGTATTCTGACCAATACTGAATTACATTTAGTACTTAAAATTCATGAATATTGTAATTTATTTGGATCCATCTTGCGACAGTAACTGCATTGGTACTCGATAAATACTTGTAAATATGGTTTGGTTTAATGTCTAATTTCAAAGTACTGAACGTAGATGAGAAACTTAGGACAAAACCTTCTTTTGTAGACCTGTGTTATTAATTTTTCGATCGCAGTAACTTTTTCTACCATTTGATTGAAATCCAAATGTTTAAGTCCGGCCAAAGTTATCATGTTTCATAATCATTAATAGTGGGCAATGCTCGACTGCAACTTTGATTTGTTTCATAATTGTCATTTAAAAAATACTTTTATATTACTTTAAATTAAAATTGATACATCATCATAATGGGAAACACACTGTATATTAAAGTATCAACATCTTCGTATTTTCGTCAGCTTGATCAAAAACGTTAGTGACATTTTGCTCTAAAATGATAATAAAACATAGTTTATATAACACACGACAATTTACACGCCTCTGGTGATCACTCTGTTTAACCTAACCGCTAAATTTCAAAGAGAGTACTCACGTTATTTTACATAATAGCCGGCTACGGATACGAAATATGCAAAATATGCAAAATAAAAGTGGTCTATGCAACTCGCGAACACACAAAAACTGAAGTCATATTCTTATGTAAAATAATCTGCCGAATTCGATTATGGAGGTCGCGATTTGATTTGAAATTGCGAAATCGGAGAAAATTGCACTTTTCCACTTTTCTCTGAAATTCCGCGAAAATACAATATTTTATGTTTCTCATCCCATAACTTCGTTAATAACAAATAACTCGGCTTGAAAATTTGGACACATATATTTCGAAACATGATGAATCGATTGTCATACATAAAATTATACTAAAGATTATTTCACTCATTAACGCTATAGCCAATGAGAGCCCGTTTTTTCAAAATATTGCACCAATCAAACGTCATTATTAGTGGTAATTCAAGCTAGATCGGCTTTTGACAGGACCAACATGCAAAATTTATCGCTCTAATTTTTTAGGTCGCTGCAGCGGCAAATATGCGAAAATTTTTTGACGTTTTTTGTCGAGCTTTTAAGTTTTATCTATAAATATTTTCTCTAGCTTATTACTAAGTAATTGTTAACGTACTTACCTTGTAAATTGTAATATTGTATTATGTAGTAGCAAACAAAAACACACCTCAATTCCAAAGCGAATCTTGTCTGAAATATATAGGCTGTAACTTTTGCTTATATGTAACTATGTCAGTTTTCCTAGTGTTCAATCAGGTAACAATTACACACAAAGATTGTACTTAATATAGCTCATAATACAGGAACAAGTCAAGCACAGCTTTCAATAGCTCGATAACGTAGTTACAAAGGTAAGCAAATCATTTATTATAAATGTCAAGTACACATTCGCTCTGGAACAAACTAAAAATGTATAGTACTTACATATGATAATCTACCAAAAAGTAACTCGTTGAATCAAAGCTGTGCATCAAACATTATAATTTGTTGTATTTAAAATTCTCTTTGCTTAACAAAGCAAACCTCAACATAATTCATAAATTTCGTAAGTTAAAAGTAAGGATTAAATACGTAAATATGAGTCGATGAACATTTATTTATTATGCTCTCTCTATTGTTCCTCGTCGTATTGCACCTCAGAAACGTCTGAAAGGTGTTAAGCCAGTCTATATATTATAATATCTAAGGTTTCAACTCGTTTTATTTACTAGTTGCCATGGAAACGTCACTAGATTATTTTAAAATATAGCGAATCTCCGTTGTTTCTACTGCGTTTGTTTCAGATTTGCTGTTTTGACAATGAGTCGGTTTGGAAATATTTCTGTATATCAAATTAGTGATGAAATTGAAAATAAAGGTCAGTAAACTCCAAAAAGTGACAAGAAAACGTCTGAAGGCAGTTAATGAGAAAACATAATATTGAAGATGTACTTAATGAATTATTTATTCGTGAAATATTCTCCACAAATACCACTCGAGTAGTTATGCAGTACCAATACTGGCGCAATCCCGTCAGTAGAGTAGCAATCAGAGTTCTCTGTGACGTCATCATTCCGGCAGCCCCGCGGGGGGCGGGCAGGTGATAGATGATAGATCCTATGATCTAGGTTCTAGTGTGAGGTGAGATAATGCTAGATGATAGATCCTATTATCTAGGTTGTAGTGTGAGGTGGGATCTTCTTAGATGATAGGTGATAGGACCTAATGGGAGGGGGGAGATGGGAGATCCAATCCCCGAGCTTAGATAAGAGATTATATCTAAAAGGACGTGGCTGAGAGTATACAGGGTGTGTCTAAAATAAGATGGTTGCCGTTTATTGACTAATAGTATTGTATGTTTACGTTAGTGGGCGTTAAGAAAATGGCTACTGACGTCCATCATTGAGATTAAATAGACAAGTCTTATAATTATGAGATAAATATTCATTTACTTCTATATGTTAAGATTTCAATGTAAAACTGTGACCAAATGCAGAGACGTTATCGGATTCCAGGAAATTGTTAATGTAAATAAATGTGACTGCCTACGGCTATATGTATATTTAAAACGTGATTAATTACCTTTAGATAACTACAGCGGCTAGATCAAAGGAAATATCGAGACCTAATATAAACGCTTTTCAGACAAGTCTCTTTAGCCCGAGTTTTATATAAGATAAATATTCATTCGCTTCTCTACGTTTAGATTTCAATTTAATAAGAATATAATGCAGAGCTGTTATCGGATTCCGAGAAATTGTTAATGTAAACAAATGAAATCATTTCTGATAGTCTACTAACATAAGATAGGTATACGGTAAAGATGCATGCGAAGAATTTTGTGTCTTACAATACATGGTTTCTTATGGGAATATGTAGCCACCCCGCAGCGATATAGCAATTTAACATTGTTTTATATGTAAAAGACGAACAGATTATGAAAATTCGGGGGCCTTTTAGAAATCGTTCACTGCAAAGTCACGTGACCCTCGGCCGCCGAGTATAAAAGCAGCGTCATCTCCCCACCTCGATCATTAGCTGTTTATCTCTCGCGGTGAACGGTTGTCTAATTGAAACAGTATGTCGTCTACAGAGACCGTATCTAAACTCAGTACTGATATAATTAATTTAACTAAAAAATCATTGCTGCTCTTAAAGACCGATGATGAAATCAACCAACATATTTCGATAATTAATAGCAATATTAAACTAGTAGCCAAGGCAATTAAAATCAAAATTCATATCGATAATAAAGGTGAAAATATATTTAAATTGGAAAATAATTTAGCGCTTTTAAAATACTACCGAGAGCAATTGAAAAAATTAAAATTAAAAAATAAAATATTAGGCGGTTCCTTAAAGCCGGCAGCACGAAAATATTTAGTATATCAAGAGGTAGAATCTTGTTTTAAAAATCGTGTTAAGTCCGGTATAATAACTAACGTACAAATTAAAGAACCGGTATTATTTTTTAAAAAAGCGTTTAGGAGCTTCTCTATTCAAATTAAAAAATGTTTAAAAGATGGGCTAATTAAAGTAAATGTTATTTTTGAATGTAACTTCGTACAGCCTACTAATGGCACAGTGGAATTAAAAACATTTGCTACAAGGAACGCTGTGATAGACTTAAATACGAATTTAAAGGAATGGTATAAAGAAAATGTATCCGAACGGTTATTGAAACATCTTGAAGACTTTCAAGGAAAAGATTCAGGCTGGGCCTTATCGGAAATTATCGGGCTAAGAGTAAATGTTAATAAATATTGTCCTATAACAGTGGGATTATCAACATACGCTGAAATGCCAAACTTTATAAAAGAAAAAAAGTGCGTTATTAACGTTAAAAATAATGACGAATATTGCTTCTTATGGTCAGTAGTTTCGGCATTATACCCAGCTAAAAAGGATGGGCAGAGAGTAACTTCATATCCTCATTTTAAGGAAGTTTTAAAATATGACGGCATCGAGTTTCCGATGGAATTAAGAAATATTAAAAAATTCGAACGCTTAAATGATATTTCGATAAACGTATACACCGTAGTTAAAAGGGAAGTTTTACCGGTATGTTTAAGTAAATACAGTTATGAACGCGTCGTAAATTTATTAATGATTCCTACGAATTCTGCCGATAATTTTACTGATGCTGCGCAATATCATTTTGCTTGGATAAAGAATATGTCTCGATTATTAAATAAACAACTATCTTCAGACGGACATCGAGTATTTATTTGCAACCGATGTCTTAATCATTTTACAACTCAAGAACTTCTAGACCGGCATTCAAATGATTGCAATTCGAAAACTAATACATGCAAAATTGAATTACCCGGCGAGGATGAAAAGTTTTTAAAATTTAAAAATTACCGATATAAAGAAAGGGTACCGTTCGCTATTTATGCCGATTTCGAATGTATCTTAGAGGACTGTGATGCTAACACGAATCAAAATACGCAAAATTACCAGAAACATACGGCTTTTAGCGTCGCGTATTACTTAAAATGTTCCTATGATGACAGTCTATCACAATTTAAAATGTACCGAGGCGCCGACTGTCAGTACTGGTTTGTTAAAGAACTTGAAAAAATTTCAGACCGAGTTAATGTAATCATGTCCGACATAAAACCTATGGAATCGTTAAACGAGACACAAAAAAATGAATTCGATCTCGCGCAGGTCTGTCATATCTGTGAGAGACCCTTCAAAGAGACGGACATTAAAGTAGCCGACCACAATCATTTAACTGGGTACTATAGGGGACCGGCGCATATGAGATGTAACATTAATTATCAAGATAGTCACGTGATTCCGGTTATATTTCATTGTTTATCAGGTTACGACGGCCACCTGATAATCAAACAGCTAGCAACGGCATTTGACGGACAAATTTCATTATTACCGATTAATAAGGAAAAATACATTTCTTTCACTAAACGAGTTAAAGATACGAAAATTAAACTGAGATTTATTGATTCGTTTAGGTTTATGGCAGACAAAATCGAAAAACTAGCTTCCTATCTCGACGATGAGCAGAAACGAATCACTAAATCGTACTGTAATAATGACGAACAATTTCAATTATTAACGCGGAAAGGTGTTTTTCCTTATGATTATTTAAATTCTTGGGAAAAATTAGACGAGACATCTCTACCGGCTAAAGAAGAATTTTACAGTAAACTGACTAACGAAAACATAACAGAGGACGATTATAACCACGCTATGAATATCTGGAATAAATTCGATATTAAGACATTAGGAGAATATTCCGATATATATTTAAAAACAGATGTATTACTGCTAGCTGATATATTTGAAAATTTCCGCGAGACATGCATACAGACGTACGGACTTGATGCTTTAAATTATTATACTGCTCCGGGACTGGCATTCGACGCGATGTTAAAAATAACTAAAGAAAATTTAGAGCTTCTCACAGACATTGATATGATACTGATGATTGAAAAAGGCGTGAGAGGCGGTGTAGCGCAGGTATCTAACAGATATTCGAAAGCTAACAACAAGTACATGGGGGATGCGTTTAATCCCGACGAAAGAGAGACTCACATCATGTACTTTGACATCAATAACATGTATGGAGCCGGGATGTCTGTTCCGCTACCTACAGGTGCTTTCGAGTGGGTACCCGTCGAACAATTTTATGCCTTAGATATTCCAAATTTATCGGACGAGTCAGACATCGGTTATATTTTGGAAGTAGATATCGAGTATCCACTTGAATTACATGAGCTACATAAGGATCTCCCGATGTGTCCAGAACATATGGTGCCGCCCGGTTCAAAACATTCAAAATTAATGACCACTCTGTTAGATAAAACGCGATATGTAATGCATTATAGGACTTTAAAAAAATGTTTAGAACACGGATTAAAACTCAAGACGGTACATAGAATTTTAAAATTTAAACAGTCACGGTGGCTAAAGAAATACATTGATTTAAATACGGATTTACGAAAACAGGCAAGTAACGAGTTTCAGAAAAATTTCTATAAGCTAATGAACAATGCGGTGTTCGGAAAGACAATGGAGAATGTCCGCAAGCACAAAGATGTTAAATTGGTAACTAAATGGGAGGGGAGATATGGTGCCAAGTCTCTGCTCGCGAAACCGAACTTTCACAGTTCGACTGTCTTCGGCGAGGATATGATTATTATTGAAATGAATCGACTAAAAATTAAATTCGATAAGCCAATATATGTGGGGTTCGCCATTTTAGATCTTTCAAAAATTATTCTTTACGATTTTCATTATGATTATATTAAAAAAGAATTCGGTGAGCAAGCCAAACTACTTTACACTGACACAGACAGTTTAATTTATGAATTTAGCGACGTTGATATATACAAGTACATTAAAAAAGACATCCATCAGTTCGACACATCGGATTATCCTGTAGACAATGTCTACGGAATACCTCATGCAAATAAGAAGGTACTAGGCGTAATGAAAGACGAATGTCAAGGGCGCGTAATGACAGAATTCGTAGGACTCCGTGCAAAAATGTATAGTTATAAAGTGGAGGGTGTGTCGGTAAATAAAAAAATCAAGGGTCTCTCGCGTTCGGTAATCAGAAAAATTACATTTGAAGACTTTACGAATTGTCTATTTAATAAAGAAATTTTGACCAAAGAGCAGCGATTAATTCGATCAAAGAAACATGAAATATATACTATCAAACAGAATAAGGTGGCACTCAGTCCGTATGATGATAAAAGAATTATAAATTATATAAATACCGATACGAAACCTTGGGGATATAATTTCCAACAAGTCTCAGCTCGTCAGATGACGTCATCGACGCAGTGAAGCGCTTGGCAGTAGCCGTTCGGATTCATTTACTTTAGAGACTTTGATCGCGATGGACGGGTTAGAAAAAGAATTGCAGTACAAGCTTGTACTTATCACTCGCGACGTATATGAGAGGTACATTCAAAATGCATTGAATCGGGGTAATTATCAATTAGTTCATAAAATTTTAGAAAAGATTGTTATACCGGACAAAGCTTTATACTGGATGGCTTTAAGAGATAGTTCTAATTTCGATTTAATGAAAAAAATATTTACGAAAAAACTTCAAAACGATATTTTTATTCAACAGTTGGAATATATTTTCCAAAGAGAATGTATTACTCACCTTACCGTATATCGATTACGAGAAGTAATTAACAGACATTATCCCGCCGCGAATAATAGTTATTTTAGAATTTTTTTAGAAGAATTATTAACGTGTAATGATGATTATATGTCAATTGATTTTTATTCGAAATCGTACCCGGCTAAAAATATTTCTGATAATTATAAAAGTATTGATTGGTCGATTAATAAAGCATTTTGCGAGGCAGCTTACTTTACACAATACGAATTTCTTGAAATTTTGTTTCGAGTAATTGGTAGGAATAATATACATTTCAAATTAGATATTAATTTCAATGAAGAGCATAAGCAGTTAATAAAATGGCTGGAGGATAATATATCCAAAGGTCGCTCTGGGCAGCCGACTGGTTGGAGCTCTGGTCCAGACAGCGGGCACTGGCCATCCACTACCTTAGAAGATTATGTTAAGACGCTTGACATAGTTCGCCTACATTTTTTGTAATTAGTATTAAAGTATTGTAATATAAATATTTTTACATTTAATAAATTAAATTATTTATAAAATGTGTGTTTTTATTTCCTAATACCTATCCTGACATGATGATCATGAGAGAGGCAGGTGAGACAGCTTGAACAGCTCCAACAGCTCGAACAGCTCCAACAGGTGTAACAGGTACCGTACCTGTTACACCTGTTGGAGCTGTTCGAGCTGTTGGAGCTGTTGGAGCTGTTCAAGCAGCCCATATACATATACATATACGTGTATTATATATGGGCTGTTTGAACAGCTCGAACAGCTCCAACAGCTCCAACAGCTCCAACAGGTGTAACAGGTACGGTACCTGTTACACCTGTTCGAGCTGTTGGAGCTGTTGGAGCTGTTGGAGCTGTTCAAGCAGCCCATATACATATACATATACATGTAATATATAGGGTCAGTTTCAACAGCTCGAACAGCTCCAACAGCTCCAACAGCTCGAACAGGTGTAACAGGTACGGTACCTGTTACACCTGTTGGAGCTGTTGGAGCTGTTGGAGCTGTTGGAGCTGTTCAAACAGCCCATATACATATACATATACATGTATTATATAGGGTCAGTTTTAACAGCTCGAACAGCTCCAACAGCTCCAACAGCTCGAACAGGTGTAACAGGTACGGTACCTGTTACACCTGTTGGAGCTGTTGGAGCTGTTGGAGCTGTTGGAGCTGTTCAAGCAGCCCATATACATATACATATACGTGTATTATATATGGTCAGTTCCAACAGCTCGAACAGCTCCAACAGCTCCAACAGCTCCAACAGGTGTAACAGGTACGGTACCTGTTACACCTGTTGGAGCTGTTGGAGCTGTTCGAGCTGTTCAGACACTTAATAAGTATGAGATGCTATCAACTCATTGAAATAAAAAAAGATTATTAATAACATTTTTTATTAATATAAAAAAAAATACAATTAAAATTGTGTAGAATTAATAAAATAATAAAAACACTGGTCTGGCTATCCGGCGGGAGGGCAGATCGTATGTTAATTTAAAAAAGAAATTTATTGGTCTCGCCGGCTGACAGATCGACCTCTCCAAATCTCCGAAGAAATTCTGAGTTCAATGGAGTCTGTAACAATTTAAAAAAATATCTATAAGTATTGAGTTATACGAAACAGAAAAAATATTTTAAATACCTTTCATGATGTCGGCTAAGAGCATCAGCCGGGGCATCTCCTGTGGTGGTGGTGGTGGTGGCGTTACGGGGTCCTGGGGCTGAGGCAGCCCCAGGTACCTCCAGCCCTCCGGTGGGACTTGGCACATCGAACATTGGCATATATTGCCCGCTATCAGCTCTCTGAGCCCCGTTTGATTGTGCATCTTTGCAACGTCTAACTGATCACCGCGCTCTGACTCGAGGCGAGAGCTCTCCCCCCACTTCTCTCTCTCCCTCTCTGCCCCCCACCCCACTCGTCATTCATACACGCACACATGTATACAGAAATAAAAGCCAGTATGGTTAGCATAAATTTGTTTATTCAAAATCCTTATCTTTATTTACAATATACCACTGATATATCGAGTAGACATTCTGCCTAGAGCAGCGTAAATGATTATTAATATGTTTATGACAATGATATTCTAAATTATTTAACATTAAACTATTCATATTATTACAATTATATAAGTCTATAATATTATTATTATTAGACAGATAATGCTGAAGCCATCGCTTCTTTTCCAGTCCCTTGACATAAACTTTTGCTTCTCTTCCAAGTACGTGGCTGTCGATGAAGTCCTGCAGGTCGTCGTACCGGAGATTATCATAAGGCGTGGACCATCGGAGACCGTGCACATGATCAGTTATCCAATTAATTTGCTTCTGAATATTGTGTGTAAGAAGCCCGTAACTAACAGTCGGTTTAATTATCCGATGTACACACGAGACATCGGTAATATTAAAAATTGAAATTTCTTTACATGTAAAAGCTAACTCCTTTTTATGCTGGAAGCCCTGCACGTCTATTATATACATATTAGTATGGACGAACTATACTGGTTAAAGGATTGTAAAAAATCAATCTATCATGAATTATAAGACAATATGCAGCAGTGTCTTTCGGAATATTTTTATTAGTGCTAAATTCCAGCCTAATGTCCACTGCACTCGACTTTACAACCTCATTCTGACACGAACAGTCGATAACTACCAGAGGAGCTTTAGTTTTAAATTTATATTTAGTAAGCAGAGGTTCATTTTCTTTTTCATAATAAGATTTCTGAAATTGACAGAACATTTCATACAGAGTAGCACAGAAATTCTTCTGAAAATTAATATTCAAGTTATCATAGGGATATGATTCCGAATTTAAAAAAAGTTTAAAATTAGTCAACTCGCAGTGATCAAATTCACTCATACGTTTAGCGACTGCATTTTTACGACCCGTTTGAAGGCCGAAAATAATATATCGCGGTGTCTCTAACTGAGACGAAGTTTTAATATTCCAAGTATGCGTCTGCGATTCCATCAGCATGGGGTATTCATGTAATTCCCAGCTTCTAAACGGTACAGGCAAATCGATATTCCTCTCTAGATATTTCATTAATTTTAATCGCTCAACGTCAGATACAGTCACGTGTGGTACACGCCATTGAACGATTTCCAATTCTACTTTAATATTTTCATCGGCTACAAGATTTATGATTGCGTTTGTATCAATACTACTGCGAACGAGTACCAGCTCTTGACGGACATTTAAAATAATTCTTTCAAAGGTCTCTGCGAACCCCAGACATATTTTTAAAGGTATACATGCGTCAAAGTAACCGTTCTCGTCTGCAAAATTATCATCCACATCAGTCCACCCAGCATTTTCTAAGTGATTCGCGTCATTCGGAGTGAATGATGCATATCCCTTCATAACAGTCGCGAGGCCTGGATTTCTACTGCTGTCCACAATTTTACCGCTCACTTCGTATCGTATCTCGTCAAACAGATACAATAACCCCATTTTATCAAAGACCGCTGTGTTCGAAACCGTACCATCCTCTTTAAGTAACCGGCCCCGCATATACAGCGAACTAGCATACGGCGCAGTATACACATCCTGCTGCTGAATGGGTATACGAATTTCGTCGTTATTATTTAAATTTCTGATTGAATATGGTCCATGACTATGATTTTCAAAATTAGTTATCGCGGTTTCAAACGTAGGCTTCTCAAACACGTTTAAAATATTCGGATTCATATTAGCACTTTGTAACCGAGAGAGTAAAGAAAACGTCTATTTTTAGATGTTAACACCTTGAAGGTTGCAGGTGAACTGTTTCGAGCGCGAGCAGGTGTTCCTTTTAAACTATTTCGGAAACTAAGACCCATTCTTCTTCAAGTGCAGTCTTACCGTGATGACCTCACCACGGAAATTAACAAGATCACCGTCTTGATCGACTATCTTAATTGATATGCTATCTATATGCCTCTTATTAATCGGCAGGTAAATTGCATTAGCGGGACACTCTATTATTTTATAGCCGGGAGGCACGCTAGGAAAAAATTCATGAATAATGTGTACAGATCTATCATTCATGTAACTGCCCGTGATGAGATTACACTCCACGCATATAGCGTTTGCTTTTTGAATTTTTGCCGGGAAATCAGATATATGTTTCTCGAGCGGTTTTAGACGACGAGATGTAAATCCTAACAAACTGCCAATACCGTCAGCCTTTTCAAAATTTATCATCTTATTGGATTTTATTTCCACTTTTAACGTATTTTTATTGGATACTATAGAAATATGACCATCGTTACCATGATTCAGAATAAAATGCTTTCTTACGTAATTATTTATATCTTCTATTTCATACGAGCCCTCCGGAATTTTTATAAACTTATCGTCTGTATCATAATATATATGATTATTTGTAGCGTCTATGTTCGGTATGGAGTTATACGCCTCGAAATTTATTAAAGCAAGCGAATATTCAGCGCCGTCTTCAAGGTCTATGGGTGGGGAAAAGTGCGCGGTTAAATTAGATGATTTGCCGGATAATGTAAACGTACAAGACATGTTGCGGCTTCAAGGTTAGCTCTGAGAATGAACGTGACTTAAAAGCATGACGCATTATATAGAAATTGTAAACACAGATGTCCACAATTTACTGTGTCATAAGACTGATACTGCTTGTGATTGTATTCAATAGAACAATTTAAATATTTTATTAATTCGAGAGGAGGCTGTAAATTACCAAAACTATCATAATAAACGGCTTTCGAACCGTTCTTAAAGTATGCAGTCCAATGAGTACCATTACCGCTATCACTATCCAAGTTCACAATGCCCGTCTCAATTTTATGTACGCGTTTAGGTAGTCGGTCTCGCATAAATATTCCTCGAAAATTAGGTATATTTAACATCTTAACATATTTTTTCAGATCCACGTCGGTGAGCGCTCGATTTGGTAATTTTACTAGTCACTTGCTGTTGGTGTTTTTATTCATGTATAGTCCAAGTCCCGTTCGATAGGGACGAAGATAGAGTCCCTTACCGAGGGCGATACTCTCCATAGCCTGATTGTGACGTTTAGATTCTTTAAGCTGGGAGGATGCCGCCTGAGAATCTCTTACAGCTTTCGCTATACCTGCAGATCCACCGGCTAGCGCTCCCAGAGCACTAAGTCCAGCAAATATTGGTATTAGCGGTAGAACGCCACCCGTCTTCGGTATAGGAATAACGCGAGCAGCCATCGGTGATATTTTTTTATCTTTTTTAATACGCTGTACTGCACGAGAGGCCTTTTTAATAGCATCCCCGACAGAGGGAGCTCCACGTACTAGTTTACGAATTTTATTGGATATTTTTTTAAACGTCATCGTACCGCCACATTTTCTTTTTTTACATCCCAAGCCTAATTTAACTTTAGCACTCATGATGCCTGCTACACCGGCTGCTGCCGCTCTTTCTCCGATGGACGAATCCCTAGCAAATACTCGCTTCAGAGCACGTTTTGCCAATTCTTTATCGGCAATATGCCGTCCTTTCACATCATTGACTTTAGAATATTGTATGTCGTGGTCACGACACGCCTCATCTAGACCATTAATTCCGCGATCTCCTCGCGCCAGTCTTTTTTCTAATTTAGTACCCGGGCCGCAGAAACGATAGCCAGGGATATGGGCTTCGAAAGGTAATTTATTTATGAGAGCGTTTACAGCCATGTTACCTCTATCGCATGTAATAGTAGACTGAGGTGTTACAGGTGATCGAAAGCTATTTATACTTAAACTCCTGGTGGAAATACCTCAGTGTCAATCATGCGTTTCATCAAGACAGGTAACAGTCTGAAAATCGATAATCTCGATTTCGATAGTCATGTGAAAAAAGATAGTAGACATGGTCCTCTGTTACCCGACAGCATCAGGTGTATCATATGCGGACCTTCAAATTGTGGGAAAACAAACATCGTGATAAGCCTGCTGACTCATCCACACGGCTTGCGTTTCAAGAATGTTTACGTCTACTCGAAATCTCTCTACCAGCCTAAATATGAATATCTTAGAAAAGTACTCGGCTCGATCGTGGGATATCATGAATTCAAGGATAGCGATGTAATAATGACGCCTGCGCAAGCTAAAATTAATTCCATTTTTATATTTGATGACGTAGCTTGCGACAATCAAAGTGTGATGCGTGACTACTTTAGCATGGGACGGCATAAACAGATAGACAGCTTCTATCTCTGTCAGACCTATACCCGCATTCCGAAACATCTGATAAGAGACAATGCAAATTTACTGATATTATTCAAGCAGGATGACATGAATCTTAGACATGTATATTCCGATCACGTTAATACCGATATGAGCTTTGAGGATTTCAAACATATGTGCTCGTTATGCTGGAAAGATAAATACGGATTCCTAGTGATAGATAAAGATAGCGATATTAAACATGGCCGATACAGAAAGGGGTTTGACGAGTATATATACCTGTGATTTTACTATCTCAATCAGTTGATAATTACACATGTTATCTGACGCACCTGTCGACATGGACATTACTAATAAAATTATCGAAGCTCGGAAAGCCGTAAAGCGCAAATTAGAGGCACTCAAAATGCACGATCTGCAAATCGAAAAGTCTTTTGCCCCAATCACCGCACCTTTACATTCGATAGCTAAACATATCAAGCTTGAGACGGACGAGAATTTAAACATTAAGAAAAAGTCTGAACCCTCAGAGGATGAAAAAAATATTAATATTACACCGTCACCGTCGATTGTCGACTCTGAAGAAGGCGACCAGTCAGATGAGAAGTATCTTGAGAAATTTAGCGATCTGCCTAAAACATATATATCTGAGATGATGCATGATACTGAAAATACACATGATTTTCGATATGGTGTACGATATAATCCCGAAGAAGATAAATATTATATTGGAAATTCTGCCATTCAGTTTGACGGTGACAATTTAATAATAAATAATAAAGAGTATCAGGGCACTCGCGGTCTTTATGAATTACTATTTAAAAAACGTTCGCATCACTATAACTATGATGATAAGAAACAGTACATTGATATTGTAAAAAGGACTAGCGCACATAAGAGAAATTATGATTCTGAAAAGCAAAAGTCCGGTAGTAAGAGCTGGAAGTACCTGCATATTATTAAACCGATGCTTTACGCTCGCGAACCTCGGCAACGTGCTCCTGGTAAAGTAAAAGGCGGTGAATTAATGATGCAAGTCACCGATAATGCTATTGATTACGTATATTGGGACGATCCTAATGAACTCGTCGATCGTCTTAGGCTTTTGATAGCTTCACAGGAGGCAGGCAATTCAAGTCATACGAATGAAATAAATAGAATTTTAGAGGAACTATTAGAAAGTAAAATAATCGAATCGCTGGATTAATTTAACAGTACGTAAATTATTGTTGAACTGTAAACATGTCTGCTATAAAAAGAGATATTGTTAATGAAATACATAAGCCGGCTAGAATTAACTTTAAGAGACGAAAAGTCGTAGTTAGAGGTTTAAATGAATTGCTTCAGGCTGACTTAGTCGAAATGATTCCATATGCTAATTACAATAAAAATTATAAATATATTCTCATTGTAATTGATGTTTTTTCAAAGTACGTATGGGCTGAACCAGTTAAATCTAAATCTGGCGTAAATGTTACTCGAGCTATGGAAAAAATATTAGTCGCAGATAAACGAATCCCCGTCAATTTACAGACTGATAATGGAACCGAATTTTATAATATTAATTTTCAAAAATTAATGAAAAAATATAAAATTAATCATTATTCTTCGTATAGCACTAAAAAATGTTCAGTAGTCGAACGCGTAAATAGGACTATAAAATCTATGATGTATAAAGAATTTAGTATAAATGGTTCTTTTCGGTGGTATAATTTACTTGCTGATATTATTAAGAAATATAATAATACTAGGCATCGTACCATCGGCATGAAACCTGTAGATGTAAATAAAAAGAATGAAAAAATACTCTTGAAATCTGTTTACAATTATCCTACAATTACATACTCACAATTACCTAAATTTAAAATTAACGATCATGTGAGAATAAGCAAGTACAGAGGCGTGTTCGATAAAGGTTATACTCCTAATTGGTCTAATGAAATATTTACTATTTCAAAAATTAATTATACCAGCCCCATAACATACTTACTGACCGATGCACAGAAACAGCCAATAGAAGGATGCTTCTATACTGAAGAACTGCAGAAGGTTAAACATTCAGACATGTATCTCGTTGAGAAAGTTTTAAGGAAGAAAGGAAATAAGGTTTTCGTTAAATGGCTTGGATTTGACAGTTCCCATAACAGTTGGATTGAAAAAAGTAGCATTGTTTAATTTTTATGCACTTATATTAATTATTATTATTATTATTATTATTATTATTATTATTATTATTATTATTATTATTTTTATAGGTTATGTATTCCATGTACATATATAAGCTTTATTACTGTATTATGCGTTCAGATAAATAAAATATATTATAAAAATTAAAATTATTTTTTTATTTTTCGTCTGGGGTGGCTTTATTTTTTAAGATTTAATTTTTTTGATTGCATATTTGAATTCAGCATTAAAAAACACTTAAAATGTAGCATGAACATTTTCGTTACAATAAACTTGAAAAATATGAATTTTTTCATTTTTTGCCTGGGCTGGCTTTATTTTTTAAGATTTAATTTTTTTGATTGCATATTTGAATTCAGCATTAAAAAAGACATAAAATGTAGCATGAACATTTTCGTTACAATAAACTTGAAAAAAAAATCTGAATTCTTCATTTAATTAGGAAATGGGTAATAATAGTCAACCATTTTTTAAATTAATTTATTAATACATATAAGAAAGAGGTTACATGTTTTGCGATATAATAACAGAATATTTATGTTCAAGTACTGGATTAATTATTTGAGCGTATCGTAATATTTTAATTTGAAAACGATCTCGATCGCGGGCGTCTTGCATCCAGTTACCACATCTAGCAGTTCTATGGGCATAGCTCCAATGGTAAATGTGATGAATTTTAACGTCCTCGCTGAACTGAACTGTTCTTGGACTTCTTCGGCTGGATACTGACATGTTGAAATGTACGTAAAACTTCAACGTACTTAACGTCTTCTCTGAGTAATTTTAAATTGTTCATAAATTGCTGTAACCTCTTCTTATATGTTTCGGGATCCATCTTTAGGACTCGATGAATTCGATGTTAGTGGTCGTGCCTGCTAGCCCTCTATATACTAAGTACACTTCTTTTAGTATAATGGTTTGTTGTAGCGTTACCATATCATCATCAGAAATAATGCGTGAGTATCTGGCTGGTAGACTCACTTTACAATTTTCGAGGATTACTTGGACCTGGATACCATACGGTGAAAGTGCTTTATATATATCTAGCACTTTATATTTTCTATCGACTTCCAGCTCATAGATTTTCATGAACGGCGTGACATGAGCTTCAACATTAATTTTTGTGAAAGACATTGCTGCTGCTGCTGCTTGTATATATCGACTTTAAGATTGTGAATGAATGCAGCGATCTCAGGTCTTTACTTTTATGCTGTATTCCACCCCCACTTTTCGTATCGTGTAAGCAGAAAAATATGAGAAAAAATATGATGATTTCATTGTTTACATTATTTCTCTCCAAACCCTGAGACGCTCCTTATAATAGATCACGTGACTTATTAGTCATTGTATTATAACCGCCGGATGCTGTTATCTAAAGACAATTAATCGCGTTTTAAATATACATATAGCCGTAGACAGTCGCATTTATTTACATTAACAATTTCCTGGAATCCGATAACGTCTCTGCATTTGGTCACAGTTTTAACATTCAAATATAAAATTTACGTATTGAAGTAGATGAATATTTATTCCATATATAAGACTTGTCTATTTAAACTCAATGATGGATGTCTGTAGCCATTTTCTTAACCTCTAACGCCCTCTAACGTAAACATGCAATACTATTCGCCAATAACTATAAACAATAAACGGCAGCCATCTTATTTTTATTACTAGATACACCATATCACTAGTACACCTTATATACTTATTTTTATTACTAAATACACCCTGTATACTTCTTTTATTACTAGATACATCCTATATACTCTTAGCCACGCCCTCTTAGATATAATCTCTTATCTTTAGCTATAATCTAATATCTAAGCTCGGGGATTGGATCTCCCCCCTCCCATTAGGTCCTATCACCTATCATCTAAGAAGATCCCACCTCACACTACAACCTAGATAATAGGATCTATCATCTAGCATTATCTCACCTCACACTAGAACCTAGATCATAGGATCTATCATCTATCACCTGCCCGCCCCCCGCGGGGCTGCCGGAATGATGACGTCACAGAGAACTCTGATTGCTACTCTACTGACGGGATTGCGCCAGTATTGGTACTGCATAACTACTCACTCGTGCTTTAAATTTTATCTAAAAATTTTTTCTCAAGCTAAGTCGCCCCTAGTTAATATAACTCGTGCAAATTGGCAGTTTATTATCAAAGATTAAATCCCTCCCGTTAAAGCGGTCGGGATTTAATCAGATAATAAACTGCCAATTTGCACTCTTTATATTACCAGGCAACACGCTTTCGAAAAAATTTTCGATAAAATTTTAAGCACTTGTGATATTACATACGATAAATTATCTGGTGGAAAGAAAATATTTTCGCCCGAGTTCACATGAATTTTTCAGTAGTGACATTGAAAAAGTCTGTATCGAGGAAACTTTTTTATTATTGAAGATAGAGTACTAGTATAAACAAGTGAAATGTAGTTTAAGGTATGAATTAATTTTTGAAAAACATAAAATCTTGTTTATAACAGTTTGGTGGTCATAAAAGTGTAATAAGCTTGAACGTTGTACGCGCTGCATTAAATTCTGGGTGCACCGTGCACCAGACAGTGTAGAGCATATGAAATGACACGGTACGGCATTCGTTTCCAGATGTATTGATAATATTATACTGGGTAATAGAATTCTTCAGTAGCACCCAATAAATACATTTTTATTCGATATATACACACTTGGCTTCGCATAAACAGCTTATGGAACAAAGTACATTTGCTTTAGCACAGGAACATAATTTGTTACAAATTAGTTGTTTGCACTTACAAAATGGTGATATGTTTAGAAAATCTGGCTTCGCATTAATTGTCAACGTGATTGGCATTATGTTGCTGTGTGTCTTGTGCCGTCCAAATTCAAAAAGGTTTGGTATTTTTGGTTGAACGGTTTTGTAAAAAAATTGTATGACGAATTCGGAATAATTTTAGAAGCACATTCTTTAGTAACTTCTATGTTATCAACTGCAGATTTACATAATTGAATATCTGTTTTTAAGACTTTAGCAAGATGATAGATTTTAGACTGTAAGTGACAAGAAGAATTGGTCTGTCCGGCAACATCCTTCGTGTCTGATGACTGAGATGTACTCTTTTCTGGCACGTTCAACAATTTTATTATTTTTGCCGTTGAACAAACATAACTAGACAACTTTGAACCCCTTGCTATTAGTAATTTATCTCCGAAATGTTCCTTTAATTTCTTTGAAATATCATCTGAACTTGGATATGATTCAGTCCAATAGATGTTGTATTTAGTGGCATCTGTATGAAAAAGAATTTGAGCTATTGTTAAAACTTCAGAATTTACTAATAAAATTTTTTAATTTAAATAAGGCTTGCAAAAACAGGTCTTTAAATTGAAGAATATTAGCTTTGTTTTGTTTCTTTGAAGTATTAATTTTTTTTTAAATCTAACATTCATAAATTGTGATATTTCAAATCATTTGCTGTCATGTCTATGCAACTGTCGCCAAATCCTTGAATTCTATATAGTATTTCCTCATCATCTAACTCCTTAGCTTTCTGGAAAATTTCGTTTTGCCGGTTAAATGACCCTACATACAGTTGCTTTCGGTTTCCTTTAATGTCGCGTTCTTTATTGCAAATAAGACATTTTTTTAATAGTGCCTTTATTGTCGGCATTTTTCATAGGAACATGTATGTCTTGATAAAAAATCCTCATATACGATATTCTACACTTGATGTGATAAACGGGATTCTTAGAAAAATAATTTCCTTATTTTCCAAATGAGCTCCGAATGCCACTGATATATTGTCCGATTTAAATGACGCCGAGTGTAATAGTTTTGCATAGTTTTCTTCTGTAACATTTTAAATAGTTTCTGAAGTTCCTACCTGATACACAATACACTGATCAAAGTCAATGTTGACCATAGATAGAGCTAAAAAATTATATTTAGGAATGTGCACATGTTTGCATTAAAAATTTCTCACCCATGTTATACCAATACGGTGAATCATAAACCACTTGGAAATATTGAAAATATTATGTATTTTTTTTAAAACAACAATGTTTACAATAATGTAAAAAAAGTAACAGCAGTGAACTATAACACTCCTTACTCACATAGAACGTATTAAAATGATACGGTTAGGGATTGCGAGCCAGAGCGCCGCGCGTATGATTCATGTTACACGGCTTTTTTCTCACTTCAGTTAATATATATTTTATGAAACAACGCTCCAAATAAAAAAACTTTCTTATTTAATTAGCTACAGCTTACTCGATTATAGTATGCAGTTATTTTGAAAAATAAAAAGTTACCTCGACCCACACTTTATCGCTGTAAATTATACAAAAGTACTGTCCCTTTCACTAACAATTATTTATTTTTCAGTCATATCAAAACATATATTGTTTTTGCATACACCGTTGGAAAGCAAAAGGTTTGAGTATGGCAGTACTAAAATATCATTTTTTTATGACAACGATTAACAGATACAGAGAAGTGGGAACATTAAAAATGCGAAAATAGTGATTTCCGTAAAAAGCATCAAAAAGTGCAATTTTCTCCAATTTCGCAATTCCAAAACAAATCGCGACCTCAGAAATATGTTTTGTGAGGTGTTTTTACATATCAATCAACTGTCTGTTTCTGTATGTTCGAGAGTTGCATAGCATGTGTCGAATTCATAGTTTAAAGGGTCTCGCCGGTTAAGTATATGGAATTGGGCCCAGCGGATTATTGGCCTATTCATTCACATGAATGTTGCTTATGACTATGCTCAGTAAAACATATAAATAAACCTCTGTCGGTTTAACAACCCTCAAATTTAAAATAATTTTTTTTCAAAACTATTGAAGATAATTAATTGAAATTAATAGGAGACGATAATATAAAATATCGTTATATTTTACATTTCTTTTACATTCCTATTACGTCATTTAGAATATAAAAAAAATAATTTGTTTTTGAGGGTGCTGTTTTTATATCAACCCCTTGAGTGACACCTAACAAATAAATATATATTATTTAACACTAACATAATTATCGTGTGTAAAGATTATTTCAAGGTCAAATTGGTGGAAGATGCTTAAAAATATAAATCTAGGTAATGAACACAGGTACACAAAAAAAAATAAGTGCGAAGACCTAGACCACTTAATTCCTACTCATTCAGAAGCTAGTAATCACAAAAATATACTACTACTTTTAGTTTGGCTCTCAATTATTTTTCTTTGCTTAAGAAGTATTGATTTCATTAGATAATATGATTAGGGTATTATAATTAATCCACAATAATATCTCCTCAGGAAGGGACACTAGCGAAAAGTGTTTCAGGCAAAAGTTGTTCTGTTCAGAGAGAGACATCTTTTGGGAAGAACAATTTTCCACCCCCCACACCTGATGAACGAGGGGTGGGGCTAACTTTTGAATTTTTAATGGCACTCTCCAACTTCATCGCACAAAAGTTGTTTAGTCCAGAGAAGGACATATTTTGTTTGAAATATTTTTCCTAAAAATGCCCTAGTTCAGAGACGCTCGCCTGCGGGTTTTTGAAAATTCGAAAGTTATACCCCAATCCCCGCTCATCAGGGTGGGGTGGAGAAAAAAATGTTTGGTACAAAAGTTATGTAATTTTTTTCGTAGAATCAGAATACCATTAAAAATTCAAAAGTTAGCCCCATGCCGCGCTCATCAGGGGTGGGAGGAGGAAAATTGTTCTACCCAAAAGATGTCGCCCTCTGAACGGAACCATTTTTGTCTGAAATATTTTTCGCTAGTGTCACTTCCTGAGGAGATATCACTGTGGATTAATTAAAATGGCCTAACCATATTATCTAATGAAATCAGTACTTCTTAAACAAAAAAGATAATTGAGAGCCAAGCTAAAAGTAGTAGTATATTTTTTTGATTATTAGCTTCCAAATGAGTAGGAATTAAGTGCTTCGCACTTAATTTTTTTTTGTGCCTGTGTTCATTACCTAGATTTATATTTTTAAGTATCTTCCACCAATTCTACCTTGAAGTAATTTTTACACACGATAATTATGTTAGTGTTAAATAATATAGATTTATTTGGTAGGTGTCACTCAAGGGGTTGATATAAAAACAGCTTCCTCAAAAATTAAATTATTTTTTTAAATACTAAATGACGTAATAGGAATATAAAAAAAATATAAAATATAAAGCTATTCTATATCAACGTCTCTTATTAATTTCAATTAATTATCCTCAATAGTTTTGAGAAAAATTAATTTTAAAGTTGAGGTTATCCCTATAACTCTGGTAATAGAGAGGTTAGAGGTTTATTATATATTCTATTGAGTATTCCTAGTCATGAGCAACAATGAATGAATAGCTCAATAAGCCGCTGGGCCCAATTCCATATACTTAACCGGCGAGACCCTTTAAAATAAAATAAAATAATAATAATAATAATAGTGACTTTATAAGGCGGAGTTCAGTCCAAAGGATGCTCTTACACTCAACCAGATACAATAGTAATTATTACATAATAGTGCTTCATACAGTAATTATTAACATATAATAATTTAAAAAAAAATGCAAAATTACAAAGTACATAAAAAAGTAAAAATATCAAACTTTACAAACTAATATATAAATAAAAACGCAAACGTAAAAACGTATCCATAATTACCTACAACTACTTCTTAATTAAATAAAAAGAAAACATGATTTGTTTACTGGGTTAATAAATACTTTTTATAATTGATTTTAAAAGAGTTTAATGAAAGATTTTTAAAATTTTGAGGAATGGAGTTGTAAAGAGTAGATGCTGCATATGTAAATGATTTTTTAAAGAATGTCATGCTATACTGTGGAATATTTAAATTATTAATGTGTCTAAGATTTCGGTCGTGATAAGCCGATCGTGGTAATAGACACTCATTTAGATAAGATGGGTTTGAAGTAAGTATCAATTTGTGGGTGAAACATGCAAGGTGAAATTTTCTCGTTGTGGCCATATTGAGCCATTTTAAAGTTTTTAGTTTATCAGATACATGGTCTCGCCTACTTAAATTAAAGATAAATCTAATACACATATTTTGTACTTTTTGTACTCTGTAAGTATTGACTTGCATTAGACACGGGCCATATACAATATCACCATAATTAAAGAAGGATAGAACGAGAGAGTGACAGAGCAGTTTTTTAAGATTTTGGTTTAATATTTCGCGACTAAAATAAATTCTTTTTAAGGCACAATACGTTTTTTTTAGTAGGTGGTTAACATAAATATCGTATTTTAGCTTCTTATCTATTATAAGTCCAAGGTTTTTGATATGGCTAAAGAAAGGTAGTTTTTCGTCCTGTACATAAATTCCGAAATTGTCCTCTATTAACTTAGATATTTTTTCATTTCCAAAAATTAGAGCAGATGATTTAAGTGTGTTAATTTTAAGGCAGTGTTTTCGTGAATACTCTACAAGATTTCTAATGTCATTATTAATTCTAGTTATTGACTGATCGATATTTCCTGCTTCAAAGGTTAAATATATTTGCGTATCATCTGCGTAATAATGTGATTGACAAGATGTTAAATTATTTTTAAAATCAGCAGTATACAATATAAAAAGTAACGGTCCCAATATTGAACCTTGCGGCACACCAGACTCTAACTGTTTTGCTTTAGATATCGAATCATTTAAAATTACGTTTTGCTGTCTGTTAGGAAAATAAGCCTTCATTAAAGCGAGGGAATTGTCGCAAAAACAGAAGTTATCATGTTTACAAGAGACTACCTACATACTTACATAGATACATACAGACCCACAGACATTTTTTATTCGATAGTTAAATACTGCATGTTATGAAAGTTATTTCTCTGCAAACAATTTTTTTCTACCATAATTATTAAAAATATTTAATTATAAAATTTATAATACACTCATTTAATTAAATGAAATTTTAGTAACTGCGGATAGTTGACTAAAAAATAAAGTCTGAAGTTGAACAATGCTCCCTCAATTTATATATTTGTTAATAAGAAACGCCCAACCGAAATTCGATTGCCTTTCTGTACACCACCTTAATTCATTCGTTGCAAGACATAAAATAATAAAGTCATTCCGGCACCACTACCGACTTACAGATGAAAACAAAAGGGCACAAACGACCATATCGCAATTACAGTTACATCACATTTCATACGAGACATAAAATGAAGATAATGTGACCATGAATTTACTGGGAGTGTCTGGCACAACAAGAACACGTAGGCCCGCTGCAGTTATGCTTCAAATAACGTTACTGGGAAGGTAAATATTATATTGGACGGCAATAAATTCATATTTTATATCACAATTTTTTTAGTAGTATTTCTGAGAACACAACGTGACTTCTGATTGTAGGTGGACTTTATGTTTAAAAAGTCACATTTTTACACGTTTTATATTAGAGTCTCTTATGGTAGCAATCTCACTTCTCCTGCAACCAGCAAGAATCGTAAAACTGCGGAACTGCTTAAATAACCTAGTAAGTAGCTAGTATTCAGTTTGAGGTGTTAAAATTGCTATTTTTAAGACTCGGAATAGTTGGAAATACTAGGGTAGGAAAAAGTATTTCCATAATTTATTTAGCAAAGTTCTCAAGATCGAGTGAAAATTTAAAATTACTCGGTGACCTATTTTTGCACTACTTCCTGAATTTAATTGCTAAGAATTGGCCATGAAATATGCAACTTGGCCAATAAACTACCCAGACTAATAACTCAAAAATGGAAAGTAAAATTTGTGTTATTAAAAAACTGCCGTATTCTGTTTACAGTCCTGGGGCGTAATGTATTCCGTGGGATTTTTTGTGAAGGGAAAGTGCGACTATGTGGAATCTCTTTATTATATGCTAGATAATGGTGTAGTACCGGGTGTTTACCTTAGAAATGCGCTGTTTGGTTTTTATGGCGTCATACATCCAAGATGGCCGCCATGCGAGACATTTATTCTTTACATCAAGAATAACTTCTTCTGCTCATACGCAAAATCTGCATAAAACGTTTTCTGTTCTACATGAGCCAAAGAACAAATTTAGTTCCTATCAATTTTTTCGTAACTTTTACCATTTAAGAGTTACACGCCGGTTTTACCACATAACACAAATTTATTAGTATACATTTATTGCCTAACCTATTTAATGCCCTGTTTCTTTGCAACAAATGTAATAAATAGTCTACTACATTCATTGCCCATATATCGAAAATACAGAAAATCAGACATCTTCCACATTAAGTCCTTCAGTGGTAGATGTATCTAATAAACTCACAGTAGTTGTTCTTGATGGTATGGCAGAAGTACAAGTCCTGATTAATATATTCTTACTTTATTAACCAATCAAAACGTACATTTTCCAAAAAATCGACCAATAGGATTTGTTTAAAGTGAGAAAAACGGCTATCGATAAGTGGAAAAAATCGAGAAAAATGTATGTTACTTTTTTCGTAGTAGCCATGTGTCAAACTAAAAAAGTCATTGAAATTCTTAAAATCTGACATTTTTAACTTGATTTCTGTACAAAAATGAATGAGAAAAAGCATTTGGCGATGTTTCACAAGAAGATATTAACGAAGCTATGAATGAAAGTGTCCCAGTTAAAACGAGAAACACTAAAAATTCTATATGGAAACAATTTAAAGCTTTTTGCAAAGAACATTATTCCCTCGAAAAAGATATGGCTACTATGATGAACTTGCAAATATTTTGACTGACTGGGGTTATAACATGATAAAGAACATTAGAAAATGTTTTTATTTTTTATTATAAATCGTTATTTTTAAAACATTAAATAAACAGTTTTGTTGTCTTAATAATTTTTTTAGATAATATTTTTTAATCATATATTAATCTTCTGTAATACACACGAGGTTGATTTTTCTACTTGGGTAAAGGTAAAAGTGACTCAAATCTGTTTTCCATGAAAATTATGCTCGAATTAAGGGACATAGGAAAAATCGCTCCAATTCGTGTCGCGATTTTTCCATGCCCTTAATTTTTGAATAATTTTCATGGGAAAACAGGTTTTTGTCCAAAAAAAATTTACCCGGTAAAAAATCGACCTCCTGTGTATTAATAACCTACTGTTAAAACCTGTAGTGATCTTGCAAATGAATTTAACAGAAAACTTGAATATACACTATCACGTTATGATGAAACCCACTTAGTCTTCGACACATACAGAGAAAATTCACTAAAATAGTAAAATGATATTCTGAGTGGATCTGATACCAAAAATTAGAGCGATAATTTTTTCATGTTCGTACTGGCCGATCTAGGTTAGATTACCACTAATAATGAAGTTTGATTGGTACAATGTTGTGAAAAAATGGGCTCTCATTGGCTATCGCGTTAATGAATGAAATAATTTGTGGTATCAGATCCACTCAAAGTATCAAATGATGCGAAAGCCTTCTCATCAAGTGATGTAAGTGAGTGCATATTTTCAATTGAAATTAAGGTTTTGGCATTGAGTACATAGTAATACTCAGTAGGGAATATTTGACTGCTTCTTATATAATTGAAAATCAAAGCACCTGTGTGCACAAATATAAAATTTCGTAGCTTCTCGTTCCTTACGATAGTTGGCAGCTCTGCCTCTTCTTGCGTTCCACGCAGTTGATTCAAAGTACAATATGTGGAGGCCACTTCTGTTTGCCAAGCAACTAGAATATCTCTTTTGTTACACATGCATAATGAAGCATTTTGCGTGCTAGGTATGCAGTTAGTTCATCTACCAGAATGAGAAAGTAACTTTATCTTAGAAACTATAGCATGTTTGTGCTCTAGTACGTCGGGTACATGGCTAAAAAAGTCAAAAAACTGCACTTTTTGATTGGAATGTGCCATTTTCTGTGGTCATAGTTGATGCCAAAAGATAACTTTCTGGATAGGGAGCCACTTGAAAATCCGTGTAAAACACCAATATGGCGGCCATTAAGGATGGCCTCCATTAGCCGCGTTAAATTTTTTTGTATCTCAGCTGCTAATGGTCCGATTTCGATTTAGAATTTCTCTCTTTTTTTTATTTGAAAGCTCTTGTGAATTGGACACTTTTTTGTCCCTATACATTTATCTCTACACTTGATTCTGCACAATTTTCAGAAAAACAAATATTTTTTAATGTTCACGTACTTTTGGAGAATACTGTGATATGGAATTCAAAAACAGAATTTTGAATGATGCTGAGAGGTTTCATGCAAACAAATTATACATTTCTTGGGATAGTTACTCAAAAACTTGTTTGAAGAAACGTGTGAGAAATAAAAAAGACGTTGGTCTTCGTCGCCAAGTAGCACAAGGAAACATGCTACCAAAAAATTAGAATTGCTTTCTCTGCTGCGATCAGAATAAGACAAGTTACTTGGAAAACATGCATTTTTGAAGCTTGATTGGGCTCACATCAGTACTGAGAATGATCATCTCGGCCGGATGAAACTTCAGTTGATGGAGTGCAATGTAGGCACCAAGAAGAAGCAAACGGCAGGATTTTTCTCTTTCTTTCATATTCTTATAACTGCATCAGGTGATGTGGATTCTTTTTGGTGCTGGGGAGGGGGTCAGATATACCTGGGCAATAATGTTATGTTTGAAAGTATGGGTGAACATAAAGCTGTTGCATTGAGAGGATTCTATGCACTCACTGGATCAGATGTAACGTCATCATTCACAATAAAAGGGAAACACACTACCTGAGAAGTGTGGAAATCATTTTCTGAAGCTGCTGAAGCCTTCCAAGCTATCTCTCTCTACCACAACAGTCTATTTCTGATGAGAAGTTTTCCGTTTTGCTTTATTGCAAAGACGCAGAAGACTTCTCAGTCAATCATGTTAGAAAGCTTCTCTTTACTTCAAAAAGTCTCAGTCTACAAAGTCTGCCCCCAACAAAAGAGGCACAATTAAACGCTTACTTATCAATGAAATTCGTGAGAAAACTGAATTTTTCAGATTATTGAAAATTGCGCAGAACCTTTAAGGTGTAGAGATAAATATATGCAGACAAAAAAGTGCTTTTATCTCTGCACAAGAGCTTTCAAGAAAAAAAAAGATAATCGAAATCGGACTATTAAAAGCTGAGATACAAAAAAAAATATTGCGGCTAATGGCGGCCATCTTTAATGGCAGCCATTATGGTGTTCTGCACGGATTTTCAAGTGGCTCCCCATCTGAAACGTTTTGGCCAACAGAAAGTGGAAAATGCCAATCAACAAGTGCAGCTTTCTTTTGGTGTACCCGACGTACATACTATTATAACCTTACAATTTATTTTGCTAAATTTCTTTTAATTCCAATAGACTTAAAATGCAAGACATGCTAGAAATATCAGTTTCATGCGTTATTTTCCACACCTTAAATTTTTAGGAGCAGCTTAGCTCTTTTCCAACACCGACTATTCCCTTACTGTTGTGGAAAATGTGGGTAATTCCCTAATTTTAACTTTTTTTATTAAACAGGTACGTTCGAGAGTAGATGCCATTAGTTATTTATATTAAAAAATGTGACCTGCCTCGGTAATTTACATCCGATTTCAAGTAAATAACAACGGTGGTGACTTAGAAGAAGTTTTCAGCTACTCTCTTTCAGCATAAATTATTCGTGAGCCATCAATGTGGCTGGAGCTCTCAGGCAAACACGCAGGTAGCTTTATCAAATTACGTAAGCTCACGGGGAAAAACTTCGCTCGATGCAGTTTTAGAGGAATCAGTGGTTGTCCCAAGTGATTTTGACCTATTTTATTTCGTTTCAGCGCTTTGTTTAAACGGACGGCGATTGAAACTTTTTGTGCCTCTAAAATCCACGGTAATCAAATATTTAAAACGTATCAGACTTCTAATAAATTGAATCCATTAAATGTTTCTCCGAATGTACCGTGTGTTCACGGATGGAGTTCGGAAGAGGAAAAACTTTTTAATTCTTGATGAAAAAGTCTGCTTCGACAGAAACCCCTTTTCGGTTAGCAGATCCTTGCTAGTTCTACAGGGTTGGTCAAAAATCTTGATTTGGTTATGGATAACTTCCAAACATTTTGAAAATATTTTCCGTAAGATTTTTAAATGACGTTTTTACATGATTAGGGTAAAATAACAATTAATTTTCTATTTTGAGTCGTTTAACAGTAACTCCGTAAAATTGATTTTCATGATTTTCGATCAAGTTAGTAGACATTGATAATGAGGAAAGTCATACCTTTCTTTGGACACTAAATTGTTATAACTGTCGTTTAATTGGCGATAATCAGATTTTTGTAACGAGCAGAATAAGATTGGCTTATTTATAAATCGATATCACATCTTAGAAGTTAACTATTGATTCATTGATTGATTCGATTGATTTACCAGCGTGTGTTAGGCATTGCTGCCTACTCTAGGCTACTTCTAGGGTTATACAGCTGGGACTGTTCCGTCCACGCTGGATTGGATCAGGGTCATGCTTGTTGCCAGCAGCGGGAGCCACATGGTACATGGTAAAGGAATGCGGGATGGGGGGGGGTATTTGTGAGATTCGTTACCGCATTGTGTCGTGAGGGGGCATTTAAGCTCCTTTTTTGTGTTTTTGGTTCTGGACTTCTGCCTCTTCTGAATCTAATTGTGAAATATGTTGCCGCGTTGAACCATGATATGGAGTGTTTATGCTCCTCTTTTTGTGGGTCTCCGTATTCGAGTCTTCTTTTTCTGAGTCTTCTGGTTCCTCGGTTTCCGATGCTGAGTTGGATTTGGGTCATATTTGTTGTCAGTAGTGAGAGTCACATGACGCATGATACAGGAGTGGGGGATGTAAGTGTTTGTGGAACGCGTTGCCGCATTGTGTTCGTGATATTTAATGTTTATGCTTCTCTTTTTTGTGTTCCTGCTTCTACAAATTTTCTTCTTCTCCTTCTGAGTCTTCTGATTCCTCCGTTTCTGATTCTGATAGAATATATAACCGTAGGTATTTGTGAAATGCGTGGACGCATGGTGTCATGATGTGGAGTGTTTGTGCTCCTGTTTTTATATTTCTGCTTCTACAGATCTTCCTCATCTTCTAAGTCTTCTGGTTCTGGTAGAGTATATATCGCTACGTTCTCTTTGTGGAATTCATGTTTTCCCCTCGCTTTTCTTTCCCAGTATGTTTGGTCCTTTCCCAGTTTCTTCAAGTTCCTCTCGATTGCTGTTTTCCTTGTGTAATCTGGTCTCCCTATTTTTTGTTTGCTGCTGTTCAGTGTTAGCGTAGATATGTTGGGTCCGCTGTGTTGATTGTAATGAGGTTCCAGTTCGTTGATGGATGATCTATGTTGTTTTGCATATAGTCCGCTACTTGTTTCCGTAGATTTTTCATAGCGTGAGTTGTTATGTTTTCTCCTTCTAACCGATGTCTTAGTGCTCCATATAGACAGTTCCCATCGCCGTCAATTTTTATTACCGATGTGGCTTCGTTCCTACATTCTGTAGTGGGTACATTATTTTTGCATTTCCTGGAGTTATTATTTCCTTCTTATTTTTTGCTTGCTATTAGTACTGTCTTAAAATTTTTAATAAAATTCCTTAGCCTTACCATAGTCTTACCAAGTACATAAGGCGTAAATAATTTAAGTGGTAAAACTTGGAAACTTTGTTGTTGTCTTTGTATACACTCCACTTAGCAATGATTAATTACTTCCTGGGTAGTTTTCGATCGAGTACTCGATCTTTACACCCAATTTTTCACTTCCTTGCACTGAGAGATTTAATCCCATGTTAATTAAATATTAGCTATATCACTTTATTGTTGTTGTGCTGATATGTACCACTCTATGTAGAATTTTTCGCTTAGCAACGGTGTCTTTTCCACCTTGTTTTTCACTTATTTGTACTGAGATATTTAATCACCTATATTAATTAAATATTGTCTATTATTTGTTGTTATGCTAATATGTACCACTCCATGTAGAATGTTTCATTTTCACTTAACAATGGGCGTAATTTTGACTTGAAAAACCTCACTTGGCAATTTACAGAAGAAAATATTATGACCATACTTTAAGAGTAATGCATTTGATTATTACGGGTTTAATTATATTAAATTCGCTTGGGTACTTTTAATCATTATAAAAAAAGGAATTATTTGAAGGTTAACATAAGAAATTCGTATCACCATACTTTACAAACAATACGTTATTGGTTATTTCGGGTACAATCTAAATTACATTTGGATATTTTTATAATGATTAAAGAACAATTTACTTGAAGGTTTACATAGGGATATTATGGCCATACTTCAATAACTTATTGCCCCGCCATAAATTGTTGACAGATGTCGACTTTTCAAGGATTTGATGGACCTAACAATGGTTTTATGCGGCAGACCCTTGTAAGTTATTAAGACATAAATAAACTTGACTGGCAAGGTTGGAATGAATAGGTACTTAGAAATGAAAAGGGTAGTTAGCTCTTTGCCTGTGTTGGGTCCTACACTATGTTTTGTCACTAAATAACTCTGTGTTACTTATTATCAAATATTAATTCTATATCAACTTTGTCCTTTTGATTTACGTGGAATTTCTTGAGCTGCAAACTCACCTAAGTTTTATCAAATTTAACAGAATTTTATCCGGTATTTTCGCGTTTTAAGTGGGAGCGTTTCAGACGCACATCCGCTCCGCTCGACCAACGAAACTTTCAATCACATCTTAGAAGTTAACTATGATTCAAAATGCTCCGGCTTTTGTTTGTGGATCGGAGAACATATTTTTCCGATGATGCAGCATTTTGTACTAATAGGCCAGTTAGTATTGAACATTCTAGATGCTGGAGTAGCAATAATCCAAATTTTCGTATTCAGTGTAGGAGACAATATTCGAAAAATGTCAACGTGTGTGGTCACATACTCTGGAATCACCGAACAAATTTTTTTGATCAAAATTTAAATCAACATTCAACATAAACATTTCCATACGTTCAATACCTCTTTTTTTATATTATTTGAACAATTTACCCCTAGTAAGTCGATTAAATTGTACTTCCAATAAAATAAATGTCTACGTTATTCCACTCTCATTGTTCGTCAGTAGTTAAATAATCAATTTGGGGATAAATGGATCAGAAGATACGGACCGATACCTTGGCCACTTAAGAGTCCTGATCTCATGAATTATTGCTTTCGTAATATAATATATAAAATGTCATTTTAAAATCATTTCGAAAATGATTTCAAAATATTTGGAAATTTTCCATTATCGAATCAAGATTTTTGGCTAACTCCGTAGAGCTGGCAAGGATCCAATAACCGAAAAGAGGTGAATCAGACTTTTTCATCAAGAATTATTTTTTATTTTTTTATAGTAAAATTAAAAAACTTTTTTTTCCGCGCTTCATCCGTGGACACACTGTATATGTAAATAACAGAATGTCAATTGTCGTATTTTGAAAAGTACCACAACTAAAAAAGTTTATTTTTTAATTCTGTAAATGTATTTACACAATACATCTCTGTTTGTTTGGCATCCTTTATTTATTAATTATTTTGTCGGTTAGATGATCACCCTGTATACTTTGTTTTACTAGAAGGGAAGTATTGTAATCGTGAAAAAATCACCCTTCGAAATTTCTCTGAAATTTGAAGTTAAAGCCTGGGATACAGTTTCGTTGAAAAATATACAGGGTGGACTACATAAAAAATTTAATTCAGGAAAAAAATATGACGGAACAGAGTAATATTTGGCATGCAGTTAACACAACTGCCAAGGAAGAAAAATATGTGGTGACTCAAAACAAATTTAAAAATGTGACGGAGGACGACAATATTTCGCATGCAGTTAATACAACTGTCACAGAAGAAAAATAGGAAAGAAAATATACCGGGCGGTCACATTAAAATTAAAAAAATGTGACGGAAGAAGATAATATTTCGCATGCAGTTAACACAACTGTCAAAAATAAAAAAAATATGAAAAAAAGATGCAGATTGGTCACCCTAAGAAATAATGAAAAAATGTGACGGATGGCAATAATATTTCGCATGTAGTTAACACAATTGTTAAAGAGGAAAAATATGAAAGAGAAATACAGAGTGGTCCCTCCGAAAAAATAACAAAAAAAATGACGGTGGATGATAATATTTTGCATGTAGTTAGCACAAATGTCAAAGAACAAAAATATAAAAAATATACACGGTGGTCACAAAGAAATTATTTAAAAAATGTGACGGAGAGCGGTAATATTTCACAACTGTCAATTAAAAATATGAAAATGTTATACAGCGTGCTCACTATAAAAAATAATTATGCTGGAAATAATATTTGGACTGTAGTTGACACAATTAACATGAATCAAACCTACTCTTAGTGGAAAGTATACGGGGTGGTCATTCTAAAAAATAACTGATTAAGAAACGGCAGAAAGAAATAATATTTGGAATGTATAGTTCTCATTATTGCCAGGAAGAAAAACTGATACACTTTTAGTTAAAAATAATATATAGTGTAGTTAACCTACAGATAAATGAAAGGTGCTACTCTACCAGAGAGGGAAATTTTGCGTAAATACTTTTACAGGTTCTTTATTGTTACTATACTTCCACTACGCCACGTGATTGTGGAAGTAATAATGACTTTTAAATAACAAGTAGTGCTTCCACTCATAGAAAATTTATAGAAAACCTAGTCTAGACTACTTTAGAAACTATACAGTCACAAACTAAGTGAGTTTTGTTTGCATACCTGTCGTGTATTGGGCAAATGCCAGTTAACAAACAGTGGGTTTCCACGTGATGTGTAATTTAATTAATTAAAATGGACAAATTGAACAAATACGAAATTGTGTAATACCAGTTACAACGAACGGTCTTCGCAAACGTATTTTGTATATTTTACCCACATTAATAGCTCTCTGTAATAATTAAGTATACACAGACTCAGACTACACAAGCCTAACCCATGTAAAGCAGCAATATCTAGGACAATGACATATTTGAAATGGAAATATATATTTATCATATCTATGCGATGTGTAATGTTTACTTTTCAAAAAAATATATATAATAGTCTAGGAGATAGCTACATATATGGGGCCTGGGATATAACCTGTTGGCATTGCTGTTATGTTTAAGCAAATATTTTTCTGAGTATTTTACCTTATGTGAGTCAGACCTTTCTGACAGTTTTTGGCGCTAGTCGATCCCGAAAATATTGAATTGTGGAACAGGGTATAACACTTTGGAGTTTGGTGTTAGTTGAAGAGGGTATCTTGGCTATCAACATTCGATATATGCCAACATGTTTTCTCCGTGCAATTGGCAGCACTGGCGACATCAATTATGGCCAAAATTGGAACGAGTATAACCCTTTCTGACCAGGCGGAAAATTTTCGTTGTCAATGCTCATTGCTGGAACACCATATGCCAACATTTTCTGCTTGACCATTTTCCAGATTTTTTGGCCAAAAATTGGATTTTTGGCCTAAAACGGGCTAAAATTGGTGCTTTTCAAAAAAAAATGTTGGCACCTTCTCAGACTTGTACTTTTTGTACTGTCGTGAGCAAAAAAAAAATAGGACAAGTATTTTTTTCTAATGTAAATATGTCTTTATTTGCACACTTGCAATAAATGTTGACAAATAATTGACAATGTCACAAAAAGTAAAGTTAGATATACAACACTAGATTTTAGCAAAAATACGTTTTTTTGCGCACGACAGTACCAAAGAATAGTCTCTGTGAGTGCTAACATTTTTTTCTCATTGAGAAAATAATGTTGGCACTCACGGAGACTATTCTTTGGTAGAAAAACTACAAGTCTGAGAAGGTGCCAACATTATTTTTTTGAAAATCACTAGTTTTAGCCCATTTTAGGCCAAAAGTCCAATTTTTGGCCAATAAATCTGGAAAATGGTCAAGCAAGAAAATCTTGGCATATAGTTTTCCAGCAATGAGCATTGACAAAGAAAATTTTCCGCGTGTTTCACGGGGTGACGAGGGGTATGAAATCTAAAGGACCAATTTTTTGAGCCAAAACGCAGCAATTGAAAATTTTGGAAAAAATATATGTTGGACAAGTATTGGAGAGGATTCTCAGAAAAAATTGTCGGTCAATTTGGGAAAGAACTAAGGGCGAAAAGATATCGGTATACTTTTCAAATATTTTTAAGAGTAACTTCCCCTCGTTGCACCACATTCAAAATTTTTTTGTAGCGTCTGCTTTCACCCTCATATAACGGATTTTTTTCGCAGCGTGGTCGGAACATTACGTCATAGTGAAAAAGAATCACGTTCATGGTCTTTCAAGACTAGTAGTCTATGCGTAATGAAGGCAGAAAGAGCGTAAATATTTCGTGCAAAGACGAGATTACCTCTTCCTCCGGGTTTTCGAGTGTGCTGAACATGGTGGAAGTGGTGGAAGAAGTTTTTGACCGCCGCAACCCCCTGAAACGGCCTTTTATGGATCCTTTTATGTTTTCATATATAAACGGGTCTGGGGAGTGATCTATCGACAGGTTATACTTGAAATAAAATGGAAGGGGGGTGATAGAGTAAGTGGGATCCAGACAGCAGTCGAGGGGATTGATTAAACCCTCCCGAGGGGTGGAATATTTTTTTTCAAATGATTCGGTTCAAACCCGTTTTCGGGGTCGCCGATCACGGGAAGAATATTCATTTTTTAGCTTCAACCCCTCCTCATCCCTCAAACAGGCAGAAACCACCCCACACACACCAGAAAGCATGCTATACAGGATTTACAGGTTTTTCGGCACATGATGTTATTCCTCTGCATATCCTTTTATCTTTCACGGAAGAGAAGGTGGCAGAGACCTCGGGGGTTGCTTCCGACCTTCCAAGGGGTGTAAAATTCATCAATTACACTTTGGATCGTCAATACTCTCTCCCCCGTTTTCGCAGGGGCTGATCACGATAAAAATATAAGTAATGAATTTTATACATCTTGGAAGGATTGAGGCAAACCCCGAGGTCGCTACCACTTTCTCTTCCGTGAAAAATCAAGAGATATGCACAGAAATAACGATCATGTGCCGAAAAAAAACGTAAATCCTGGATAGCATGCTTTCTGGTGGTTTCTGCCCGTTTGAAAGATGACGAAGGGTTGGAGTTAAAAATGAAAATTTTTTCCATGATCACCTACCCCGAAAACGGGGGGAAACGCATTTAAACCGAATCATTAAAAAAAATGATTTTCCACTCCTCGCCTAGCCTAGACCTGCTGTCTGGATTCCACTTACTCTATAACCCCCTTCCATCTTATTTCAAGTATAACCCGTCGATAAATCACTCCCCAGACCCGTTTGTATATGAAAACAAAGATATTCATAAAAGGGGTGGTTTTTGGCCGTTTCAGGGGGTTGCGGCTGTCAAAAACTTCTCCTACCACTTCCATCGTGTTTAGCACCCTCAAAAACGGGAGAAAAAAGGTGATCTCCCTCAAAAACGGGAGGAAAAAGGTGATCTCGTCTTTGCAGGAAATATTTACACTCTTTCTGCCTTCATCACATGGACTACTAGTCTCGAAAGACCACGAACGTGATTTTTTTTACCCCGACGTAATGTTCGGACCACGCTGCGAAAAAAATATGTTATATGGGGGTGAAAGTAGACGCTACAAAAAAAATTTGAATGTGGTGCAACGAGGGGAAGTTACCCTCAAAAATATTTGAAAAGTACACCGATGTCTTCTCGCCCTGAGTTCTTTTCCAAATTGACCGACAATTTTTTTCTGAGAATCCTCTCCAATACTTGTCCAACATATATTTTTTTCCAAAATTTTCGGTTGCTGCGTTTTGGCACAAGAAATTGATCCTTTGGATTTCATCCCCCTCGACACCCCGTGAAACGCGCCACCCTTTTGCGTTAATATTTTGCAAAATTGTTCCCTTCCCTTATTGCTAACTATATTCCTTCTTTCAATGAAGATAGGACCGGGAGCCGTTTCACCCTACTTATCCGGCTATGCCCTTTTGTTAGGACACTTTTTCTTCATAAATACGTGATCTATCCATCTGTATTGTTTATTTTTTCCTAGCATGACTTTATTTCAAAATTTTGAAAAAATTGATGAAAACATTTTTTTTCACTTTTTTTTATGTTCTGCATCCGAACGAAGAGGATAGTACTCTATACACTTTCACGAATTCGTTAAAAAAAAAATTATTCATTTTGCAAGTTTTTGTAGGTAAATACCTTCACCGACTGGACTACAATATCTATATGAATTTTGACATCAAAATTAGATCTTAGCGTATGATTGATGAAAGTCCTTGTCATTTGCAATATAAATACTTAAATATTTAATAAGTTGCTACTACTTGAGATAATTAATAAATTGGTTATTCTCATAAGCAATTAATGAAGATTAGCACCATTGGTATTATGAAATATTTGTCAATATAAATAAACAAATTGTTTTATACTGTAAAACGTGTGGTGCTGTCATAGAGTCATAAATTACTATTAATTTTACAAACAGTAGTTGCGTGGTATAAGTAAATGCACATAAATATGCATTATTTTATTACGTTGTGTAGATATGCAGTGGGTTATATGAAAGTAAATTATATCTAGTTAATAAAAAGATAACAAACGTCATGCGTGCATTAACAAACAATAGCAGAATTAATACAGCTTGTTTCAACGGGGGATTTGAGTCGGCATTTTAGTTGTAATTTTAAAAAGCATGTAAAATAGTCTGTTATATACCGCCCCGGCTCAAACAATTCGATGAATTCTTTTATTGATAAAGCAACATACACATCATTAACATCGGGGACAACTTATGAAACATAATTAGCATTCAACCCCCCTGTAATCCTTTCAGTGCGATCCTTCGGTATGACTCGTAAACGGTATGACCCGTAAACGTTTCAAAGAGCACTAGAAACCGATTGATACCTGTTATTTTGATGTATTTTACTTCTTTAATTCCACGGATTAGAGAAGAGCCAGTAGGTTCTCTCCAACTGACACTCTTTACATTTCTTGTTATGAGTTCATTTAAAATAAAGAACTCACAAAATAGAGACACAAAACTTATCTGAAGAAATCTGTGATCCTTCTCCAACAATAGGGAACTTGCCCAAAAAATAAAATGGAATTAAAATACTCAAAATCCTAAACTAACATCATTAAAAACCATAGAGACAACAAAAAATTAAAAAAAAAATCTCTTCCAGAAATATAATCGATTAAAATCTGCCGGATTTTACCCAGTCTCTTGAAACGTGACGTCACAAGGTGAAAATCAGATGACGGCGTCAAGCGACACCGATTCTGCTTTGGCTTTGATAATTCCGCATGCGCATGGAGGGCGGGATTTGGGACTTTTTTCAGGTAAAATTTCTTCATTTTGTCACCGTAATTAATCGGTATTTAACTGAAATCAATCTCATATACAATGTTAACTTAACATCATATGTGAGGCGGAAAGCAAAAAGGGACCTCTTGTCGGCAATTTCCGGTTTTTAGTTATTGATATTAAATGAATTAAGCTCTAATTCTGAACAATTTGGTGCAAAAATCGTGACTCTATGATTTTTTTTATTTAAGTTACTAGTGCGTTTATGAAAAGGGACCTCTTGTCGGTCCCATGTTATTTCTCCATATTTCTCCATAAGCGACAAGAGGTACCTTTCCAGGGCTGAACATTGACTACTTTATCGATTATTTTAAGTGTTTCATCCAATTAGATTGGTTTTGTAATCGATTACAATTTGTAAAGGACAAAATCCGAAAATCGATAATTTTGACCCAAACCACTAATTTCAACTGTACTGAAAAATTGACATCGCCGACAAGAGGTCCCTTTCTGCTTTCCGCCTCACATATAATGCTTTGACGCTTCGTTAATCTCGGCCCTTCGAAACAAAGGTTTCTGAGAAAAATTATTTTTTTAAGATTTACAAACACTCTACAGGAAAATATTGAAATTTTCTACATTTCCTTGAATATCTCGATAATTATCGTTTTTTTCGAAAAATTTGTAGATAGCTTATGTAAAGAGAATTGATTGAGCTTTCCGACACTTTTTTTATTTTTCCTCTAACATGAAAAACAAAAGACTTATGACCGAATATGCGGACGTTTCAAAGCCAACCGCCGCCCAGTCTATTAATTAGGGTGAAGACCTACCGCTCGGCTAAAGTATGCCATCTGTTGGACACCACGCAAGACTAGATTGCACCCGGTGACGTCACAGTGCTTTTCGTGAAGAGTGGCGAGGATTTCAACTTTAGTTATTTATTGCAAAGTAAGTACTGCGATTTAAGAGATGATATTCGGTGTGGCGTGTTCTTATACATAAATACACACTATAATGAAATTTTAAAAAATGGGCAAGTTCCCAATTCCTGTAATTTTGTAGGTCTTAATGTTGTTTTAATATTTTTGTATTTTCGTTCAGTAAGGATGTTGGATTGTAATGTTACTGACAGGGGAAAAAGTTCTTAATGTGACCGGTATAAGATCCATAAGCTGTACGCTATAGCCCAGGTTCGATCTGTGTCATTATATGGGCAATGATCAACTAAATAGAGACAAGCTCAAATTTGGTGTGCTGCTTCGTTTGGAGGTGATGAGAGTATTCTAAAACCTCATCATTGCTACATGGCACCCGTCGTGCCTTAAAAGGATGAAAATCGAACTTATTTTTGGTTTTTTGGCTATATGTCGGAAAGGAAGCCTTACATAAAAGAACATAAAAATAAAAAAAATGAAGAGCATGCACTTTCCAACCAGCTGGTGTAAATCTAAACATGTTTACTTTATCAGTGGCGTAGTTATAATTCTCTAATTCGGGGATCTTTTCTATATAAGTCCTTAACTTTTTTGAATATAGGGGTTTTTGATGAGTATGCGTTTTGAGAATAAAATTAGGATTTTATTAATAATACAGAAATACAATAATTTTAGAAAATATTGCTCTAGATGATAGGTAGCGTAGCATGTATTTTCCAGAAGATATAAATAAGCAAAACCTGTATGCAACATTAATTTCTTAAGTATCCGGATTACTCAAAAAGCTATGTTATGTTAGGATTATATTTTAAACAACTAACACTTTAAGATCTATTGTGTGAATGTAGCAAAAGTTATGTGAGTCAATCATTCAGACTATTCAGTATACGATTAGGTGAACACACTTTGCTACCACTCGTATCACATAAAACACTAATTTTGGCGAAAACTCTAACTATATAAAATAATATTATAATTATAGGGTCAAAGACCTTAATGACATCAGAAGACAACCCAGCCACATAATTTCCTCTATCAATTTCACAAATCATATCAGATACCTATTACTTCCACATCCAGTGGAAATATAGTAAAGCAAAAAAAACTGCTGCCTAAGGAATTACTACTTCCACATCCAGATTTTCTATCCAAGTCTCTCATAATGAAAAAATTTTGTATGTGGAAATAATTGTTTGTAAACTTTAATAATATAATATTTGAAATCGTATACCTCAAAAAACCATAAAACGGTAGTGGGGTGGGGGTGGTGATAGGGGGGGGGAGGGTGGCAGTGGGGTGGATGAAGTAAAAAAATATGTTGAGGCTTTTGGTTCTAGTACACACACTAAATCACATCCCTTTTAATAATAATGGGGTAGAGGTGGTAATGGGGGTGGCTAATGCCAAAAAATTTTTGAAACCTTGCTTCTCTGGTATACACTAAGTACCAATTTTATGGACTCTTACCTGCTTGATTTACCTATTTACCCCATTTTAACCCCCCAACTCTTCGACGGAATGAGATGAAAATATAGTCTAGTTCCAGATCCCGTTAAAGTACATACGTGTACCAAATTTTAAGTCAATATCTTAAACGGTTCCAGAGTAAAAGTGCGCACAAGAAAAGTTAGACTGACAGACAGACAGACAGACAGACAGACAGAATTTTTTTTCGCTCAAATTTAAAATCTCAACGTTTCATGACATTCTAAGCCTATTTGAACAATAAAAATTTTCAAAAATTTTTTTGTCGTTGGTATATTTCCACTGGATGTGGAAGTAATTGGAAAATTTGTATTGTTCAGGTAGGCTTAGAATATCATGAAACGTGGGCATTTTAAGTTCGAGCAAAAAATCTGTCTGTCTGTCTAACGTTCTGTCGTTTTGTCTATAACTTTTCTTGTGCGCACGATTACAACCCTTGAAGGGCTGGCTGTAAATTGGGGCAAATGGGTGTAATTAAGTAAATCAAGCAAGTAAGGGTCCATAAAATTGGTATTTAGTATATATAAGAGAAGCTAAGGTCTTAAAAAAATTTTTGGCATTAGCCCTCCCATTACCACCCCCACCCCATTATAAAAGGGGGTGAAAACTGTAAAATTGTGATTTAGTGTGTACAAGGACCAAGGGCCTCAACACTTTTTTTTACTTCCCACCCCCACTACCACCGACCTACCACTTACCACCACCCTCACCGATGTGGCATATCGTTTTATGGATTTTTGAGGTCGACGATTTCAAATATTATATTATTAAAGTTCCATAAACAATTTTTCCACGTAGTGGAGTGCAAATAAAGTATCAATATTTTTTTTCGTTGTGAGAGACTTGGATAGAAAATCTGGATGTAGAAGTAGTGATTCCTTGGGCAGCGTTTTTTTACGGTGTTAACTAATTTTCTAATAAGAATATGCGAACGTTTGATTGTCGCTTCTTTATTGGTTGAAATCGAATAAGTGCGACATACTGACTTCTTTAATAAATAACTAACAAGTTTCATAAGACTGGTGTAAATAATTCTCAACGCGATAAATTTTATGAAATAAAATTGCAACGTTTTGCACCAAATTCCTTCATTTCAACATGCTATTTTATAAATGTATTCAGCACGTGACAAGCGAATATCCTGGGTTACAAAGCTGAACATGTAAGTAAACTTTTCCATTATACTGTTTTGTTTAAAAAATAAAACAAATATGAACGTGAACGTATATATAACAAAAAATCTGAAATACAAAGATATTAGCTTGTTTAAATCTATTTTAAACATTTCGAGAAAAGTTCTGTTTTAAATTATACTGGAGGATATAAAGTTATATGTAAATATGTTACCTATATATTGAAACATTCATCACCCTCTATCAATGGGTCTTATCTTTATTGATTTTGGCAAGATCTTTCTTTGGACAAAAATTTGACCCATAGTGTGCAATCGCATCATACGTGGTGCTTACATTTCACTTACTTTACCTCACCAAACTTTATACAAATTAATATCAAATTCCAGATCTGGATTTAAAAGGGGAGGGGTTTTTTTCCTAAAAGAACAACACCCCATATGGTACATATAATATTTTCATATGTCATAATATTTTCTACGGTTTATACTATTGACTTGAGATTTGGTACACCCATGTATTATAACGAGATCTGGAACTAGATTATATTTTGATCTTGTTCCGTTGAAGGGTTGTGAGGTAAATGGGGGGTAGTTAGTTAGGTAAAGCAAGCAAATGTAAGATTAGAGATAATTGGTATTTAGTATATGTACGAGAAGCCAAAGCAAATTTGGCATCAGCCACCTTCCATTATTAAACATAAGGTACAAAATAAAATTGTGATTCAGCGTGTGCATAAAGACCAAAGGCCTCAACATTTCTTTTGGCATCCAACCCTGATACAACCCCCACAACTGATGTAGCATATTGTTTTATAGGTTTTTCGGGTAGACGATATCAAATAGTATATTATTAAATTTCCATGAACAATTATTTCCATATAGTGAAATGCAAATATAGTGTCAACCATTTTTTCATTGTAAAAGGAAATCTGGATGTGGAAGTAGTGATTTCGGTTTTTTGAAATTTTGTTAATAAACTGCTGGTTGATTAAAAATGAATTAGGGGACCCCCATGTATACCGATTTTGGGTACTTCTCTGGTCACCATGAACTGAAAGTGCAAGACTGTACTTATTATTCGACCCCACCGCACTCAAAATTTTGTACACCAGATTTCCTCTTTGATAAAAAAAAGAGCGGGGGAGGGGGGAGAAATCCGAAAAAAAAAGTCTCCTCGGATTTCCTCAGATTTCCTAAGATTTCCTCGGATTTACTTCTAAGTGTACACCAGATCTCCTTCGCGGTTTGCCGCCCCTCGTTATTATTTTAAAAGGGCCATCATAAACAGAACACAATTAGGCTTGATGGCTTAATTAGGCTTAGAAAATGGAAAACTGACAGGTTTTTAGAAAGAAAATCGGTATCTTATAAAATAAAAGAGGTATGGAAAAATTTGAGAAACGAGTTTTTTCCCATAAACCAGTGACAAAAAAAAATGCGAATTAAAAAAATATAATTTTTATTTTGTGGAAACTCGGTAGCTATAAAGTTTGATAAAAAAAATTCGATTTTCTTTTACATCCTGTAGACAGTACCGTGCTTCAGAATGAAAGAATGAATCAAAACTCGTTGTTTTACAATAAATTATCTGTTAAATCCTGAAAACCGCATATTGTTCTCCTTCTCAAAAAATGTGGCTTTAAATTCAACCTAAGAATTTGCTTGGTCCGTATTAACTGACCGGCAGTTTAGTTGAAAATATTACATTACATTGCATAATTATGTTTTATTATCTAAGTAGTCTTTACTTTCTTGGCAGTTTAACTGGCAATTGGTCCAAAAATTACAAGAAATTTTTAATATTCTTAATTTAAATTTTTTGCTGTGTTATCTTTCTTTAATTTTTAATTACATATACATATATTCTCTTCTAAAAATGATGTCTGTGGAATATTTGAAATAATTCAATTAAAGGATCTACGTCAATTGGACGAAGTGAATTGGACGCGCGACAACTGGACGCGTTTTTAAAGAAAAATCATGTATACACACTCTAACCTAACCTAACCCAACCTAAATAATAATAATAACTACAAATACAACATAGAAATAGACTCACCATGAAAAATAGGTTACACTAAAAATATGGTTAACATAAGAAAATAATCATCCAAAAAAAAAAAAAATTATCAAAATATAATAACATAGAAATTATAAAATATAATTTATTTACACTTGCAGTTGGGCAATTGCTTGCAAGTAGTCCAAAATGCTTCTGTTTGCATAATCAGCAGCCACTGTTTGTAATCATGACAAGGCTATGCAATATGATTATTTTTAATAAACGCGTCCATTTGTCGTAAGCGTCTAATTGTCGCACGCGTCTAGTTGTCGTACGAGTCCAATGGTCACGCGTCCTATTACCTGCGTCCAATTGACGGGACAGCCAATTATCCAGTATATAACTGGAAAATAATCTCGTGCGACCGACTAACTCGTGAAATCATGAATTGGTAGAGATTGAAAAGTATAAGTTCACCCTTTACAATAATTTGCCTTTGAGAAAGGGGTAGTTTCTTTTTATTTACGTACCCCAAAAGCCACCCTACCTATTTCATCAATGGGATTTTTGTACTATTTCTCCGTTAATTTGGAGGACAAATTCTATCTGAATCCGAAATTTTAGAATCTTATTCAGTTTATTTCGATTTCCACCCCTTGAAAATAACCTAAATCATCAAAGAGAATTGATGCACTGATTTTTCATTGATTCGTTGATCGAATTCTAAACAAATCCGAAATTTCATAATTTTGCTTAATTATCTTGATTTCCATCACCAACAGAATTTTAAAAATTATTTTTCCCAAAATGCTGACCTTAGTCTGGATTAGTTTTATAAGTTTCAGAATTTTGGTTAATAATCGTCACTGTACTCACTGTACCCACTGTACTTATTTAAGAAAAAATAGTCTGTTGTATTTAAAAAACTACTTGATGACTTCATCAATTTCAAAATATGAAGCCTGGAATCTGGCTTCTCAAAAGAAATCCTGAAATTTCAGGATGTACACTCAAAGATATAAACATTTTTTAGGCCTTTGGTTCTTGTACAATTTTATTTTTTACCTCCTTTAAAAATAGGGTGGGATGGTAGTGGGGAGTAGCTTATACCAAAAAAAAATTGAAGCCTCTGGTTCTTGAACAAACACTAAATCACAATTTTATTTTTTTACCCCCTTTAATAATGGGGGGTGGTAATTGGGGTGATAGTATGGGTGGTTGGTGCCAAAAAAATTTTGAGACCTTGGCTTCTTCTACATACATAATTTTGCGAACTGTTACTTGCTTGCTTTACCTATTTATCCATTTACTCCCCAACCCGTCTACGAAAGAAGATCTAAATATAATCTAGTACCAGATCATATTATAATAGGTATGTGTAACAAATATCAAGCCAATATCATAAACGGTTTCAACAACAGACAGAAATGTTTTTTGCTCAACTTAAAATCTCGACGATGTGAAAGAAATTGACCTGTTTCAGGATTTTGCATTTAGCTGAAAATGAATTTATGCAAATATTGCAATACTTTATACATTCATTGGACGGACAATTTACAATTCCCATGTTTTAAGAATTAATTGATTATTTTGAAGAAGGAAGAAATAACTTTGGAAATAACTTTACTATGATATGAAATACATAAAATGTTATATACTTTATAAATAGTTTCTTCTTAATATTCGAGAAGAGTAAATTCCATACGATCTTAACATTACGTGTTAAAATGTGTTGACGTCACAAGATCTATCAAGTGACTCTCTGCATGCTTGCCCTTTCAATGCAATCTGTTAAATATCTTAATGGCAAATAACTTTTGCATACTTATGGTAATACTTCACTCATCTTAATTGCTTATTTAACAAGAAAACGTCTGTGATGATAGTTATTGTCAGGAAACTATTTGTTTATTTCCCTTAAGCCACTATTAAAGATCAAAGTTAACTATGGAAAGGACAAAACAATCAATTTGGAGAATTCATATGTTTAAAAGTTTGTTTCAATTATTATAATTTATTTGTTTAGAGAAATATGGACGCCGACCTTGAAATTATCTTCACTGATGACATTAGAATTGCTTTTCAAAATGTCCTTCGAGAAGGTAATAAAAGTGAACGCTTCACAAATTTATTCGTTGTGTTACTGTAATTAATTATTTGACCAAACCTTTAACGTTTTACAATTTTTTCGACCTTACGATATATCCTATATTATAAAATTTCGTAGAGTGGCAATGATAATAATTCATTTCTGATTTCACTTTCTTAACACGAGAGCTATAAGTTTTGAGGTAAAATACATTTGGAAGAGGCTGGAATATTGCACATGGCTTCAAATAGGGTATAGTAACTCAGAGGTTTTAATTTAGAAAAGTTGCCGTTCCGTGACTTTTTTTTTTTTTAATTTAATACTAAATACATTAGCAACATTTCCATATTATGCGGGAGCTTACTGATTTATAGATTTCTATATTCCTATTCCACATTCAGGGGGTGACATCTAAAAGATATGACCATTGGAATTGAAAGAGAACCAAATTGTGAGAAAAAAATGTGTGTGCAATTTTTTATATAAATCGATATAGTCCAGTTAGTATATATGAAATCACTATGTAGAGACCGACAGTCACCCGACGTCAGCGAGCTTTTGGGGCTTGGAGGGAGGTCATTGGTGAGTGTATTGGTGAATTGTCGGTACGTTGCCCAACAGGGGTTTGCCGTCAGCTTGAAAATATGGTTAAGAACCGTATTTTCCAAATATCTCGGCTTCTGTTGATGCTACAAAAAAACAATTACGGCATCTTTTATGTGCTATTCATTTTTTCGTAGGGCTAATAGCTTTCTGTTTATTGCGAAAGAAAGTCTAAAATGAGGATGCGGCTCGGGGTGTTTCAAATTTTTCTCGAGACGGATAATTCCTACGAGAACATTGTTCTACATAAAAATTGTAGAGCGGGAAGAAATCTAGAGCTTCGGTTTTTTTAATTTTTATTTTCCAACTATAGTTTGCACTACAACGCGCTGCAAAGTCAGCGTGTCAGTTTTTTTTTGTGTGCAGGAGGGGAAATCTTCAAAATACACCGGCCTAGATGTTGTGCGGCAGGGTAATGTGAGATTTTTACTCACTAACCCCCTCCCCCCCTTCCTCTTCTCAGCAGCACCACGGAACCGCCTGCGCATTATCACTGTCGATCAATAGAAGTTTATTTGTTCTCTTCGTCTGATTCTTTGTTGATGTTATCCAGCAAACAGCTTTTCGGGAATTCTGTAACGCTGTCGCAAATTTTACCGCTGCAGTTTTCACATATATAACGAGGCATTTTATTCCAGCTTTGTGGCAACCACAAGGTGTTCCGCGGTTTCCTTTCCATTTACAGGATATTAATTTTAGAAGTTCGTCGGGTGCAGCTTTTCCTGTGATGATTTTCGCACAACTTGTGCTGGTCTATATCCTTATTTCTCCGGATCGTGAACATGAAAATAAAAAAATTAAAAAAATCTAATCTTACCCCCTCACGCTCATCAAAAAATGTATTTTAATATCACAATTAGCAAAAAAAGGTGGAAACAAATAAGAAGGCTTATAAATGATGATGAATTCTGTTCTTTTTTTCTAATTTATGTGGAATTAATACGGAGACGTAGAAGTTTAAAGATTTTATCCGAACGTTTATAAGACACAGTATTCAGTTTAAATGTTTAATAATATATCAGAAACTATGGCACTTACATCAACAATAGGGTGGGCCGAAAAACTCGAAAATTTGAATTTGTGGATGGGCTAGTTTCTAATTTATTACTATGAATCTAAAACTAATTCTGGTAAATTTTTAGCCAAATCGGTGAATATCTAGCCGGGTCCTCACGGCCTTGAAAATGGAAGAAAAGGCCAATTTTTTAAATTGACATTTGAACATTTTTTATGACTCTTCATTAATGTCTAAACGCATGTAGCAAAAACCTTATTTTCGTCAAATTCTACGTTTTAGTGACAAATTCGTGTTTTTCGGCCCACCCTGGTCAACAATGCTAAAAATCAAAATAGAATCAGAATAGAAGAATAGTTAATTAAGCTTTCAAATGATTTTCTCTTGTTTCTGTAGCATAAAAAACAAAGAACTTATGACCGAAACAATATTCGTTTTCAGAGAAAAAAATCCTAACCCACAAGGCCTCGCAAGCCTAGCACCGGAAAATCGGAAAAGGGGGTGGTTTTTTCGGTTTGGGGGTAGCGAGTGAGGGGTAGGTCGGGAAATATTGTCACCATTGTGTTCTCCGCCCTCCAAAATGGGGTTATATCGTTTTCAAGCTGATTTTCGTTGTCTTCGTGACATTTCGTTATAGGAGGTGGGGTTAGTTTCAACCGCCGGGGTGGCTTAGGTCACCTGTAGTCAATATTTACTTATTTTATTCGAATTGACAAAAAACCCAATCTGAAAAACCCTCGCAAGCCTAGCACAATCGGAAAAAAGGGGTGGTTTTTCCGGCTTAGGGGTAGAGGGTGAAGGGTAGGTCGGAATATATTGTCACCATGGTGTTCCTTGACCTTGAAAATGAGGGAGTTGATGTCTTGCGGTCCAGATACAGAACTTTTGGGGTTAAAGCTTTACCTCAAGGGACCATATTATAAGAACTTATATTTTTAGACTTCAAAGGCCACTGGCTGCCGAACTATTGAATTTTGAGCATGGTGTCCCGGAGAACTTTTGTTCAGTATAACCAGGAGAACTTATTCCCAAAATTTCAAAAAATTTGACTGAGCGGCCTTTTCTTATACTTTTGTGCGGTGTCCTTTTACTTCTACATCCAGTGGAAGTATAGTAACGACAAAAAAAAATTAAAATTTTTATTGTTCGAATAGGCTTAGAATGTCGATATTTTAAGTTTGATCGAAAAAAAATTTCTGTCTGTCGGTCTGTCTGGAACTTTTGTGCGCACGATTACTCTGGAACCGTTTAAGATATTGACTTGAAATTTGGTACACGTATGTATTTTAACGTGATCTGGAACTAAATTATATCTTTATCTTATTCCGTTAAAGGGTTGGGGGGGTAAATTGAGGTAAATGGGGGTAAATAGAAAAGCAGATAACAGTCCATAAAATTGGTATTTAGTAACGCAAGAGAAGTTATAAGGTCTCAAAAAAAAATTTAGTTTTGGCCACCCTCATTACCACTCCCCACTCATTATTAAAAGGGCTGAAAAGAAATGAGATTTAGCGTGT